>JANSLU010000003.1:2539304-3174130 GCA_029298855.1 Ophiostoma populinum | reverse complement strand
CTAGGCCGTAAGTATTAGGGGTAAGGGTACTATTATTTAGACGGCGCGAATTTACTAGAAAAAAGTTTATAAAACGTAGTACTCCTCGCGTACGCCGTAGTTTATCGAGTATATATTATCGGTAAGCGAGACGTACGCGCGGTACTTAGTACTACGGTATATATTATAGGCGTCGTTAATAGCGGTTTTACCGTTAATAACGGGGGTACGGCTAGTAAAGTAAAGGGAGTCGAGGTACTCGCGGTTAAAGGCGAGCCTCTTTAAGTTCCGGCTATAAAAAACGTACGTTTTCTAAGCGTTAAAGATAAACTTAATATTATTATAAAGCTAGGTATAAAGTAAGCTAGCGTAGCGGTCTAGGCTCTTTTAGTATAGCTCGATAGTAACGCCGCTAACGTTTAATATAGTCGCGAACGGGTACCGGGTAACGGTTAAGGCGTATACGTAAAACTAGCCGAGCGGGGCGGCGTAGTCGTAACGGCCGCGGGCGACCTAGTCGCGGTCTTTATCGGCGGTAACGTTAAAGTCGGGAGTAGTAATAGGCGTAATACGTTAACCGCGGACGGTAGCGTCGGTTTACTCGCGGCGCTAGTCGACGTACGCTTTAAGGTAGTAGGAGCGCTATATAAACGAGCGGGGGGTATTTTCGGTAAAAGGAGTCTACTACTTAGCGATATCGACGAAGACGCGATCGGGGTCGAGGAAGGTTATATTAAAAGAGGCGTACTATTAGTCTTTAAAGTAATCTATAACGCGGTTAAATATAACGTCGACGTCGTTTTAAACGGTAGTATCGACCGACGAGGTATAGCGGGTCTTAAGGTTTTTAGCGTTAAAGTAAATTTAAAAACCGCGGAAAAGGTTAAGGCCGGGGTCGTTATCGACGCGTTCGTAGAGCTCGCTAATAAGTACGCTAAGGCGGTTACCGTCGATCTAATAAGTAACGGCGTTAGCGTAGACGCGCTACGAGCCGTCGTCGTCGTTATAGATAAGAGGGCCCGACGACTTAGTCTTATAAAGCGTAAACGTTATAGCCTAGCTATAAGCGCTCGACTTAAATAAATAAAGCGCGATATTAAAATTAAAAACGCGGCCGCCCTTGGCGGTCTCGATAGTATAAGCGGCCTTAATAGCGGGAATATAAGTAAAGTTATACTAGCGGTCCGCTTACTCGTAGTTAAAGAGGGTCTAAAGGAGGGTATAATCTTTTAAAAGCTTTCCTTTAAAGCGGTAGGCGTAAGAGCGGCTAGCCTTAGCGTCGGCGTTAGTACGGGCAGCTTTATAGCTAGTATAAATACGGGGAAATACGATATAAAGTTATATATTAAACTAGCCCTTAATACGGGTAAAGGTAATATACGGGATATACGATAGGGGGACGGACCGTATACCGGCGCCGTCGTTAAAAAGAGAGGCGGGTACGTCGATATATAAGTAGATATTATCGACGATATTATAGTTAACGTTCTACGCGATATAGATATATATAAGCTTTTTATAGAATATAAGCGAGCGGGTAGCGCCGACGATACTATTAATATCGTATAAAGTAATAAAGCGCGGCGCGTTAGTTATTATTTAACGGTAACGGTTTATATAAAGAGTCGGCGGGACGGGTAACGGGGTACCGCGTAAAAGGTTATAAGTAAAAACGCCTTTAAAAGTACGCTAGTAGTTTAAGCGTTTAGCGCGTATATCGAGCGAGAAAAACTCTTCCTTATTAAGTAAGTTAAAAAGCTAGATATTATACTCCTTATACTCGGTTAAACCGTCCTCCTTAAACGGAAGGTTTCTAAACGTCCGAGATAAGGCGGGTAAGTCGACGTAGTAATAGGCGTACTTATCCGTATCTTTATACGCGGCCGCGCGCTCTTCGTAAACTTCGTAAGTATAGCCGATATTACCTCGGAAAAACGTAGCGAGTAGCCTAGCTATAGTCGGCGTTAGAGTATTATCTTAGCTCGATACGTTTATATTATAATCTATAATACCGCGGCTAGCGTCGTTAACGTCGTTAACGTCGTTAACGTCGTTAACGTCGTTTATAAAGTCGTTAATATAGTTTACTATAACGTCTTTATCGTAAGTAACGGCGTACCGGGCTAGGTCCTCCTTAACCTAACGGACGATTTTATCTTCGTTAATCTTAAAGTTTATTACGTTATTTTAATCGCTTAAGATAATAACGGTAAAGGGCGTAGGCGAGGCGCCGGCCTAGCTATTATCGTCGACGAGAATAAGCTTATCTTAGGTTATACGGCTAAAGTCGTATATAGTTTACGTCGAGTAAAGCTAGGCGAGTTCGTCGGTATACCCCGGCTCGTTTACGTCGACTAGACTAACGGAGATTTATTAGGTACCTAGTAACGGGTCGAGAACGATAGCTTAGGCCTCGTTTATAAGTAGCGTATACGGCTATATTAAGCGGGGTATTACGGCGCTTAGCGGCGTCTAGCTACCGCGCTATTATCGAGTTAATACTAGGCTTATATATCGTTCGGGAACCTAGAACTAGTACGTACCTCGAGGAACCGGGCTATATATCGGTTAGCCGGCGAGCCCGCTAAAACGATAGTAGTAACTACGCGCGTTTTTTACCCGGTTATAACCTAGGCGGTAGGCGTCGGCGTAGCTTAGGTTAAGAAAAAAAGAAACGACGAGGGAGCTATAAGGCTAAGCGCTAACGATCGCTTCTAGGGCGTTAAAAATAACGGCTAGATAACGGGCTATTTTATAAGCGTAAGTTTTACTAGTAACGATAAGGCGGGCGACGACCGGAAAATAGGCTAGACCGCGGGCGCGACGGGGGGCGTTAGGGCGGGCTAAGCCGGTACGTCGGCCGCTAAGGCGCGCTAGACCGGTAAAAGCGTCGTAGTTTACTAGCGGGTAACGGGGCGACGTTAGCGGGAGGAAAAGCTACTAATCGAGTAAAAAGCTAAGGCTTAATTTAAGAGGCGGTAAGGTTACGTCGACGGGATCGACTAGCGGGAGATAAACGATACTATACGCTCGCGGGCTTTTTTTTCGCTAGCTTATACGGTACGTAGTTTCTCTTCCGCTAGTATTTTTTACCGGTTTAGGCGGTTAAGTCGGTACTTAGCTTAAGCCGCTTTCTTAAAAGTTTTTTACTCCGCTTTTATACGGTAGATTTTAGGGCGGCCGCGAGCTATAGTAAAGTTAGTATTAGTAATAAGTATACTAGCTATTAAGTAGAGTATTTTAATCGGTAGGTCTAGGAAAAGGAAAAGAGCGATTAAGAGGGCGGGCGGCGGGCTCCTTTTAACTAGTAAGCGCGGTATATAAACGGCCTCTTCCTCCCTTATTTTTTTTTCTTTTTTTTTTCCTTCGTTTTAACTTTTTTCCTTTACTTCGCCGGTATAACCTAGTCGTCGTCTTTACTTAGTTAAATTACTATTTATCCTCCGTTTTACGAGCTATACCGTTTAAAACGGTCGATTTTATATAAGTAGAATTAACTATATAAGTCTATTAACGCGGTATTATACTTTCTTATTTCGGCTATATTAAAAGTACCGCGATAAGTTACCGCCTTCGTAGCCGCTTTAATTTTTTATATAAGGGGCTTTTTATTTTTACGCGTAAATTTAAAGGGCGAGTAATCTCTCCTTTTACGCGTAGATTTAGTCGCCGAGCCCTTTTTATTTTTACGCGTAGATTTAGCCGCCGAGCCCTCTCTGTTTTTACGCGTAGATTTAGCCGTCGAGCCCTCTCTCTTTTAAATTAATCGTAGTAAAAATTACTTTTTAAATTTTAATATATAATATAAATATATATTCTTAATAATATACCGTAGGTACGATCGTAGCTACGGCGTATTCGTAAAGCGCTCTCTTTATCTACGCGTAGAATTAGAGAGCGCTAGTAGATATATATACGCGTAGAATTTAAAAGCGTAAGGCTTACTAGGCGTATAAATCTACGCGTAAATATAGAGAGCGTAGGGCTTACTAGGCGTATAAATCTACGCGTAAATATAAAGAGCGTAGGGCTTATTAGGCGTATAGATCTACGCGTAGATATAGAGAGCGTAGGGCTTACGGGGCGTATAAATCTACGCGTAAATATAAAGAGCGTAGGGCTTACGGGGCGTATAGATTTACGCGTAAATATAAAAAGCGTAGGGCGACGGGGTAGTTCGGCGCGTAGATATATCTATAATAACCGATACTTTAAAGTACGACTTATATATTACTATATAATAAGGGAAAACTATAAATTAAGGTAACTAATAAACTTAAAAGTAGATATAATAATAAAAAATAAAAAAACGACGAATTAAATATTAAGGGAAAGGAAAGTATTAGCGGCTACTTAGGGTTTACGGTTAAGAGGCCGCGGCGTTCTAAGTCTCGTTAAAGGAGTACCTCGTACTAGGCTAAGTCGTTAAGGCTAGCTAAACTAGCGGGCTAAAAGGCGAGCGCGTTAAGGTTAACTAGTAGCGGTAACGGGTTTTACGGTTCCCGGGGGGCGGGCGTAGGCGTACTAGGCGTCTTAAGAACTTTTAGCTAAAGCCGGGAGCCTTTACCTATATTAGCGTTAAGCCGGGTACGTCTCGTAACCGGCGTACTAGGCTACGAGTCGTACTTAAAAATAAAAGCCGAATACTCGCGTATATTAGTAAGCGTAGTACGGGTAACGCGCTTAAAAGTATTTACGCGTACGCTCGTTAGGGCGTTAAAAAGGGCTTATACCGTAGGGAAGTTAAAGGCGCCGTCTCGGGCGGCGATAACTTATAGCTAGGGGAAAGCGTTATTAAACGCGGCGACGAGCTAGTTTAATATATCGGAGCTAGGCTCTTAAAGGATAAACTTAATAGTCGAGGTAATAATATAGCCGATACGTAGGTATATAGGGTACTCGTAGTCGCGGTACGAGCGCGGCTTATACGAGTTTTAAACGAGCCGGTTAAAGGGTAAACTTTACTTAAACTTAATAGTCTTATAAGTTACCGCGGCGAGGGTATACTCGGAAAAGTAGCGGTCGAGGTTTAAGTCTTTAGTACGGTAAGCGACGAGCTTATTTAAAAGCTTCCGCTTTACTTTTTTTATATAGCTACCGGCCGTAAAGATAATCGCCTATTCGTTAACTTAGGTTTAGCCTAAGCGCTTAAAGCGGCCTATAACTTATTAAATATTAAAGTAAGACTAGCCGAGCTATAAAATAATACCGTAGTTATAGTTTTAGTAAAGGTTTAGGCCGGCCGACGATATTACGAGCGATACGATAAAGTAATAGACGTTATTACTAGCCCGGTTAAACCGGTCGACCTCGCGTATACGTATACTAGGCGAGTCGGTCGCGCGCGCCGTCGTAACTATAATACTAAACTCGGCGAGGTATTATATAACTAGTCTTAGTTATTAGCGCGGCTCTTACTTATCGGGGAAATACGTACTCTTAAATAAACGGTAGCTCGACGACGACGATAAAACGGATCTTCTTTAATAAAAACGTAAGCGCCTCGACGTTAAGCTACGTAAAAGCCGGCGATTTCGACGCGATATAAACCGCGCGGCTTACGCGCGTTTACGGGCCTTCGTTACTTAAGCCGTTATACGCCGTAGTAGTCGAAAAGACCGAGATAGCGTCCGTCTCGCGCGTTAAGTTAACGTACGCCGCCCTAAAGATCGTCGTATAGTTATCTTTTAAGACCGTATACTACTATATTATTATAGCGTAGTTAAAGTCGACCGACGCTAAGACGTACGTTCGGTACTAACTACCTTAGTTAGTTAACTTTTTAATAACGTTCTTATATTCTTAATTATCGGTCGCGTTATCGCTTATACTTATAAAGTCGTCCTTATCTTTTTTATCTATATCGTCGTCGTCGTCCCTTTTATCGCCTTTTTCGCCGTCCCTTTTATCGCCTTTTTCGCCGTCCCCTTTATCGCTAGTCGCTATACTATAAAGGTCGTTATTAAAAATAGGCTAGTCGTTTTCGTCTTCGTATTCCTCGTCTTTCGTATTATCGCCTTTTTCTTTATCGTCCTCGTCGTCCTCGTCGTCTTCGTCGTTTTTATCGTCCTCGTCGTCTTCGTTAATTAATAAAACTAGTAGGGCTAATAGGGCTAGTAAGGCTACGCCCTTATCCGTTAAGGGGGGGTTACCGCTAGCTCTACCTTTATTAAGCTCGTCCTTTTAAAACTTAATCGCTTATATACTAGGCGGGAAAGCTTAGTCGACGAGTTTCCGAAGATACGCGGCGGCTCGTCCGTCGCGGTGCTTAACGGTTTTATAAACTACGTATTAAAGTAGAATATCGGAACTAGGCGCGATAAACTTTTATAGCCGCTTAACGAAAATAAACGTGTTTATAGACCGCCGGATTTAAAATAGCTATAGTACCGGGTTAAAGAACCGACGAATAAAAGTATCTTTATTATCCTTAAGTACCGTGTTTATCTAACCGAAGAACGACGGGCTAAGGTACTAGTAGTACGGATAAGGCGTACTTTTTTTTTCGTCGTCCGTTAGCCCGTATTAAGTTATAAATTCCCGTACGATCCGGTTAATCGTTTAGGCCGCCGAGGTTACTATATCTTAGCTAAAGAACTCGGTTAGTATTTAGCGTATCGTTTATAGTATATCCTCGGCGTTTATTACCCGGTAAATTAAAGCTAAGTCTTTAATAAAATTACTAGCCTTAAGGGCGACGCCCGTATAGTATACGACGATTATAAAAATACTATTAATATCGAGTATAGTATTAAGGAAGGGCGTAGCCGATATAAGGAGGACGTACTCTTTTTTTAATAAGCGCGCTACTTATTAAGCTTAAGATTATTTCCGGTAGATTTTCTAGTACTCGTTAAGGACGATAACGTAAAACGAGATATAAAAGGCGTCGCGCCGCTACGTCGGCTATATCTTAAGGAGCTCGCCTACGTTTACGTCCTCGGCCCCTTCGTTATCCGGCGTAACCTCGACTTAAACCCGCGTCGCTATCGCGAACTTAGCCTTAGCCTTTCTCCCGCGCGGTTTCCGCGTCGGCTAAACGAATAGCCGCGAAGTAATCGTTTCGTACGACGAAAGGATAATCGTACGACCCGTCTATCGGCGTTAATATACGAAAAGAAGATACGAAATAAATAAAAATATACTTATTTATCGGCGCGGCCGGCGGGCGTTTATATAAACGCGAGTAGGTCGGTAAACTAGGTCGACGTAACGGTATTAGCTATAATCTCGTCCGTCGTTTTAAAAGTCGACTTAGCCCTATAGTATACGACGATACGGAAGTACTTACTAGCGACTTCTTAAAAGACGCGGAAGGTTTAGATTAGCGGAGTCGCGGGCGATAAAAAAAGATACGGCTAGTAGTCGAGCGTCTCTTCGCTTTCCGCCGCCGTATCGTTTCTTTCTTTAGTACGTATAGATAACTTATATAAAATTAAGGCGGCCGTCGCTATTTTACTTATCCTAGTCTCGTTTTTTAAAAGATAGTTTTTTAAAAGCGAGTTAGGGCTTAGTATACGTAACGTTATCCTAGTATCGTTTTTATTAGTTATAATACGGCTAATATAAGGCGGGATCTTTACCGACGATTTAATAAGGTATAAATAAAAAGTTAGACCCTTACGTATCGTTAGCGAACTTAACGCGTTCGGGTTAATCGTCCGATTACTTTATCTTCGTCGTTATAATACTATCTTTTATACCGAAGTACGGCGCTTAACTCTCGTTAATAATTTAGTTTAGCTCGCGCGCTTTTACGGCGGACGACGCGATATCTAGGTTATTCGCCGGGCCGGGTAGGTTACTTTTATTAAGGACCGCGACCGACGCTTTAGCGGTACTTACTTAAAGGTCGGTAAATATAACTCGACCGAGTAATTAAATTACTAAGTCGGTCTCGGTAGCGGCCCGGGTAATAGCCGCCTCGTCGCTTATCTAGAGATTAACGTAAAGAATTAGTAGCTTATAAAATAGGCCGTTTATATTTTAGTCGAGCGGTATAAAACTATACGCGGCGCCCGGGGTACTTTTACGGTACCGTTTTTCGTTAATTTTTAAAACGAAGGTAAACGCCTCGTTAAAGCCTAGCCTAAAGTCGTAGTTTAAAATATAAGGGCGGATAAACTTTATAATAGTCTAAACGCGACGCCGCTATAAGGTAGTAATAAACGAGTCGTAGAGGTATCGGTGCTTATATAACGACGATATAACGGTCTTAATCTAAAACTTAAGTTTACCGCGCCCCTCGGCGTTATCTTCGTACGTTTAAGTATACTTTTTAATATTAGCCGTCGCCTCGCGGAGCCGTTTCGGTAGCTTAGACGGGGTAAAATTAATATTAGTCTTAATCTCTTTTTTTCGTACCTCGATATAGCTACCGATTATATAGAATACTTAGAACTAGTCGTCGGCCGTTTACCCGAGGAAGTACTACGGGGCGTCCTTACTATATAACGAAGACTCCTTTATATAAGGTATAATATACCGCTTAAACTATTATATCGGCGGCTAATCGTTAGCGGTTATTTAACGAAAGAGTATATAAACGGCGTAAATATAACTCGCGAGCTACCTTCCGACCCTTCTTTCGTCCGAGAGCGTTTAAAGAGTCTCGTCGGATACGTTTTCGTCCCGGTTTAAGATTTAGAGAAGGACTCGATTTTAGTAGATAGTTTCGAGCGTTTTTAAGAAATTTTCGGCCGACGGTAGTACTACGGTCGATATAATCCTTAGTATAAACCGCCTTATAATCGTTTAACCTATTATTTATTAGACTATTATATATTATATTTCTTAAAAGACGAACCTTAAGTAAAAAGAAAAATCTTAAACTACTTATTATTAGCGAATATAGTAACCCTAGCGCTAGCCCTAATACGCTAGTAAATATTACGGGTATTAGTAACGAAGATAATAATTTTTCGGGTAAATAATTTTTCTTCGTCGTCTAATCGGTTTACGGGGTCGCCTTTAAATAGTATATTACTTTTTTTATAAACCTCGATTACTTACGGGTATATAGCCCGTTACTCCTTTAAGATTATATCGATATTATTTTAGTTATCGATAATATAATTATCTAAATTCCTTCTAGTCTATATAATAGATATAATAAGTAAAGTATAAGGTAAGGACGGGAAAGATAAGCTAAAAGATATAATAGGGTAAAGTTAGGAGAGATAAGTTAAAAGAAAAAATAGGTAGTAAGGGAAAAAAATATAAAAATAAGTCGGGCGGTATAAGCTATTATATATATATTAATAAGATATACTTCTATTATTTTTCTTCTTTCGTTTTTACTACTTTTTTTATAATTTTTACTACCTAGTTTCCTTATAATTTAATTTAATTATATCGACGAGCTAATACCTCTTTTACCGTTAGCTCGTAGATATTCCTATTTAAGAAATCTTAAAGAAAAAAGCTAATTTATCTTAGGCGAGCCGCTATAAAAACGGCTAGAATAAAAGTACGTACTTAGCGCGTATACCGTTTATAACCGGAAATAGGTTTAAATAAGCGAGGGTCTTTTTATCTAGCTAAGTAGCGTATAACGGGCTAAATTTCGCCCGTATAATATAGCTCGTATTACTACCTTTATTAGCCGTTTATTAACCGTTTACGTTTATACGCGTATAATCTTTATTATATTAAAATAATTATTACCTTAACGTAAGATTAGCGGTAAAGTAAATAAAGCTAAAATACTAATAAATTTATATATTTATAGTAACCGTTATAGGCTATACGATATAGCTACCCTACGGTAGATAAAGTCTACGCGTAAAAGTCGGAACGCTTTACTCCGTAGAATTTATCTTTAAATAAATTAATTATTATAGCGTTTTAGAATTCGTTATATATCTTAATATATATTATAAAAAGGGGGTAGTAGGTAAGGGTATAAAAGGGAAAGGCCGATAAAAACAAGAAAAAAACACGCTAGTAATTATAGCTTATACCCTTTAAGGAGCGCCTAGAAACGTAAACGTAATAAAAACTTAGTAAAGTCGATATTATTTTTAGCGTAAAAACGGAGCTCTTTTCGGTAAAGCGTATTATACCGCTAAATATAGAAAGAGGCTACGTCTTACCTATCTTAGCCCGCGTCTTCTTAATTATTTCTTCTTATAACTTTCTATATTATCGTAACTTTAACCGTAGCCGGCTCGGGTCCTAGACGAGAAATCCTTTACTAAATCGTACTACTATTTCTAGCTCGTATTTACGCTACCGTAAATAGACTAAGACTTACCGAATACGGTAAACGTTAACCGCGTTATACTTAATCCTTCGAACTTATAAAACGGTATACTAAGCGTTTAAGCGCGCCGCGCCTTTAAATATTAATAGACTAGTCGCGTATTTAAGCTACCGGGATCGGTATACGTATAAGGGCTACTCTCTCTCGATAAGGCGCTTTTAGCTAAAAATTAGCTATACGACGATACTATCCGCGCCGGCCTCGTCCTCGTCCTTTAAGATCTCTTAAACGTCGTTTAAATCTTTACGCTAGTTTCCCTATCTAATACCTTAACGTTAAATAGCGAATTTATACTAAACGATTAAGGGCGATACGCTTAAGATATACTTAACCGATAGTTCCTTATTATTCTATACTTTACCGGAAATAACTACTAGAGCCTTCTTATCGTAGATAAAGGCGGCCGCGATAATAAATAAATATAAAGAGCCTACTAGTTTAATTCTTTAGTAGCTAAAAGGCCGACCGCGGTAATAAATACGAAGCGTTTTTACGCGTACCGTATCTTTCGCGAGGGCGGTTTCCTTTTCGATAGCCCGATCGACGAGGTACTTATAAAAATAATAATATAACCGGACGGGTAGGAGTATAGCTTTCTCGTTATCGAGTACGCTCGCGCTTTTTTCCGTAGTATTACGGCTAACGACCCGAACGTACTCGCTACTATCGACTAAGCCGTTATCTAGACGGGGACGAAACTACCGCGGTTATTTAAGTATTTAAACGAGATATTATTAAAGACTCGTATAGTATAGCTTCGGCTATTATATATTAGCTAGTTACGTCTAGAGCTAGGCTTTCTTACCCTTAAAAAAGAAGGAAGTATTAGTTAACGTAATATATCGGAGAAGTATAAACTAAACGAGGTTTTTAAAGAGTTTTATTATTTTCTTATTATAAACGTACGTATAAGTAATATATATTAACTATTAAAAAACGAATATTAATATTTAACGTAAAGATAAATAGCGAGTAAATTAACGAGGTAAATAATATTCTTTTTTATTCTTTTTATTTATTTTATAAAGTAAATTCTAAATACGGTAAATAGTATTTTTTCTTATTCGTTTTATCTATTCTATAAAGTAAATTTTAAATACGGTAAATAATATTCTTTTTTATTCGTTTTTATCTATTTTATAAAGTAAATTTTAAATATAGTAAATAATATTCTTTCTTATTCGTTTTTATTTATTTTATAAAGTATATTTTAAACACGGGTAAATAGTATTTTTTCTTATCCGTTTTTATTTATTTTATAAAGTAAATTTTAAATACGGGTAAATAGTATTCTTTCTTATTCGTTTTTATTTATTTTATAGAGTAAATTTTAAATACGGGTAAATAGTATTCTTTCTTATTCGTTTTATTTATAAAGTAAATTTTAAACGCGGCTATTCTATTTATTTAAAAACGTTTTCGGGTTTATTTATCGTAAAACGTTTTTAGTTTAATTCTTATTTACTTTACGGCTACGCGATACTTTAAAGTAAAGACTTCTAGGTATATATAAAGGATACTTCCTCCTCCTCTTAAAAGTTAGAGTCTCTTTATAACTCGATCTTTACTTTATTTTTAACTTTTTTTACTTTTTCTTATTTTTTTTATTAAATATATTATAATACTTTTAACTCGGAGTTAAGCCGCCGTTATAAAAGTAGCTTAATACTACGAGGACGATAGGTCGGAAATTAGCGAACTTACTTAATATAATACCGATAACGAGGGTAGCGTTACCGTATAAAATAACGGGAATACGGCGGATAAGGAAAGCGAGGACGAGGAGTACGAAAACGTTTTTATATAGGATAAAAACGAGAACGAAGCTAAAAATATTCTTATAAAGGATAAAAACGAAAATAAAAACGAAAACGTCGATAACGACGTTAACGCCGTTATATTATTCGGTAACGGTATAGCTATTTTAGGTAATAGAGATATAAACGTTATAAAGGACGGGGCTAATAAAGGTTTAAAAAGACCTCGCCTTATACTAGAGATAAAGCTCGTAAAGGTCGTCGAGTAAATCTTAATAGTATTACCCTAGCTACTAGTTTCTTAAACGAATTATAAAAATATCGTAAAGGCTATTTCGATTAAACTCGAGATAAAAAGGCTAACCGGGCCTCGGTTCGTAAGTAAGCTACCGGGTAATCTATAGTCGCTAATTACCTTATACCGCGTTCCGGGGCTTAATATTAGCTTAATCTTCCCGCGCCCGTTCTTAGGTTTTCCGTAGGATAATATCCGTTTCCTTTATAAGGATACGGTAACCGCTATACGGAGCTTTAAGACGGGGCTAAGGTCGGCGCTAGTCTTTATCTTAAACTTCGCTAATCCGAATTCCCGGGGCGGAGGGTAGCTTATAAGCTACGTCGTTTAAAAGGAGTACGTACTATCGTAGACTTCCTTATAGTCGAGTCTTAAGTTTTATACTTATCTTTTAAGGGAAGGCGAAGTCTTATACTCGCTATACGTTTAGGTTTTACGGTAAAATAAATTTTACGGGTTTACGGAGTTTAAGCTAGAAGAGCGGCTAAGTCCGATTACCGTAATATCCGTAGCCGCGTAGATAAACCCTACTAAAGGCTAGACTACTACGGGTAAGGAAGTATACGCGTTAAAAGCGGATAAGGAAAGAATACTTTAGCTAATACCGTATAAAATAACGGGAATACGGCGGATAAGAAAAGCGAGGACGAGGAGTACGAAAACGTTTTTATATAAGATAAAGACGAGAACGAAGCCGAAAATATTTTTATAAAGGATAAAAACGAAAATAAAAACGAGAACGTCGATAACGACGTTAACGCCGTTATATTATTTAGTAACGGTATAGCTATTTTAGGTAATAAAGATATAAACGTTATAAAGGACGGGGCTAATAAGGGTTTAAAAAGACCTCGCCTTATACTAAAGATAAAGCTCGTAAAGGTCGTCGAGTAAATCCTAATAGTATTACCCTAGCTACTAGTTTCTTAAACGAATTATAAAAACATCGTAAAGGCTATTTCGACTAAACTCGAGATAAAAAGGTTAACCGGGCCTCGGTTCGTAAATAAGCTACCGGGTAATCTATAGTCGTTAATTACCTTATACCGCGTTCCGGGGCTTAATACTAGCTTAATCTTCCCGCGCCCGTTCTTAGGTTTTCCGTAGGATAATATCCGTTTCCTTTATAAAGATACGGTAACCGCTATACGGAGCTTTAGGACGGGGCTAAGGTCGGCGCTAGTCTTTATCTTAAACTTCGCTAATCCGAATTCCTAGGGCGGAGGGTAGCTTATAAGCTACGTCGCTTAGGAGGAGTACGTATTATCGTAGACTTCCTTATAGTCGAGTTTTAAGTTTTATACTTATTTTTTAAGGGAAGGCGAGGTCTTATACTCGCTATACGTTTAGGTTTTACGGTAAAATAAATTTTACGGGTTTATAGAGTTTAGGCTAAAAGAGCGGCTAAGTCCGATTACCGTAATATCCGTAGCCGCGTAAATAAACCCTACTAAAGGCTAGACTACTACGGGTAAGGAAGTATACGCGTTAAAAGCGGATAAAAAAAGAATACTTTAGCTAATATTAACTATCCTTTATATTACCGCTATATACGGATATATATAAGTCGTACTTAGCGCGTTTAGCTATAGTGTTTTTAGCTACCCGACTTATAACGTTAAAGGTCTATAAGTAAAGGTATTATACTAGCTAAGCGGCGTTAGTTAGGAAGTAGTTTTCGCGGTCCTTAAAGAGGAGGAGTTTTAAAAGTTCTCTAAAGGATTTATTACTTACGTACGGGAGGCTATAAGAGGGGAAAAAGATAAAGGAGAGCCGTTTAAAATAAAAGTAGTTTAGTTTATATTTTTTATTTACTAGGGTTTATATTTTTAATAAGGCGTTTTTATAACTAAAGTTATAGTAAACTAATACTACTTATAATAAGCTTAAAAGGAAAATCGACGTATACGAGGATAATAAAAGTATACGAGGATAATAAAAGTATACGAGGATAATAAAAGTATAAAAGGACGATAAACGTATACGAAGATAATAAAAGTATACGAGGATAATAAAAGTATACGAGGACGATAAAAGTATACGAGGATAATAAAGTCTAGTAAAAGATATAAAATTTAATATACTATACTTACTATTATTATTTTCTACTATTATAATATTAATAATTTACTAATAAGTTAGTTTTTTAATAAAAACTTAAAAATCTAAAACTATTTAAAACGTAAATTAAGTTTTATTATATTACGATAATAATTATAATAAGTAATTACTTTTCTAGGGTCGATTAAATTTAAGCGCTAGTAATAGTATTATATTTTTCGTTATAGAGATACTTTACTTTTCTACGCTATAATTAGTCGATTAAAATTTAACTTATAGAGTAAAGGCGTCTCTTATACTAAGATTAGTCGATTAAAATTTAATATATAGAGTAAAAGCGTCTCCTATACTAGGATTAGTTAATTAAAATTTAATATATAAAGTAAAGGCGTCTCTTATACGGGGATTAGTCGATTAAAATTTAATATATAGAGTAAAAGCGTCTCCTACGCTAAGATTAGTCGATTAAAATTTAGTATAAGATTAATTATTACGCGTAAATACTTATTCTTTATTATATATATTTACGCTTTTATATTTACGCGTTAATACGTATACTCTATAGACCGGGTATAATCTTATATTTACGCGTAAATACTTTACCGAACGTTTTTATATTTACGTGTAGATTAATATACTCTACCGTACGTTTTTATATCTACGCGTAAATAAATATACTTTACCGTACGTTTTTATATCTACGCGTAAATAAATATACTCTACCGTACGTTTTTATATCTACGCGTAGATAAATATACTCTACCGTACGTTTTTATATTTACGCGTAGATAAATATACTCTACTATACGTTTTTATATCTACGCGTAGATACTCCGCCGTACGTTTTTATATTTACGCGTAAATACTTTACCGTACGGCGTATTCTACCTTATAATATAATAGCTTACTTAAGGTATTAGGAATTACTTATCTAAGGCTATTATACCTTTTTAGGCTAGGTTATAGCCCGTCGCGTTCTTTTTATATTTAGTTTTTTCTCTCTTTATTCTTTTCGTCTCTTCGTTTCTTTTCGTCTTTCTTTCTTCGTCTAAATTCTCGATAAGATTACTAAACCTTAAGATACCTAGACCGATTTTACTTTTAATAATACTTTAATAGAAATCTAAAGTTTTTTTTATTAACTATAAATTAATCTCGTTTTCCGCTAGATTAGGGTTTATACGGATTATAGTCTCCGTACGCTATCCTCGCTAGCTCGGCGTAGCGTTTATTTCTATAGCGTTAGCTTACCCGTTATTATACCCTACGTAATTAAATAGTAGACGATTTAATTTAGGACTACGCTTTTATCGCTTATCCTTTTACGCTTACGACTTATAGTCGGTACTTATATTATAATCTACTAGAGTAGCGCCGTCGCGCTCCTCTTTCGTCTTAATACGTTTCGTAAATAGTCGCTACTTAAGCTTATCGCTTTTATCGGCTACTCGCTTTAGCGGAGCTTAGTTAAGATCGCGCGGGGCTAGCGTCGGTATAGTCTAGGCTACCCGGCGAGTCGACGGATCCGTCGCTAAGGTATATCTCCGAGTTAAGCCGGTATTATTATCGTCCGTAGTCGGGCCCGTAAAAGCTTCCGTACGTACGATTATAGGTATAATAGTTTTTATTATAATACCGCCTAGTAATTACGGCTAGCTAAACTAGTCGATAATATCGTCCTCCTTCTCGTCGGCGCGCTAGCTTAAATCTATACTTAATTAGTACTACTAAGGCGCCTTTTTTTTACCCGCCCGGTAAGGTATATATAGGTATATAGTTTAGCCTTTAAGGATAAAGCCGGGGAAAAAAGAGGAAACTTCTCCTTTTACTTAAGTATTAAAAGCTAACGTAGCTATATTAAGGGTTATAGTAAGAGATATCGATATACTATCTTAAAAATAAGACGACGTAAACTATTTATATTAAGTAAGAGCGTTAGTAAGAGCGTCGCCCGTAATTAACGGGCTACTAATAAAAACGTTAAGAACGTATTATCGCTTATTCGAGTTAACCGGGGAGAGTATTAGCCGTTAAGTTATAATATCGTTAAAGTTAACTATAGGCTACGCGGGGAAGCGTAAAGGGCCGAAAAAACGCTCGCTTAGCTCGCTATATATTTAGCTAACCTAAAATATAATAACTTACGAAAGCTTAAGGCGAGGGGTAGTAAGAGGGCCGATAAAAAGGAGATTACCGTTTATCTACCGGGAGGATACCTAATCGAGTTTACGGCCGATATTATCGGTAACTATTTCTCTTATAAAAACACGAAGTATTTCTAAAACTATAAAACCGTACTCCTAGCTAGTAAGCTATTATATATAGTAAGGGGTTTAAATAACGATATTCTTAAATTAAAATATACGTTTTAAGTATTCTATAAGAGTATTTTTACTAGGCGTCGAGTCGTATTACGCGTAACTATTAAACTAAAATAAGGTTATCTTCTTTTTATTAAATATACTTAAAACTTAATAATTTAGTATATATACCGGGAAAATAAGAAAACGGTTTATAAAGGACCGCTTCGTAATATCTTTACCTAGTAAGTTCCTCTAGCTTTAAGCGGCCGAGAAATATATCGTAGTAAGAGTTTATATAAGGTTTCCGTATTAGGAATATATAAAAATAGTCTTAGCGACGATTATATCGCCGTAAAGTTATTTATTACTAAGTAAGGTACTTTTTAAGTTATATAAATAATACTATAGTTACTCGACCGTCTAATCGAGCTACTTCCCGTTAACCGCGAACCCGCCCGTAAGGGTAAGGTCCGGGAAAAACAGGGAAGTAGTATCGACTACTTCTTTATAGCTAAAAACTACTATATATACTAGACGAAAAAGTTTCTTTTTAACGGATTAACTTAGTAGAAATCTAAGCCGGAGAAAAAGGCGACTAGTAGTAAGTCGGTTAACGCTATCTAGCTACGGCTATAGCGAAGTTACTCGTATAAAACAAGTATAATAGCCGACGAAGTAAAAGGGGGCGCGTATAAGTATCGTAGCTAAGTATAGCGAGGGAACGAAGAGTTAAAAGAAAAAAGTAAAAGGTAAAAGGGGAAGTAAAAGTTTATAAGTAAGAGTTAAGAGAAGAAATAAATAAAAATATAAAGAAAGTAAAAAAGTAAATAATAACTAAGACTACGCGGTCGGGGAAGTAAAAGTTATAGGAAAAAGTAAGAGTTAAGAGAGGAAGTAAATAAAAATATAAAAAGAGTAAGAAAGTAAAAAATAACTAAGACTACGCGGTCGGTATATATAAATAATTATTAAACGTAAGTATATCTCGTTTTAATTAACTCTATTTACGGATATATATATCTCTTTATCTTATTTTAGGAAATTCCTTTTTATTTATTTAAATACTCTTTAACTTTATTTACGGATATATATATCTCTTTATTTTATTTTAGGAAATTTATTTTTATTTATATAAATACTCTTTAACTTTATTTATATATTTATTCTTATTTATATAAATACTTTTTAACTTTATTTATATATAGGTATATCTCGTTTTAAAAGTATATACTATAATTAATACGATAAAAAAATATATTAACTCTTTAATTTAAGTTTATTTACCGTAATAAATATATTTAAGACTATTTACCGTTAGCTTTAAGTTTATTTACTATAAATAAAAGTATATACTATAATACTATAAAAATAAATATAACTCGTTACCTTTTTACTTTTAACTTTACTCGTTACTTTTTTTTTATTCGTTAATTTCTTTTTACTCGTTAACTTTTTTTTACTCGTTAACTTCTTTTTACTCGTTAACTTCTTTTTACTCGTTAACTTTTTTTTACTCGTTAACTTTACTCGTTAGCTTTTTACTCTTAATAACTTCGATTATTAAAGCGATATACCCGATAACCTCTCTTTATATATAACCTTTATATAACTTATCGCTTATTTATTATACCTCGCTATACTTTTATTACGGTAAATAATACTACGCGTACGGCTTAAGCTAAATAACGCTTTAACGAGCTTCTCGTTACCTTTAATACTAGCGTCGCTTAAAACGACCTAGCTAGATTTAGATTTACGGAGGTTTATAGCTACGGTATCCTTATAGTAAACCCGAACTACCCGCTCTATAATAACGTTATTCTTAAAATACGCGGCGAACTAGTAGTACTATAGGTAAATATATCTACTTACCTTCTCCCTACTTATCGCCCGTACGTAGCCTAGATACCGCGTATAATAATAAACTATAGAAATTTATAGTTTAGTCTTAATCTAGCTTTTAAAGTTTTAGAGTTATTCTAGTTAAAATATAACTAGCTTATCTAACGCGTACGGCCCGTATATATCGAGGTAACTAACGGCTACCCCTTAAGTTATACTACTTAGACTATTTACTACGGAGATAGTACCCCTCGATAGTCGCTTTTTATCTAGATATACGGTTATTTAAACGGCGTACTATACTCTTATTACGAAGAGAGGTATTAACGGGATTATACGATTAACGATAATAGAGCTTTATAGGTTATAACGTTATACTTTTAATATATCTCTTTCCCTAGTCTTTAAAAAGGGTTTTACGGTAACTACGTTTTTAAGAGAAAAGGCTCGAAGTATAGCTATTACGATAAGTTTCCGAACGCGCCTACTTTTATATCCGCTTTAAAAGCTAGCGCTTAGTAAAAGAGGGACTTAGCGTTACGTAAGTTAAACTTAACCGATACGCTATACGTCGGTCTTAATCTTACCGCCCCTACTATCGAGCTATTCTTAGCCGACCTTCGTTAGATAAAAGCTTTTAATATTTACCGCTTCTTTAATATATAACGGGGGGACGGCCTAGGTTAATAAAATATCCCCGCTTTTCTACTAGTATAAAAAACTATAGTAGACGTTATCGTTATACCCGGGGATAAGGATAACGGTAGCGAAGACGAAGACGATTTAAAGGACGGTAGTATAATAGCCTTTAATACGGACGCTAGTCGCTAGGCTATATAAAACTAAGAATCTTTACTTAATTCTTCCGACCTTTTAGTAAAGGTTATTTCTTAACTAGTTAATAAGAACCTAGCTAACCTACTCGGTTCTAACTAGCTATCTACGCCTTTAATTATACCTATTAAAATAAATAGTACGAAAGCGGGGACTATAGATATATCGTCGGGTACGGGATCGGGGACTATAGGTACGTTACTAGGATTAGACTCGAGCGGGTAAAGCTAGTTTTCTTTTATAAAGCTAGGACTTAAATAAATCCTAGCTCTTACTTAATAAAATAATATACTCCGTATAAGTAAAGTACGTAAATAATTACCGGTTACGGGCTTTAGTAGTTTTACGCCGTAGTTATAAGTATACGAGCGTTAGCTTATAATAAAATAACCTATATAACTATAAGTACGATCGTAGCTACGACTTCGTATATTATAAGTATATACTATAGGTATAATCGTAGCTACGATAAAGATATAAAAAAAAGTAAGAAAAGTAAAAATAAAAGTAATAAGATAAAATAAAAGAACTAAAAAGTAATAAGAAAATTAAATAAAATAAGAAAAAACGTAGAAACTACGTATATATAGTAAAAGGTAGGAGTACTTTTTATAAGAAAAATAAAGTTCTCTAGTTTTATCTTTTTATATTATACGTTTAGAAGTAAGGAAAGACGATAAAAGTATACGAAGACGATAAACGTATATAAGGACGATAGACGTATACGAGGACGATAGACGTATACGAGGACGATAAACGTATATAAAGACGATAAAAGTATACGAAGATAATAAAAGTATACGAGGATAATAGTTAACTTACGTAAGTATACGAAAATTAAATAAAGTAATTCTATTAAATAATATATAATTAAATAATTTATTAGTATATTAAAAAAATTTATATCCTCGAGGGTAAGCTATTAATAATACTAGAAGTATTAATACCTTTATAAAATCTCTTAATATTTAATATTCTTTATTATTTACGTATATAGTCGTGTTTTTACTTTTCTAGAATTAATATTATAAATAAGTTAGATTTTTAATAAGGACTTAATAACTTAAAACTATTAAAACGTAGTTCGGTTTATTCTTTTACGAAAATAATTATAGTACGGAGTAAACAGGTCCCTCTCTAAAGTAGACTAGATTTAAGCGTCCTTAATAGTCGATTAGATTTCGTTATAGAGATACTTTACCTTTCTACGCTAGGATTAGTCGATTAAATTTTAATATATATAAAAAGGGCGTGTTTTACCCTAGGATTAGTCGATTAAATTTTAATATATAAAAGAAGGGCGTGTTTTACCCTAGGATTAGTCGATTAAATTTTAATATATAAAAAAAGGGCGTGTTCTACCCTAGGATTAGTCGATTAAATTTTAATATATAAAAGAAGGGTATATTCTATCCTAGGATTAGTCGATTAAATTTTAATATATAGAAAAAGGGTATATTCTATCCTAGGATTAATCGATTAAATTTTAATATATAGATTAATAGTACTACGCGTAAATACTTATTATTTATTATATAAATTTACGGTTAATACGTATTATAAGGCGGGTGTAATCCTATATCTACGCGTAGATGCTTTACCGTACGTTTTTATATCTACGTATAGATAAATATACTCTACCGTACGTTTCTATATCTACGCGTAGATACTCTACCGTACGTTTTTATATCTATACGTAGATACTTTACCGTACGTTTCTATATTTACGCGTAAATACTTTACCGTACGTTTCTATATTTACGCGTAGATAAATATACTCTACCGTACGTTCTATATCTACGCGTAAATACTCTACCGTACGTTTCTATATCTACGCGTAAAGTATATATTTTATTCTAGGATTAGTCGATTAAATTTTAATATATAAAAGAAGGGTATATTCTATTCTAGGATTAGTCGATTAAATTTTAATATATAGATTAATAGTACTACGCGTAGACACTTATTCTTTATTATATAAATTTACGGTTAATACGTATTATAGGGCGGGTATAATCCTATATCTACGCGTAAATACTCTACCGTACGTTTTTATATCTACGCGTAGATACTTTACCGTACGTTTCTATATCTACGCGTAGATGCTTTACCGTACGTTTCTATATCTACGCGTAAATACTCTTTTATATACTTAAATACGTTATTATTAGTCGATTAAATTTCGTTTATAGATATAATTATAGGGTATAAAATATTAATGTATTTTTATTAGTCGATTAAAATTTATATATAGAAAAAGTAGTATAATCTTTTTTTTACTTTCGTTTTTATTTTTTTACGGTACGGTTAAAATACTAAAAAAAGTAAAAAGAGTAAATTCCTAGTAAGTAAATTATTACGGATTTATTAATACTATAATATCGGTGTTTTATTTTTTAAGGTTCTTCTATCTTAAACCCTATATATACTATATAAATTACTCGATTTAATTTTACTAAAAAAAAAAGCGTATTTTACCTTAGGATTAATCGATTAAATTTTAATATATAAAAAAAAGGCGTGTTTTACCCCTTAGGATTAGTCGATTAAATTTTAATATATAAAAGAAAGGTATATTCTACCTTAAAATTAATCGATTAAATTTTAATATATATAAAAAAGGCGTATTCTACCCTAGGATTAGTCGATTAAATTTTAATATATAAAAGAAGGGCGTATTTTACTTTAGGATTAGTCGATTAAATTTTAATATATAAAAAAAGGGCGTATTCTATTTTAGGATTAGTCGATTAAATTTTAATATATAAATTAATAGTATTACGCGTAGATACTTATTTTTTATTATATAAATTTACGGTTAATACGTATTATAGGGCGGGTATAATCTTATATCTACGCGTAAATACTCTACCGTACGTTTTTATATCTACGCGTAAATAAATATACTTTACCGTACGTTTTTATATTTACGCGTAAATACTCTACCGTACGTTTTATATCTACGCGTAAATAAATATACTTTACTATACGTTTTTATATTTACGCGTAAATACTCTACCGTACGTTTCTATATCTACGCGTAAATAAATATACTCTACCGTACGTTTCTATATCTACGCGTAAATACTCTACCGTACGTTTTTATATCTATACGTAGATACTTTACCGTACGTTTCTATATTTACGCGTAAATACTTTACCGTACGTTTCTATATTTACGCGTAGATAAATATACTTTACCGTACGTTCTATATCTACGCGTAAATACTCTACCGTACGTTTCTATATCTACGCGTAAAGTATATATTTTATTCTAGGATTAGTCGATTAAATTTTAATATATAAAAGAAGGGTATATTCTATTCTAGGATTAGTCGATTAAATTTTAATATATAGATTAATAGTACTACGCGTAGACACTTATTCTTTATTATATAAATTTACGGTTAATACGTATTATAGGGCGGGTATAATCCTATATCTACGCGTAAATACTCTACCGTACGTTTTTATATCTACGCGTAGATACTTTACCGTACGTTTCTATATCTACGCGTAGATGCTTTACCGTACGTTTCTATATCTACGCGTAAATACTCTTTTATATACTTAAATACGTTATTATTAGTCGATTAAATTTCGTTTATAGATATAATTATAGGGTATAAAATATTAATGTATTTTTATTAGTCGATTAAAATTTATATATAGAAAAAGTAGTATAATCTTTTTTTTACTTTCGTTTTTATTTTTTTACGGTACGGTTAAAATACTAAAAAAAGTAAAAAGAGTAAATTCCTAGTAAGTAAATTATTACGGATTTATTAATACTATAATATCGGTGTTTTATTTTTTAAGGTTCTTTTATCTTAAACCCTATATATACTATATAAACTAATCTATTTCTACGCGTAGATTTAGCTACCGAGCCCTCTCTATTTCTACGCGTAGATTTAGCCGCCGAGCCTTTTCTCTTTTAAATTAATCGTAGTAAAAATTACTCTTTAAATTTTAATATATAACGTAAATATATATTCTTAATAATATACCGTAGGTACGATCGTAGCTACGGCGTATTCGTAGAGCGCTCTCTTTATCTACGCGTAGAATTAAAGAGCGCTAGTAAATATATATACGCGTAGAATTTAAAAGCGTAAGGCTTACTAGGCGTATAAATCTACGCGTAGATATAAAGAGCGTAAGGCTTACTAGGCGTATAAATCTACGCGTAGATATAAAAAGCGTAAGGCTTATTAAGCGTATAGATCTACGCGTAGATATAAAAAGCGTAGGGCTTATAAGGCGTATAGATTTACGCGTAAATATAAAAAGCGTAGGGCGACGGGGTAGTTCGGCGCGTAGATATATCTATAATAACCGATACTTTAAGGTACGACTTATATATTACTATATAATAAGGGAAAGCTATAAATAAATATAACTAATAAACTTAAAAGTAGTATAAAAATAAAGAAACTCTAAAAAAACGACGAATTAAATATTAAAAAAAAGGAAAGTATTAGCGGCTACTCGGAGTCTACGGTCGGGAGGCCGTAGCGTTTTAAGTCTTATTAAAGGAGTATTTCGTACTAGGCTAAGTCGTTAAGGCTAGCTAGACTAGCGGGCTAAAAGGCGAGCGCGTTAGGGTTAGCTAGTAACGGTAACGGGTTTTACGGTTCCCGGGGGGCGGGCGTAAGCGTATTAGGCGTCCTAAAAACTTTTAGCTAAAGCCGGGAGCCCTTACTTATATTAGCGTTAAGCCGGGTACGTCTCGTAGCTAGCGTATTAAGCTATAAGTCGTACTTAAAAATAAAAACCGAGTACTCGCGTATATTTATAAGCGCGGTATAGGTAATACGCTTAAAGGTGTTTACGCGTACGCTTATTAAAGCGTTAAAAAAGGCTTATACCGTAGAGAAGTTAAAGGCGCCGTCTTAAGCGGTAATAACTTATAATTAAGGGAAGGCGTTATTAAACGTAGCGACGAACTAGTTCGATATATTAGAGTTAGGCTCTTAAAGGATAAACTTAACGGTCGAGGTAATAATATAGCCGATATATAGGTATATAAAGTGCTCGTAATCGCGGTACGAACGCGGCTTATATAAATCTTAAGCGAGCCGGTTAAAAAGTAAGCCTTACTCGGACTTAATAGTTTCGTAAGTTACCGCGGCGAAAGTATACTCGGAGAGGTAGCGGTCGAGGTTTAAGTCCTTAGTATAGTAAGCGACGAGCTTATTTAAAAGCTTCCGCTCTATTTTTTTTACGTAACTATCGGCCGTAAAAATAATCGTTTATTCGTTAGCTTAAGTTTAGCCTAGGCGCTTAAAGCGGCTTATAGCTTACTAGATATTAAAGTAAAACTAGCCGAGCTATAAAATAATATTATAGTTATAGTTTTAATAAAGGTTTAAACCGGCTAACGATACCGCGAGTAATACGACGAAGTAATAAACGTTATTACTAGCCCGGTTAAACCGGTCGACCTCGCGTATACGTATATTAGGCGAGTCGGTCGCGCGCGCCGTCGTAGCTATAATACTAAGCTTAACGAGGTATTATATAACTAGTCTTAGTTATTAGCGCGGTTTTTACTTATTAAGGAAATACGTACTCTTAGATAAACGGTAGCTCGACGACGACGATAAAACGGATTTTTTTTAATAAAAACGTAAACGCCTTAACGCTAAGCTACGTAAAAGCCGGCGACTTCGACGCGATATAGACCGCGCGGCCTACGCGCGTTTACGGGCTTTCGTTACCCGGGCCGTCGTACGCCGTAATAGTCGAAAGGACCGAGATAACGTCCGTTTCGCGCGTTAAGTTAGCGTACGCCGCTTTAAAGATCGTCGTACGGTTATCTTTTAAAACCGTATACTACTATATTATTATAGCGTAGTTAAGGTCGACCGACGCTAAAACGTACGTTCGGTATTAACTACCTTAGTTAATTAACCCTTTAATAACGTTTTCGTATTTTTAGTTATCGGTCGCGTTATCGCTTATATTTATAAGGTCGTCCTCGTTTTTTTCGTTTATATCGTCGTCGTCGTTTTTTTTATCGCCCTTTTCGCTATCCCCTTTATCGCCCTTTTCGCTATCCCCTTTATCGCTAGTCGCTATACTATAAAGGTCGTTATTAGAGGTAGGCCGGTCGTTTTTATCCTCGTATTCTTCGTTTTTCGTATTATTACCTTTTTCCTCGTCGTCCTCGTCGTCCTCGTCGTCTTCGTCGTCCTCGTCGTTTTCGTTAACTAGTAAGACTAGTAAGACTAGTAAGACTAGTAAGGCTACGCCCTCGTCCGTTAGGGGAGGGTTACCGCTAGCTCTACCTTCGTCGGGCTCGTCTTTTTAAAACTTAATCGCCCGTATATTAGGCGGGAAGGCTTAATCGACGAGTTTCCGAAGATACGCGGCGGCTTATTTATCGTAGTACTTAACGGTTTTATAAATTACGTATTAAAGTAAAATATCGAAACCGGGCGTAATAGACTTTTATAGCCGCTTAACGAAAATAAGCGTATCTATAGACCGCCGGATCTAGAATAACTATAGTACTAGGTTAAGGAACCGACGAATAAAAGTATCCTTATTATCTTTAAGTACTATATTTATTTAGCCGAGGAACGACGGGCTAAAGTACTAGTAATACGGATAAAACGTACTTTTTTTTTCGTCGTCCGTTAGCTTATACTAAGCTATAAATTCCCGTATAATCCGGTTAATCGTTTAGGCCGCCGAGGTTATTATATTTTAACCGAAAAACTCGGTTAATATTTAGCGTATCGTTTATAGTATATCTTCGGCGTTTATTACCCGGTAAATTAAAGCTAGGTCTTTAGTAAAGTTACTAGCTTTAAAAGTAACGCCCGTATAATATACGACGATCGTAAAAATACTATTAATATCGAGTATAGTATTAAAGAAGGGCGTAACCGATATAAAAAAGACGTACTCTTTTTTTAATAAACGCGCTATTTATTAAGCCCGAGATTATTTTCGGCGGATTTTCTAGTACTCGTTAAGGACGATAACGTAAAACGAGATATAAAAAACATCGCGCCGCTACGTCGGTTATATCTTAAAGAGCTCGCCTACGTTTACGTCCTCGGCCCCTTCGTTATTTAGCGTAACCTCGACTTAAACCCGCGTCGTTATCGCGAACTTAGCCTTAGCTTTTCTCCCGCGCGGCTTCCGCGTCGGTTAAACGAATAACCGCGAGGTAATCGTCTCGTACGACGAAAAAATAATCGTACGACCCGTTTATCGGCGTTAGTATACGAAAAGAAAATACGAAATAAATAAAAATATACTTATTTATCGGCGCGGTTAGCGGGCGTTTATATAAACGCGAGTAAGTTAGTAAACTAGGTCGACGTAACGGTATTAGCTATAATCTCGTCCGTCGTTTTAAAAGTCGACTTAGCCCCGTAGTATACGACGATATAAAAGTACTTACCGGCGATTTTTTAAAGGACGCGGAAAGTTTAAATTAACGGAGTCGCGGGCGATAAAAAAAAATACGGCCGGTAATCGAGCGTCTTTTTACCCTCCGCCGCCGTATTGTTTTTCTCTTTAATATGTATAGATAGCTTATATAAAATTAAGGCGGCCGTCGTTATTTTACTTGTCTTAGTTTTATTCTTTAAAAAATAACTTTTTAAGAGCGAGTCGGGGCTTAATATATATAGCGCTATCCCGGTATCGTTTTTATTAGTTATAGTACGGTTAGTATAGGGCGGGATTTTTACCGACGATCTAGTAAGGTATAAATAAAAAGTTAAACTTTTATATATCGTTAGTAAGCTTAACGCGTTCGGGTTAATCGTCCGACTACTTCGTTTTCGTCGCCGTAATACTATTTTTTATACTAAAGTACGGCGCCTAGCTTTCGTTAATAATCCGGTTTAGCTTACGCGCTTTTACGGCGGATAACGCGATATTTAGGTTATTCGCTAAGCCGGGTAAGTTACTTTTATTAAAAACCGCGACCAACGCTTTAGCGGTACTTACTTAAAAGTTAGTAAATATAACTCGATTAAGTAATTAGATTACTAGGTCGGTCTTAATAACGGCTTAAATAATAGCCGCTTCGTCGTTAATCTAGAGATTAGCGTAAAGAACTAGTAGCTTATAAAGTAGGCCGCTCGTATTTTAATTAAGCGGTATAGTATTATACGCGGCGTTTAGAGTACTCTTATAGTACCGCTCCTCGTTAGTTTTTAAGGCGAAGGTAAGCGCTTCGTTAAGGCCCGGCCTAAAGTCGTAGTTTAAAATATAAAAGTAAGTAAACTTTATAATAGTTTAAACGTAACGCCGCTATAAAGTAGTAATAAATAAGTCGCGGAGGTATCGGTACCTATATAACGATAATATAACGGTCTTAATCTAAAACCTAAGTTTACCGCGCCCCTTAACGTTATTTTCGTACGCTCGAGTATACTCTTCGATATCGGCTATCGCTTCGTAAAACCGTTTCGGTAGCTCGGACGGGGTAAAATTAATATTAGTCTTAATCTCTTTCTTTCGTACCTCGATATAACTACTAATTATATAAAATACTTAGAACTAGTCGTCGGCCGTTTACCCGAAGAAGTATTACGAAGCGTCTTTACTATACGGTAAGGACTCTTCTATATAGGGTATAATATACCGCTTAAACTATTATATTAGCGGCTAATCGTTAACGGTTATTTAACGAAAGAGTATATAAGCGGTATAAATATAGCTCGTAAACTATTTTCCGACTTTTCTTTCGTCCGAGAGCGCTTAAAAAGTCTCGTCGGATACGTCCTCGTCCTAGTTTAAAATCTAAAGAAAAACTCGATCTCGGTAGATAGTTTCGAACGCTTTTAAGAAATTCTTAGCCGACGGTAGTACCGTAATCGATATAATCCCTAGTATAAACCGCCTTATAATCGTTTAACTTATTATTTATTAAACTATTATATATTATATTTTTTAAAAGATAAACCTTAAGTTAAAAAAAAAATCTTAAACTACTTATTATTAACGAATATAATAACCTTAACGCTAGCCTTAATACGCTAGTAAATATTACGGGTACTAGTAACGAAAATAATAATTTTTCGGGTAAATAATTTTTCTTTATCGTCTAGTTAGTTTACGGGGTCGCCTTTAAATAGTATATTACTTTTTTTATAAACCTCGACTATTTACGGGTATATAGCCCGTTACTCCTTTAAGATTATATCGATACTATTTTAGTTATTAATAGTATAACTATCTAAATTTTTTTTTATCTATATAATAAATATAATAAGTAAAGTATAAGGTAAGGACGGGAAAAATAAGCTAAAAGATATAACGGGGTAAAGTCGAGAGAGATAAGTTAAAAAAAAAGATAAGTAGTAAAAAAAAAAAATATAAAGATAAGTTAAGCGGTATAAGCTATTATATATATATTAATAAGATATACTTTTATTATTTTTTTTCTCTCGTTTTTACTACTTTTTTTATAATTTTTACTACTTAGTTTTCTTATAATTTAATTTAATTATATCGACGAGCTAATACCTTTTTTATTATTAGCTTATAAATATTCTTATTTAAGAAATCCTAAAGAAAAAAGCTAATTTATCCTAGGCGAGCCGCTATAGAAACGGCTAAAATAAAAGTACGTACTTAGCGCGTATACCGTTTATAACTAAAAATAAGTTTAAATAAGCGAGGGTCTCTTTATCTAGCTAAGTAGCGTATAACGGGCTAAATTTCGCCCGTATAATATAGCTCGTATTATTACTTTTATTAACCGTTTATTAGCCGTTTACGTTTATACGCGTATAATCCTTATTATATTAAAATAATTATTACCTTAGCGTAAAATTAGCGGTAAGGTAGATAAAGCTAAAATACTAATAAATTTATATATTTATAGTAACCGTTATAGGCTATACGATATAGCTACTCTACGGTAAATAAAGTTTACGCGTAAAAGTCGAAACGCTTTACTCCGTAGAATTTATCTTTAAATAAATTAATTATTATAACGTTTTAAAATTCGTTATATATCTTAATATATATTATAAAAAAGGGCTAATAAGTAAGGGTATAAGGGGGAAAGGCCGATAAAAATAAGAAAAAAACACGCTAGTAATTATAGCTTATACCCTTTAAGGAGCGCCTAGAAACGTAAACGTAATAAAAACTTAATAAAGTCGATATTATTTTTAGCGTAAAAACGGAGCTCTTTTCGGTAAAGCGTATTATACCGTTAAATATAAAAAAAGGCTACGTTTTACCTATCCTAGCCCGCGTTTTTTTAACTATTTTTTTTTATAACTTTTTATATTATCGTAACTTTAGCCGTAACCGGCTCGGGTTTTAAGCGAGAAATCCTTTACTAAATCGTACTACTATTTCTAGCTTATATTTACGCTACCGTAAATAGACTAAGACTTACCGAATATAGTAAACGTTAACCGCGTTATACCTAATCTTTTAAACTTATAAAACGGTATACTAGGCGTTTAAGCGCGCCGCGCTTTTAAATACTAATAAACTAATCGCGTATTTAAGTTACCGGGATCGGTATACGTATAAGGGCTACTCTTTTTCGATAAGGCGTTTTTAGTTAAAAATTAATTATACGACGATATTATTTACGCCGGCCTCGTCTTCGTCTTTTAAGATTTTTTAAACGTCGTTTAAATCTTTACGCTAGTTTCCTTATCTAATACTTTAACGTTAAGTAGCGAATTTATACTAAACGATTAAGGGCGATACGCTCGAAACGTACTTAACCGACGGTTTTTTATTATTTTATACTTTATTAAAAATAACTATTAAAGCTTTCTTATTATAGATAAAGGCGGCCGCGATAATAAATAAATATAAAAGCCTACTAGTTTAATTCTTTAGTAGCTAAAAGGCCGACCGTAGTAATAAATACGAAACGTCTTTACGCGTACCGTATCTTTCGCGAGGGCGGTTTCTTTTTCGACGGCCCGATCGACGAGGTATTTATAAAAATAATAATATAACCGGACGGGTAAAAGTATAGCCTTCTCGTTATCGAGTACGCTCGCGCTTTTTTCCGTAGTATTACGGCTAAAGACCCGAACGTACTCGCTATTATCGACTAGGCCGTTATCCGGATAAGGACGAAACTACCGCGGCTATTTAGGTATCTAGACGAGATATCGTTAAAGACTCGTATAGTATAGCTTCGGCTATTATATATTAGCTAGTTACGTCTAAAGCTAGGCTTTCTTACCCTTAAAAAAGAAGGAAGTATTAGTTAACGTAGTATATCGGAAAAGTATAAACTAAGCGAGGTTTTTAAAGAGTTTTATTATTTTCTTATTATAAACGTACGTATAAGTAGTATATATTAACTATTAAAAGACGAATATTAATATTTAACGTAAAAATAAATAACGAGTAAATTAACGAGGTAAATAATTTTTTTTTTATTTTATTTTATTTATTTTATAAAGTAAATTTTAAATACGGTAAATAGTATTTTTTTTTATTCGTTTTTATTTATTTTATAAAGTAAATTTTAAATACGGTAAATAGTATTTTTTCTTATTCGTTTTTATCTATTTTATAAAGTATATTTTAAATACGGGTAAATAGTATTCTTTCTTATCCGTTTTTATTTATTTTATAAAGTAAATTCTAAACACGGGTAAATAGTATTTTTTCTTATTCGTTTTTATTTATTTTATAAAGTAAATTTTAAATACGGGTAAATAGTATTTTTTTTTATTCGTTTTATTTATAGAGTAAATTTTAAACGCGGCTATTTTATTTATTTAAGAACGTTTTCGGGTTTATTTATCGTAAAACGTTTTTAGTTTAATTTTTATTTACTTTACGGTTACGCGATACTTTAAAGTAAAGACTTCTAGGTATATATAAAGGATACTTCCTCCTCTTTTTAAAAGTTAAAGTCTCTTTATAACTCGATCTTTACTTTATTCTTAACTTTTTTTACTTTTTCTTATTTTTTTTATTAAATATATTATAGTACCCTTAACTTAAAGTTAGGCCGCCGTTATAAAAGTAGTTTAATACTACGAAAACGATAAGTCGGAAATTAGCGAACTTACTTAGTATAGTACTAATAACGAGGGTAGCGTTATTATATAAAATAACGGGAATACGGCGGATAAGGAAAGCGAAGACGAGGAGTATAAGGACGTTTTTATATAGGATAAAGACGAGAATAAAGCCGAAAACGTTTTTATAAAGGATAAAAACGAAAATAAGGACGAGAACGTCGGTAACGACGTTAACGCCGTTATACTATCCGGTAACGGTACGGCTATCTCGGGTAATAAAGATATAAAATAAAAGATAAAGTTAATAAGGGTTTAAAAAAACCTCGCCCTATATTAAAGATAAAGCTTATAAAAGTCGTCGAGTAAATCTTAATAGTACTACTTTAACTACTAATTCTTTAAACGAATTATAAAAATATTATAAGGGCTATCTCGACTAAACTCGAAATAAAAAAGCTAACTAAGCTTTAATTTATAAGTAAGTTACCGGGTAATCTATAGTCGCTAGTTACCCTATACCGCGTTCCGGGGCTTAATACTAGCTTAATCTTTCCGCGCCCGTCCCTAGGTTTTTTATAAGATAATATTTATTTCTTTTACGAAAATATAGTAACCGCTATATAAAGCTTTAAAACGGGGTTAAAGTCGGCGCTAGTTTTTATTTTAAACTTCGCTAATCCGAGTTCCCGGGGCGGAGGGTAGCTTATAAGCTACGTCGCTTAAAAGGAGTACGTATTATCGTAGACCTCCTTATAGTCGAGTCTTAAGTCTTATACTTATCCTTTAAAGGAAAGCGAGGTCTTATACTCGTTATACGTTTAAGTCTTATAATAAGATAGATTCTACGGGTTTACGGAGTTTAAACTAGAAGAGCGGCTAAGTCCGATTACCGTAATATCTATAGCCGCGTAAATAAACCTTATTAAAGGCTAGACTACTACGGGTAAGGAAGTATACGCGTTAAAAGCGGATAAGGAAAAAATACTTTAACTAATACTAACTATCTTCCGTATTACCGTTATATACGGATATATATAAGTCGTACTTAACGCGTTTAACTACGGTGTTTTTAACTACCCGACTTATAACGTCGGAGGTCTATAAGTAAAAGTATTATACTAGCTAAGCGGCGTTAGTTAGGAAGTAGTTTTCGTAGTCTTTAAAAAGGAGGAGTTTTAAGAGTTCTCCGAAGGATTTATTACTTACGTACGGGAGGTTATAAAAGGGGAAAAAGATAAAAGAGAGCCGTTTAAAATAAAAGTAGTTTAGTTTATATTTTTTATTTACTAAGGTTTATATTTTTAATAAAGCGTTTTTATAATTAAAGTTACGGTAAATTAATACTACTTATAATAAGCTTAAAAAGAAAATCGACGTATACGAGGATAATAAAAGTATACGAGGATAATAAAAGTATATAAGGATAATAAAAGTATATAAAAACGATAAACGTATATAAGGATAATAAAAGTATATAAGGATAATAAAAGTATATAAGGACGATAAAAGTATACGAGGATAATAAAGTCTAGTAAAAGATATAAAATTTAATATACTATACTTATTATTATTATTTTCTACTATTATAGTATTAATAATTTACTAATAAGTTAGTTTTTTAATAAAAACTTAAAAATTTAAAACTATTTAAAACGTAAATTAAGTTTTATTATATTACGATAATAATTATAATAAGTAATTACTTTTCTAGGGTCGATTAAATTTAAGCGCTAGTAATAGTCGATTATATTTTTCGTTATAAAAACACTTTACTTTTTTACGTTATAATTAATCGATTAAAATTTAACTTATAAAGTAAAAGCGTTTTCTATACTAAGATTAATCGATTAAAATTTAATATATAAAGTAAAAGCGTCTTTTATACTAGGATTAGTTAATTAAAATTTAATATATAAAGTAAAGGCGTCTTTTATACGGGGATTAGTCGATTAAAATTTAATATATAAAGTAAAGGCGTCTCTTACGCTAAGATTAGTCGATTAAAATTTAGTATAAGATTAATTATTACGCGTAAATACTTATTTTTTATTATATATATTTACGCTTTTATATTTACGCGTTAATACGTATACTTTATAGACCGGGTATAATCTTATATCTACGCGTAAATACTCTACTAAACGTTTTTATATCTACGCGTAGATTAATATACTTTACCGTACGTTTTTATATTTACGCGTAAATAAATATACTTTATTATACGTTTTTATATCTACGCGTAAATAAATATACTCTACCGTACGTTTCTATATTTATACGTAGATAAATATACCGCGTAAATAAATATATTTTACCGTACGTTTTTATATTTACGCGTAAATAAATATACTTTACCGTACGTTTTTATATTTACGCGTAAATACTCCGCCGTACGTTTTTATATCTACGCGTAAATACTTTACTATACGGCGTATTTTACCTTATAATATAATAGCTTATTTAAGGTATTAAGAACTACTTACTTAAGGTTACTATACTTTTTTAAGCTAGGTTATAGCCCGTCGCGTCCTTTTTATATTTAGTTTTTTCTTTTTTTATTCTTTTCGTCTTTTCGTTTCTTTTCGTTTTTCTCTCTTCGTCTAGATTCTCGATAAAATTACTAATCCTTAAAATACCTAAACCGATTTTACTTTTAATAATACTTTAGTAAAAATCTAAAGTTTTTTTTATTAACTATAAATTAATCTCGTTTTCCGCTAAATTAAGGTTTATACGGATTATAGTTTCCGTACGCTATCCTCGCTAGCTTAGCGTAGCGTTTATTTCTATAGCGTTAGCCTACCCGTTACTATACTTTACGTAATTAAATAATAAACGATTTAGTCTAAGATTACGTTTTTATCGCTCGTCCTTTTACGCTTACGACTTATAGTTAATACTTATATTATAATCTACTAAAGTAGCGCCGTCGCGCTTTTCTTTCGTCTTAATACGTTTCGTAAATAGTCGTTACTTAAGTTTATCGCTCTTATCGGTTACTCGCTTTAGCGGAGCTTAGTTAAGATCGCGCGGGGCCGGCGTTAGTATAATCTAGGCTACCCGGCGAGTCGACGGATCCGTCGCCGGGGTATATCTTTAAGTCGAGCCGGTACTATTATCGTCCGTAGTCGGGCTTATAAAAGCTTTTATACGTACGATTATAAGTACGGTAGTTTTTATCGTAATACCGCTTAGTAATTACGGCTAGTTAAACTAGTCGATAATATCGTTTTTTTTCTCGTTAGCGCGCTAGCTTAAATCTATACCTAACTAGTACTACTAAGGCGTTTTTTTTTTACCCGCCCGGTAAGGTATATATAAGTATATAGTCTAGCTTTTAAAAATAAAGCCGGGGAAAAAAAAAGAAACTTCTTTTTTTACTTAAGTATTAAAAGCTAACGTAGTTATATTAGGGGTTATAGTAAGAAATATTAATATACTATCTTAAAAATAAAACGACGTAGACTATTTATACTAAGTAAGAGCGCTAGTAAAAGCGTCGCCCGTAATTAACGGGCTACTAATAAAAACGTTAAAAACGTATTATCGTTTATTCGAGTTAGCTAGGGGGAGTATTAACCGTTAAGTTATAATATCGTTAAAGTTAACCGTAGGCTACGCGGGGAAGCGTAAAAGGCTAAAAGAACGCTCGCCTAGCTCGTTATATATCTAGCTAACTTAAAATATAATAACCTATAAAAGCTTAAAGCGAGGGGTAATAAAGGGGCCGACGAAAAGGAGATTACCGTTTATCTACTAAAAGGATACTTAATCGAGTTCGCGGCCGATATTATTAGTAATTACTTCTCTTATAAAAACACGAAGTATTTTTAAAACTATAAAACTATACTCTTAACTAGTAAGCTATTATATATAATAAAAAGTTTAGATAACGATATTCTTAAATTAAAATATACGTTTTAAGTATTCTACGAAAGTATTTTTATTAAGCGTCGAGTTATATTACGCGTAACTATTAAATTAAAACAAGGTTATTTTCTTTTTATTAAATATACTTAAAACCTAATAATTTAGTATATATACCGGGAAAATAAAAAAACGGTTTATAAAAGACTACTTCGTAATATCTTTACCTAGTAAATTCCTCTAGCCTTAAGCGGCCGAGAAATATATTATAGTAAAAGTTTATATAAAGTCTCCGTACTAGGAATATATAAAAATAGTCTTAGCGACGATTATATCGCTGTAAAGTTACTTATTATTAAGTAGGGTACTTTCTAAGTTATATAAATAATATTATAGTTACTCGACCGTCTAGTCGAGCTACTTCCCGTTAGCCGCGAACCCGCCCGTAAAAGTAAGGTTTAAGAAAAATAAAGAAGTAGTATCGACTACTTTTTTATAGCCGGAAACTATTATATATATTAAACGAAGAAGTTTCTCTTTAACGGATTAACTTAGTAGAAATTTAAGCTAAAGAAAAAAGTAACTAATAATAAGTCGGTTAACGTTATCTAGCCGCGGCTATAGCGAAGTTACTCGTATAAAATAAGTATAACGGCCGACGAAGTAAGAAGGAGCGCGTATAAGTATCGTAGTTAAGTATAATAAAAGAATAAAAAGTTAAAGGAAAAAAGTAAGAAGTAAAAGGGGAAGTAAAAGTTTATAAGTAAGAGTTAAAAAAGGAAGTAAATAAAAATATAAAAAAAGTAAAAAAGTAAATAATAACTAAAACTACGCGGTCGAGGAAGTAAAAGTTATAAAAAAAAGTAAGAGTTAAAAAAGGAAGTAAATAAAAGTATAAAAAAAGTAAAAAAGTAAAAAATAATTAAGATTACGCGGTCGGTATATATAAATAATTATTAAACGTAAGTATATCTCGTTTTAATTAACTTTATTTACGGATATATATATCTTTTTATTTTATTTTAAGAAATTCTTTTTTATTTATTTAAATACTTTTTAACTTTATTTATAGATATATATATCTTTTTATTTTATTTTAAGAAATTTATTTTTATTTATATAAATACTCTTTAACTTTATTTATATATTTATTTTTATTTATATAAATACTTTTTAACTTTATTTATATATAAGTATATCTCGTTTTAAAAGTATATATTATAATTAATATAATAAAAAAATATATTAACTCTTTAGTTTAAGTTTATTTACCGTAATAAATATATTTAAAATTATTTACCGTTAGCTTTAAGTTTATTTACTATAAATAAAAGTATATATTATAATACTATAAAAATAAATATAACTCGTTACTTTTTTACTTTTAACTTTACTTATTACTTTTTTTTTACTCGTTAACTTTTTTTTACTCGTTAACTTCTTTTTACTCGTTAACTTCTCTTTACTTATTAACTTTACTCGTTAACTTTTTACTCTTAATAACTTCGATTATTAAAGCGATATACCTAATAACCTTTCTTTATATATAACCTTTATATAACTTATCGCTTATTTATTATACCTCGCTATACTTTTATTATAGTAAATAATACTACGCGTATAGCTTAAGCTAAGTAACGCTTTAACGAGCTTTTCGTTACCCTTAATATTAACGTCGCTTAAAACGACCCGGCTAGATTTAAATCTATAAAAGTTTATAACTACGGTATTTTTATAATAAACCCGAACTACCCGCTTTATAATAACGCTATTCTTAAAATACGCGGCGAATTAATAGTATTATAAGTAAATATATTTATTTACCTTTTCCCTATTTATCGCTTATACGTAGCCTAAATACCGCGTATAATAATAAATTATAAAAATCTATAGTTTAGTTTTAATTTAACTCTTAAAGTTTTAAAGTTATTTTAGCTAGAATATAACTAGTTTATTTAACGCGTACGGCCCGTATATATCGAGGTAATTAACGGCTACCTTTTAAGTTATACTACCTAGATTATTTATTATAGAGATAGTACCCCTCGATAGTCGCTTTTTATCTAGATATACGGTTATCTAAACGGCGTACTATACTTTTATTACGAAGAAAGGTATTAACGGGATTATACGATTAACGATAACGGAGCTTTATAGGTTATAACGTTATACTTTTAATATATCTCCTTTTCTAGTCTCTAAAAGGGGTTTTACGGTAACTACGTCTTTAAAAGAAAAAGCTCGAAGTATAGCTATTACGATAAGTTTCTAAACGCGCCTACTTTTATATCCGTTTTAAAAGCTAGCGCTTAGTAAAAAAAGGACCTAGCGTTACGTAAGTTAAACTTAACCGATACACTATACGTCGGTCTTAATCTTACCGCCCCTACTATCGAGCTATTCTTAGCCGACTTTCGTTAAATAAAAACTTTTAATATTTACCGTTTCTTTAATATATAGTAAGGGGACGGCCTAGGTTAATAAGATATCCCCGCTTTTCTACTAGTATAGAAAACTATAGTAGACGTTATCGTTATACTTAAAAACGAGGATAACGGTAGCGAAGACGAAAACGATTTAAAGAACGGTAATATAATAGCCTTTAATACGGACGCTAGTCGCTAGGCTATATAAAACTAAGAATTTTTACTTAATTCTTCCGATTTTTTAGTAAAAGCTATTTCTTAACTAGTTAATAAAAACCTAGCTAACTTACTTAGTTTTAACTAGTTATCTACGCCTTTAATTATACCTATTAAAATAGACGGTACGAAAGCGGGGACTATAGATATATTATCGGGTACGGGATCGGGGACTACGGGTACGTTATTAAGATTAAACTCGAGCGGGTAAAGCTAGTTTTTTTTCGTAAAGCTAGGACTTAAATAAATCCTAGCTTTTATTTAATAAAATAATATACTCCGTATAAGTAAAGTACGTAGATAACTACCGGTTACGGGCTTTAGTAGTTTTACGCCGTAGTTATAAGTATATAAGCGTTAGCTTATAATAAAATAACTTATATAATTATAAGTACGATCGTAGCTACGACTTCGTATATTATAGGTATATACTATAGGTATAATCGTAGCTATAATAAAAATATAAAAAAAGTAAGAAAAGTAAAAATAAAAGTAATAAAATAAAATAAAAGAACTAAGAAGTAATAGGAAAATTAAATAAAATAAAAAAAAACGTAAGAACTACGTATATATAGTAAAAAGTAAGAGTACTCTTTATAAAAAAAATAAAGTTCTCTAGTTTTATCTTTTTATATTATACGTTTAAAAGTAAAGAAAGACGATAAAAGTATACGAAAACGATAAACGTATATAAAAACGATAGACGTATACGAAAACGATAAACGTATACGAGGACGATAGACGTATATAAAAACGATAAACGTATATAAAAACGATAAACGTATACGAAAACGATAAACGTATATAAAAACGATAAAAGTATATAAAGATAATAAAGGTATACGAAGATAATAGTTAGCTTACGTAAGTATATAAAAATTAAATAAAGTAATTCTATTAAATAATATATAATTAAATAATTTACTAGTATATTAAAAAATTTTATATCCTCGAGGGTAAGCTATTAATAATATTAAAAGTATTAATACTTTTATAAAATCTCTTAATATTTTATATTTTTTATTATTTATATATATAGTCGTGTTTTTACCTTTCTAAAATTAATATTATAAATAAGTTAGATTTTTAATAAAGACTTAATAACTTAAAACTATTAAAACGTAGTTTAGCTTATTCTTTTACGAAAATAATTATAGTACGGAGTAAGTAAGTCCTTCTTTAAAGTAGACTAGATTTAAGCGTCTTTAGTAGTCGATTAGATTTCGTTATAAAAATACTTTACTTTTCTACGCCGGGATTAGTAGATTAAATTTTAATATATAAAAAAAGGGCGTATTCTACTCTAGGATTAGTCGATTAAATTTTAATATATAAAAGAAGGGCGTATTTTATCCTAGGATTAGTCGATTAAATTTTAATATATAAAAGAAAGGCGTATTCTACTCTAGAATTACTCGATTTAATTTTACTAAAAAAAAAAAGCGTATTTTACCCTAGGATTAATCGATTAAATTTTAATATATAAAAAAAAGGCGTGTTTTACCCCTTAAGATTAGTCGATTAAATTTTAATATATAAAAGAAAGGTATATTCTACCTTAAAATTAGTCGATTAAATTTTAATATATATAAAAAAGGCGTATTCTACCCTAGGATTAGTCGATTAAATTTTAATATATAAAAGAAGGGCGTATTTTACTTTAGGATTAGTCGATTAAATTTTAATATATAAAAAAAGGGCGTATTTTATTTTAGGATTAGTCGATTAAATTTTAATATATAGATTAATAGTATTACGCGTAGATATTTATTTTTTATTATATAAATTTACGGTTAATACGTATTATAGGGCGGGTATAATCTTATATCTACGCGTAAATACTCTACCGTACGTTTTTATATCTACGCGTAAATAAATATACTTTACCGTACGTTTTTATATTTACGCGTAAATACTCTACCGTACGTTTTATATCTACGCGTAGATAAATATACTTTACTATACGTTTTTATATTTACGCGTAAATACTCTACCGTACGTTTCTATATCTACGCGTAAATAAATATACTCTACCGTACGTTTTTATATTTACGCGTAAATACTCTACTGTACGTTTTTATATCTATACGTAGATACTTTACCGTACGTTTTTATATTTACGCGTAGATATTTTACCGTACGTTTTTATATTTACGCGTAAATACTCTACCGTACGTTTCTATATCTACGCGTAGATACTCTACCGTACGTTTTTATATCTACGCGTAGATACTTTACCGTACGTTTCTATATCTACGCGTAGATAAATATACTTTACCGTACGTTTTATATCTACGCGTAGATACTTTACCGTACGTTTTTATATCTACGCGTAGAGTATATATTTTATCCTAGGATTAATCGATTAAATTTTAATATATAAAAAAAAGGTATATTTTATCCTAGGATTAGTCGATTAAATTTTAATATATAGATTAATAGTACTACGCGTAGATACTTATTCTCTATTATATAAATTTACGGTTAATACGTATTATAGGGCGGGTGTAATCTTATATCTACGCGTAGATACTCTACCGTACGTTTCTATATCTACGCGTAGATACTTTACCGTACGTTTTTATATCTACGCGTAGATACTTTACTATACGTTTTTATATCTACGCGTAGATACTCTTTTATATATTTAAATACGTTATTATTAGTCGATTAAATTTCGTTTATAGATATAATTATAAGGTATAAAATATTAAAGTATTTTTATTAGTCGATTAAAATTTATATATAAAAAAAGTAGTATAATCTTTTCTTTACTTTCGTTTTTATTTTTTTACGGTACGGTTAAAATACTAAAAAAAATAAAAAGAGTAAATTCCTAGTAAGTAAATTATTACGGATTTATTAATACTATAATATCGGTGTTTTATTTTTTAAGGTTCTTCTATCCTAAACCCTATATATACTATATAAACCTTATATATACTATATAAACTAACTAACCCTAATTTTTAAATAAATTAATATATATATTATTAAGAACTTAGGGTAAGGTAGGGTATATATAACTTACGTAATCGATTAGAACCGAGTAATCGACCTATAAAATATAACGAGCTATGGTTCGTCGAAATTCGGCATTTATGGGTCGAACCGAGTAATCGACCCATAAAAAATAACGAGCTGTGGTTCGTCGAAATTCGGTATTTATGGGTCGAACCGGCCGGATCTGGCTCGGCATAGTAATGATGTAGAGTGGAGACAAGTTGCCTCCTAGTGTAAATTTACAGTGCCCCATATTAATGCTAACAAAAGCCACCGCTACCGCCGTCTGTTCTTATTCCACCACTTCTAATCTTTTAATCATCATCCAACTCATTTGACGGCCCGCGATGTTACGTTCGACGGTAAATGAGTTTCTTACCCGCCAAAATGCTCGTGCGCCTCCATCTCCCAACGATGCCGCCACCGCTATCCTTCGGCTTATGCCCCTACCAGACTTTGCGGCCGACAACACCATGTACCGCATCCACGTCAACGTTGGCTTACAGCGTGACGCGTTCATCATCGCCAGCGAGCTGACGCGTGCAGCGCAAGATAGCTCCCCCGACAGTGAGGCATTAGCGCGTCTTGTTTCCTTGACCATAGCTGTGACGAGTCGCGACTTGCTCGACTCAGCGGGAGTGTCCAAGCCTGGTGAATTCGCTTTTGAGCTTAAAGTTGGCCTCAACTTCCTTGCTTTATCCATATTCCACTGTACCGACTACGTCGACTGGCCGAACCCCGCCCGTGCATGCCGCCAGCTCACCTTGTTCGTTCGACAATCGGCTTTTTTTGCCGAGCTTGAGAATGCCGGCATTTTCAACGAGTACGGGCTATCGTCCCACGGTCTACGTACCATGCTGTCGGTTGTTCATATGCCCGTTTACAACTATGGAAGCGGCGAGGACGTCGATACCAACGATGACGACGCCGGTACCGATTGCGAAAATGCCATTTGCGACCATAGCAACGATAGCGACTCCTCCTCCTCCTTTTGCGGCCACGACAAACCTATCTGCAAGGCCAACCTGGCTATTCTTCGGGCTTGCCATATGGCCGGTGCAGCTATTTTCGCTTACCGCTTGGGCGACTTGATGTTCAAGGACTTTACGAATCCAGCCTTCTACACCGAGGAGTTGGACCCCACCCACATTCCCAAGGACTATACTCCGCGCTCGTTCCCAATCGATAGAAGAGACGCCATCCTGGAAATGTACTCGCTGGAGCACTGGCAGGACTGGGCGCACAAGTTCCGTGATTTTGCCGAGGCCGGGCGTCAAGTCAAGACCAGCGGCCGTGCCGACAAGCGTTACGACGTCCCGTACGAAGCAGTGCAGCTTGCGGACCAAGCCGCTGAAAAGATGGAGCAGCTATATTCCGACTACGTCTCTAAGAACGCCCAAGTTAGCGAGGTACTGGACACTGACTCTACTACTGCGGCCAAGCTCGATACAGTCAACGACAGTACCCGCGCCAGCGTCTAGATTAACGGCGAGGAAACGGGCTCCCCCAGCCGTCACGGCCAAGGATCCTGTGCTGAGCCTGGTGATCGCATGTCGTGTTCCCTCTTCTACTAGAAGCGCTTACGAACGCGTACGTCGCCTTTCATGGAGGTCTAGAGTAACGAGGACTCGCAGAGTATCAAGAGTCGGTGCCTAGACAGTCAGCGCAGTGCCAACAATTTCGACAGTTGCGATAGTTGTGTCGATGACAACTTCAATGTTACGGGCGAGCAACTGCAGCCGATTAACAAAGTGGAGTTGGGCAAGCAGCCAGCTTATTTTACAGGCACCAGGCAGTCGGTTCAGTCAATACCAGCTCGTGCATATACGTGGTCTGATCAGAACTTACCGCCAGGCCAGCACCAACGAAGAGCGTATGGACCTTGAGCAGCAGCTTGAACTAAATATATGCGTTAGAGATATTGGCACCGCGATCACGAAAATAATTGCCTCTGCCGCCCCTCCCTCTTATGGAAGAGCAACTGAAGCCGCTTACGCTGCTTGGCGTGTGCGGGTGTCAGAACGAGCATCATGACCTGGCGAGCCAAGGCACTTTGGGCAGCCGTAGGGCGACTTTTTCGCACCATTTTGACAAGGGCCAGCAGCAGCCAACGTCTATACAGGAGGCTCACCGCAACCAGCGTACAAATCACAAGAATAAGGACCACGACTCGCTGTGCGTGAAGAGGTGCAGGTTTAGGCAGTGTCGGTGTATGTCTTGAAGAGGCCAGGGTGTTTGCCGCCCGGGTAACCAAGAGAGACACAAGGCCGTAACCTAGAATGGTGGCACCGGTGTAGATGTAAGCTGTTGCAGGCGTAGGGCATAGTCGTCGCCGTAGCACTAGTATGAGAACCCTGAGACGCACTTGAAAGGCCGAAGGTGACAAGACTATCTTCGCCAGGGGGGCGGTCTGGCAGATCCCATTCAGCCGCGAATGAGGCGGTCTCGGTAACAAGAGCAGCAGAGCAGGTTGTCGTGGCGGTGGCCTCTAGAGCTGAGTCGATACTTTGAATAGGTGGCATTAATGCTAGAACTGCTTAGAGATACGCATAGTCTTCCAGGAGAAGAGATACGCATAGTCTTCCAGGTGAGTTTAGACGAGGCCACCCGAAAGCTCTGTAATATATTGTCCCCACTATAGGGGTGGACCCATACTTCGGCACTTATTTTTACGTAGATTTATGTTATTATCACCGACGATGTAAATACTCCGCACGCTAGTCAAGGCCCACCTGAACTTTTTTTTCGTGCCACGTACCACCAGTGCGGCTTCGCCACAGCCTTACCAAAACCGCCCTGGCTTACGAAACGATCTCGGGCGCAGCATGAAAGTTCGCATGTACTGTGATGTTCAACGGAAGCTGCTTATCATAATGTATTAAGAGAATGAGTCCTACAGCTCCGTCAACACAAAATGACCTCCGGCCCCAGTCTGCGTCTGACATACCCAGTGGCCAATATACCGACCCGACGATATGGCTTCCCGGACCACCCTAGCTTTGGTAATATACACACGTGCATCCGGGCCATGACGCCCTTGCGACCTCACCTCAACGACACAGTTGTGCCACGCGGTGGGTACATGAAGGAGATCTGCAGATTGTGTTGCAGGTGCATTCGCCGATAATCTGCCGACCGCTTTCACGGTATCATCGAACAGCCGTATGCCAAACTTAGGACCACGGTTGCAGTGCCTTATGCGTTAATGTACGTTGAGGACAATGTTTCGAAATAAAAAGACATCAACTTACGCGTGTATAGAGAGGCGAATATGGAGCGGGAAAACAAGTTCAACCAGGTTTGAATATGCCTGGTTTCTCTATTCGACGCGCATCATTAGCAACTCGAAGTGGGTTTTGCGGGTTAGGGCGTACCAGTATCATGTCAAATGCAACACGTGACGCCAGTTTGCGGCGTCTACTGCGGCTCATCCCCTGCGTGTAGACATTGCGATCAAGATCTTCTAGCATGAAGCGAGAAAACCCACGATATAGACGAACAATAGTGTCGTCATTTGCTTTGATGCGTGCCTGCAGACTGGTCGGGGAAGACTGGCATGCAGACATCAGAATTCTGCGAGAGATGTCCGCGTGGGCCGTCAAGAGTGTGGGAATTTGATAACTGATTGGTGCAGTCAATTCATCAAATCTATTCCCGCCCACGTCTTGAGAGCGAGACAAGTCAAAGATGTCAATGAGTGACTTGAATTGAACTCTGTCGTTGCAATGCAACCCGCCAATGTGAGCATTTAGGACCTCAAGCTTTTGGCCGTAGTCATCAACCGTCGTGTCGTCAACTCCGACTTGCATTTTGTCAGCTCATTGTTTCTATAGATCTTACAATGAGTAATACTTACTGCAGTCGCTGAAGACATGTCCATCACTGACAATCCAAATTTTAGCTCCCGGTAGATAGACGGCCTCGATCTCTGCAACAAAGCGATGGAGCGCAGAAAGCGCCAATGCTTCTCCTTTGTCAGGGTCGGGACCAGATACTTTATCGAGGTTGGATGACTTGCAGGGAAACGCAGGCAAGCAAAACTCGACTTTAGAGTGTCTCTGTGTGAAGATCAGTACCCCTTTTAGAAAAGAAAGGCGCCCTCCGCCTCTGTACCATTCATCCTGCGGTCCAATGTCGTATCTCAACGAAGACTCAAAAATCTCAACGATTTTCTCTGCCAGTTGGGTCGGGTCTAACGTGCAACTGTCGATATTGTTCTCGGTTGGTAGGTGGCACTGTTGAAGGACGAGCAAAGCAAAAGCCTTCTCGAACTTCTTTTTGCGGAGATCGTAGTTGTCGCCCGAAGTCAACACCAACCCGTAAACTGAACTCTTGTCGGGCCTCGATACCTCATATACCCAAGCTTGAGCTGACTCCGTCAGCTCGGCGTCAATCGCTGTTGAGCCCAGTTTCATGGTAAGTTGTGCCTCTTGAACTGCATCTCCAGTGATTGGGATACTAGATGTGATTGTATCCCATGAGTTTAGGATATCCGATCTGCCTCTCCCAGAACAGTACAGTATAGCCGGGACTGCGTCTGTAGAACGACTGTAGACACACTGGACATTGTGAAACAATGAGTTGTCTCCTTCGTACCAAGACATCTGGATATTATTAGCATCGTCAGTTAGTTCTCGGAGGCATCGTTGGGGATACATTCAGACTCGCCTTGTTAGTTAAAGTACTTAATGTCAATGGACTCTTTATTGAGAATTGCCAAGTAGCCAGTAGGATATGTCTGGTCCGGAAACCGGTATTTAATGTTTCACAAAACCTAGCTTGTTCATATATTTATACGCCTGTGTGATATATCGGCACGTAGCATAATACGTAGTCAATCTCGAAAGAATCAATCGGGTCACAGCATGGTAAGCAAAACACCGTTCCTCTAAAACATGAGCACGTTTACCTTTGCATACCGTGCTATCTCTACTTTACCATTTTTAATTGTAAATTACCCACTACCTAAATGATCTATCACTAATTCGTCAAGCTTTGTTAAAACGGCCGAGGATAACTCTATATTTAAGTTGTGAGGGTTATTTATATTTTTACCAGCGCACGGTATACTTAGTTCCGAGTGCCATTGCCAAGCGTCTAATGCGATCCTCCTGCGTATATGTACTAGTTAATTCTTCTCAAACTTGCTCGTAAAAGTCAGGCCCGGATCCTTTCAGTACGGAGTACATTCACTGGAAGTGGGCATTTCATCATTCAATCTTTGTCCTGGAAAAAGAACATATATATATATACTCAATCCTAAAAAGTATAAGTCACGTCTCTGCCTTGAACGAGTTCAAACCGACCAAGGTAAGCATAACAAAATCAGTACCACCAGAGAGACCGTCATGGATCATCTTAGTTTTCTTTTGTGTGGTTTGCCTAGCATTACTTTCATGTGTGCAATCCCACTCGTTGTTATTTTCGCGATAGTTCTTGTCGTCGCCCAGCCTCCTACCGAACCTCGAGGCATCCCAGCCCTTCCTATATGGGTTGCTTTTATCCCCCTTTTCAAAGAAGTCGACCAATCGGAGTTGTTTGCTCGGTACATGGAAGAACCTCTGCGGAAATACGGTGCTATAAAGATCTTTTTTGGTGCCCAGTGGAATGTTATTGTGCATCGACCGGAATGGCTGGCCGAAATACTTCGGCGAGATGAGGATTTCGAAAAGAGCGGAAATCATGAGAAGATTCCACATAGTGTTCTTGCTGGCTTTCTAGGAGAGAACATCATTTCAAGTCGAGCCAACAATTGGCGTCGTTTTCGAACAATCATGCAACCTAGCCTTCAGCAAAACTTCGACTCCGACGTACTTGTTAAGAACAGCAAACGTCTTGTTGATATCCTGTACGAATCCCAGGCCTCTGTGGACTTTGGCGTCGAGATTCAAGCTGTTATTCAACGCTTTACAATCGCGAATGCGGCGGAGTGTTTACTAGGTCTTGGTGATTTACATGTAAGCACCTATGCAACTTCGTCTCAGATATATATCTGTCACACTAACGTTGCAACTCAGACAATGAACCGTCCAGACGCTCCGATTCACACGCTCCAATCAGCAGTGAGAAAGGCCATATTTAATCCCATATTTATGAACTTTCCAGTTCTCGATAGGCTTCCTTTCAAGTCTCGGAAACAGGCTCGAGCGTTGACTCGTCATTTTACCGATTCTCTGCACACCAGCCTTGTGGTTAATATCGAGTCAAAGAACCCACATCAAAATCATCGTCTTGCCGGGCCACGTCTATTGGACGCATGGTGCTCAGGTGATATTACTGAGCAACACTTCCGTGACAACCTCACGGTTGCCTTTGTTGCCGGACAAGAAAACCCCCAGTTATCCATTGTATCGACAATGTATCTTCTTGGGAAATACAGCAACATACAGCGTCGACTTTTCCAGGAGGTCGATACAGCGTTTGCTTCTAATAGAACGATTTTCCACGACGCTTCCGGTTTGGCTAGTTTGCCATATCTTAACGCTGTCATCCTGGAGAGCCTCCGGCTCTATCCACCAATCTCACAGCTTATAAACCGACGGTGTGCTTCTGATATCATACTGGAAGGCTTGTCTCCGACAAAAACCTCCTATACTACATCTGGTAGGCACATGTTTCTCCCGCGTGGAATGTACGTGGGATACCATTGTTACTCCACAAATCGAGATACGGGGGCTTGGGGCTCAGATTCAGCTGACTTTCGACCGAGTCGATGGTGGGAAGAGGCTAAGGACTTTGACGAACATGATCTCATACTACGACCAGACTTCGTTGCCTCGGAAATTCACAAGAAATATAGAAGACACCGTTCCCGTGCTGAGTTTTCCACATTTCATGGAGGCAAACGCGCCTGTCTAGGGGAGAAATTCGCAATGCTTGAGTTGCGTATTTCAGTGGCATTTCTCGTCCACAAATTGACGTGGCATATCGACCATAGATGGAAGGAACAAATGACGCCTGTAAGTATATCCATAGATCATCAAAGTCTTGCCGATATTCCTGGCAAGCCCCAAGACTGTACCAGAGCTGATATCATACTCTATAGGCTGGCCCCTTATATCCCAGAGCATTACGTCTAGTATTTGAGAGAAGATCAACGGCTGTTAGCTAGGTTCGACCTATCAAAGACCGGTATCGTCTGTGACAGCTGCCGTATCTTTGATACTTCTCTCATATCAAAAGATTTCTTTCATTTTATGATCGAAAGCACGAAACACGGTGATCCTCTTGCGAATTGTGCTGTTTTAAGCTATTATTTCATTTGAGTCGAAGTATGCTACTCACATCGAAGCTGTATATCACGGAGCTGAGTATGCTAGAAGAGACCTGGGTATAAAAGTGGTTCATTGTGGTCAGAATCTTGTACTCCTATGCTCAAGACCCCATACTTAGAGGCTGCTGTGCATCTTTCAAACCGCTAGGTACATCGACCCATAGATAGAGGCAGAGGGAAATAACCATCAAAAAAAGATTAGGCAGCATGGGGTATCGCAAATTCCGTGTGCGATCTTGGATGACGCCCTGAACCAACGGATTGATCCATCCCGTGGCAAGATCCAGCGTAATTTCCAGGCCAAAATAAAGCGCCTCGCTTCCTTCGGGGATAAATGCGGAAAAAAGCATGCGGTTATAGGATCTCAAAGCACTGCTTGTGCTCATGAAAAGAAACTGGGCAATCCAAATCTCCGGAACGTGCTTGTAGCCAACAGGAACATTGTTCCCAATACCGAGGCATCCCCAAAAGACACAAAGAATATTTATGCTGAGAAAGCCATATGCCCAGTACTTGATTCGGCCAACCTTCTGCTGATTAGTGGAAGCTTCCCTCGCTGGCCCCCCTAAAAACAGTCCAGCAGTCTTTGAGAATAGAAGCATCCATGAAAGTGACCCCATGACAGCGAAAACGACAGCTGTAAAGGAATACACTGTGTAAACACTGCTTCCTGAAGTGAGCCCGGCGACTTCCAGAAAAATGGAGGACAGTAAGCCCAGAAAGTTAGAGTAGCCAGTATGCCACAAGACCCAGGCGATACATAATTTGAAAGCCTGGGGGTATTTGTTGAAAGACCGAAGCAGAAATGTCCCTTTCCCGTTGTTAGCAGGAGGTGTAGACCGAAAACAGGTTATCTGTAATACTTACAGTTTTTTAGTGGCAAAAGAAGAAGGTTTTCATTTGCAGGTTTTTTCTTTCCAGGAACAGCCGGAAGTAGATAGAGACCAGCACTTGCGACGACAACTTGGAAGTTAGTTATCCATAGAAAATGCTATAGCTCAGCTGGAGCGTAACTCACTAGTAATACACCCTGAAATGGTGATAGCTAAAAGATAACTTGAGGCGATAAGTTGGTTTTTCGTTCGTTTGTTTTTCTTTTTGAGCATCATTTGACATACCTGGAGTACCCCGCGGTGACATAACTGCCCCTTGTATGCACTAGAACAACCCCGACCAACAGCGCAACAATACCGCCAAGATTACTGGATACAAGACCCAGAACACTGACTCGACTTCCTTTGATCCAGGTGGTTTTGTCTTGGGTTGTTGTACGGGGTGTTGGTTGATCGCCGGTCGTGTTTTTGCCACCTACCCAGCCGACAGAACGCATGAATATAGGGATGTAGGAAGCCTCAATAACCACGTACACGCCTTGGAGCACGTTCAGAGCACAAAACAGGCCCGAAAGTGCGTTCAAGTTTGAGTAGGACTGGTCCACAAGACTAGCAAACGGCAACGCTAGTGCTCCAAAGACGTAGATAGACGCCATCATCATCGGCTTCCGGAAACTAGCGTAATCAGCGGCACCAGCAACCATGATTGACACAAGACCCTCCAAGGCCCGGGCAATGGCTCGAAGGTACAGCCTAGAGCAACGGTCAGAATTTGCATCGTAGAAAGCGATTGGACATACAGATAGCTGTTATAGTCGATCTCACGACCGCCAAATCGTACGACACACGATATAGCACCGCGCTTAACGCATGCCTGTGTGGACCCGGGAACATGCCCAACAGCATTGGCTGTCGATTGAATGCATGCTGAGACGTAGCTGTTTATCATGCTGCTTGTTGGGCCAGTAGAAAAACAGAGAACAATCCATCCCCAGAGAGCCGACGATGTACTCAGAGGAGTATTTGCCGATGGTATTTCGGCGTCGCCCTCATGTTCATTATCCAGACCACTGGCATTGTTTGTGACGACACTGGAATCTGGCTTTCTGGCTTGATGATGTCTTGATTCAGTACTGCCGTAACTTGGATGCGGCATTGTTGCAGATTCGTCTTACGATGAGCCTTCATGTAATAGTTAGCTCCTGTAGTAAGTAAGAGTCGTGTGATACGATACTTACCCCGATGCAGTTGATGAACAATGTTGATAGATTGGTGGCACAGGGTTTTCTCTCCGAAGATGCGTACGACGAAGTTCTTTGCTGTTATAATCAAGGCATGCACTTCGTACCCTTATCGTCCGTTGCTGTCTATATATACTTCAGCCAACCTTTTGTCTTTATATTTATAATGCGTGTGTGTGATGTAAATATATTGTTTCCCGTCGTTTCTACGTTGATGGATGCAACATCATAACCTATACGGAAGAAAATCACGCCCTGTCATTATTTACTTGTTAGAATATAAAAACCGACTCACTAACATTGATTGTGAAGTGTAGCATCCCGTATGCTATGTGTGGGTATACCAATCCTTCAGCGGCAAAAACAAATCTTGCTCAATTTTGCTCAGGCAATCCCGAGTCTGAAGTAAGCAACACTACTAAGTATACTTCACACCACATGCCCCCGCTTGTTCTACGATATGTATGTGTTATTTATTTGGCCACGACACCGGTCTATTGTAGCGATATTATCGTATGCCTGAATCTCACTCAAACTCTCTCACTTCTTCAGCGATCAACAAGAGCTTGGCACTGACAGTGCAGAGTAGCATTTTTGCAAAAGCAACGCATTGTGTTGGTGTCAAACGAGCAAGTTTTGCAAGGTGATATAGGAAGACGCATGCTGATGTTGCAGTTTGCCGGATCTTGTATCTTGAAGTTCGAAAGCATTTCAAAAGGTAACGACAATCATCATCCTTCATGCTTGAGTTTCATTAGTATGCTTGTGTATTATTTGTTTGTGGCAGCCGCAGAGTAAGGAAAAAGCTGAACGAGACGTTCACTCTTCAGGTGGCACGTTCACATTGCCGAATTCAAAACCACAAACAACACATATTCGACGGGATCATATTCCCCAGTACAACAACAAAACACCAAGACGGTACCTCATCATGTCAAGCTTTCAATCGGCCCCAGGTACTATAGCGATGACGCACGATGTTTCAAGATACACCGTTCACAGTGATGGCTACCGAAGATATATTCTTTGCGTCATAACCTTCGCAGGTATTCTCGGCCCATTGGCTGGGAACATATACCTGCCCGCACTGCCGATTCTCTCAGCTGAGTTCGATGTAAGCGACACAGCAATCAACGCCACGGTAACAGTCTTCATGGGCGTGTTTGCCTTTGGTCCGTTGATCTGGGCAGGGCTGGCGGACTGGCGAGGGCGTCGGCCACTATACATCTCGTCCTTGGCCATCTACACCACTTCGAACATTCTCCTCGCCACGGTGCCAGCAACTTATAGTGCGCTTGTTATCCTGCGTGTTGTTCAGGCGTTTGGGTCTTCTGCTGTTGTATCCCTTGGGGCCGGGACTGTTGCGGATGTACGTACAAAGCTTCAAGTAGTACAGGTACTCACTCTGTCCTGCTCCAGATCTGTTAACTCGGAACTAGATCACAGAGCCAAAATTTCGTGCTTCAGCAATGTCTATCTTTCTTCTAGGGCCCCAGTGCGGTCCTATCATCGGGCCGGTTCTTGGTGGTGTATTAGCAGACCAAGCATCCTGGCGTTGGATATTTGGCTTCTTAGGTAACAGCAGCAGCTACTATTTGAATATCGCTTCCTACTGACATGCCCTGCAGCTATTTTTGCATTTGCTTTGCTGTTGGTGCTTGTCTTGAGCCTCCCGGAGACCCTACGCTGCAGAGTTGGTAACGGATCTGTCTACTACGTGGCCACCCCCGATCCAAAAAATGCTAGTGATATGAAAACATTCCTAGCAAAGTTCTTCATCGCAGGCTGGCCGCCCAGAATCACATCACCCTCGGCCCCCGAAATTGAGCGCGGCCCTCCTCCTCCCAAGCCTACGATTCAAGGGTACTGGCGTTTATTTTCTTACAAGCCAATCGGTATTGTCTCTCTAAACACAGCATTTCTATACGCCACGTACTTCTCAGTTGCGGTGGACTTGCCGGGCCGCCTTAGCAAGTACCCATACAGTTGGTCAACCACCGCCGTCGGCTTCAGCTATCTGGCCGTCGGTCTGGCCATGATTTCTGGCTCTGTCATTGGTGGTCGTCTATCCGACTTTCGCAGAGAACGAATTGCAGCGGCTCGTTTGGCCAATGGTGATGTAGAACCAGTCCCTCCGGAAAGTCGACTAACAGACCAAGTATGGGGAGTACTTTTGTGTTCCGTTGGGTGTCTCACGTACGGATGGTTCCTAGAGAAAGAGTTTCATCCAGCAGCGGTTCTTGCCGCAACATTTTTTAGTAAGTTCAAATTTTTACAGGTCGTAATAACCGGATGGCTGACCTTTTTAGCTGGTTTCGGCATGAGCTGGGTTTTTGTCGCAACAACTGCTTTCCTTACAGAGTGTGTCCCGCGTCAAGCAGCTAGCGCATTTGCACTTGGGAACATGTTACGCAGTCCTGCAGCTGCTGTGGCAGCTGTTCTGATGCCCACCATGACTAGCAGCATGGGTGTTGGATGGTGTTTCACAGGGTGGGCTATTCTCGATCTCGTTTTGGTTGGCAGCGCTGTTCTTGGTACGTCCTTCTAAGTTCGGTTATAAGTGGAAATGTACGTCTCACTAACAATTGTCAAGTTTTAAACAACCGCGGGCCTCACTGGCGTCAGGAGAAAACTGCAGATGACGCGGCTAGGAATTTAGCGGCAAGAACTGCAACAACGCCGTGATGGTGTATACTATTAAATGGAGTACACTCTGCAGAGGCGAGTCGAGTTGAAAGACGGCAGTTTGTTTCGAAGATGATAGGTGCATCAGACTCAGACAACCAAATCCAGCCAGACTACGGAGTACATTTGTTCATGGATCCCGTGAGCCAGCCAGCCGTTAGCAGCTCCGATGGAATGGAGAAATCCCGGAAGCGTTTGCATATCGTCCCAGGCTCCCTCGCTGGCCCTCAGAACATTGGTTTGATAGATTATAGAACCAGGATCGGTAAGCCCAACATACATTTTTGGGTTGGTGCTGCTTCCTGCGCTGCTTGATCGTTGACGGCAGTGCCGTTGTTGGGTCGGCTTCAGTGGGCTGAAGTGGGTGGTTTTCGATGAAGTCTGGCAGTGTTTCGGGGAACCCAGGCATCGTGATGCGGTACAGGTCAGACATGCACCGGTCGTACCACACGTGTAGCATAGGATTTCGCGAGGTGCTGCGCGCATCGGGTGGATGTGGGAAACCGCTTCTAGGTGTCTTGTTTCCGCCGGGTACTGTGCTCTTGTTTCCGCCGGGTACTGTGCTCGGATACGCTTCAGTTGTTCCATTGTCGGAATGTGGGGAGTCTTTATTAGGTGATCTGGAAGCGCGGATGTCGGGACGGTTGCACTTAGAGGGCTCGGGTGCCGATGTTTTGGCGGTCGCAGTTTGACTGCGTCTCGACCGTGACGAAAGAACATCGTCTCAAATAGGCCATTCTGCACTTCAGTACACAGCGTCTACAAAAGCTCCGAAATTCGCAGTTTTGAACTGCGTCTAACCGTCGATATCGAGACTGGCCATCATACCTCTTTGGTCCTGCAAGTAAGGCAACCTGAGGAGTGTCAGTAACAGAGCTGGATCCGACGGGAAGACGCAGGGTCTATATTTACGTACCTACCTGTCCGGGTCCGCTGGTGCACAACGCGTCTTAGGCGTCGTCAATGCTGTAGGAGGTTCCTGGGGTTGGGGTGACGCCGAATCAGTCTTGTGTTTCGATTTAATGTCTTCCCCTCGATGATAAAATCGTGACGCGTAGTGGCACGTCCATCGTGTTTGGTATATTGTCGAAATGTCGCGATGTCTTCGGTAGGCTGAAAGCGCCTAGGATGGAGAAGCTGTGTCGCGATTGTTCTACCGCTGGTGAGCTTTCCTGACGCCCCATACTTTCCGATAAGATCCTCTGCGGGGAGTCTACGGATCTCTAATATAGTGGACCCGCTATTACCAGTCTCTGCGATGCGCATCGCAAGCCTGCAACCTTCTCTCCCTGAATCAATCAACAATTACAATCAACAGTACAAAGTATCGACAGTTGGCATCTAGCTGACGTGATAAATAAGCAGACCTAACTGGCCGTGATCTATGCCGGGTGCTTCAAGCCCCTGTTACCAATGCGTGCAGGTGCCTAGGAGCCACAGGTGTAGAAGGTTGTGTACAACGTCCGAGTTACAACAGTCGGTATCATTCGTAAAACCCCTCCAAATTACGACTAAATAACTTTGAACTTGCAGCCAGGGTCTAGATATAAAATATACAGTGCGCATCATTAGCTGAAATAGGTTTGTACGAAACAATTAACTTGTCCCGGAAATGCGCTTACCGTGTTCGGACAGTCCGCTCCGCATTAACCTGTGACCCGCCCCCACGATGTGTCAAAAACTGCTAATACGGAGATTCCTTACAGAGCGAGCCGGTCATTGAGTGCCGGACCTTGAACCTATGGACAGCTCCCGTGCTAATATTTCAACAGCCGGTCGGATGCAGTCCTTTTTAGAGGCCTTACCGATGCATACCCAACCATCCGTAAACGGTTATACCGCAGACGGCTTCCCGATACTCCAGAGATGCGTGCGAAAAATGGTTCCCATAAATTGGAAGCTGTACATATATTGAGAGTGATAGCGCCCGTCCTTTCCTGGATATGTTTGCCCTGGAGCGTTCTTGTCTTTATATTCGGTCCAGCAAAACCATCGCTCGCCTGGCAAAATGACTTACTTCTGGTCGTTCAGCGAGATTCCTCGTTACTTTACACTATCGGTGTTGATGTCCTTTGTTGCGTTCCTTTTCGGGTCAGTTGTCGATTTCTCCGGTTTTCACTCCGATGTCTAACAAGTTAGGTTCGACACCGGAAGTATTGGGCCTATAACAGCTATGGACTCTTTCAAATCTATTATGGGCGATTTTGACCCGACGGTCCACGGCGCTATCGTTTCATCGTCGCTCATTACGGGCGCTATATCTGCTTCGTTAGCGGGAATCTTCGCAGACAAGTATGGCCGAGTCCGGATTTCTGTTATTGGTGCCTGCATTGATAGCATTGGTTCTGCTATCGAATGTGGCAGCAACCAGCTGGGTGTCTTTATTTTCGGCCGCCTTATCAAAGGCTTTGGTGATGGCCTGTTTCTGAGCGCAGTATATGTCCAGGTCTCTGAGATGTCTCCAGCCCGCTACCGGGGCATCATGTCGTCGGTGCCTCAGTTCAACATCATCGCCGGGCTGATTAGCGGGTACTTTGTCTGCTACGGAACAGCAAACCTTCAATCGTCGGCGTCATGGCGACTCCCCCTTGCTATTTGTTCCTTCCTGGCCCTCATCTTCTCGGGACTGGCCTACACGGTGCCTCCATCACCACGATGGCTACTTGCGCTAGGCAATGTCGAAGAGTCTCGAAAAATTGCAGTCCATCTTGGTCTTGGACAAGAGGAAATTGATGAGCTCTTTGACAGGCCGTCGCAGGGGCTGACTACAGAGATCAATATGTCATTTGTACAAAACGTTATCCATCTACTCAAAGAGTTTCGCGTGGCATTCTCCGGTCCCTACCGTTCGCGGACACTATTTGGTTGCTCTCTCATGGCATTCCAGCAGCTGGCTGGCATTGATGGCGTCCTCTACTATGCACCGCAAATGTTTGAAAGCGCAGGGCTGGCATCAACTCAAGCGTCATTTTTGGCATCCGGCGTTTCCGGCATTGTTATTTTTGCTGCCACAGTCCCTGCTTGCATACTGGCCGACAGTATTAAGCGTCGCACATCAGCACTATTTGGCGGTGTGTCTGTCACCCTTATAATGTTCCTGATAGGAGCGCTTTATGCTGCTGGGCAAGTGCACGGCAACTACGGTGCAGGTCGATGGGTTGTTATTGTGTGCATCTACCTTTTCGCGTTTGTTTTTAGTGCAACCTGGGGAATCACTCTTCGTGTTTATCTTGTCGAGAGCATGCCGATGAGAACTCGATCAAGTGCTGCGTCCCTTGGACAGAGCTCAAATTGGGTAAGTTCTTTAACTGCGTGTTGCATACAGGTCCAGTTGCTAACTACATAGCTTGCCAATTATTTCGTCGCCCTGATTACACCTACAATGCTGGCAGCTTCGCCTTCCATTGCATATTTTTTCTTCGGAGGAATGACTCTGATTGCAACGATTAGTATTTTTATCCTGATGGTCGAGACCAAAGGTGCTACCTTGGAAGCTATCGAAGAAAAGTATGAATCTACGGCGACGACACCTTCGGTCATGACACCGGCTGTCGAGGTTTCGAATCAATTAGAAAGTTTGCGGACCTGAGCAGTCGGTTATTTATTTTTTGATACAGCTGTTTAGAAAGCTAAAGATTATTACCAAGTACAGACATATCTACTCGGCTTCTTGAAATGGCGTATAGATATACTACTCATACATAGGCATGTCCGCAACTCGCGAAGAAGAGGATATAGTGTTGTTTGTATTGGTACATAATTACGATTAAAGAAAAATTAGTGTTAGTACAGGATGTTGAAGACAAAAGAGACGTGACGAAGCTCTATACAAGAGGCTGGTAAGTGAAGTGTAGGATGGGTAATAATGAAATGATGGGAATGAAATAGTAGGAATGAATAGATCAGAAAAAGATAAAAAGCGATAAAAAGGTGGACGAGTGTCATCAGACGAGCCAGAAAGAATAGGCAAATACACCGGCAGTGTAAAGAGTCATCAGAGTGTTCTCAACCTCATAGAGATATGTAGACCAGCCATTGACCGTGTTCTTCGCCTCCTCCTTGGGGTACGCAACACCAGTCTTCGGATCGCGGTCAAGGAGATCCTCGCGGTCAGGGCAGCTTGGCGGCCAGATGGCATATCCGATGGGTATCCAGCAAGACATCATTGACGTCAGCCAGATACACGGGGGCCATGCGGCATGTGTGAGAATAGAAACGAAAAGTTCCTTAGCGCCATGGTTATTTTGAACGTTCCAGTAGGTCGCCAGAACAACAGAAGTAAGAGTAAAGGCAATGAATCCGAGGTGAATAAAGCACTGGCAGTCCCAGATAGTAAAAACCAGGCGACGCCAAAGCGGGGCACGCAACTTGGCGTCGCGCTCGTTGATCTCTGCCTTCTGGGAACCAGACGAGGTGAAGACAGCAACCTTACCACCCAGCCATGAGGGCAAACAGAATGACTGAACGATGCAAAGAGATTGGAAAATGGACATCCAAAGCATGGCACGGGCATCGCGCTGGCCAGTGAGGTAGCTGCTAGGAAGGTAGCTGATGAACTCGTTAAAGCGGTTGAACATGTGCGAAGCGAACCAGACACGAATAAGCATCTGAAGCTGGCTGATGTCGTTGTAGGGCACAAGATTGCCGCCGGAGATAAGAACCATTGGGGCTGCAACCATCGACAGAACCAGGGCGATGGTGAAAAACGACGACAGAGTGTAGACGAAGCCACAAAGACGCTGGAAGAAAGTCATCTTGTTGACGTATTCGCCCCAAATGCAGAAACGCAGTTTAAGCGAGGTTTGAATAGTGCCGACAGTCCAGCGTGTGCGCTGCTTCAGATGGCCGGACAGGGAGTCGGGAACAGTACCATACTGCAGAGGCTCATGAACAAAAGCCGTTGTCCAGCCCATACCGAGAAGCATCGTCGAGGTGCAAACATCCTCAGCAAGTGAACCGATAGGGAAGCCGCCAATAGAGTCCAGGGCAGCACGACGCATGACGTAACCAGATCCTGTACACCAAGCGACACCGAGGGAGTCTTTTAAAGGCTCTGAAACATGAACGAAAAGGTCAAGGCTCTGACACAGAGGATCATTCTTCGGGACGTTGTAGAAAAGCTGGGGAGGGCATGCCATAGAGCATTTGGGATCCTGGAGCATGTGAGGAATCAAAGCACGCAACCAGTCGCGTTCCGGGATCATGTCAGCGTCAAGGGCTGCAAAGAAGTTGGCAGCACCACCCGGCAGTAACTTGGTCTCATCGAGAGAGTAGTTAAGGTTTCCGGCCTTGAAATGGTGGGGAACGCCGGGGTACTTGGGACGCGAGCGGTAATAAAGATTGTCAAAAAGCTCCGCCGCTGCGCGCTCAGTAATGCGTTGCAGGTTCTCCGACCGGCCATCGTCGCAAATAATGACACGGAAACGAGATGAGGGGTAGTCGATGTTGCAAGCAGCTTTTGCAGTATCGAGAACAAGGTCGTCATCTTCACCGCAGCAGGTGATGATCACGTCGACCGAGGGCACGTTCTCACCGACGATCCGGAGCTTCGGGCGGGTTCGCATTCCAATGGCATGAAGGCCCCAGAGGCGGTGCAGGAGGTTGGGGATGAGAACACACACTTCGACGCCGATTAGGACCCAGGCCATAAAGAACGTCTTGCGTGCAGCGCGCTCCGCATCTCGCGTGTAGAGAATACGGAGAACAAAGTACAAGAAGTAAAGAATAACGGTGATGAAAACACATACGCCGCTCAACTTGTAGGTCCAGCGACGAAATTTGCTCATCTGCTCGATGTCGTCGTACTTCGCCAGACGAGTGATCGTGTAGTCATCTTCAGCCTCGCTCATTCCGCCACGGACGAATGCAGGACCCTTGTCAAGGCAGTACTTGTTCACGGTAGTGCTTGCCAGTGGTGCGGGACCAGCATGACCATGGCGATTCGCGTTAAAAGAGTTCCAGTTGGCGTAGCCCACCGAGCTCATGCGTCGTACCTCATTGATTTTCAAGTCGAGAGGATTGTCGCGTTGCTGGAGAGGGTCCAAAGCATGCATGACAGTGTGTGCAGCGTTAGAAACACGACGCGAGGCTCTCCGCCCAAGACTCTCGGACTGAGACCGGCCGCGCTGCTTCTGCGTCTGAGGGGTTGAGCTCCCAGTGGCCCTGTTTTGGCCGACGCCAAAGGCGTCATTCCAGATGTCGCTCGCTTGTCTCTGCGTGTGTTAGTTCTCTGGATTTGTGGTAGTGGATGTTATGGTATTCTCGTACCTGGTGAGAGCCGGAAGCTTCTCGCATCTGCTCCTTTTCCCTCGCGATCTCGTCATCGCTGCCAAACGACGACACAGAATTTGCTCTGGAGGTGTGGTGGACGGTGTGACGCCGCTGGGGAAGGAAGCTGGCTGTTGGGTCAGCTGGGCTAGAGGCCGACGAAAGGCTCTCGCGCCGAGCCTCGACGTTGAGCGTCATGGCTGGTGATGGTGTCGTTGGTCTCACTTTTGTTGTCAAGAACCCAAATTGAAAAACAAGAGTATGAAACCTATCGAAAAAGAAGTGACCAGGGGCTCTTTATAAGACGCGAACAAACAGCATGATTCAGGGTCTAGGTCTGAAAAGAGGCAAAAAATTAATTATCCTTATATGTCTTCTTCCTTTTTCTACCGAGTAAAAAAGCTCAGACGGAGATACAACATAACTTCTCTTTTTGGCAACACTCACAGATAAAACGGAGTATACGAGGTGCCGAGTTGAGTATCATTTTTGCGTGCCACCAATATAAATATAATTACCACGTGGATTTATTTACTTGAAGGCGTACTCTTTTCCACGACTCTAGCATACGGGCAAGCAGTTTTTCAACTCAGCCGCAGCGTTCTTACGGAGTAGACATGAGTAGACGCCGGAAAAACGTCTGATCACATCGTAAAATTCATATTGTCTACTTGCTATTGAAATAAGATCATTTTTTCGTATTGGGCGACGCTGCGTTGGTGGGCAGGATCCCTGCAATGGCCTTTCGGATAAAAAATATATATTTACACTATTTAGATATAAATTTGAATTTGAATTTACGGAGTATGGCCTTGCGTTAGCCGATGGGCCGTGCAGGTGTTGGTTACAGACAGGTCTTTGACCGAGTTCGTGCGTGAACAACATGCTAAGGCTATGGCAATTTACGAGTATTTTACGCGCTTATTCTCTTTCAGGTGATGATTTACGACGTGGTGTAAAAGCTGCGCATTAGAGTCTGTGTAACCTGATGTCCAGATCATAGGACTGGAAGCATTTAGGGTATTTTAGTTTGCTTACGGAGTAGTTCTGGTTTTCTGGTATTACGATTTCAAACAACTATCTACAAGCAAATGTTGTTGTTGCGGCTAGAAGCACGGAGTACTCCGTAGAGAGTCTTCCGTAGGTGGGCCTCGCGCGCTGGGACTAACAGAGCCAGCTGAAGACGTTTTATTACTATGGATTTGAGGCTGACCGCAACAGATGAAATCCCCGTTTTTTGGTCATATTAGCAAATAGTTTCCACTAGTTCGATCACTGGTGCCGGCAGGTAAAATGAATTTTACACTTTCTTCGCCAAAGTTTGACGGAGGACCCTCGTATCGTCACCTGTGTGGTATCTACTTCGTAGCCTAAAGATAGTGAGACATTCTGGAACCATTTACGAAGACTGCCGTTGCGCTAAAGAAGGCACATATAACGGCATTCTTTGTTCTTTTTGCGCGGGATCGATCAAATTTTAGCAAAGCCTGGGGATGTCTTTGTCCAGAAACAAGGCTCAGCGCGCAAAGAAGTTAGGGGTGGGAAAACATTCTAGGGCACGGCTAGAAGGCGACTTAGCCCGATTAAGGCAGGAAAAAAACAATGACATAAATTATATTCATTTACGTCACTTCCGTTTCGTCAAAGCAAAGTCTATCTGCTGGATAAAAATATATTTACACGGAGTACGGATACATTTTTCCAAGTTGATAGCAGCACAGCCTCTGCTGCATGGCAAATTGAGCAGTGGATCCGCGTCTGTAAAAACCGACAGATGCAGAAACTTGCATCTCGAACTCGAGATGTCAGTGGACTTCGCACACGAAAGAGGACATATATTTACCGAGAGCCTCTGAAAACAGCTTGTGTCCGAGGCCGAGGTTGTGATTCATGCGGCCAGATGGTGATTCGTTAGATTATCTGTTTCATAGGGGCTCTATCTTGCGAGGGCTTGTAAAACGCGGCGTCGCGTCGTCGTAAGGACGCGCAACCCATATTATAATCTACTCCGTATGCCGTAAGGGGGTGACGTTGGGACACATGAGTCAGCTGTTTCACTCAACCCCTGGCTAACGCAAGCATCCCACGCGGCTTACCCCTGCCCTAGGTCGTATACGGGTATCTATTGTGGGGCTACTAAATCCCAGGTGAGATCTTTTTCTCCGTAAAAGCGGAAGTCCGGTAAATGGGAATGATTTCCAGTTGCGATTATTTTGTCTCGGTTTCATCGGCATAGCATGTTTGCGGGTATTAAAAAGATTTTTGCACCTTGCCTTACTTGCCTCGTCTGATTTCAATGTGTAAAGTCTTTCTGTATTGATATCGAGACTATTGGGGAAAATTAGGCACACGAATCAGAACCATGAACGGGGCTGCCGGAGCAAATCCAAAACTCCGGATAAGTGATTTGGCGTGTGGTAGGGTGAACATATATTTAGTTTAGACAAAAATACACGCTAAGATACGAAGCAATGGTACTGTTTACTTTTAAAATTTCAGTTAAACAATTAATCGTTGTAAACATACCGTACGCCAGAGATGGTTCTATATTTATAGAAAAAAGACGAGATTTTTGGAGGTTTGCAGTGAATGAATTGGAATATAACTGAGGTTGCATTTTCCATCACATCAAGAGACAGGGCTCTCCCTTGCTCGCCTCCATGAATTACCCGATTCATAGCGGGGATCCAGGATACTGTCAGATTTGCAGAGCCGGGGAGCCTTTTCTCAAATTCGAAATATATATCAGACACATGCGCGAGCCTGTGAAAGATATTCTGATGTTCGGGACCATTCCGGTCTTGGCTCGGAGAAGAATTCTATGTAAATATTCTAGGTCTGGCTTAGTTTCGGGACACCAACAATTGATGTGATACATATTTAGATGCTAACTTCCAAACCCTTCGTAGTGTTGCACCCGCCCTCCTCAAGTATTTTTGGACATTTCACAATGCTCACGGAGAAGCAATATCGGAGCTTGATGAATCACTCCATTTCACAGGACGTATACTCCGTAAATATACACATCATTTCGTCACTCGACAAATCCTTAACGATGGACGCCGCAATAGCCGCTGCAATTTGACATTTAGTGGAGCATATGCCGGAATCCAAAATGGCCCAAGAGAGGCGCTGCAAAGCATGTCTGCGGAAACACGCGCTCGGCTGTCACTGCGCCCTACCCTGTCTGCGTTGCTTTACAACGCTGACGGACACAAGTGAGCCAGCCTGGCCAGGTGGCATTGAGCTGTTACAACTTACCACGTGCTAACAGCTATCTATGTATGACGATTTCGCGAGCGAAATGGCAGTAGGATTGGTCACTCGGAGACGCGACCCAAAGACACCATCTCCTCAAAAAACTAGATAATTGACGGCGTCGATTTCTACCTCGGTGGCATCATTCCGTATGAGGATTTTGCAACGTAAATTTGTCTTTGACAACGCTTTGGCATCGAATTATTTTAGATCCGTTTCGCGATCTCGGGGACCGAGTCCAATATCCGCAAGTTTACACGTCACAAAATTGTCGTTTCTCGTGGTGGCTATATTTACTCTGGTTAGCATGGGCCCCGCTAGCAACAACATCGACCAAGCCGATATTTTTGATTGGCCAGTACAAGATACCAAGCGAACATTTTTTGCCGCGCACGGGCCAGAGATTGCTGTTGTTACTCTTGAGGTCAAGGGCCGCGATAACTTCTTGAATACCGTGCGCAAATTGTCCACAACCTCAAGCTCGCTGTCCATGCTCGACGAGGTCATTAAATATTAAACCGCGCCTACCGCCTGGCCTGGCGGCCTCGCCAGCACGCTAGCTTTCCGTCCGGACCTCGTCACATGTGGTAGATATTTAGGGGCGGTATGCCTTTGGGCGCTTTCGGTGGCCGAAAGCGACCGCCAGTTACGTTGCTACATATGTCTGAAGTCTTTCCATCTAAAGCGGTCGGACCTTTTATGAGAATAACTGCGGGCAATATTCAACGGCAGTAAGCTGTGCGCGGTTGGCCGAGGATCGCTTCTGTGCGTAAATTTACATTCGAACGAGACGGGATCGACGCCCGAGCAAATCAGTTGCAACGACGATGTTGCTGCAGTTGAGTACGGTCCTCTCAAGAGGCCGCTCTGGTTGGAATTGGCAGGCTTCAGGACTACATTGCGCGGATCACTAGCTCTCGACTTGCCTATGGCCGACGAATCTCTTGACTCGTTTGTTGTCGCTGTCAAAGCATTCTGCGAACGTCACAAGGAACCCATCGCTCTACAGAGTATGATGAGATAGTGCAGTTGATTTCTTTCCCATGTTAACATTTCAATTTCCAAGCTATAGCAGTGAAACCTTAACATCAGTCCGTTCGCAGATACGGAATATTTCACAACCATCCCCATAGTGTAACATGGTGGGTGATACGCTGTGACGGCACATCGACACGCGGAGTGGGCCATTATCAATTTTAAAATTAGAGTGAAATGCGAGGTCGATTCTGCTATCGTTTGCTTGGCTTTCTTCTTTTTGTGTACTCATGGCATCGTTTCCTCTCGCGTCTGAGATTTGATTCGCATAGCGTGCTCGTGGTTTCGCGTCAGCCATCTCCATCACAGTCCGACCTTCATACTCAAGTAAATATGGGTCTAAATGAATATACTGATCGTCTTGGATGACTTGGTGATACCGGAGAGAAGCTTAAAAGTGACATACTTTCAAATAAATTCACATGCGATTTACTTATATTTGTTAGTACTCCTCACACATATTCACCAACATGGTTCTACGGTTTCGGGCCTTTCTGCTTAGAAAAAATGCTCTCTGAACGGTTATCGGTATATCTACAGCTGAACTGCCTACGTGGGCGACTCAACTTTCTCCTTATCTTCGCAGTCTTCAATTACGACTTTGAGGCACAGACAAATGAGTGGCGGATGGGCAAGCTGTCGGGCGGTGAAATACAAATTAAATATAGGCCGTCACACGAGGAGCCTCAAAAGCGAGTGCTTGAGTTGCCTATCTATTTATTCTGGCTTATCCACAAGAAACTGCAAGTTAAATTTCTGGCCCAGTCATCCCATCTTTCGGTGTACCCTTCAGCCAGACATTCGCAATGCGACGAAACTAAACGAAACGGTGATATAGCGCCTAACGCACTTCCAGCCAGAATCTAAGAGGATGTGCTTTCCTCTCAATACTGTAGATAAATACGTTTCAGACCAAGGCTTGGATATAACGAAGGACCATAACACACGATACAAGATAACGCCGGAGGGTGCAGTTAATCACGTTACCTACCGTCCTACAACATGAACACCGCGTCATTTACTATATCTGTATATCTACCTATGGCCAGCGAAACGGATGCCACGTTGAATAATCTTTTACGAGTTATATTTACAAGAAAAGAATGTCAACGATTGATCCATTTTACGGAGTATTAAAACAGGTGTGCTTTGCTCCGTAGTGCACGCAAAACCACCGGACGTTACATCGCGTGATAACTGGCCGATATTTACCACGAGTTCCATTCTAATATTTAAGATGTGCTTTCTTGTTTGAGCGTAGTCAATACAACACTATCGCGGCCTTGGTCGCATTGCCATAGCTGAATCTATATTTATATTTAAAGCAGGCACGCCTTTTGACTTCTAGAGAAAAGAAGAATATCCACTCCGTATTGCACGTGAATTCTCCAAGGCGGAACACGGGCTATCATATATTTATGGTGTTGTTTCATGCTATTTTTATCGTCTTTCGTCGACTTTGCACCGCCGATCCGATGATACTGAACAGTCTTGAATTAGATGCTGATACAGTGATATCATTATATTTAGCCTGTCCTCTGCTGCAGGTAAAATTAGGTTGATAAGGAATCTGAGTAGGACTTATGTCTGTTTCCTACGGAGTATATTTATTGTATGCTCCCCCCACGGCCGTTATCTCTGGGATTGCAGCCGACGGCGAGTACCACAAGTCACGGTATCCTGGCTTGGCCGACGGACGGCGCCCGACGCCGTTCCAGCCGTGTAACGCCAGTCGTCATTCAAAACTACGGACCTCCGGGGTTGCCCGAGAATTTATGTATACTTATTTTGCCAGACTCGCACGGAGCAGACTGTAGCGCACGATAAGTAAGCTAGAAACATCATTGCCGCTGGCCGGATGCGCCACGCATGCTTTTCCCTGTATTCTCGCAGAAAACCGAGCATCACGACAGCCAAACAGGGAGGTGATTTATTACCGTAACGACAGTAAATTTACTGCGGCGAAATGACCTTGTCCATCTGACTGTTTTAAGGCCAAGCCTTTTGACATGAGCTGCCTTCTCGTGAAGTGTAATTCTCAACATAAAATGACTGTGCATACCGAATTTGCGAACATCAACGGCACCACCTGATGAGTGATGTCGAGTAATATAGACTTTTATAAAAGAACATCAAATATGGGGTTTGGTCAGGGTATGTTCGCAGCCCTTGCGTTGGGAACGTAGGACACCCCTTGAAGTGATTGGGTATTGTACCGGTAGTTGATTACGCAAACTTCGTACCGAGTACAAACTTACCAAAAACTTCATGTGTCGTTATCGTAGGTCTACGGTAGATCGTAGGACGACCAAACACCGTAATTTAGCTATCGTCATTCTGCCAAACGCGAGATCGCGGTCTCCTCTGGCATACATTACGGGCAATATCCATGGATCTGTGTTTAGAGGCAAGACGAATAGACCGTAGTCCAACATGGGTGTTTTGAGTGATATAGATGGCTCCGATAGTTTCGAATATGTCGAATGACGGGACGGGCCAAGAAGAAATCATCGTGGCGACGGCATCAAACCGTGCCGTGTAGTCTCCATGAACCAAGGGCAGACGTGGCGCCAAGCGCCGTCTATCAGTCTTGCAGACGATCTGGTGTCATGGGAGGTTTCGTCCGATCGTAGAGTAATCCGAGTGATGACGCAAAGCCGCGAAGCCGATCCTTCATGGAGATCACACCTCTAGCTGCATAGATCTGATCACAGTCGAGAACGAAACATCCTGTTTTTACGTGATGTATTCAAAACAGCCTGCCTGAAAATAAAACTAAATATCACAGATGAATAAGATGCCATGGGCACATGTTCTTGAAACGGAACGCCGGAAATTAAGAATCAACTTTTGTACTGGGCCCTTTCCAGTTCGCTTGTTGCTGGAGTCGTCATTGTGTCACTTTTTTGCTTTTGCAATTCGTACTTTTTGTTTTCGCTTCATTGGCGCTTAACCGTGGACGTTGTTGGTCCGGGCACGCATCACCTCTCTCCGCAGCTTGTCCTTGTCGGCGTCAAAGGCAATGAACTCGTGGAGACCAGACCCGGCCGGAACCATGGGGAGCACAGGCACCTTCTTGTCAGTCATGACCTCCAGCAGAGCCGGGCCATCAGAGTCAATCAGCCACTTGAGAGCCTCGACGGTGTCCTCCGGCTTCGAGACGCGGCGGTGCTGGATGCCCATGGCGTCCGACAGCTTCATGAAATCGGGGTTCTTCTGGTGGGTGTGCGAGTAGCGGTCCTCGTAGAACAGGTTCTGCCATTGGGTGACCATGCCCTGCTCCTCGTTGTTCAGGACGATAACCTTGACGCCGATGTTGAACTGGGCCGCCGTCGACAGCTCGGTCAGCGTCATGTTGAACGAGGCATCGCCGTCGATGTCGATAACGAGAGCATCAGGGCGCGCCACCTTGGCACCAATGGCCGCAGGCAGACCGAAGCCCATGGTACCCAGACCACCCGAAGTGATCAGGGTACGGGGGAAGCGCCAGCGGAAGTGCTGGGCCGCCCACATCTGGTGCTGGCCAACACCAGTGGAGATGATGGTCTCCTGCTTGCGCTCAGCAGTCAGGTTGCTCAGCTCCTCAATCAGGGTCTGGGGCTTGATCAGGCCGGAGCGCTCAGCGCGCTCGTAGGCCGACATGGGCCACTTCTCCTTCCAGCTCTTGATGTCGGCGAACCACTCCTTGCGCTCCTCCATAGTCTTGGCCTCAACCTGGGGAATCAGCTGCTTCAGGTTGGTAGCAACGTCACCCTCGACGGCCTCAGTCGCCTGGACGACCTTGTTAATGTTCTTGGGCATGATCTCGAAGTGGACAATGCCACCACGGCCCTCAGCCGCAGCCGCCTTAGCGGCGGGCGCAAACTTGCTGATGTTAAGCGTAACACGGTCGTCGAAGCGGGCACCAAGAGCAATGATCAGGTCGGCGTTCTGGATGGCCATGTTGGCGTAGGCCGAGCCGTGCATGCCCAGCATGTGCAGCGACTTCTCGTCCAGCTCGTCGAAGGCACCCAAGCCCTGCAGGGTGGTGGCAACGGGGATGGACGACTTCTCAGCCAGCTCGCGCAGCAGCTCAACTCCGCCCTCCGAGCAGATGACGCCGTGGCCGGCATAAATCACGGGGCGCTGAGCCTTGTTGACAAGCTCGGCAACGCGGCCGATGGACTGGCCCAGCTGCTTCGCGGTCATGGCCTGCATGGCACGCGAAGCAGCGCTCGGAATGGCGGGAATGTCGCACTCCGTGGGAATGGCACGGCGAAGGACGCCAGCCGTGATGTCCTTGGGCAGGTCAACAAGGACGGGGCCGGGGCGGCCGCTGGTTGCAATCTCAAACGCCTCGTTAATGCGGCGGGGAAGCTCAGCAACGCTGCGGACCATGACGTTCCACTTGGTGCAGGCACGCGAAATGCCAATGACATCGGCCTCTTGGAATGCATCGCTGCCAATGGCCGACGTCGTGACCTGGCCGGAGAAGACGACCATGGGGGTACCGTCGGCGTAGGCATCGGCCATGGGGGTGATGACGTTGGTGGCACCGGGGCCCGAGGTCACAATGACGACACCGGGCTTACCAGAAGCACGGGCGTAGCCCTCGGCCATGTGGCCGGCACCCTGCTCGTGCTTCGGCAGGACAAAGTCAAAGTATTTCGAGTTGTAGATGGCGTCGAACACGGGCAGAATGGCACCGCCAGGGTAGCCGAAAACGTGCTCGACCTTGTGACGCAGCATCATCTCGTGGAAGATCTCGCCACCGGTCATGCCGATGAAACTAAACTGTTAGCACGTGCTGCATTGACAAGGGGGTCAGACGGTGGTACAACGCAGGTACAGACGCCAAACAATGTTTTGCAAGCCTGTAGCAATGACACGCCAAGGCGAAACAATGCCTGATCAGCGGTCCAGTGGTTTGCTGGCCACGCGCGAGTCACCGACACACAGGCGCAAAATCAGGGATATACGTACGACTCATCCATAACGGTCTTGCGCGGTGCGACAAGGGGCTGCACATTCTTGCCCTTCTCCTGGTTGTAGCTGGGGCTAGGCGTCGCTCTTGTCGCGGGGGCAGCGGCGGATGTGCTCTGTTTCCGGGTACCGGAGGGGGTGATCTTGGACGGCCCGGCGGCAGCGGCGATAGCCGACGCAGTAAAGGAGCGGGTGTTGCTGGGAGCCGCATTGGCGGCGGCTCTCCGCAGAGCACGGGCAGTAGTAGCCGAGCGAAGCATGGCGAACGAAGTATGTATCGAGTCGGAGAAGAGGGCTGTCGAGTTGTGGGCAGTGGATGTCGCGGCTGGGTGGGCTGGAGGCTGGAGACGTGAGCGATGACGGCGAAGACGGGGAGAGCGTCAACGGCACGGCAGTGGTCGTCTGGAGCGGAGATGGTCTGACGTTTGTCGTGTCGTCAGGCGGGAGGCTGTGATTGATGAAGAAGCAGAGCAGGGCAGAGTCGGAGGATACCTCAACTCTAAAAAGAATGAAAAAGGAAGGAGCCTAGAGGCGAAAGATGGAGAAAAACTTGAGCACGGCGCAGCCGCAGAGTACCGATGCGCAAGAGAGGGGCACATTGACGAATGAGAACAAGTTAAAACTGGCCCCAGCGAATCAGGACGCGCGCGGCAGAACCGATAACTCCAGGACTGTAGCTTTTTCTTTCCTCGGGGAAGAAACGACAACCCAGACCGTTCGAAACACTTTGCGATAACATTTGATGAATTGTGGCATGAACGGCTTCAGCCGCTTTATAATAAGTCGATCTTTAAGATAAGGTCCATCTCACTCAATGGTCGCCAGTATTGGATTGCGCGAGCGACGAACTCCGGCGGACCTCATTATGACTCTTACTACCAAAAATTTGCTTGTCGGCACCGTCGTCGCTTGCCCTTGCCTCTAAAAACCCATTCAGCGTAAATGTTTAGCATTGCCTCTTTGACGACGAAATTTATTCATTGTGAATGGCCACAGTAGGAGTGAAAATCGGGTCTAGTCCCGCAGTTTGTGCCAAAATGCGTCGGGCAACCTAGACTTCCCCCGCTTTAGGGCGATATCGGGACCGACGGGTGTCACGTGCTAATATGTACGACTCGTTACGACTCGTCTTTATAGTACTTGGAAGCATGCGCCACAGGTGCGCCACTCGTGTCTTGCAGACGCTACCAAAAATGCTCGGCAACTTCCCGTTCTCCCACATGGCGGAGATGCGTGGGATCGCCGGGATCCAACTCGGTACTAGTCTTTACCGTTGGCGTAATCTGACAGATCCTGAGATGGGGAAACAACACCACCCACATTACCACTTTCATGCACCCCACGACCGGGCAGTAACAGTCAAACCCGAACGACAACGACCGGCGGTTGTCAGCGGCAATCGAAGGCCTAAGAGACAAGCGGTCGATCTCATGCGGGTTGATCTATATCTAGTGTGGACCCTTCAGCTTTCGAATCAACGAAGGCGATGCCAAATTACGCAGCGGAAGATGCGCAGGCCGCTTCTCATGTGTTGAAGAGGACGCTGTCCTACGTTGACAATGCCTGAGCAAATTTTCTCTCGATAGTATTTTCCGAAGGCACGGGTTCAGGTACCTGTTTGAAGTGCTACACGAGAGCGTCACGTTTTTCTGCTAGGTGCAAATGCAAACGATTCATATACCGCAATAGATTAAAGTTTTCGTCCCATTCAGACAATGGCACCCGAACGAACCAACACAGCTGCAAAGCATTCACGCACGATAAGAAACAGTACAAAAAGCCAGTTCCAACACGGGTAGAGGAACACTTAACTGCCACAAGAACATCGCCTTTGAAGCAGACATCATCCATCACTGACTCGACACCATTAGTTTCTAAAACAATTAGAAAAGAATATGACGGGCCGTCAGTCGGGGGGCTCACTTACAGCAAGGCGAGGGTCAAATCGCCGTGAATGCGTGCCTTGAGCTCGATCTCTATTTCCAGATTTAGATCCAGACGCAGCCGCAAAGGGTTCTTGCTGCTTTCACCCTTTTGTGTCTGCTGCATCTGCTGCTGCTGCTGCTGCTGGAGAAGCATTTGTTGCTGTCGCTGTTGCTGGCGGCGTTGCTGTTGTAGTTGCTGGTTCTGGCTGTCGTTGCGGCGGCGCTGGCCCCGACGGACTGGGCGGTGCTCCTCTTCCTCGTCGTCAAACTGGGTATCTCTCGGCGTTGGTGGTTGAGACGAGGCAGGGGTTCTGTCTTCGTCGTCCTCTTCCTCGGCCTCCCTCGTCCGAGCGCGACGCGTATTGCGGCGGGGCTGGCGGGCCTTCTCCGGCTCAGGCCGAGGCTCTTGTCCAGGCTGACGATCAGGCTCAACCTCAGCCTCGTGCCCCGCTGTTTGTTCCGCGCTGACAGTGTCGTTTCCGTCTTGCTTTGTTGGTTTGTTCGTGCTGTCGTCCAGCTTTGCCTCTCCATCCTCTTCTTTATTCTCACCGCTGATATCGGGTTGATTATCGGTATTGCGGACTTCAGCACCCTGCTCATGCTTCTGAGGCGACGCATTTTCGTGCCGGGCGCTGGGCGCGGTTTCGCGCCGAGGGGACGAGTCTCTTGGCTGAGCTTGTTAGGGCCGGAAGTATACCATGTTGTATGCTTAAGATCACTTACTGCGGACATGTTCAAAGGTAGATAATTTTGTATGTGGTGATGAAGGGAATACGGGTTATGCCAAAGTAGAGGTGCTTGTTCTAGGCATCGTTGGTGATAGGAGATCGACGTCTTTTGTACTTCACAGATCTGTATGAGTTTTTGGCTAATCCTTATTTCTAGAAACCATCATGCTTGTCTAGCGGTCGGTTTCAATGACGTACTAGGCATCACGGGGGTTGCAAGAGTAACACACCCGAGGCGCATGCATGGAAACTTGTCTCTCATGTTGTTTCCTTGCCCTGTGTTCCAAGGACCTCAAAAAGAACTAAAAAAAGACCGTCGATGACGTTACTGTTTACGAGGTAGTGAAATAAAATATACGGACAGATAAGATGGCATGCTATAATATAATAAAGATAAATACAAGTATGCCATGAGCCAGCGATCTCGATGATGCCGTCGATGGCGGCGGAGGCGGGTTTAACCGTGGCGTCGAAGCAAAACGGGGGCCTGCAGATACCCCTGCTGTCTTACTCTTCGAGTTAGGCTGCGCCTTGTCAATCATGTGGTTGGCGGACTAGTGAGTATAGATACTGTCTTTAAAGATGTTTGGCTCATTATGTATTTATAATGTGAGTTTTTTCAAATCAAGGATGCATAGTATAATTAGACTGAATGTTGCAGCACCTGTAAGGGAGTTTGCAAAACGTCATGCTGAGTCCAAAGAAGTAGCTAGATCTCGCATTCTGGTAGCTTCCAACTACGATCACCCATTCAAAGTTCAAATCACGTCAAGATGGTCATTGGGCTCCTCGCCGTCGCGGCTATTCCGTCAACGATTGGAGTGTGCCAGGCTCTGAGTGCCCAAAAGAAGGAGAACGCAGCACAGAAGGAAAAGTGCAAGTTCCACGCCACAGTCGAGTTATCGCTTGCTGGCGAGTCGCCGGTCGAGTGCTCTGTCGTCCTGCGAGACGGAAAAGTGAGTACATTATCTGGCCATATCGTGATAGTTTCGACATCAGCGGGTGCATGGTCTAGGGGTATGATTTTCCCTTCGCATGGGAAAGGTCTCCGGTTCGAATCCGGATGTATCCATTTTTGCCAGTCGTCGAGTTTCCAACTCCATACATTGCATTCTCGCGTTGGTTTTTTGCATACCAACGACATGCCGCAAGGCAGGCCCAATTCACTTGTGCCAAGTACAGTTTTTCGACCGATATTATGTGTTGTTCCGAACGCGCTGACAAACAGCTGTACCTTAGCGACCCGAGCGCACCAATCCCTGGACATAAGTTCGCCGGCTACTATTTCAATTATCCGTCAGAGAAGCTCCAGCTTGGTCTTGTCAGCACTATTTCTGACAATCCACCCATGCTAAACTGGATATACGTTGAAAACAACACAAAGAGACTACGGTATGCAGGCCGAAAAGACACCGTCGGGCATACCGTTACTCCTTGGGGGTGGACTGAGGACGATCGCTGGCTGACCCTGGACGGGAAAGCGACTGGGTTTGTTGCCGCTGAGAACGGAGAGACGGGAGAATGGGAGCTGTTTTACGATCCCGATGAAGTCAACGACGACAACGACGTGAGCGATGACGTCTGGGAGAGGAGAGGGCATCAGGTCCCGATTCTCATACGGCGCCGGATGGAGCTGGGGATGGAAAGTCGATACGTACGCGACAGTCAGCGTGACAAGTAGCCTTCGTTAAGTTACGGAAATTTTAGCTGAAGTTGAAAAATTGTTTCTCATTTTGTCTTGAAGTGAAAACGATGATCTCGCATGACTTCATAGACATGTCTTGTTTTTCGGCTCTGTCAAAAATTGGCTGAGACTCTCGTTTCTTGCAGTCTCGTGCAGGGACCTGCCGAATCACACGGCCAAATTATGGTTCTCGTTCGAGGTTGTCATAGACAGTTTCACATCCCTGCCGATCAGCAGGTGCTAAGTATGTCTCGATTCACACCATCTTTGACTGCGCACTATTCTTGGACGTTTTAACAACTAATAATAGGCTACCATAGAGTCATTTTCGATTACATCAGGGCAGCAATGACTTCATCGGGCATCTGATCAACGAGATCAAGTCACAAACAGGAATTGTTGTGCAACGCTGGCAATCGTAGGTTGTGAATGTTAAATCCAAAAAATTAATAGCAACGACTGAATAGACGTGCACGGAACGTATACAAAGGCTAGACCTCCCGCCCATAAAGTCAACTTGAAAACTGGTCTTCATCTGGATATCTCAGTACCCAGCAACTCTTCGATAAAACGGCTATCACTCTACCTGACTCGGTCAAGGACATCTACAAAAAATACCAATCGTCATCATGTCTGAGAAGCGTCGCCAGCAGCCCGCCTACGAGTCTGAGGAGGACGTTTCCGACAACCAGCAGTACGAGCCTGAGCCCCAGCCTCGCCAGCGCAGCAGACAGGTGCAGCGCCGCCGCCGCCAGCAGCAGCAGGGTGGGGGGGGCTCCCTTGATAGTCTGTCGATCGACAATGTCGGAAACACGGCCCAGGGCCTTACTGGAGGCGTGACCAACACCCTTGGCGGTGTGGCAGGCAATGCAGTGCAAGGCGGCAGCGAGGGTGGCAAGAAGTCGAGCGACACTCTGCGCCTGCGTCTGGACCTAAACCTGGACATCGAGATCACGCTCAAGGCCAAGATTCACGGCGACTTGGAGCTCGCTCTACTGTATGTATACTGTCGCTGCTATTTATTGAAATGACTAACAAGACCCAGCGAGACGTGAGGATTGACGACAAGTCATGAGCGACAAGCCATGCCTAAACCGAAGGACGGCTGGTTGAAGGTTCTGACGAACTCAAAGATCTTAATTGTTTAGCAATATATTTAATGTTGAGTTTGCATAATGGTGCTTGCTGCGTATATTGCGGATTTGCGTGATGTCTGTCTCCTTGGTTTGCTGCAGGCCCCCTAAAATACTAGCGGGCCACTTACACCCGTTAGGTATTTATCAATATAAATTTATTTTCAACGCTCCCGGGCGGTGATCTTTTGCTGATTGGAACAGCCTGTACACCTGTGCTTAATTGCGCAACCTCGGTGCTGTTCCTTTTAATGGTATATTGACGTCGACGATATCAACGACAGAGCCCCCAAGGCACATCATATCATTTACAGCGTTCTTTACTAGAGCTTAAGCACCACTTGACGAACAAAATAGAGATAAAGGTATTTCCGATTTAAATATAGTTGTGCTCGTGTGATGTATTCGTGGTCCTGTGTGATGCCGGAAAGCACCTCGTATTCAATGTGATTGCCGTCGGGACGCGCACGAGGCGCAGGTAATGTTAAAACTAATGCACAAGACGCTTGGTATAGCACCTGTCCAAGTAATCTTCCCGTGCGCCGCGGGTCTTGTGAATTCGTGTTGCGACGACGGGATGGAAGATGGTGCCGATCTGCAACCGTACTCTGTAACATCGCCGGCTTCAGCGTTCCGTTCGATCGTGTGCATTCGCCCCGCCACTTTCCCCCAGTTTCGCTCGACTCCGGTCAGGTTGCTGGTGAAACGATGGCCAGTAAACGCAGCTGCCGCCTCGCAGCATTTGCTCCGGAGTACCCTGTCTTTTCGCCCAACTGCCGACGCGTAATTTTCTTGCCTATTCTCCTTCAGGCATTTCCCCTTACCCTGTGTATATAAATATAAATATACAAGTCGTAGTATTTATACACGGAACGTCCCGGCGACTGTCAATGAGTCTACAACTGTGCCACGCGTACACAATGTGGCAGCGTGCACAAGCAATTACAGCAAGGCTGCATAAAGCGGTGCACAATATAGATTAAGACACTACGGACCCCATACTTTGGACTGTGAATTGTGTCGCTGGCTAGGCGCGAGCATTAGGTTTATGAGAGTGCGACTTTCTCTTATGCTTAAAAGTGCACGTGGTACGCGCGGCATGGGCCCAGGCCGATCAGGTCGCACGACCTAGAAGCGCTCTGTATGCACAACGCAGGCGAGGGCCGAGGGCAACAGCCGTTGTACAGGGTCCGGCGGGACAGGCCAATGGTGGTTCAAAAGGCATGACGTCAAGATCACGATGAGCCGTGGTTGGTTCTGTATCCTTGCAGCCTAACGTGTTCCGTATGGCGCAAGCCACTGGAGATTCCTGTGTGCGTTCACTGCTACTTGTCCACCTCCCGAGTCAGCATCGCAATGCATGCTTTACACATTCTACCACAACTACCCTGCTACTCAATACCCAACGCATCGCCCGCACCGAGTTCCATTCTCTTGCAGCACACTCCAAGAACGACGAAAGCAGTCAGCCTCCCCGGAAAAATGTCCTCGCCCGAGGCAATACAGGCCAGCGCCCCTCTGCCAAAGATGCAAATGACAGCCGATGCTCCCACCACGCCAGCCCCAGAGCACGACGACCCTCCAGAGGGTGACATATCTGAGCATGACTTCACGCCCTCGTTGGAGGAAAGCGCTGCTGCTTCGACCAGTCCGGCAGATCAGGCACCCCGGGGTGAGCCTTACCTTACGACTAATTTCTGCGATCGCGGTACTTCGCCTGCTTTTGTGCCCCCCATACCTAAAGTCCCCAACATTGCCAACATCCCCAGCTCCAACCGCCCGCATATACCACAACACCTTCTACAAGGCCTAGTCGGCAAGACCATCGACGCGTATGGATACGTGGTCGAAGATGTCGAGGGGTCCGACGAGAAGCGGATTCTCGCACGCGTGGAGGGTGACCTTCCGAGCATGGTAGGTCGTCCCGTGACCAATGCCAACGGCGATGTGCTGGGCGACGATGGAGACCTTATTGGCTATGTATCAGGTATTGGAAGTGAAGAAGAGGACAGGGGCGAAACAGAGCAGACGACAGAGTCTCTCGAGCACTATACACATGGAGACAGCAAGACATTCCGAGTTGATGACGAGGGAAATATACTTAACGGTAGAGGCACTGTGGTCGGCAAACTACACGACAAAAGAGGCAAGAGGAAGGAGGAGGAGGATAAAAACGAGACAGGCTCACCACCGAAACGAAACGCAGAGTCATATCGCAAGGGCAACGAAGAGAGTCCATCAGATTTGTTTCTCGACGTCAAGTCGACACACGAGGGGATCCAGTTGGTCATTCGGATACCAACAGTGTTTGGTGGCAAAGGACCTAACATCACTATATCATAGATAAAAGCAACAACGTGAGTCTCAGTTGACTTACCTAGATTCTATTATGACGTTGCCAACAATTACGAAGACGGTGACGTTGAAGAATGCGATCTCCGGAAATGTCAATGAACTGAGCGTGGGCAGAGTCGTACAGAATTGTGCTCATAGCTTGTGTCTTGGAGCGTTCTGAATGATACGTAGGCGAAGTGCCGGCCGTGTTCCAGACTGACCAAACAGGCGAGCCCAAATGGCCACTCAGAGGTGGCGTTCTCGATCATTGCACAGGAAGCCCTGCCCATATGAAGTCATACGTAGAGACGTGGCCGGGATACTGTCCCACAGATTCGATCTAGTCCTGTCTGAAGAAGACTAGCCAAGGCCTGGATCTTGGTCAATCTTGTTTGCAGTTCTCATCTTGGAAGTTTTGCCCCTCAGACATCATATCGCCAAAAAGCACGGATTATGGCAATGATGACGAAGGACAGCTTTGCGTCGGGCGCAGTCGTTCCAAGTATAAAAGCGATCATCCTGCGTCGTTAATTGATGGTTTTGATCCTCAACCACCATCCCCGCACTCAAACACAACCAATACAGATACCACCAACCACTAATCACGAGCATGGCCGACGTTCAGAAGACACCCACGGACACCAAGCCCGACCCGGAGACGCAGAAGGAGAATGACAAGAAGCTCGCCATCCAGATCACGGAGGCAGTTCAGCGCTGTCTCGATACGATCAAGCCGATCCTAGAGCTCATCGGCTCCAAGATTGCTGCCGTGGAGCGCCAGCCGGCCGAGGACCGCGACGAGGATGGCCTCGTCAAAGACGTCAAGCCTCTCATCGAAGAGGGCGGCAAGATCCTAACGGAGGCCAATGGCGCCATTCGCGGGCTCGACCCCGACGGTCGCATCCAGGCGCAGGCCAAGCACCACGCGGCGGCGCACGAGGCGACTCCCGAGGAATACCGCCTGGCGGACGTGCTCAAGGAGCTCACTGAAAAGGTGACCAAGACGATCAACGACGCCAAGGCCAAGATCGAGAGCATGCCCAAGGCGAAGAAGGAACTGAACCCGCTCTGGGGCCTGTTGAGCGAGCCGCTGGCGCAGATTCTGGCAGCCGTCGGGCTTCTGTTGAGCGGCGTGCTGGGCCTCGTTGGCCGCCTTCTGAGCGGCCTTGGACTTGGCGGTCTTGTTGACAATCTGCTGGGCGGCCTGGGGCTTAAGAGCGTCCTCAACAGCCTCGGCGCCGGCTCTCTGACGGGTGCTCTGACCGGGAAGAAGTAAGCGGTGGGCGGCCACTCTTTCGAGCTATAGGAAGCACAGCCCCTCGATCCCGAAATGCCCTCAGATTGTTCTTCCGCTCTACCGGTCCCTAGTACTAGCTCAATGAATACACGAAACCCTCAACCCAAAGCAAGATTGCATTTAAAGCAAGGGCATTCACGTCTGACGCTGCTCATGCCCGGCGTCGTGCAACTTGTGTACTGTCAGTGTGACTGTAAATTCACCGACAGGTGCATGTCTTGCAAGGAATGGCCCTGTTGTATGGCGAATGCTAGACATTCGACCACTGAGCTTTCGTTTGGCTAGACTCAACTTCACAAACGGAGCTCAAGCATTCGCTCGCAAAACGCAAAACATGCTAAAGGTCAAGGTTCATACTATTCGGCCAGAATGTCTGGATTACAACTGTGCTCAATATACGGGACTCTTACTAACTAACCGGCCGAGCCAAACCAGGAAAAGGCGCGACGTGACGCCAAGCGAATCTCTTTGAGTTCTCTGGGCTTCCAAATCCCGCGTTGCCGGTGCGGCGTTTGCCAATCTGGCAAATTTCCCGGTATCGTCACGACAACTTCCAAGCAGGTCGCCGAAATATCAGTCGAGCTCGGTCGGCGTGGAGATCTGCGGACACATCCGCACCGACGGCCGCGATCAACAATGGATGCCGGCACTAGCGGCCCGGGCGTCTTCAATGTTCATCTGCCGCGTTTCATTGAAATGGCCGTCCTGAACCAGACCAGCTGAAAAGCTCAAATCGGATTCGATTGCCCATCCCTTGGCTCAGGCACGGCGCACAGCTTTTCAGCACAAGCAGCACTCTTCGTCCCTGTTTGCTTTTGCTTGTGCAACCGATCGACAGTGATGCCCACCGGCCCGTAAAATGACAGGGGGGAGCAGTTCCTCGGGCGCGCTGCTGGAATGCACCATCTGATGAGGCCTCTGTGGTTTCTTTTCCGTCAGGCAATGGTCGCATCCTTCTGATCCTTCCCGTCGATTTTGTGCCACAGCAATTTCCACGCTGCAGGTGCCCGTCCTTCACCACTGTCGCAGCCGCGCACCCTTCGCGCACTGTTCATCCCAGCGTCCGAATCCAGATCGGTGGATTGGTGCAGGCAGATGAATCCTTTTAGGTTCAATTTGCGTTATCGATGTGAGGCTGACTGTGTCCCAGTCTGACTGCACAGAGCCAAGATGGCGCTGTTGATGACACGAGTCGCCACAGCCACGGCGGTGTGCCCATGTCGGGTCGGAAGATAAAAGGACTGAACGAAAAAGCGGATTCTGTACGACTGGCGTGCAACCAGGGACCGAAAAAACATAACGAGGCGCGAAGGGAGACACAGGTCGCCGGCTTGTAAGTTTGGAGCATGAATTGGCATGACTAGCCGTCTGTTTACGCCGGTGTTGGTCATTGCCAGCGGCTGTCGGGCGCTGTTCCCGCTGAACGACTAGGCCGTTAGCGCATCCCACGGCGGCCCGGTGACCACTGTTTCCGGTCCGGGGGCCTATTTTGGCCGGAATGCGCTAAAAAGGCCCTAATTCGAGGTCGCCGACAATGACTAAGCACCTGGCGCTGTTATGCGCAATCTCACACAACGGCGACGACGTGGATGCGACTATGTAGCAAGCCCACGCTATGCCAATTCAGGCCACTTACACGAACACTAGCGTTTATGCATGTCAGATTTCAAGGTGGCTCGCTGTGCTCCTGGCCGGCACGGGCACCTCCTTGGGCGGCAGCGGATCGCCGTCGGTGAATGGCCTTCGTCCACGGCCCTTCACCAGTCGGCGAGCGTCAACGGTGTCTGGTCGCTAGCGTGTACGTTCCACGGTCCCCGTCCAAGGAGTCTGGGACTCGCGTCGGTTCCGCCGAGTTGCCGTTACCTTCCGCTGACGGCGAACACAAAGCGGCAGCCGCTGTCAATATCACTTGCATATCTTGTGCTTTGAGGGCAGACGCTGCGTATAAAAGCTTGATGCCCATTCCTGCTTGACCGTTTGTTGTTTCTTTTCACCATTTCATTCCATAACCAAAACAAAGCAGTTCAGCTCCATCGTTTGCCTCTGCATCTATCAGTCTCTTCATCCCGCACCCAGCTCCGTCTCCTCCAGCCTTGGTTGCACCTTTCTGCCAGCACTGTCCCACCTACGCCCAACATGTCGCCGTCAACAGACACCGCAGAGACCTGCGATATCGAACTGGCCGACAACGGGTCGTCGTCGCTGCTCTCCAACGCGGCCGTCAACACCTTTTCGTGGTCGCACGTCGAGGTGCGCGTCCAGGACCGCGCCACCAAGAAGCCCCTCTCGATCCTGGGCGATGCGGCGGGCCTCGTGCATGCGGGCGAGCTGCTCGCCATCATGGGCCCCAGCGGCTCGGGCAAGACGACGCTGCTCAATGCCCTGGCCCACCGCGTCGCCGCTGCCGGCGCCACGACGACGGGCGACATCCGCGCCAACGGCATTCCGCTCAAGCGCGACGACGTGCGCGCACTGTCGTCGTACGTCGAGCAGGACGACGCGCTGATTGGCAGCCTGACGGTGCGCGAGACCATGGTGTTTGCTGCGCAGCTGTCGCTGCCGCGCAACGTCGGCCGCAAGGAGGCGTTTAAGCGCGTCGACGAGCTCATTGCCAGCTTTGGCCTGGCCAAGCAGAGCAACACGATTGTCGGCACGCCTCTCAACAAGGGCCTTAGCGGCGGCCAGAAGAAGCGCCTCGGCGTGGCCAGCCGGCTGGTAACGAGCCCCAAGATTCTCTTTCTCGACGAGCCCACGAGCGGCCTCGACTCGGCACTGAGTCTCGAGGTGTGCAGCTACATCCGTACCATTGGCCGCGCGCACAACCTGGTCGTCATCGCGTCGATCCACCAGCCGTCGTCGGCCACGTTCCGTCAGTTTGACAAGCTGTGCCTGATGGCCCCCGGCGGCAAGACGTGTTACTTTGGCCCCGTGGCCGACGCGCCGCAGTACTTTGCGTCGCTTGGGTTCGCGGTGCCTGTCGACAGCAACTCCGCCGAGCACTTTCTCGACCTCATCAACACGGACCTCGACAAGGACGGCTCCATCCGGCAGCGCACCGACGCCATCGTCGCGGCCTGGACGGCATCGGAGCATTCGGCCAGCCTCATCAGCACCATCGCCGGCATCGAAAAGGCGGCCACCAACACGGCCCTCGAGATTGGCGATGCCAAGCCGCGGCCGTGGGCCGTGCCCGTCGTGCAGCTGCACCGGTCGTGGATCAAATCGTACCGCGATGTCATGGCCTACGGCATCCGCCTGGCCATGTACCTGGGCCTGGCCATCTTGATGGGCACCGTGTTCCTGCGCTTCAAGACGGAGCAAAAGTACATCCAGCCGTACATCAACGCCATCTTCTTTGGCGGCGCCTTCATGTCGTTTATGGCCGTGGCCTATGTGCCTGCGTTCCTCGAGGACCTGAGCACGTTCAAGCAGGAGCGCGCCAACGGCCTCGTCTCGCCGCTGTCGTTCCTGGTGCCCAACTTTCTCATCGGCCTGCCGTTTTTGTTTATCATTGCGCTCGTCTTCTCGGTAGTCACCTACTGGCTGTCCAACTTTAACCCGACCGCGAGTGCCTTCTTCAAGTGGGTACTGTGGCTGTTTCTGGACCTCATCGCCGCCGAGTCGCTTGTCGTGCTCGTGTCGTCCATCTTCCCCGTCTTCGTGCTCGCCCTGGCCGTCACCGCGTTTGCCAACGGCCTGTGGATGTGCGTCGACGGGTTCCTGGTGCCCATGGACATTCTCAACCCCTTCTGGAAGTACGTCTTCCACTACGTCGACTACCAGGCGTACGTGTTCCAGGGCATGATGGTCAACGAGTTTGGGAACCGTGAGTACGCATGCGCGACGACGTCGAGTGGCAGCTATCAGTGCAGCTTTCCGAGCGACCTCAACGCCCAGGGCAAGATTCGCGGCACCGACGTGCTCAAGAACTTTAGCATCAAGACGGGCCAAGAAGGTACCTGGATCGGCATCATCATCGGCATCATTGCCGGCCTGCGTCTGCTGTCGTACCTCGTCCTTGTCCTCCGCAAGTAGCCATCATCCTTTCTGCCGGTCACAAGACCTGTCCATTCAAATCTCGTTTTATCTAGACGTGCCAACATCATGTTCAATACCATCTCACAAAAGCACGCCAATCATGTGTGAAAAGTCAGTGTTGTGTTGCTACGTGGATTTCAGTGCCAGCGCCGGTCAAAGTATGGAAGGGGCGCCAGACTGTCGTCATTGATGCGAACCAAAGGCGAGCAGACACAGCAGGTCGCAGACTAGACCGAGACGGCACGCCGGCTCAGCATAACCGCCTGGCGTACCGGGCTCTTGATTTTTCCCTCGCGGGTAACAAGCCGGCCCCGGCCGCTCGTCACAAGCCCACCCACCAGCGGGCTACTCTATGGTATGGTTAGCACCCATGGCCGAGCAAGCAAAGTGCTCGGTCTACTCACAAAGTTGACCCCGGCGGGGCCCTCCGCCCGAGAGCACAAACTCCCCTCGAAACCGAGGGGGGAGGCCGCGATGACCAAATTCGGCGCCGAAACACGCTGATGGTGGTCATCCCCAGACTACACACTTTGCGCGGTACAACTGTATGTATCATTTGCTATAATTGCAAGCGTAAACCAAACAAGATCAAAACACGAATCTGAACCGCGGCCCGTTCCCGCCGAAAGTGGACAGTGAATAAAACGAAACGCCGGCTCCCAATACCCTGACCGACCCTTTTTTATGGATTTACATTGCTTTGCTTTGCTTTGCCAAGGCCCACCACCGCCTACACCAGCAGCTGGTCGCCGGCGTGCAGCAGCTTCGTCCAGCGCGGCAGCTTGCGGTCGCGCTCGTACAGGTACCCACAGTTGTTGCACAGCGAGCGCGGCCCGTGCGGTCCGTCGCGCACCGCCCACACGGTCGTGCCCCACGTCCTGCAGTGAGCGCACCGCCACGTCGAGCGCTCTGCATCCGTCAGCGTGCCGCCGCCGCCGTAGCCACCGCTGCCGCTAGCAGAGTTTCCCCCGACGTCGGGTGTGCCCCGTGTCGGCGATGCGCGCCGCTTCTTCTTCATGCGCTCGCCACGGCCCATGCGCTCCTCCTCCTCGACAAGACCGCCAAAGCCGCTGAACCCGAACCCGAGCGGAACGCCGCCCGCCATGCCCGTGTTGCTGCTGAACCGCGCCGTCTCGCGCCGGAGCCGACGCAGCTGGCGCTCGCGGTCGCCCTCGCGCTTCTCAATCTCCTCCTTGCTCAGAATCTCCACCTTGGGCTCCCACGCGTCGCCCAGGTGGTCCGGGTCGTACCGCCAGCCCGCAGCGCCACCACTGCCACCATCGGTGGCCGTGGATGCGTACGGAACAGCCGCGTCGTTGGGGAACTCGCCCAGCCCGGAGCCGTAGCCGAAACCGGCCACTAGCCCGCCTGACTCACAGGCCTCCTTCTTCAGGCGCAGCACGGCTTCATAGATGGCATGCGTCATCGACGGCACCCACTCGCCCGTCAGGCCCAGGTCGGCACACGTCTGCCGCGCAAACACCTCGGCCACGCCTGGCGGGTGCAGCAGCGACCACTCAAACTTGTCCGTGAACAGGCGCGCCCCCAGGTTGATGTTGAGGTTGACAATGCACCGGTACGTGTCGTCGGGGTTGTACTCGTCCGAGTCGGGCGAGATGGCTGTGGCCACGGCCGTGACGTCCTTGCTGCGGCCAGTCTCGCCACCGCCTTTGGACGGCGTGTCGCTGCGGCTTGCGGCCGTCTTCGATGGCGGCGCTTGTGTCGCGGCGGCCGATGCTGTCGACGTGTTCGACGCCGTCGGGTGGAACAAGGGGTGCAGGGCGACGCCCGCGTACTCCTCGAGCTGCGTGCGGATCTGCTTGCTGATCTCAGCCGCCACCGTGTTGCGGATGGGCAGGTCGAGGTCCTGCACCATGTTGATGGCAAACATGTCCGTCGTGATGATGGCCTCGTGCAGGTTCCACAGAAACGTGTCCCTGAGCCGGTAGGGCACCGTCATTTCCGGCGTGCGGTACATGGGATTTGTCATGTCAAACTGCGCATTGTGTGCATGCGCGCCAACCATCGGGCCAATCGGCGGGCCAATGGCTGGCAGCGGCAGAAACGCGGGGATCTCAATGTCCAGCCGGATCGGGATCAGCGTCGCCGGCAGACAGGCCTGTGCGTGATTGGCAATGTCGCTTCGTGGAAACCGGGCCTTACCCTGCCACTCGCGCCACACTGCCTGAACATCGACAGGCTCAAACGTGTCCTTGCTGACGCGCTCCGCCACTTCTGCACCGGGCGTGCCCGGGGCCGAGCCGCGCGCGTCGTCGCCACCCTGGACCACGCGCCGCGATGCGCGCAGACCACCGCGCCTCCGGCTGTCGTCGTCATCGTCGTCCATCAGATAGTCGTCAAAGCCATCTTCCGCGTAGTTGATGATCGTCGTGCCGCGCTTCGTCGTCTTGGGGCCGGCTGCTGCGCTGGGGTTGACCGGCACAATCAGCGAGTTGTTGTAGGCACGCAAGCGGGCCGCATACGACGACCAGTATGCCTGTGGCACGCCCTCAGGGGCGGATGGCGCGGTCGCCATCGTGAAGTCGTGAAGGCGATGGTCGGAGCTCGTGGACTCGGGTTGACCTGGTCGTGCTGTTGTTTTGAATGCCGCGTCGCAGGCCGAGCCAGGGAGATAGGGGGCAGAAACAAAAAGCCAAAATGCAGGCTCAGGTTGTTGTCGGGTCGACGAGGTCGTGACGCGTGCGCGCTGGGTATCGTGTCGTGGTGCGCGCGGCGTCGCGATGCTGTTTGCGTGTACGAAGCTAGTGGATTGACCCTGGCGGCATCGATGCGAGGCCAAACGCGACTCGTAATTTTTGGCTCGCGACTGGGTCATGTGACTTTCGCCAGTCTCGCGCGTGATGTGGCCCGAGCGCCTGTCGGCGACCACACCTGCTCTGGAGGACCCACTTCTGTGCCGTGTAAGTCGGCAGGAGCCACCGCCGCCACAACGTGAGCCGCTCTCGCGCGTTGGCGATAGGTCTTGGACCTATGCTGCTTGCATCTTGTATTCTAAAGATATTCTAAAGATACCCTGGTTCCATACGTAAGTTCTCCCAGACACTCTCGTATCGAGGTCATTGTGTGCGTGGTCAAGTGACGTTCAAATGAGACACCATGTGTGCGCCTGCTCAGTTTTCACATTCAAACGGCCGGCATCGTGACCCAGTCCTCCTTCTCTTACCAGCAATCCACCACATGACAGAAAGAGTCACCGTTAAAGCAGCAATGCTCCTTCCGGTAATCGGTATCGGTGTGAAAGCGCCTTCTCAAGTCGGCCGTTGTTGTCGGAGGGAGCAGCCCGTGACAAATGTCAACAGTGGCGATTGCCTTGGCCAAACAACCCAACTGCCAACCTTTTGTCTCTCCTTGACAAGTCGCCAACTCGTCTTCGCCGATTGTCCATCACGCTACCTACCTCGACCCGTTTTCATCATCTCGATTTGAGTCTTTCTTGTCGCAGACAAACGCCATGCCTGCACCCAACGACATTGACGACGGCACGGAACACGCTCCCCTTCTCCTTCACCCCGGCCACACTCTCAACTACTCGAACAGCGGGCCCTCCCCTCTTGCAAACACGCAAACTGCCGCGTCTCCTGGGACTTCCCGTCGCACTAGCATCGGCACTCTCTTTGACGGCCAGTCTCGCCAGTCCGCTGCCATGACCGACGCCATGAATCAGGCGTACTGCAAGTACGGGGAGGCAAAGCTCAACAAGCTTGGCGACGATTTCGGCCCCGGTGCTAGCGTTCAGAACTCAATGCATCCCGGGCACTACCCGCCGGCCCTTGCCAGCGATCTCCATTTCGACAGACCGTCGTTTGCACCCCTCTGCAATGACGGTTCCACGGACGGCGCTCTCGAAAGCAATGCATGCCACCCAAGTCCGGCGCCGAGCAGTGACAAGGGCACGGCATCGCCGGGGACCAAGGCCAGCGACCGTGCGGCCCGCGCCAAGATGCTGAGCGCCAACAGCAAAACGTTTGTGCCGCGCCAGCGCTTTGCTGCTCTGAGCCAAGCACAGCTGGATGGGCCGTGCTCTGGCCAGTCTGTCAAGGATGGCAGTGCACCTGCAGTCTCGCCAAGGGTCATCTATGCAGGTATCAGCAGTGTCCGGGGCGGCGCGGCGCCGACGCCCCCGAACAGTGCCCCCGAAGATGTCGGTGGGGATTCGGACAAGAAGACGAGCAAATGCCCTGTCGGAGGCCACCCGGGTAAGCCTGCAGATCTGCCCAGCCCGCCTACCGAACCCAACCCGCCGGCAGAATCCCGCGGCGAAGACCAGCCCTCGGGTCCTGCTCCCGGTATCCCAAACAGTCAGTCGTGGGGTCCTCCAGCTGGCCTTGGCCGCCGCGACTCATACGACCAGAACCTTCTCGTCTTCCGGCAAGCTGTAGGCATCAATGTGCCACATGATCTGGCCGACGATTCAGCCGACGTCGAGGCCAATACCCCCCTGCTTTCGACTCGCAAGCTGGCGACGGGCATCTACAAACGCATTTTGCACGAGAGCCGGTCCAAGGAGATCCAATACAAGGCGCTGAACTGGGTGTCGAACATTTGCCATGTTGCGCAGATTGTGTCGGGCGCAGTGCTGGTGTCTCTGGGTTCTGACCCGGCTAGCCACGCAACCGCCATCACGACGCTCGGCGGCGCAAACATGGTGCTGGCAGGGCTGCTGGCGTATCTGAAGAGCCAAGGGTACCCCGAGCGGCTGCACAAGGACTCTGTTGGGTACCGGCGTGTGCAAGAATGGATCGAGGAGACGGATGCGATGCTTGTGGCAGGCGTGCTGGGCCGGGACCGCAAGGAGATTGGGCTGCTGGTGGAGACTGCATTCAAGATGTACAACGCCGCGGTGGCGAGCGTGGAGAACAACCGGATGGAGCGGTATGTGCACCAGGAGCCTGAGCCAACCCGCGGCGCAGCTGGCTCGGCGGGTGCAGGCTCCAGCAACCCAGGAGGCTTCAGGGTCAGCATGGCCGTCGCGCGAGGCACTGCGGAGGGGGCCAGGCAGAGCATGGACGGGTACGACGATAGCAACTCGATGGTCCGGCTGAACATGCCCCAGCAGTAGTTGGGACTGTGTTGCGTCGCACTGCCCTCTCGCCGGCAAGACATGTCTTAGTGTTCTGCATTGTTACCTCTTCTCTGTAGCAGGGCCTTTTCCCTCGGCTTTGGTATTTCTAGTCTCTTGTCATGTTATTCGGATAGCACATTACTAGATCAATGCATTCATTCTCAAAAGTTTGAAAGCAGGCGCGTCAGCGATTATGGTGACTCGCGGGGTATAGTACAATGCAACTTAAAAACTCAAGACCGCCCGACCATTTTCGCGCGTCTTGCGGCCACGCTCATCGTAGACGATGCTCGAGAAACTGACATGGTCCCGGGTGTCGCCAAGCCCGGAGTCGGGGTCCCAGTCAGGGGTACCAAGCTGGGCGTACAGACCGCGGCCGGGTTTGGGCCAGGCGGACATGAGCCCGGTTGGGTCTTCCTCGCCTGCATCGATTGGCGTGCCGGAGAAGAATGGTATCATGGCCGGCGATGTGTATTGTTCTGATATGGACTGGGGCGTGTCAGCCTCGGCCTTGACGCGGCGGGTCGAAGGAGGTCGTGCGTCGGTCTCGTGGGCGTGTGACTTGCGGATCGAGTTGATGATGCCGTTTCGGTAGCGTATTGGCGGTGTGGCGTGTACAGTGGGCGTTGGCTGGTTCTGGTGCTGGTGCTTGTTCTGGTTCTGGTGCTCGTGCTCGTGCTGGTGGACGGACGGGACGCCAAACGAGACAGCCAGGTCGGGGTGCTGCTCGACGGCGTACACGAGTTGCGTGGCCATGTCCTGCGGCGACAGCGAGGCGATCCATGCCGACACGTCGTGCGGTGGCATGGCTGCCCTGCGCGTCCAGCGGGCAGCTGTCGGACGCAAGGGCAAGCACTGGCTGCAGACAAAGACGCCGGTGGCGACGGCGACGTCGTCCATGGCCGGGGCGTGGCAGAAGCGGTGCCAGACGCGGCGGCAGCGGCGGCAGGCAACAAGCGGGCGGAACATGGACGAGGCCGAGTCCCCGCAGTGGGTGCAAGCGGTGTCGTCGGCCGCCGGCAAAGACTGGGACGGACTGGGCGGTTCGTCGTCGGGCTGGGGCACATGCATGGTCTGCGGGTCAGGCCCAGACTCGGACGGCGCACTGGCCGAGGGCTGACCGAGGCGCTCCAGGACCGAGCTCGAGAGGACGGCCGACTGCGGCGTGTACTCGGCAGGATGCTGTTGCCCTAGCGGCTCGTCGTCGGTCGGCCGTGGCACGCCGTTGGCGGCCCCGTGTGCCGCAGGGGCGGGTGGGGACGGCGTGCCGCGCCAGGCCTCGCCAAGCGGGCTGATTGGTATTGGCGGGGGGTCCATGCTGCGTGTGCGTGTGAACTGCGTCGCGCGTGTGAGAGCCGTGTCAAGCCGGATGAGTGCAATGGTAGAGCCGGCGATTGGCCCCACAATTGTCGCGAGGCTGGATTACATAATCACGACCGCCACTGACTCGGGACGGGTGTCGAGAGCCGAGGGAGCACGAGAAGGCCCAGAACAAGCGTGACACGGTCTCATACGAAGAAGAATTTATTACTACACTGGGTGTTCGTTCAGTCAGCTCAGACGTGACGGTTCTCAAACAAGGTTGCATCCGGTACCCGCCAATTGGGAGCAGCAGCAAGGACCAGTGCGGAGACCCCGGATGACTTCTGGCATGTCCAAGATGGCGTTTCGTGCTCTTGGCCGGCCTGTGGGTGTTGCCCGTCGGTATGCAGCACTGCGGGCAACGCAAGCACCGGCGTTGGCCCCGCGTCGGCCCCTCTCGGCATCAACAGCCCGCGACGCGCCGAGCCCAGCAGCGGCAGACGGGCCATTGACGGGCTACCGCGTGCTGGACCTGACGCGGGTGCTGGCCGGTCCGTACTGCACGCAGATCCTGGGCGATCTCGGCGCGGACGTTGTCAAGATCGAGCACCCGGTGCGCGGCGACGACACGCGCGCCTGGGGACCGCCGTATGCGCGGTACCTGCCCGACAGCGGCCTCGAGGGCCCTGGCGAGTCGGCCTACTTTCTCGGGGCGAACCGCAACAAGCGGTCGCTGGCGCTGTCGTTCCAGTCGGCGGCGGGCGTCGCGGTGCTGCACCGGCTCGCGGCAGAGTGCGACGTGGTGGTGGAAAACTACCTGCCAGGCACGCTTAAAAAGTACGGCCTCGACTACGCGACACTGGCCAAGATCAACCCGCGGCTGGTGTACGCGTCGATTACGGGCTACGGGCAGACGGGCCCGTACGCGCCACGCGCCGGGTACGACGTCATGGTGGAGGCAGAGTTTGGGCTGATGCACATCACGGGCGAGCGCGGCGGGGCGCCGGTCAAGGTGGGCGTGGCGGTGACGGACCTGACGACGGGGCTGTACGCGAGCAGCAGTATCCTGGCAGCGCTGCTAGGGCGTGTCAAGAGCGGGCGCGGGCAGTACATTGACGCGTCGCTGAGCGACTGCCAGACGGCGACGCTGGCCAACATTGCAAGCAGCTGCCTGGTGTCGAAGCAGCCCGACACTGGGCGCTGGGGCACGGCGCACCCGTCGATTGTGCCGTACCGCAGCTTTGCGACGGCCGACGGCGACGTGTTGTTTGGCGGCGGCAACGACCGCCTCTTTGGCGTGCTTTGTGAGGGCATCGGGCGTCCGGACCTCGCCGCAGACGCACGGTTTGCGACCAACGCGGGCCGTGTCGCGCACCGCGACGAGCTCGAGCAGGCCATTGAGGCCGCGACGCGCACCAAGACGACGGCCGAGTGGCTGCGCGTGTTTGAGGGCCGCGGTCTGCCGTACGCGGCCGTCAACGACGTCCAGGCGACGCTGCAGCACGAGCACACGCAGGCGCGCGGCATGGTGCTCGACATTGAGCACCCGTATTGCGGGCCCGTGCAGCTCGTCGGGTCGCCCATCAAGATGTCCGAGACGCCGCCCGTCGTGCGTCGCGCGCCGCCCGTGCTGGGGCAGCACACGGACGAGGTGCTGGGCGACGATCTGGGCTACACCGCCGCCGAGATTGCCCAGCTGCGCGCCGACGGTGTTGTGCGGTAGCTGTCTGCGTGTCTTTTACTGGTGGAAGAAAAGACGCTCAAAAAACAATTTATAAATAAATATCCAACTTACAATGTAATATTTTATATATCTTACAAACGAAACAGTTGGAAAAACATACTAAGCCATTGGATATATTTTATAAAGTACGAATAGTTGCAAATTATTTTATAAAAACGAATAGTTGCAAATCGTAAAGCCACCACAACGCAAGTAAGATTTGTCGAGATGTTGATCTCGGCATACTGATCTTTAATTTGTCGAGCCTCATCGCCGTCTCACATAAATATAAACGCTACGCAGGCCGCAACAATGACCGTCCGCAGCACAGCGACGAGAGCGGGTCCGCCGCATTGGGACTAGCGCTGACTGCGCCTCGACGCAGTCAGCACTGATCACTGAACAGTACGGGAACGCCTTGAGCCACGAGTGCCGCCACAGCCTACAGTCAGCCCTAGACGAAGGATCGAAAAACGAAAGAGAAGAAATTTCGTCGGATGGAGATGATGCACGAGCCGCTGCACTATGGAGTCAATAAATATAAACGACAAATATAATGGCTGCCTGCCCAGCGCCCGAATCTTACTCCGTCTCACTGCTGTCGGCTTTTGCTGCAGTGCGCCGCGAGTCTGACCAGTCTGACAGCTCGATTGCACACGTGAGTCGTCCCAACAAGCGGGCTCTGCTCTGCATGAGATAGGCGCCGGCGCTCGTGCATGCATCGCAACGCGCACTATGGCATTTGAAGCATCGAAGCATCTGAAAGCTCTCTGAAGAGGAGCGAGCTCAGTCGCAGCTGGCAAGGGCCCGCTGTGGCTTGGCAGCCCGCCAACGGCCGGGGCACCAATTTGCAATGTAAATATTTATTTTTAGATCATGGCCGATTTAGCGTGTCCGTGGCGTGCTGTTTCTGCTGGCGCTGGCCGGTCTTGCCCGTCCTATCAAGAGGCGCATCGCCACCGTCCAGACTCTGTCTCAGTATATTTACGCTTGGTTGTGCGCATGTCTAGAAGCTCGATCCTGCTCCTTGATGGTTGTGCGAATGTCTAGAAGCTGATCCTGCTCCTCAACATCGCTCGATCCGCTCGCCACGCAACGGACGCGTCTGCGTGGGGCGCACGTGCGGAGTAATTTACATTTACAGGGCACCGCGCCCCTGACGATGCGCAATAGCGACAATAGCGCCCACATCAAACGCACAGCGCGAACCGTTGCTGGCGGACCCACCAACGGGGCCCCTTTTTGGCACCAACGTCCCAATGCGCGCTAGGGCCAGGGAGCTGCAGCTCAGGGCCACCGTGCCGTACGGAGTATAATCATTTCACTATACTCGCCAGGCGGACTGTGACGCCCAGCGCCTTGTAAAACATGCAGTACCCAGTATTTCGCTCTGCGTGTCTGGCCGGTGTCGATTCGGCCTAGCGTGCCCGTGCCGTCAGCCTCCTGCTCGTTTCTCGCTCTTCGTTCTGCCCGGCCTGCATCGTGGGCGTCGTCCTTTTCTCCTCGCTGCCGCTCGCCGTCTTCCCGACACGACTTTTCGTCTCCAGTCTCCCGCCTAGCCAAACACGCCAGCACCCAGCACGCCCGCTGCAGACACCGCGACAAACGACACAGGAACCCGCTCCAACAACACGATGCGCTCTCCCCTCGCCGCCCTCGTCCTGGGAGCCACTGCCGCCACGGCAGTGAGATCCTCGAGCGCAGGCCAGCCCCTGGCCGCGTGCCTCGTCGAGCGTGCAGCACAACTCGCGGCGGTCTCGGCGTGCGGCCACGCTGGCAGCATCGAGTACTGCCTCGGCAACCGCCTGCCGACGCAGTCGAGCCAGTGCACGCCGGCCGTCGTCGCAGAGTGCTTTGAGAACGCCGGCTGCCAGCCCGACGAGGCACGCATCGAGGCGCTCTGGTCCATTAAGCGGTGCGAGCACGGCGATCAGGACACCGCCGAGCTGCGCCGCCGCAGCCCGCAGGCGGACGAGTCGTCGGCCGCCGAGACGACCGCAGCCGAGACGACCGCGGCCGAGGCGTCGTCGGCCGCGGCCACGACCACCGAGGCGACCACGACGGCCGAGCCGACCACCGCCGAGCCGACCACTGCCGAGACGACGACGGCGACGACGGCCGCGACCGCCACGTCAACGGCCGCCACGTCGACGGCCACATCGACGGCCGCGTCGACGAGCACGACCAAGACGGGCACGACGTCGACGTCGCTGACGTGCGAGACGATGACCACCGTGTCGACGACGACGTGCCCCGTGCAGTCGACCGGCACCGACTCGGGCAGCACCATGTCGTGCTTCTCGACGACGGCCTCCTTTCCCACGTGCGCCGCCGGGCTCATGTGCCTGACCGACGACAACAACACGACGACGTGCATGAAGAAGCAGGGCGCCGGCGCCGCCGGCATCGTGATTGCCATTGTGTTTGGCTCGGGCGTCCTCATTGCCGTCGCGACGCTCTGCTTCTTCTGCTGCCGCGAGCGCCGCCAGGAGGCACGCCGCACCGTCGCCGCTGAGGCCGCCGCCATTGCGCGCCAGGCCGTGCTCGACAGCAAGAAGGCCAAGGCCGGTGGCGCCGCGGCCGTCGCCCGCAGCGTCTCCGCGTCGGCCGCGCAGCCGCTGATGCAGCAGAACTACGAGCAGCAGAGCTACGGCCAGCAGTACGACCAGCACGCGCCCCAGGTGCAGCTCCCGCACGACACCACCTACGGCGCCGACCACTACGACGCGCCGCAGCAGGGCTACCACGCCAGCCTCTCCAATGCCGACCTGCGCACCAGCGAGACCACTGGCGACATTGCCGGCCCGAACCCGTTTGCCGACCAGCACCCGCACGGCCTGCGGTAGTGTGGCGCGCGACTTTGTGTGAAAACTGGCGACATACATTGGGTGCATCTCTCCATCTCTGATCTCTGCACTCTGATCTCTGATCTCTGATCTCTGCACTCTACATCTCTGCATCTCTTGACATCTCTTCCCATCTTTGCGTCTGCGTTTGCTTTGGCTTGCTTTTTGCGTTTGCATTTTTGCATTTGAGGACCGATTGCGTTGACATACCGCGTCAATACACCATTTCCATTTGATGAAAGACCCGTAGCCTGTCATACCTGTCAGGCCGTGTGACGGTGGCACCGGCTGGCCTGGTCCCAGCCTGGTAGGACAGCTGGGATGCATGGGACAGCAATGGCGTTGCAGATTCAATGCCGGCACGTACCGCACACGCCCAATGTCAATGCTTCACGACACACCGTCTCGGTCACGAAATTGCGAACCACATATATTTAAGTGCATGCCGCCCTGCGTGTGCCGCCCTGGACAGACCGTCTCACCACGGCCTGTGCCAGGGCAGCGTGCGCAGCGCAGGTAACAGAAAAAGGAGAACAGAAAAAAGCAGGCAGCAACCGCCGCCGAAACACGAACAAAAACATAAACAAGTAATGTAAACCCCTCGGCCCCGTCCCGGAGCGTGGCAGGTCCTCACCGACCCGCTCGCCCTGGTACGGAACAGAGATCTGGCCTCTTCTGACCTTCTCCTTCTGACCTTCTGACTTTCTGACCTCCTTCGCCGACCTTGACCTTCCTCTCCCTCACAGGTTAAAGCCCCGGCCGCTGCGGCTGCTCAGGCCGGCACTGCCAAACGCACTGCCCATACCGCCCATGCCGGGCGGAAACGCGGTGGCACTGTTGAACCCAATCGCCGGGCTGCCGTCGCCCAGTGCCTGCCCCGACCCGGCGCGCACCGGCGGCACGTAGCGGATCCACGTCGCGCCGTCGTCGTCGGTGCGCGTGTAAAAGTTGCCGCCGCCGTTCTTGGCGTCGCCCTCCGTGTCGTACAGCACCACCAGCTCCGCGTCGCTCGGCTGGCTTAGCGGCTGCTCCGCCGACGCCGACCACCGCTTCACCAGCGCATGAACATTGTCCGCCGCCACGTACTCCTTCTGGCCAAACGAGCGCTTCGGATTCGCCTCGGCGTCCTCGTCCCGGTCCTGCAGCTCCGCCACCGCCTGGCACATCATGGCGCGCAGCATAAACGACCGCCCGTGCGACTGTGCGCCGACCGACGCGATACGCCCGCCCGGCCGGTACGCCGCTCCAAAGTGGTTGCCAGTGCTGCCAAACGGCGACGACGACATCATGCCCATCGGCATGCCCATGCCGTTCATCCCGTTCATGCCGGACAGCGAGTGCGACTGCGACATGGGCACGCTGCCCAGACCGTTCATCCCGTCGTTGGCCGGGCTCATCCCGCCCATCCCGTTCATCCCGTTCCCGGGGCCAAGTCCGCCAAAGCCGCCAGGGCCCATCGGCATGTCCATACCACCCATGGGCGCCGGCCCGCCCCAGATCCCGGGCGGGCCGTGCATCCCCGAGGCGCCGCCGTAGCCAGGCATGGAAAAGAGCGGCTGGTGCTGGTGCTGGTGCTGCCCAGGGCCGCCAAAGCCCATGCCGGGTGGCGGGCCCTGAGGCTGCAGCGGCGGCAGCGCCTGCATAGGGCCGGGCGGCTGCGGCGCCCACACGGACGAGCTGGACACAAAGGGCGACGTCATGCCAAACGGCGCGGCCGCGCCCGACGCCGTCGTCGTCGACGACGCCGTGCGCCGGCCGCCACGCAGCTCGCCGCTCGCTGGATCGGACGTGCTCGTCTCCTCCGAATCGGCCAGCAGCGCGCTTGATCCCAGGAACGCTGCGTCGTCGCGCTCGTCAAACGCACTCGCGCGACTCGACTGGCGCGTGTGTGGTGCGCGCGACGCCTGCGACGCCTGCGACGCCAGCGGGTTGGTCTGCGAAAACGACGGCCGGTCCGGCAGCGAGCCGATTGGCATCGGCATCGAGCCCGCATTGGCGTTGGCACTGCTGCCGTACTCGCCAAAGCCCGGTGGCGGCTGCACAAACGGCCCGCTGCCAAACAGACGGCTCGACCCAGGAGGGGCATTGGACAGGCCGCCCATGTTGGCCGCGCTCGAGCCGCTGCGGAACAGGGCCGACGCCGCGCTCAGCGGGTTGCTGCTCCCTGCTGCATACGGCGACCCAAAGCCCGGGGGGGCGGTGCCGGGGCCGCCCGACGAGGGCGTCGAAAAGGTTGTCGGCGGCATCCCGTTAGCATGGCCGTCCAGACCGGTGCCCAGGCCGGGCGACGAAAAGAGTGCAGGCGACGACGGGGCCGGCGTGCTCGTAAACAGCTGGTACAGCGACTGCTGCTGCTGAGAAGGCAGAGCAGAGGCAGGACGCGGCGACGACGCGTACGAGCCGGCGCCCGACCCGAGACCCGAGCCCAGCCCGCCGAAGCTGCCGTACACGCCACTCAGACCCTGCGCCGGCGTCATGGGGCGCGACGTGGCTTGTGCGAGCGCAGTGGGCACGGCACCAGAAAGCGAGGCCGTGCGCGAGCCGGGCGTGCCGATGCTCTGCAGCGACTGGGGCTGCGCGAGCTTCTGCACACCCGACGGGACCGCCACAGCAGGAACCGGCGACGCGGTCTGGCCTTGGTCTCGGCGGGCCGCCGGGCGCAGAGGAAGAGCCGCCGTGGCCAGAGGCGTGGCCACGGCCACCGGTGCCTGGGCCGGCGACGCAGCCGCCGACGTTGGGATCGTCGATGCCGTCGCCGATGCCGACGCCGTCGCCGACTTGGGGATCGTCGACGCAGCCGCCGCCGCAATGGCCGCCGCGGACTGGTTCTGTGTCGCCTTCTCGGCCGCGCGCGACCGCTGCCGCTCGCGCTCGCGCTCCTCGTTGGCCCGCGCCCGCAGCTCCTTGTCGCGCTTGTCACGCTCTTGCTTTTCCTTGCGCTCACGCGTCTCGCGCTCCCGCCGCCTCTGCTCCTCCTCCAGCCGCTCCTTGGCCTCTGCCTTGGCCCTTTCCTTGGCCTCGTGCGCACGCTGCTCGCTCTCCTTCTGCTCCTCAATGCGGCGGTTCCGCTCCGCAAGCTTGCGCTGCTTCTCCGCCTCGGCCGCGGCGCGCTCAGCCTCCTTCTTCTTGCGCTTCTCCTCACGCACGCGCTTCTGCTCGGCCTTGCGTGCCTCCTCGGCCGCACGCTGTGCCTTGCGCTCGGCCTCCTCTTCGGCTTCCTTGCGCGCCTTCTCGTCCGCCAGCGCCTTCTTCTTTTCGGCGTTGCGCTCCTTCTTCATGCGCTTCTGCTCCGCCTTGCGCTGCTCCTTCTCCTGCTTCTCCGCATTCTCCTGGTCAATCTCCTCGAGAAGCTGCTGCTGGCGCTGCTTGGACACCTTCTCGCGGTACGCCGACAGAACACGCTGCTCAAACATACGAGCGGCAAAGATTTGGAACATGCGGCGGCCCTCCTCCATGCGTTGCTCCGCCGTCAGCGAGTCCTCGTCGTCTTCAAACTCCTCGTCCTGGCTGTACACCTCTTCCTCATCGTCCTCGTCTTCGTAGTCGTCCTCGTCCGACGCCGGCGGCTGGGTGTTGAACGGACCGTCGTGGCCGCCGTGGCCGAACGCGAGCGGCGGGTTGCCATTGGTGTGCGGAGTAGGCGCCTGGTGCGCCGAGCCCGAGGAAGGCGCACTGTTCTTGTCGGCCGGCCGCGGTGGGATGTGCTGGTCCTTGTCGTCGACCCGCGCCATCCGACGCTGCGCAAGCTGCTCCATCATCTCAATGAACTTGCGCCCGTCGTTCTTCAGCAGGTCGTCCGCCACCGTCAGGATACCCCCGTGGACCTGCAGGGAGTTGCCAAAGTTGAACAGGTCGTTGGCTGCGTCAGGGTGAAGAATATCGTGCGATGTCAAAGCCGGGTGGTAGTGCGAGTGCGCATGCGGGTGACTGTGACCGTGACCGTGACCGTGACCGTGACTGTGACCGTGGGCATGGCTGTGGCCGTGGCCGTGGCCGTGACCGTGGCTGTGGCCGTGACTGTGGCCGTGACTGTGCTTGTGACCGTGGCTGTGGCTGTGGCCATGGTTGTGCGCGTGGCCGTGGCCGTGGCCGTGGCCACGCCGGGGCCGCTCGTCCGTCTCGTAGCCGTCGTCGTCCTCGTCCGCTTCCTCGTCCTCGTCCACGTAGTCGTCAGAAGCGCTGTCGTACTGGCTCTGCTCGTTTTCGTTGCCGCTGTGGTCGTGATCATGGTCGTGGTCGCGGTCGTTGCGGTGGTTCGCGCGACTGTGCTCGTCGTAATCGTCGTCGCCATAGCCGTCCCCATCGCCCGTGTCGTCCACGTCGTGAATGTGCCCGCGCGACGGCTGCTTCTGTGATTCGGCGTTTCCCGACTCCTTCTCCAATACCAGATCGTTGTTTCCGCGGACTGCTTTCACGGGCGGGTGCGGTGGCAGAGGCTGCTGCTGCACTCGATTCTGCCGTCCGACGGGGTCGTTGGCGAAATGCTCGAGTTCCTCATAGTACGAGTCATACAGGCCTTCGAGCTCCTCCTCTATAGCAGTTCGCTTGCGGCCGCAAAAGTGACAGCTGCACGTCATTTTCTGCTGTTCCTTCATCTTTTTCAGGACCGTATCCTTCTCGACCTTGACCAGCGACTTGCGCTCCTCCTCGCTGAGCTCCAGCCAAAACTCCTTGATGCGCTGCCGCTCTTCCTGCGAGCTCGTGTTCCAGATCCGCTGCTGCTGTGCTGGCTCGCTGCTATCGTGCTGGTCCTGGTTCGCGTGGGGTGCCGCATCGCCATGACTGTCGTCGCCGGCATCGTTGGTCGCGCTGCCAGCCTTCTTCTTCTTCTTCTTCTTCGATTTCTTGGACTTGGCCTGGCTGGCCTGCGCGGTGTTGGTCGCTGCATACTCGACGTACTCTTCGTCCGTCTCGTCCTCCTCCTCGTACTCTTCGACGGGCGTCGGGCGCATGGGCATAGGCAGGCTGGGCCTTGTCCCAATCACCGTCGTGGTCTCGTCTTCGGGTGTCGCAAAGAGGTAGTTGGGCGGCTGAAGCTGATTGGGCGGCTGAGGCTGATTGGGCGGCCGAGGCCGATTGCTCGGCTGAGGCTGAATGATCGGCTGAGGCTGATTGTTAGCCATGTTGAACGCGTACATGCCGTTCTCGGTCCATATCGGAGGCCCGAATCTCGAAGGTATGACCGAGGCCAATTGCGCTGCGAGCGTCGGAGATAACTGTTCTTTGAAGCTCGGCTTGGGGCGCCCCTTCATCATGGCCTTCTTCTTGTCCGTGCCGTCCGATGCGACGTTCTCCTCCTCGACGGGGGGCGGGATGGACACCGTCGATGAGGACGTGGCGGTGGTGGGTGGCGTCTGTTCAGCTGCTTTGGGGACTGTGATGAACTTGGAGCCATCCTTGCTGATGTATTTAGCCGAGGACATGGGCGATGCCAGCGCAGGCGACGCGGGCGCCGGCGCAGCTGTCGATCCCGATGGGCCACCGGCTTTGGTGACGGCAGGCGGCGGGGGGTTCCGCCGCTTGCCCTTCATCGTTCCGGGCGGTTGCGTTTCGACGTTCGAGCTTTTGGTACGCGTAAGATTCGCGTCAGATGGTCAATCGTTTACCGGTAAGCTGTAGTTGTATTGAGGGGTCGGAGGATGCCAGGTGATCAGGGAGTTCGTGGTGCCAACATTGGCGTGCGTTGGCAAGTCGTGTGGTGGCGATGCAGCGTGGAACTGAGCACGGTCGAGCACAGTCACGGTGGTTGGGATGACTGTCCACGCTGCAGAGGGCGTGTTCTTCGATGGCGAATGGTGGCGTCGCGGCGTTGCGGCGTCGCGCTGTCCGTTGTGCCGGTCGGGGTCAATTGAGCAAACAAGGGGCGGTGGATGGCCACTGCTGTTGCAACGAGCCTGGACGGCTTGATGACCGGTGTTGTTTGAGGGGTTGTCAAGTGGTCTCAACGAGGCGAGAGTGTGTCGATGCTCGTCGTGCTCTGCTCGTTGCTGCTTGCGGTGGTGTGTGGTGAGAAGGAGGAGGTTTGGCTCTGAGGCCCATTCTTCCATTCTTCTCCCGCTTCGGCACACGAAACCACAAGTACTGTGGGGTACAGATCCGCCGCCTGCAGCCAATATTGTGTGGGAGCTACTTGGCCAGTACTTTCCAATATCGACGCCCACAGTTCACATCACGTGACCATTGGAAGCTCGTCCAGTGGGTGCAGGCGCTGAAACACAGAAAACAGCACCGAATGCGAAGCAGAGCTTCGTGCCAGCAAACCATGAACAACCAAACGCGTACAAAAGTCCCAGCTGTTCACTTGCTCCCCGCTGGACAGACTTCTTTTGTTCCTTAGCCCGCAGTCGGTTGTCACCCGTCATCTAGGCACGGTCCCAATGGCACAAAACATTCGCCAGACGCGGCCGCCCTAGAGATGAAACCAAGCGGTCGGCGGCTGCGTGGCCACACCAGCCTTGCGGGCGCTTGCCTGTTGGCCCGCTGCAAACCGGGATGGCGTTCTTGCATTGTACTGCCAGTGAAGACGGATTGGATACGAGCGCATTGGACCTCACACGCTTCTATCCCTGGCGGTATGGGCAAATTATGTGATCTGTGCAAGCTTGAGGCGGCCGGTGTCGAGACCGTGATTCAACCAGAGCTGCGAGTAATCGAGGAGATCCGGTGCTAAGGGTTCGGTAGCACAGATTCACACACCTTATGGTTTGGCCGGATCCGGGTCCGGGTCACGTGCACCTTGTCTCTACATAGTTCCAGCTCCGTCACTTGCCCAGACTAACTCCGAAGCATGCCCGGAATCATATTCTTTTTTAAAAAAGCACGGTCTCGTATTCGTTGCTATACTACGACGGCCGCACACGAGCGTACGCGAACGTGCAACGTCTGACAGGACCTTCCGAGAAAGCGCCCGCCCGGTTTCTGCTACGTGTTATGATTCCAGCCGAAGCCAGCCAAACTGTTGACCTCTGGTATTTCGGGTTGCTATTCTGGGCAGCTTTATCGTATCAGTAAAGGGGACAGGGGCTACCATCCAACCAGTTGCATTTAATGGGCACGGCCTCTGTGCAGACAACTGCCCCTGCTCTCCGCCGGGAATCGAGCCGGAAGCCTGGCGATCTTCTCGATGTTCAGTCGCCCGGGCTGCTGGGAGCTTGCATGATGCAGTGCCTCTCAATTAGAACGGGCCTGCGCATAAACGTGAAGCTATTATTTCCTCTTGTGCCCTGTCGTTGGTGCTTCAGACTGTCGCTTCGTCCGAACGCCTATATTTTTATTTTTATTATTGCCCTGGGTCAACACTTAATCAAACTGATAATGAGGCCATGGCATTCACAGTTCAAGGCCAAGTTTGAATCTGGGCATGTCCAATGGAAGCATATTAATGGGTGTACCAAGCTGAGCTCCCAGCACAGTGTAGATCGCCGCACTGTGCACGGTCTGTTCAGCCTATTTGGGCTCTGCGGCCCCATTGCGGGCTGCCTGCCTTGGGCCTCGGTGTGTCTACTAGCCTGGCTGCTGCTCTTTGGCTCTCCACAGGATGTCACTGCTACATGTCGCGCTGCTGGCAGACTGTGGTGATTCGTTAAGGCTCGCCGGCGTCGCTGCGCGTCATGTTGCATCTAATTAACGGCCAATCTATGCCAATCTATGTGTCTGCAGTGTCTCGCGCCCGCCGCCCGCCAGAAGAGCCCAACGAGCCTTTGATGACACGGCGAATCCAGCCTCGCAGTCGCGTATACTGAAAGTGTTGTTTTGGCCGTTTGCCCTCTTGATGGTGCGTCAAATTGGAGCTTGGCCAAGACGGCCCAGCGCTGGACAGTGCGCCGACAGCGTTACATGACAGGGTTGGGGAAACAGGGGAAACAGGGCGCCCCCTTCTAGAAAACCCGCAAAACGGGCGCCAGGTCCCCTACAGATCCCCTGAAACGCAGCTGTCAGTAGCAAAAGCAACAAACTGGAGGGTCAGGCCCGCTCAAACCGACAACCGACATTACCTAATCAGGCATGCCGCTAGCAGCTTCCCTGTCTGCCGCAACCCGCACACCCGTAGGCGGGCTATGGAGACGGTGCATGCTGCTGCGCAGTGCAGATTGGTGTACGCGCATGGGCGTTCGTCACGACACGACTCGCCGTATATGTAACTCGTCTCGCCACGACCACCTTCTTCCTGTTCATCCGCGACTCGCACCTCTTTTTGTCTCTGCAGTATCCATACCGACCCAGGCCATCGCCCACCTGCCATCTTTGCCCCTGTCACGACATCATTGACCAGCTCCTGTATCGACGCATCCCCCTATTCTCTCGATACGCTTACCCGGTCTCACCACAGCCGCGAGCATCCAATTCTCGGCGTCCTCGTTGCTCCGTATCTGTCGACCTGTTCCGCCAAACCCGGTACCGAACCCGCCGCTGCTCGCCGACCAATTCATCCGAGCTCCGACCTCGACTAGCCCCGAAGCTCTCGAGGGACGCTCCTCCACCGGACTCCGAACGAGCCGGCACGCGCCCAACTGCACACGCCCACGCGACAGAACACAAGAACATACACGCCTGGCAGCTGTGATTGCTCTTCCCGGCAGAGTTCTCTCTCTGGAACCCGAGGCGCGCTGCGCGCCGGCACCGGCTTTCCCTTTCCCACCCTCTCCGCCACACACCACAGACGACCGACGCCATGGCCAGCCCCGGCGCAGCCCGCGACGTGATTCGCAGGTACGTTGCTCAACTTTGGCCTGTTCTGCTGCCATGCTAACCGTGCAGAAAACTCGTCATCATCGGCGATGGCGCATGTGGCAAGACGAGTCTGCTCAGTGTCTTCACACTAGGATACTTTCCGACAGTAAGCCCGGCCCGCCCTACCTCTCGCCCCTCTTTGATTTTCCTAGATTGCTAACCGCCCAGCACTACATTCCGACTGTTTTTGAAAACTACGTCACAGACTGCCGAGTCGAGGGCCGCAGCGTCCAGCTCGCCCTGTGGGACACGGCCGGGCAGGAGGACTACGAACGGTTACGCCCACTGGCGTACGCCAAGGCACACGTCATCTTGATTGGCTTTTCCGTCGACTCGACAGACTCGCTGGATAACGTGAAGCACAAGTGGATCGAGGAGGCCAACGAACGGTGCCCGGACGTGCCGATTATTCTTGTCGGGCTCAAGAAGGACCTGCGTGACGACCCCCAGGCCATCGAGGAGGTGCGGCTGCGTAGCGGGCGCTTCGTCACCAAGCACGAGGGCGAGTCGGCCGGCAAGGAGATTGGCGCCCGCAAGTACCTTGAGTGCTCCAGCTTGTCGGGCGAGGGCGTCGACGATGTCTTTGAGGCCGCCACGCGCGCGGCCCTGCTCAAGATTGACAAGGGCGACGGCGCCGGCTGCTGCGTCATCTTATAGTCGGCCCATTCCAACGGCCCAACTGTATGTTTTTCCTGCATCTTTTACCATGCACTCGTCCGAGCGCTCGCCGATCGGACCCGGACCGCCTGACGACAGGCCAGGCTTGTTTTTGCATCTTACGTTGCTCTACGCTTTCACGCTCTTTTCTTTTGTTTTGCCTGGTATAGGTTGCTGGTTCTCTTGCTTGTTGTCATGCTTGGCCTTGCTGTTGCTGCTTTTCTACTACTGCCTACTGTCTAATGACCGCTGCCAACGAGGCACATCTTTCCTAATCAAAAGTTACTCTATGGACTCCTTCACCTCGGTCAATCGTAAATGGCTTCAATAGATTCATGCAATGCTTTTGGCTACCCGTGGGATCCGTCTATCGTAATGTACATGACCAACTGGTCCTCGTCGACCACCCGCCGCGTTCCTCAGCGCGTCCAGTCGTGCTCCCAGGGCGTCGTGGCCGGCGTCTCCGTCAGCGGCCGGCCGGCCTCGATGGGGAATCCGCCGTGCCGGTACACGCCCTTCTTCTCCATGGCCACGCGGTACAGGTAGCCCTCGTTGCGCAGGCCCGGGCCTCGCGACAGCCGCAGCTCCTCGCACGCGTTGTGCATGCTCTGGTACTGCTGCATCAGCTCGCGCTCGCGCTGCTCACGCTCCTTGCGCCGGAACATGAGCCACGCCCGGTGGATCGTCCAGTGCCGCAGGTAGCGGTTGCGAGCCATACGCAGCGGCGGCGGAATGAACTGCATCTTGTACAGCATCTTGTCGAGCACCTTGATCTTGGGGTCGCGCTCGTGCGCCATGCGCTTTGCGCGCGCCAGCTTGTTGCCGTACTGCGGGCCCACGCCCGTGCGGTAGCCGCCCTCGGGCATCGGCTTCGCGGCCGCCGCGGGCGTCGTCGACAACGCGCGCGCCGGTGGTGGTGCCTGACACAGAGGGGCCGCGGCGCGGGTTGTGCGGGAGAAGAGGCCAGCGAGTCGGCCCGGGATGGCGGCAACAGCGGCCGCGGCCGGCTGTGCGTTTGTTCGCAAGAAGTGCATGTCGTGTGTGGTTGTGCGGGTGTCGGATCTGGGAGGGGAGAAAACGGCCTGAACTCAATCAGTCGCCGGGTCGCTGGTCAATTCGTCGCCAACGGTCGTGTCGTCTGTCTATGCTCTGTGCCTGTTGCCGCACTGCAAAAACGGGTCTGGAACAATATTGGTCCGGGTCAACGAGACATAAAGTGGGTCCATTTCCGTTCTGGGGATGGGGCCGCGACTGAGCTGATTGCAGAGCTTCTGCGTGTAAGCCAGAACCCACTCAGTCGTTGAGATGTCGAAAGACAACGCAGGCGATTCCAGTGCATCAGGCGCGTCCAATTAGCATGGAAGGTCACTGTATTTTCCGCGCGACGGTGAAGAACTATGGTCCTATACTGGCCGCTTAGGTCTCGCCATGACATTGCCAACTACTTATCGTTCTGGCTGAGATCCTCTTTGCCAAACCCAATGATGGCTCATCATTCTTGCGGACACATACGTCGATGACACCAGCATTACCGAAATGAACACCGACCACCTTGCCAGTGCCTTGGCAATCCGACAGACGTGCAAACTGTTTGAGAGTATTTCCCATCAAATTTTCGGTCAATATGCCCCTCGTTCAGACGAGCATCACATGCAATGCTCTCAGGAGCCTCGCCTCTGAGAGGGGGCTTGAGCAGTCTATCGTAGTACCGCAACCGCTCGAAATTTCATGGGCGGTCTGTGATGCTAGTGATGGTTGTCCACGAGTTACCCGCTTCGCAATGGATGCGGGCTGTCTTATCTGGGCTTTCGGAAACCTTGTACCGGTCTTCTGTCGACATCGCGATGTAGAACAAAATCCTACGTAGTGGCACATCGAAGCCCCGAGATTGACTGGCGTCACGCGGCCGCAGAGGGCAGCTCCCGAAATACAACCCCTACGGTCAATGACTATTGCGCTCAGTGTAGACGTGTGCGACTGAGCGGTCGATTCGAGATGTTGTTGATAAAGTTCGGTTTTATGGACTTCTGGTAAGGGTACAGTGTCATGGGGCGCCCCATTCCTTCCTTCAAACTGCGGTGTATGGTGAATGCAAGCGACAAGTCCCAGGGCGAAAGCCGAGGCACATGTTCGATACAGGGACTCTCGGCCATGGCGCCACTGGCCATACTCCTGGCCCAGGCGAGCAGCCCCAGATACTGAAGCTAATAATCTCGTCATTGAGTCAGAGCGGACCGGCCCGTCCCCAATCTCTCGAGTCGAAGAGAAAAAACTGTGCGATTCATGAACAATTCGTGTCGCCCGGATGTGCAGGGTGACCCGTTAAACGAGTTCGACAAGGAGTTGAGTATGCACGTCAACCAGCTGCGTGGTGTCTAGTGCGAGGACAGCAGCACCTACCACTCACGTATCTTATTTCCTGCAAAACCGTAGGGAATCGTGCAAAACACTGTCTTTTGTCAAAACAATGGAACGCTGCGATGACCGATCGTCTCGGGGGCGCGTCTTTGCGCAGGAATCTCGAGCCCGCCAGCTGCGACTCAACGACATCGACAGCCAACGCCGGGGAGAAACTCTTGTCCACGATGTGGACTCGTAAGGTGTTTCGACACTCCCCGGGAGCCCCATTGACACACGCAGATCTCGAAAGACACCTGACAAGAGCACTGTCACCTGGGGGCACGCTCTGCAACGACACAAATGGCGGCGCAAATCCGTTTTGCAAACACATGTTTACCACTGGGTCCAGCGTGTACCAGAAGCTTCTACTCCCGTTCGAACCGGGAGCTTGCGCATGCTTTGACAGCCCCAAGGACCCTTTGCGTCGCTACGGCGAGGCGCACCACAATCATCAGGTGCGGCAGGGACTCACAGTGTTTAATCAAAGCCAAGCCTCCGAGCCTCGCTTGCCTTACAAAACTAGACGGGACCTGAACGTTGATGATTTCGCTCTCTACTACGCCGGGGCCCATTTGTGATAGACCACTGGGCCATACCCGCTCCCGAGGAAGTTGAAGACATTGACGCGACCATGTCCATCGCATCCCGGCAAACTATGCTGTGCTGCCGATGCCGTGCGCTCTTTGACCCGTCCCGGCAAGGCCGATTCAGCCTCGTCCAGAATCCACGGGATGAGATCCACAAAACAATATTGCGGCCACGAGCCGCTAGATCTCTACCAACACCAGTACAAGTGCCTTCAATGCACGACATACTCCAGCTGGGTGCGAGATGAAGATGACCCTGAGTCCGTCTTGCTAGTATGTGAGCGTCTGTTGAACCCGCCCGACGGCCGAGCTGTTGGCGTGCGACGGCAACAAGGACGAGGTCAAATACTTTACGTGGTGTGACCATAGCGGAGTGGGCAGGATTGACGGGACGGGACGAGACAACTACTTCAAGGCCGGGTGCAAGACGACGGCGCACTAGCACAAGCTTGCGGAGAAGATCGCAGTCGTCCACCGCCTTGATCTTAGCCCCGAGATGGAGTATGCTCTGCGGGACACGTTGGACGCAATGGAGGCCAATCTTCGAGACCGGATGGCAACGTCGGGCGACGCATCCAGTGACCCAGCAAAGAGAGGCGGGAGAGGGCGGTGTTGATGCTGCTTCGAGGAAGAAGAGAAGCTTGGCCAAGCAGGCAAACGAGAATGAGGTGTGAACAAAGCTTTCAGGACTTAAAAACAGATTATAAAACCAAGTCGGTAATCCCTAATGTAGCCATGTCCTCCAATCTTGCTGGCATTTCAAATCGTACCATTCTTGCTCATGAAGTGCATGGTCGCTTCATCTATACAAATGAAAGCGCCGTCTGCGTTACGCAGAGCTTCATAGAAATCACAAGTCCCATATCGACAGACAAAGTGCAGATGGCGAGAGGGGTCTTTACTGCGGCCAGCCACCTGTTGTCGACTCGGGTGGCCGCAACAACAGGGTGGGTGGTTAGGATCGAGTCCCCGCTCATCGGTGAACGTAAAGACACTTTCACATCGGTTGATGCACACGATGTATGGCCGTCCTTGGTTTCCGTTGTCGTTCATAAAACTCGTAATCTTGTGGCAGGCTGGCCCGCTACATTTAAAGCACGCCCACTCGCCTGGGATCGGAGCAGGCGCCATGCTAGGCTTGCCAACGACAGGGGGGCTTGTACTCGTTAGATGATTACGGAGAGAACCATTGGACGTGACTACCTTTGAATTAAACGTCCTGCCATGATCGCGCTTGTAGGGTGATGTGAAATCCCTGTCTTGACTCTAAGTTTTTTTTTGCACGGAAACGTTGTTTGACTGTGAAAGAGTATAGTAGAACTATCGGCATCCTAACATCCGAGGGAGAAGACTTTCATATAGCCGTGAGTCACATAAGAACGAGATATGTACAGAAATCATTTGCAGATGAGGTTTCGCCTATCGAAGCACTGCCCGCTTTTGCGTGTTTCATGGGCGTTGGGCGGTTGACCAGCGCACTGCCCCTCACCCTGCCTGAGCGAGTTCAGAACACCCTCACGTCCAGCCCTGTCATTCTACAGGCCCTTGGCCTCCATCTCGGGATAGTCGGTCGCCAGCGCGGGCGCCCCGTCGGTCCCGTACTTGACGAGGTCACTCTTGTTCGAAGGAGACCTGGAATTTGAGAATGGTGGCGTGGATGAGCAGCTCCATGCCCAAGAGCCAAAAGTCCTTGGTCTTCGCTCCGCGGCCTTCATCTCGGCAGCAGCAGTCTCGGCTGGCACCTCGTCAGCGAGCACTCTGATTCCGTAAGAGCTTCATTTGTCGCCAAAAATAAGGCAATTGCCAATACGAGACGACGACAAGAGGGCGCAGGCAAATGCATCAACGTCTCCGGCGCGCCAAGGCGAGCAGTCTTATAATAGGTCCTGATGCCTGCATGACGACCATACCTATCCGGGCAGGTCGTTGGGCGCAGGACAGCGGAAGGGAGTGGCGATCTGCCGCCTTCAAGTGTAATTACTGCCGACTCGGACGCTTTTCCCGAACCGGACGCATCAAGTTGTGCAATGAATTGAACCAGTCATGGACAGAGCTACAGTAGTGCAAGTTCACTGCGGCACGGCGCGCGTCGAGCCATGTCAAGTTTCAGTCGATTACTGGTCGTCGTCCTAGATCACTTGCCTCGGCATAGCTGAGGTGTAATATGTTGATGGAAGCAGTCTGGCCGAATGAGGCAATGCGCCGCCCGAGATGAGATGCTAGCTCGCACCTGTGCTACTAGTGAATTGACTGCGCTGTTTCGGCTCGCCATTGACCGACAGCTCAGTCAGCCACTCCTTCCCACCCGCACAATGGCCTTCCTTCCGCTAGTCCTTTCATCGTCGAGGGGCGTTGTTGCCGCGGATGTAATAGCCACGGCAGCGGAAGGCGCAGTGGCGCGCGGGACTGCAGTTTCCGAGACGGTGGCGGCGGCAGGAGCGACGACGGTGGTCGAGGGCGCAAGTGCGACCGGGGACACGGCCGTAGTCGAAGGCGCGGCTGGCAGTGTGCTGCCGCCGATGGGTGGGGCGCAGCAGGCGCGGCAGGCGCGGCAGGTGCAGGCGGCAGGTGCGGCGCAGTTGGGCCTGCTGCGGACGGCGGCTCAGATGGTGCAGTGGGTGGTGCACCATGTGGCCGAGTTTGAGGCGTTTGGCCAAGGCAGACAGGCGGTCGAGAAGGCAGTCGCCAAGGCGCCCGAGGCCAAGGGATGGGCGTCCTTGTGCCCAACTTCAGCACGCCGATTGACGCGCTCGACGCGGCCCTCAAGGACTGGTCGCGCTGGATGGCCGGCCACTTTGGCGATATCTTGCCGCGGGGCGAGCCTTCCGAGTTCAGTGCTCAGGCGGCGGTCGGAAGGCGCAAGAGAGGGCCTGGCGGACACGGAAAGCGCAAAGGGGCCGGGGGAAAGAGCAATAGACAGTGTGTAAATATACAAGATGGCAAGCACTATGCGCCAAGTGGCAATTGTTCTACATCTTCCAGAGGCTCGTCGATCTTCCTCGTTTCCTCTTCTACTCTCCCTTTGGCCTAAATTTAATGCAAGTTGTCTCGCGTGCCACGAGCCAATGCGCATCGACTAAGAAGCCCATGCTGCCGACCACATTCTCCACTTCTTTTTTGAATCTGGATTGGAAATCGCTTGGCCATTCGCGTCGCTTCAGCCCAGCCGGCGTCATTCTTTCCGTTCTTAATTGCTCGTTCTTCGCCCACACCTTTTGCCCCGACCATTCTCTTGTCGTCTAGGCTGCCGACCGAATTCCCTCTCGCTCGCGCCTCGCTCCTTGCATCGCACCACTGGGCCGGCTAGCTCGGTTTCGCTCTCCGCCGACCTCCACCCGTCTGACGACATAAGCCGCCCAGGCAGCCGTTTTGGCCCTTCAAAAGCCGAACGCGCCGCCACTCGACCGACCATCTTGTCTCTCGCTCCTCATTCGCATCCAACACAATGTCTTCTCTCCGGACCTGGCTCCGCGGCTCAGGCGCGGCCAAGAGCAGCGCCCCCGCGACCCCTGCAGTCCCCAACTCGCCCTCCGCGGCGTCTGTGCTTACCCTCGAGACACCCGCACCCGCCAACGCCACACCCCCGCCAGACCCCACGGGCGCCGCGGACGCATCGGACAAGGCGGCAACGGCGGCGCCGGACAAGAAGAGTTCGAAAAAAGAGCGCGAGCGGGCGCGCGAGCAGGCCGACATGCAGGACGCCATGCTGCTGACGGCGCGCATCCTCAACGACGACATTGACGGTGCCGAGGCGGAGCTGCAACAGCGCATCGGCGCGGCGGGCAAGGACGCGTCCGTCTTCCACGTCATGGGCCTGGGCGTGGCGACGTTTATGCGTGCCGTGCTGGGCTTCGAGAAGGACACCATGGCGGACGCGACGGCGCGGCTGGGCGACGTCGAGGCGCGCGCGTGGGACGCGATGCGGCGTGCGCAGCAGCAGGCGTCGGGCAGCGCCAGCGGCTGGTTTGGTGGCGCGAGCGCCGACAGCGAGTCCGCGTCGTCTCCCAAGAGCATCTACCCCGCGGGCAGCGAGTACGCGCTCGTGCACGCCGAGGCGCAGCTCATGCTGGCCGTCGTCGGGCAGCTGCACGAGAGCCTGACCGAGGCCGTCAAGGGCTTCTACAAGCTGCGCAAGGCGTACGTCACACTGCACGCCATTGCCACCGCCGAGGACGAGCACGTGCAGGGCGCGTCGGCGCCGCGTGCTGGTGCCGCGGCGCCGGGGGTGCTCGGCAGCATGAAGCGGCTGTCCTTCTCCGATGACCCAATGCCCGGCGCGTTTGACGATGCCGAGTTTGCAGATCTCGAGGCAGAGGCGGCGGCAGAGGCAGAGGCGGCCAAGGCGGACTTGGCACGGCTCAAGGCCGGGACGGGAAGCGCAACAGAGCTTGCTCGTACGACCGAGACGACCGAGATCGACACGAACGACTCGAACGACGCGTCATCTGACCAACCAGCTCAACCAGCACTGTCCACCCGCGAAGAAACACACGACCAGCACGTGCTCGACACCCTCACGAACCCCATGGACGTCTTCATCCACTCGGGCGCCAACATGGGCTTTGGGCTGCTGCTGCTGCTCATCTCCATGGTACCGCCGGCCTTTTCGCGCCTGCTGTCGATTGTCGGCTTCCGCGGCGACCGCGAGCGCGGCGTGCGCATGCTGTGGCAGAGCACCAAGTTTGCCAACATCAACGGCGGCATGGCGGGCCTCGTGCTGCTCGCCTACTACAACGGGCTGATGGCGTACTCGGACATCTTGCCCGACGACGACGACATTGCAACACTGGCCGCGCCGGGCGAGGTCGTCGGCTACCCCCGGGCGCGCTGTGCGGCGCTGCTGGCCCAGATGCGCCGGCTGTTCCCCGACAGCCAGCTGTGGGTGCTCGAGGAGGCGCGGCTGCTGGCGACAGAGCAGCGCGTGACCGAGGCCATGGCCATGATCCGCGGCCTGTCGGAGCGCGCACCCGCCAAGATGCGCCAGATCACGGCCCTCCTCAAGTTTGAGCTTGGCCTCGACGCCATGAGCGCCATGGCGTGGCCCGAGATGCGCGACGCGTTCCTGGCGTGCATCGAGCTCAACAGCTGGTCGCACGCCATGTACTACTACAATGCCGGCAGCGCCACGCTCGAGCTGTACCGCGACGCCGTGGCGGACGTGCGGGCGTGCACCGCGAACAACGACACGGACGGCGCGGCAGAGGCCCAGGCGCGCGCCGACAAGCACAAGGCCGCCGCGACGACGTACCTGCGCAAGGCGCCCGGGGTGGCCGGCAAGAAGAAGTTTATGGCGCGCCAGATGCCGCTCGACGTGTTTGTCGCGCGCAAGCTGGACAAGTGGGAGGCGCGCGCGGCCGCGCTGGGCGTCGATCTCGTCGACGCCATCGGCACGGGCCCCGCGCTCGAGATGGCGTTTCTGTGGAACGGCAGCAAGCGCCTGTCGGCGGCGCAGCGCACAGACGCGCTGGCGCTGCTCGACTGGGGCCGGTGCACGGCGTCTGCGGAGCACGTGGCTGCGATCCGCGCGGCGCCCGACGAGGACGGCGTCATGAACCTGTGCCGCGCGGGCCTGCTACGCTCGCTCGGGCGCCTCGACGAGGCCGCGGCGCTTTTGACAGACATCCGGGCGCACGACCGCGCCGCGTTCAAGGGCGCGGCGCGCGACGACTATGTGCTGCCCGCCGCGACGTACGAGGCCGCCGTCGTCGCCTGGGAGGAGGCCTTGCTCGCCAAGCTCGTCAAGAACGACATGGCCCTGTACAAGGACAAGGTCGACGCGTGTGCGGCGCTGCTCGAGCGCGTGCGCACGTGGGAAGCGTTTGTGCTCGATGCGCGCATCGGCATGAAGCTGCAGACGGCGCTCGATACCGTGCGCTGGCTACGGCAGAAGCGCGGGTGGTCGGCTTGACGTTTCTGCGTTGACTGAATCCAGTCGTGACCAAATCTCACATCTCACATGGACTACGTCCGCGCCACATCAGTCAACTCGCAATTTCATTCAACATGGCTAGGTATACTCCTTGATGGGCCGCGACGCAAACTGGCGCGACGCAAAGTGCCGGTACGTCTTGGCCGTCCGGTGGCGCCACGTCTTGCCCTGCCAGATGAAGACGACGGAAAAGAGGAGCACGGCCACGCCAATGGAGCCGATTGTGTTGAACACGTTGCTCATGCCGACGCGCTTGATCCACGGCGTCATGGCAAAGACAAAGACGGTGCTGAGCGTGTTGCGCGAGAAGGTGAGGGCGACGAGCGCGTCGCCGACAATCTCGTTGTACGCGTCGAGCATGTACGTCAGCATGACGGCCGCAATCGGCGCCTGCCCAAACTGCGACACGCCCTGCGCAAACGCGACCGACACCCAGCTCTGCCCGTTTTGCAGCGCGTGCCCGAACCAGAAGGGGCCGGCGACCTGGAAGGGCACGAACGCGAGCAGCACCCACAGGCGCATCTCGGGCTCGTATATGCCGCCGTTACGCCTGGCGAGCCACAGGACGACGCGGTCCGACACGGGGCCCGCAATGAGCGTGCCGAGCGTGTTGCCGATAAAGGGCGCGAGCGACATGAGCCCGATCTGCGTCGAGTCAAAGTTGTACGGCGCGTCCACCATGTACGTGCTCTGCGCGGCGCTCATGACGGTGCCCCACGACAGCAGGATGGCGTACACCAGGCAAATGTACGCGACGCCGGGGATCGAGAACATGATGAGAAAGGGCTGGTACGCGTGGCGCAGGAACAGCGGCCACGGGCCGGGCGTTGTCGTGACGAGTGCGAGGCGCGCCCAGTACGGCTTGCGCGCGACCGTCGGCTCGCTGTGCGCCGCGACCGCGACGGGGCTGCTGCGGCCGCTCTCCTTTGTCTCCTTGTCGGCCGTCTTGTCGGCCACGGCCGCCTCGCTCTCGACGACGGGCACGGCCCGGAACGTGTTTGCGCTCGCGTCAAACTTGCTCTCCTCGAAGCCAAAGGCCATGACGACCGTCTCGAGGCCAAAGATGATGACAAACCACCACCACACCCAGCGCCAGCCCATGGACGACGTGACGAAGCCGGCCGCGACGGGCGCCAGGTTGCCGCCAAAGTTGAACGCCCACACATAGATGCTGTTGACGAGCCCGCGCTGGTGCACAAAGTACACGTCGCCAATCGTCATCTGCACCATGCACTCGCCGAGCGAGCCGAGCCAGCACTGCACCGCGTTGACGCCCCACCAGTCGCCCTCTGTCTGCGTGCGCGCGCCCCAGACCATGACGCCGAGCTGGCCGGCGCAGCTCAGGACGTAAATGGGGCGCAGGCCGTACTTGAGCGCAAACGGCATGAGCATGAAGCCGCCAATGGCGAGCGTCGCGCAGCCGATTGCGTACGTGTCGTTGAGGACCTCGTCGGAGAAGTTGAGCTCTTTGCCCATCGGGCCCCATGTCGGCGTCGACGCCGACACCTGCGCGGCCGTCATGAGCGCGAAAAAGGCCGCGAGCGCAAAGTTGAGGTGCTTGCGCCAGCTCGGCCAGTTGAGCGGGTCGTTGGGGTTTGTCGTCGGCCGCGGCTGCAGCACAATCTCCGTCGTCTCGTTGTCGAGCAGCCGCTCCAGGCGCATCGTGCCGGGCGGCCACTGCGGGTCGTCAACGACATCGGCAGCGTCGGCGTATTCTGCGTGGCCCATTGTGTCTGTGTGAGGTGCGTGGTGTCTGCTCGGCTGCAGGAGAGCAGACCGCGAGGCCTTTATACTCTTCGAGGCAGCTTATCTACATGGTTCGCCCTCTTTCCTGGACCTAACAGTCGATGCATTCAATCTGCAACCCCGTTATCATCCGCGTGTACGGAGTACGAGTCGGAAATCCATGATTGCCCATTACAGGTCGGTCCTCGTGCCCCGGTCTGATACTGGGACTCGGCTCGACCTGACATGCCAGAGGGCTGACGATCGATTGTCCACTTGCCCACGCTCTCCATACCAAAGTGGCAATTTCAAGCCTTTGTCGCAACGACATAAGTATAAATACATTTATACAGACGCGTTTCGTCACGCCTTATCGTCAGTCTGCCTGGTTTAGCTCTTTCACTGGTCTCGCCTTGAAACATTGCCAATGGCATCGGCCGTTTGGTTCGCACCAAGCATCCATCCGCAGTTGCGGCCGTTATCAACCGCCAGCACCCGTCCCTGTTTTTCGATTTTTCCACATGCGTGTTAGTGCTAGCGCACCGGCCGTGCTGCACGGCTGTCTGTCACCATTGCACTGGTCGCCAATGCTGCCCAACACGGCTAGCGCCAACTTTCACGGTCTGATACGCAGTGCATCCAGTGTCACACTCGTGTCACAGGGCTCCGTCTCTGATAAGACGGGCGGGGAGGCGTCGGGAGGAAGAAGCTTAGCTCGGGAAGTGGCTTTGGCACAGATGACGGCTCGAGGGCCTCCACCAGAGACGATAAGATGAGGGGCCCAGAGCCGTCTTCCGCAACTCTCACTCAATCCATCCGGTTGCTGATCGTCTCGCGATAGCTCATCGTTATCGCCTCCGCAAATAACCGGACATTTGCCGCCGCATAAAAGAGTACCGTTGATGCTCGCCAGACGGCTCAAACTCCAAGTCCGACACGCACCATCACCAACGTACACCAACGTACACACCAACGTACACCATGCCCCGTCTGCTGCTCCTCCTCGCAGTCGCTGCGCAGGCGCGCGAGATTGTTTTCCCGCCGGTCGCCGCGTACGAGCGCCAGCAGCCCATCCACGCGCACGCCGACCACGGCTACATGCCCGCCGGTGCCGGCACGGGCGAGGACGTGCCCATCTCGCTGGCGACTGACCCGATTGGCGGCCTCACGTCGTTTGCGCACCTGCCGTACGTGCCCTGCTTCTCGTCGCTCGCCGACGACCAGGTGCTCGGGTACGACATTGCCGTGCTGGGCGCGCCCTTTGACACGGCCACGTCGTACCGCCCCGGCGCGCGTTTTGGGCCACACGGCATCCGCGACGGCTCGCGGCGCATCCGGCCCGCGCACAGCTGGTCCATCTACACAGGGTTGAACCGTTTCGAGGAGTGGGCGACGCTGGTCGACTGTGGCGACGCGCCGCTCGTCTACACGGACAACACGTACGCGCTCAAGCAGCTGACAAAGGCGACGGAGCTGATTAGCGCGCGCGCGCCGAGCAACGCGTCCATGACCAAGGCGCCGCGCATCCTCATGCTCGGCGGCGACCACACCATTACGCTGGCGGCGCTGCGCTCGACGTATGCACACTGGGGCGTCGTCAGTGTCATCCACTTTGACTCGCACATTGACACGTGGAACCCGCACCGCGAGTTTGGCGGCGTCACCGAGTACGCGAGCGTCAACCACGGCACGTTCCTGCACATTGCACACGAGGAGGGCCTGATTAGCAACACGTCGAGCGCGCACGCCGGCATCCGCGCGCCGCTCGGCACGCGCAAAGACGACCTCGACAACGACGTGCGCTGCGGCTTCGAAATTGTCACGGCACGCGACATTGACCGCATCGGCACGCAGGGCATCATCGACACGCTCAAGGCACGCGTCGGCGACGGGCCAGTGTACATTACCGTCGACATTGACGTGCTCGACCCCGCGTACGCGCCCGCCACCGGCACCGCCGAGCCCGGCGGCTGGACGTCGCGCGAGCTTCTGACCATCCTTGACGGGCTCGAAGGCCTCAAGGTCATTGGCGCAGACGTCGTCGAGGTCGCGCCCGCCTACGACAATACCGGCGAGACGACGTGCCTCGCCGCCGCCGAGGTCGCCCGCAGCCTGATTGGCCTTATGGTGTCGACGCCCATCTGAGTGGTCGTCCAAAGAGCATATCAACGCGGCTGTAAACTGGAGACATACCGATAGACGAATCAATGTAATATACATGGGTCGGGGTGTCTGTAGTCTACCTGACTGGCGAATCGTGATGCCAAAAAGGCGCTGGCAGGTCGAGCCGAGCAAAGTAGAAAATGTCGACAGGCTAGCCGCCATTCGCTGATAGCAAGGCCATCCAACAGGAATATCGACGGCATCTTCCGTGAGCCATGTATGACGCAAGACGCATCATATCAATGGAAGCAAGATCGTCGGACGTTCCGATCGGCCATGTCCAACGGCGAAGAAACAATCTAGACGTATCGACAAGCCAAGAAGCCAGTACCGAACAAAACCGGCAAATCCAAAGCCAACAAACAAATGCATTATGGGTATCTTATCCAAACAGATCGTATCCAAACAGATCACGCAGATGACAACGCGTAGCGGACTAGTCCCACAGCCACGAAAACGTCAGGAGACGCACCGGCAGCGACTTTTTGGCCCGCGTGTCGTCGGGGTACTGGTCGGCCTGCTCGAGCGCCTCGGCCAGCGGAATGTCCTCGAGCTTGGTCAGCGTCGTCTTCTTAAAGACCTTCCAGAGGGCAAAGGCCGTCAGCACGAGTGGAATGTCCAGGTACGCCGACACAAACGACGCGGCGTCCCAGTTGCCCTTGGTGAAGACAGTGAAGCCGTTGGTCAGCAGCACGACGACGTTGAAGACGAGCGCGACGCACGACGTGTGCAGCGTCCAGCTGTTGGACCACGGCAGCCGCTCAATGGGAATCTTTTGCCTCTCGAGCGCCAGCCGCAGCCGAATATGGTTGGCCAGGATCGTGATCCAGCTGACGAGCACGCCCGCCGACGTCAGGTTGACGAACCAGTAGAACACGGTCAGCGCGCCGTTGCTCATTGACATAAAGGCCAGGAACATAAAGGCCGTGTACAGCGCGACGCACGCGTACGGCACGCCCCAGCTCGTTGTGCGCAGAAAGACCCGGGGCGCCTGGCCCTTGAGCGCGAGCGCGTACAGCACGCGCGTGCCCGACAGCAGCGCCTGGTTCGACGACGACCACGCCGACGTGATGACGACGGCGTTGACAATGGACGGGACGGCCGGCAGCCCGGCGGCCGACGCCGCAATCACAAACGGGCTCTGCGCTGCCGTGCCCGACTGGTCGTCGAGCCGCGGGTCGTCGCTCGCCACCAGCATGCCGACGATGATGACGGCCAGGACGTAAAAGATGACGATGCGCACAAACACGTTCTTGCACGCGCGCGGGATCGCGCGCTGCGGGCTGCGCGTCTCGGCCGCGGCCATGGCGAGCGACTCGACGCCGGCAAAGGAGAAGACGGCCGTCGTCATGACGCTCCAGTAGCCCAGAAACTTGCCCCATGGGCCCGACGCAATGTACTCGACAAACGGGCCGGGCGTCTTCCAGTAGCGGAACCCGATGCGCGGCGTGCCCGGGACGCCGCCCAGGTCGATGACGAGGCCGAGGATGATGAGAAAGATGACGAGTGCAATCTTGAGCAGCGAAAAGGCAAACTCGACCTCGCCAAAGATGCGGATGAGCGAGAACCCGACGACGCTGGTGACAAAGATGAAGATGCAGATCCACAGCGCCGGCGAAAGGTCGGTCCAGTACTCGAACAGAACGCAAATGGCCGAGATTTCCGTCGGCACCGACAACAGGTTGCCATACACGAGGTTCCAGCCGACGGCGAAGCCGAGCGCCGGGTCGATGAGCACCTCGGCGTGGCGCACAAACGAGCCCGTCACCGGGAACAGCGCGGCCACCTCGCCGAGCGCAAACTGCACGGCGCACACCGACAGGCCGACCGTCAGGTACCCGAGCAGAGCGCCCAGCGGGCCGCCCGTCTGGATCGACGAGCCGAGGCCGAGGAAGAGGCCGGTGCCGATGGCGCCCGCAATGCCGAGCATCGACAAGTGCCGCTGCTCGAGCCCGCGGCGCAGGTCGCGCTCCTCGCTGCGCGTGACGGCAGGGCCATTGTCGTCGCGGCCGATGCCGTAGCCGTGCGAGCTGGTGGCCGACGCGGCCTCGGCGTCGTAGTAGCTGCTGCCGGCCGCGGGCGCCGGTACCTCGGCCGCCGACGCGGCCGTCGTCTTGGAGAAGAAGCCCATGTCGAGAGAGGAAGGAGACGTCGGTCGTGTGTTGTGTGGTGCGTGCCGACTCCAGGCGAGGTGAAGAGGACAGAAGAAAAGCAGACAAAAAGCTTGCAGACCAGTAAGTATGCTGGGCCACGCGCCGCGCTAGGCCCTGAAGAAAATTGCAAATCGAAGAGCAACGAGAACGGAGTAGAAAAAAAAAGAGCAAAGACAAGTGAGCAAACGGGCGTAGAACGACGGGGAAAACAAAGACTGGCAAAATGCAAAAAGGCGTCATTCTTAGCGCATGTGGTGTGGACGGGACGGGGAAACAGTGGAACTATTTTGTTCTAGAAGGGAAAGTGCATTCTTTGGAAGGACGAAGGCGCGTCCTGACGTGCGCACGTTGCAAGAAAGTGCGACAGGCCGCATGGCAGGCGCATATCAGTCTTGATGCTTGTTGGATGTCTTATGGGCGCGGCGCCAAGGGACAAGACGCCATCAAAGCTTGTCACGACGGCCCATGGTGCCAAGCCGAACGTGCACAATGGCATTCAAAACTCACGAAAGCACTTACAAATACAATTTAACATTCGTCTGGCAATCTCCCGGCTTACTGCCCTCTTAGGGCCTGGCCGGCTTGCGCGCCGGGAAAGAGCTTTTCATCTGTCGCTTTACTTTGGCAGGCGGCAACATGAAAAGTGGGCCGTCGCGTGGAGCGTGTTGGTGCCGAAAGAGGAAGGTCGTGCAAGATATGGCAGAAAAAGGCGGTCAGCCGTATGCTGATTGATTGAGCTCTTCAGGTCACTCTGCATCTGTTAAGATTGTTTCAGATTTGGTCGAAGCAGTTTGTTTTAATAAGTCTTCGTATACTTTTCAGAATTGACTGTACTTTTATTGCAAAGAAATTGAGTGTACTTTTACTTGCGGAGATACTTAGTGTGATGTCAAGACCAAACGGAACACTGAAATAATAGCTACGGTACTAATCATGGCGTACAGCACCGTTATTGATATAATGCAGCCCTATTCTGTTGGTGTAATTGCAACCGCTATTGTACGTTGTGACTGCTACTTTATTTACGGGATCCGATATAGTTAGCAGACCCTGCACCCTGTACCGGCACTATTTGGCATCGACATGGCTGGCTGAGGTGCACTGTCATTGTTCTGCAAAAGGCACAGGATTGACGTGCTCACGTGGTACGGATAGCAGTCGTAAATGATATATTTACTGGCGCCCCACACCGCCCGCCTATGGCATAACGCCCCGAGGTAGATGGCAAAATGGAAATTCACTCATCTGTCGGTGTTAGTTGTTGCAAGAGAGCGATGCTGATGTACAAGGTCTGCGGCTCAGACTTGCCTTTACAGTCTTCACAGGAGGGCTTCGAGAGAAACCAGCATCCTCGGAAGTATCTGTGTATCATCACTGCCGCGGGGAACAAAGAAAACGAATTGAAGCTTACTTGACCGAGGCGGTCCCTTTGACGCGCCCGCTCTGTGCCTCCATCTTGGCCGTGCGTGCGCCAAACTGGATCGCGCGCTTCGGCTCGCACGACGCACGCTCGAGCCCGAGACCGGCCGCCACGAGCCGTAGCACCTTTTTGGCCGGATCTGTTCCGTCCGGCGCCTCGGCAAACGCACACTTGGTCCACACCGGCGCCTGCACGGCCCACGCGACCAGGCGCTCGTCGAGAAAGGGAAACCGCGCCTCGCGTCCCCAGTGCGTCAGCACGCGGTCGTCGCGCCCCAGATTTCGCTGTGCAAGGCGTGCCACGTCCAGGCGCAGCTCCGCGCACAGCCCGGCCATGCCCTGCGTCCGGTACGCGACCGCGTGCCGCCCGTAGCCGCCAAACAGCTCGTCGGCGCCGAGGCCACTGAGCAGAACGCGCGCGTGTGTCGCTGCATCGGCACGTGCTGCAAAGTACAGCGCCGACGCAATCGACAGGTCCATCGCAGTGTCGTGCGGCCGCATCAGCGCCACAATCTCGGCACGGTGTTCCTGCAGCAGCGCGTACGGCACGTTGACCGCAGCAAAACGCCACGGCCGCGATGTGCAGACGCGTGCCAGCTCGGCCGCTGCGGCACGCCCAGTCGCACGGTCGGGGCACGCCTCAAAGACGTCTGTGCCGGGCGGCAGGTGTGCGGCCACACGCGGGTTCTCAAACGCGACATTGACAAGGTCGATCGCCTGGCCGGCCGGCAGAATGTCGTGCGCCAGACGCGCCAGCACGGAACAGTCGAGGCCGCCGGAGAAGAGGACGGCGACGCGTGCACCCGTCGCGGACTGTGTGGGTGGCTGTGGGAGGTCGGCAAGCCGGAGCACGAGCGCATCACGCAGAAGTGCGTCCAGTGTCGCAACCGGTGCCGCATCGGCCGTCAGCCGGTAGCCGTCCGGGACGTTGGTGTCCATGTTGAACGACGCAAGGCCAGCGACCGCGTCACGTGGCAGGTGTGGTGCCCAGTCGACGCGCTGTGGCGCAAGCACGGGCGCCGCCAGGTCCACGACATGGACGCCGTCCGCCGGCACCTCCGCCCAGTCGTCTTCATGTGTATTGTTCGTTTTGTCGCCCGCGACGCTCGCCAGTGCGAGTCGATGTCCGTCGTTTCGCACGAGCAGCGACCGACGTCCGAGCCGGTCGCGGCCATAGTACAGCCGGCCGGCCGCCGCGTCGAGCCATGCAAACGCAAACGGGCCCTCGACGCTGCGCAGTACGTCGACCGGGTCGCGCGAGGCCAGCAGAAGCTCAAATAGGCGCGCGCCGTCGTTGCCACGTACTGCCACGCCGTCGATGCGCCACGCCTCGCCGTTCCAGCACAGCGCACGCGCCCGGTCCGGAGCCTGGTCCGGGCCATCGTCCACCAGCGGCTGGGCCGTCGTCGCACCGCGTAGCGCCAGCACCGTCGACGTCAGAGCGGCCGTCACGTGGCGCGTCCGGATGACGACGCGTCCACTAAGGTCGGGCCCGCGCGCGCGCAGCCGGCGTGCGAGCACCGCGTCGGTCTGCTCGAGGGGCTCGGGGTCATTGTCGGTGTCGGTGTCGGTGTCGGGGTCGCGCCGCTGCACGACGGCGTGGATGCCGCACATGGTGTCTGCCTCAAAACTCGAGCAGACGTACTCGGTAACGTGACAGTGCTTATGTGGGGCGGTGGGGCATTCTATATTTACTTGCTGTATATTTTTATTTTTATTTTATATTCAAACTTACTCTGAAACTCACCATCCTTTGAAGGCTCACCACTTGTCACTTTGCATCGCAATCGCAAATACTCCGTACGGCCAGTGCGTCATGCGCACACGGACCCCCGCCAGCCCAGCAAAGGCTAAACCGCCGATGCCACCCTCCACCAGCCACCGGCATTTATTCTGGGCAGTAGCGTCATCGAACGAAGCTAGCCGCAGGAGGCGCAGGAGCAGGATCGCCGAAGCTGCGCTCCGTCTGGCTCTGTCCCGGCCTCGATGATGCCTTTGCCTCTGTCCGTGCGCGTCTGCGTCTGCCCTACGTCTGCACGTCTGCACCAGTACGTCTGCACGTGTCTGCACCTGCACTTGCTCATCTGCACGGCACCTGCACGTCTGCACTGCACTGCACGTCTGCATGTCTTGCTTGCAGTCGAGCCAGACAGATCCGTCTCTGTCCTGCTGTGCACGCGATGCACCCGGCGCAGCCGTAGATATAAATATGTTAGCGTGGGAAAGAACGAACAGGAACGAGCAGGAGCGAAACAGGAAGGCGCCCGGCTCCGGACCAGAAACTAGCAACAGCCGTCTTCGAGCGTCCTAGTTCTCTCTTTTCTTTTATCTGTCTTGTCTGTCTCTTGTCTGTCTCTTGTCTTGTCTTCTCTTGCCTTGTCTGTCTTGTCTTTTCGTTTCTTCTCCATCCTGTTTTGTCAGACCCCCCACCTCGTCATGGACTGCACTGCTCACCCCGACTACTACGGCGCCGGCCTGCGTGTCGGCTTCTACCTGCTGTGGTTTGCCATTGTCACGGCCGCCTGGTTCGTGCCGCGCGAGGCTGCACTCGTGCGCAGCGTGCTGCTGCTCTTCGTCCTCGGCGCGTTCCTCGCACTCGTCGTCGACGTCGCCGGCCCCCACCTTCTCACCGGCGCCGAGGTCTACATTGTGCTGCTGCTGTGCTACGCCACTTACTATGCGTACCTGCCACTGTACGCGTGGCGCCTCGCCACCGGCTGCAGCCCGGCCTGGGACCCCGCGCGCGCCCCCGCCGTCTTCACCAGCGACCTGCGCAGCCGACGCAACCAGGCACTCGGCCTCGCCAGCCTGCTCGTGCACGTCGCCATGACCATCTTTGGGCTCTGGTTCTTTACCAACCTCGGCGCGTTTGCCCACTGCGCCGACCGCGCCGACCGTGCCTTCCTCTTCGCCTCCGTCCCGCTGCGCAACCAGCTGTTTATCGCGCTCAACGTCGTCATCGGCGTCGTCCTCCTGCTCGGCCGCACGATCGAGGTCCTCTTTGCACTGCACTGGCTCCGCCACCCACGCTGGCTGCGCAAGAAGCAGCGCAAGTTGCGCAAAAAGGGCCTGCCCGAGGACCGTCTCGCCGCGCTGTCGTTTATCAGTGGCTTCTTCGCGCTCGCCGTCGCCACCGTCCTCGTCGCCGCCGTCGAAATGGCCATCCAGTACAACTTGCTCGACCGCGACGACGACGGCGCCGTCAACGCCGCGTCCACCACCGCCCAGCTCGTCCCGCTCTGTGTCGGCGCCGGCCTCTTCCTCCGCGTGCTCTGGGTCGGCATCCGTGACGGCTGGGGACGGGCCGAGGACGACGACAGCGTCGTCGTCGTCGAAGAGGTCTACGAGCGCCGCGAGCGCCCCTCTGGCGTCCATGTCGTTTAGTGTCGTTGCTTGATATTTATCTGTTCCACTCGTCACGTGCACTCAGTTATTGACCGTAAATTTCACCACGTGCATCGTCACGTGACATCATGCTACCACTTGAACAGCTCGCGCGGTGACACGTCGGGGTTCGCCGCCCTCTTGCGCCGGTTGAGCAGCCAGTACTGCGTGTTCGCGGCGGTCGCCATCAGCACGCCAAACGCCGTCAGCGACGCCAGAACCGTCCAGCCAATGGTGTACAGCGGCCGGTCACGTGCTTGGAACACCTGGCTGCCGACGATGCCGCCGCAGTTGGCCGCCATGACCATGACGGCGAGCGTGACGGAGCGCTCGCCGGCCGAGCGCGCGTTGCTCGCGGCCCACGCCGTGTTGACGGGGTGGAACTGCTGCGAAAAGCCCATGCTGCACAGCAGGACGCCCAGGCGCAAGTTCTTGTTCTCGTACACGGACAGCCGGTTGCCCAGCGTCAGCCCAAAGAAGATGAGCAGCGCCAGCAGCACGAGCGGCCCGCGGCGCTGCGTCTTGTCGGCCACAAAGCCCCACACCAGGTTCACCACCAGCAGGATCCACGGGCCGATCGACACGAGCGCGTTCGACTTGAGCCGGCCGAAGCCGAGCGAGGCGACGAGCGTCGGCGCGTACGCCGACATGGTCGACGACGGCGCGATGCACGCCGTCGTCAGCAGCACGTGCGGCACGAGGCGCCAGTTTGTCAGCGCGGCGCGGATCTCGGACGTCGCAATGTGCGGCCGGACGTGCACCTTGTTGGGGTCGTCGCGCAGCACGCGCTGGCTCAGAATCTGCGCCTCGCGCTCCGTAAAGTAGCGCTGGCCCCACAGCGACACGGGGTCGGCCGGGCTCTTGGGGAAGAAGCAGAGGAAGACGGCGCCAATGGCAATCGTAAAGATGCCCTCAATGATAAACATCCACTGCCACCCGGCCAGGTCCGCGATGCCGCGCATGTGCAGCAGCCCGTACGCCAGCAGACCCGTGCATCCGCTGGCCGTCATGCTGCCGACAAAGAACCAGGCGAAGCGCTTGCTCGTCTCCGCCAGCGTGTACCAGCGCCCAATCGTGTACAGGCCGGCCGGGATGAAGCCCGCCTCACACAGACCGAGCAGCAGTCGCGTCGCCAGGAACGGACCGTAGCCCTGGCCGCGGATAAACGCCTGGAACAGTGCCACCATGCCCCAGGCCACAATCTGCGACCCGATCCACAGCGTCGGGCCAATCTTGTACAGCACCAGGTTGCTCGGAATCTCCAGCAGCACAATGCCCAGCGACAGCAGCTGCCCGCCCACATTGTACTGGAACTGCGTGATCCCAACGTCCTCCAGGAAATTGTCCGTCAGCGTGTTGCCAATGTTGCCGCGGTCCAGCTGAAGGCCGAAGAAGGCAAGCGTCAGGATCGGCATCACCAGCATGTCCAGCCGCCGCACCAACCGCCGCTCCTCCTCGGGCGTCCACGTGAGCGCGTCCGCGTCCGCGTCCGCCGCCGCAACGTCCGTGCTCAGCGACGCCGCCACCTTTTCCGTGTCGAGTGTGTCGGCCATCGTCGTTGTCTTGAGATCTGCAGAGCAAACGTACTGAACAGCGGCCACCGTCAAAGGGCGCGCCCGTCTTTATATCACGTCGCGGCAGGCGCACCCGCCGCGCTTGCCAGCTCGCTTTTTCCACATCCGAGACCGTTTTTGAGATCTCTGAGCTGTCAAAAACGCAGAAAATGTCGCCTCGATGCTCGGCGGCGAATCACACGCGGCCGCTTCTCGTCGCGTAGGCGACCCCGGCGCAAGCCTCGTGGCATGGCCCCTTCGGGCCTGGTTCGCGTGTTTCTTGCCCCGTTTCGTCGCGTGCCATGCTTTTTCCAAGTCTTTTTCAAGTCTTTTTCGTCTCGTCGACGAGTCTTTGCTGGTCTTTTCCAGCCTTTTTCGAGTCAGTCTGCCCACAGCTCTGATGCCATCCGCACTAGCTGGCACGTCATTTACGAGCTTGAAAAAGAGCCCGCTCGTATAGGCGCGCGTCGAGTCATGCTGGCTGTAAATTTATATTTACGCTCTGGCGCTGCCAATACAAGGACCCACATTCACCATCAGCGCCAGCAATTGCGCCATTCGCCAATGCTCCGAAACGTACCACACGCCGGTAAATAGTGCGCGTCCATGACAGGTCTCTACTGACCGCTTTTCGTGTGTCGCGGGTCTGCGGCCGCACTGCACTTTCCGGTCCAGAACGAGCGGCTGGACGACTTTCCGGTCCAGAACGAGCGGCTGAACCACTTTCCAGTCCAGAACGACGCTGAATGACCCACGGACCAACAGGACCGCCAGTCGCCAAGACTGCGGATGGTCTGTGCTTCGTCGGGCATGTGCCGACCGCAGTCCGTCTACTCCTCGCCCGTCTTGACAGAGTGCGGACGTGCAGTCGGCACGGAGATTCGGCCCGGCAGATAAGCTAAGTTCTTACTCCGAGGCCGTAGTGTGGTTAGTCGTCCAGCACTGCATATTCTATTTGCACTCTTCTTTGCTGGTGACGCGTCTCAAGTCATGCATATTGCACTCTTCCTTGCTGGTGACGCGCATCTCAAGCCATGCAATCGATAGGTATCTCGAATGACAAAAATAATATTTCGTGTTCGTGTGCTGGTTCCCGACCGCCTTCGCCATGCAATCGGTAGGTATTGTCGAATACAAAAAAATAAAAAACACAGAACACAGAACACAAGCTCAATGTCACCCCTAACCCTAACACGATGGGCTGTCAATGTGGTGCTCACAGTGGGGCTGGAGTAGCGCACGTCCTGGGCCTACCCTCGAGCGCTCCTCTTCTCATGAACACAGAACACGCTCAATGTTATCCCTAACCCTAACCCGATTAAGTGGAGCTGCCAGTGGGGCTCCTGGGCACCCTCGAGCTCTCCTCTAGGTGCTCAAGAACAGAACACAATGTCATCCCTAACCCTAACCCGGTTACAGTGGGACTGGAAGTGGGGCTCCTGGGCCTACCCTCGAGCGCTCCTCTAGGTACTCAAGAACAGAACACAGCTCAATGTCACCCCTAACCCTAACCCGATTACAGTGGGGCTCACAATGGGTCTCCTAGCCTACCCTTTGAGCGCTCCTCTAGGTACTCGAGAACACAGAACACAAGCTCAATGCTACCCCTAACCCTAACATTGTTGCGTTCAGGTCTTCCCGTCGCCTTCCCTCAAAGTAAGTCGAGAACCATACTGACACTCGCTCCCGTGATGCGACACACTTTAGCCTGAACGCTGGCGTTTTCTCCTCGCAGAGATCCAGCGGATGACCACGAGGCTATTCATTATGCTATAGTACTCCTGTCTCTATGCTTGTGCGACGGCAGTTCTTGAGCTCCCCCATGAATCTGGCGTGTGCACCTCGTGCATCGGCGAATAATTGACCGCTTGGCGCTTGGCTCGTCGTGTCTGACACTGTCTGTGTCTGCCGGCCTTCCGGCTTGTTCTGGCCCGCGTGGTCCGCGGTCGCGCTGTATATTTATTTTCTGCTTGGTCATTGCTGCATTTAGCCGGAGCCCCTCACAGGTATGCAGGTCTCGAGTCCAATGCCGCGCTGATCCTCGTTCCGTCAACTCTGTAATTATATGTTGGCGACGGACATTTAACCGCCAAGCATGTGAAGGCTTGTCTCCGAAATTATATCCGAGAGCGCGCGACGAAAGCCGAGGACGTTAGAGACGGCTCATCTGGTATCGAATGGTTTTTGAATGGTTCAGACTGTGCTTGGTCATGGTTAGAACACCTCTGCTTGTAACCACTGGCATCCTCTCGGCAAGTCCGATGCACGAGATTCGCACGCGTCTCGAGATAGAGGAAAAGTCGAGCAGAATGATGCATCTCGAGCAAAGAGTAAACGAAAGCTGGGGTCCTCGGTCTGGGGTAGCACATTCCCAATACGGCAAGGCGCCGGCTAATATCGACGCCTGCTTGCACGCCCAGGCCGCCTTTTCTCCGACCGGCCCCAGACTTTGCCAGGACAAGACGACAAGCACCGGGACAAGCCCTTGGCTTTCTTGTCTCCGGCTTGTCAAAGCTTCATGGTCCGTGAAGGATTCGAGATTCAAGGCTGGCGAGTTGCCAATGTCACGTGCGCTGTCGAGACGCGCGAGTACTTCGAAGAGAGTATATGCAGTGTACAAGGCAGCTGTCACTCGCCGTCGAGTCGACACCGAGGCCCCGGCTACCCCAGACGCCGGGTAAAGGCTGCTTGCGCGCATCGCGCCGCATTTACCCTTGTCGCCGACGCTGCCCATGGGGAAGTGGGCCTCGGGCTCCTGCCGCGCATGGCCGCGCCAGATGCGCCGTCGGCCTTGCCTATAAAACGCAGGCACGTCCGTCGTGGTCTGCTCCTGCCTGCCCGGCCAGACACCCGACCTCCTCGTGCACCTCGGACGACATCACCATGGGCAAGGACACCTTTACGCTCGCCGGCCGCGAGTGGCCCAAGGTTACGTGGTGGCAGATGAAGAACATGCGCATGCTCTACGTCACGCTATGGGCTGCCATGCTGACGTCGGCCACGAACGGCTACGACGGCTCGCTGATGAACGGCCTCGAGGCGATCCAGGCGTGGCTCGACGACTACCACAACCCCAACAGCTCGATGCTCGGCCTCATCACGGCCAGCATGTCGATTGGCAGCATGCTGGCGATCCCGTTCATGGCGTACACGGCCGACATCCTCGGGCGCCGCACCGGCGTCGTCATTGGCTGCTGCATCATGCTCGTCGGCGTCGCGCTCATCTGCATCGGCTTCCACGTCGCGCTCTTCATCGTCGGCCGCCTCGTCCTCGGCTTCGGCATCGCCATTGCCCACGGCTCCGCGCCGCTGCTCATTGCCGAGCTCGTCCACCCGCAGCACCGCGCCGTCTACAGCACCATCTACAACACCCTGTGGTACCTCGGCGCGCTCATCGGCTCGTGGGTCTCGTTTGGCACGCAGAACATGTCGGGCCAGTGGGCCTGGCGCGTGCCGTGCATGCTGCAGGCCGTGCCGTCGCTCGTCCAGATTGTCATGATCTGGACCGTCCCCGAGTCGCCGCGCTGGCTCATCTCCAAGGGCAAGGCCGCCGAGGCCAAGGCCATCCTCGCCAAGTACCACGCACAGGGCGACGAGGACGACGAGCTCGTCAACGTCGAGTTCCACGAGATCACACAGACCATTGCGCTCGAGCAGGAGTTTGAGAAGAACGCCTGGTCCGAGCTGTGGTCCTCGCCCGGCAACCGCCACCGCCTCATCATCCTCGTGTCCATTGGCTTCTTCTCGCAGTGGTCCGGCAACGGCATCGTCTCCTACTACCTGCCCAAGGTCCTCGCCCTCATTGGCGTCACCGACCACACCACGCAGCTCGAGATCAACGGCTACCTGTCCGTCGTCCAGCTCGTGTCCGGCGTCGCCGTCTGCTTCTTCGTCGACAAGGCCGGCCGGCGCCCGCTCTTTCTCGCGTCCGTCGTCGGCATGCTGCTCACCTTTATCAGCACCACCATTGGCCTCGCGCGCTACGACGCCCATCCCACCGACGCCGCCGCCAACGCCGTCATCGTCTTTATTTTCCTGTACTACATCTTTTACAACCTCGGCTTCTCCGGCCTGCTCATCTCCTACACCACCGAGATCCTGCCGTACCGCATCCGCGCCAAGGGCCTCACCGTCATGATGTTCTGCGTCGACCTCTCGCTCTGGTTCAACCAGTACGTCAACCCCGTCGCCCTCGAGAACATCCAGTGGCGCTACTACCTCGTCTACGTCGTCTGGCTCGCCGTCGAGCTCGTCGTCGTCTACTTCTTCTACATTGAGACCAAGAACACCCCGCTCGAGGAGATTTGCCGCTACTTTGACGGCGACTCTGCCATGGTCGGCGGCGACGCCGCCACCGACAAGGCCCTGCACCTCGCCAGCGCCGCCGCCGTCGAGACCGTCGAGGTCGCCGACGGCACGCACAGCGACAAGGCCGTCGAGCGCGTGGCCTAGTCTCTCTTTTTATTTCCGTAAACCAATTTGACAATGCACTGTTTTTCCAGTTCTGTGCTCTCGACTGTGAACGGTGACCTCGGTGATGACAAATGTCGCATCCGAGTCCTTAACTTGCCATTGTTTGTTCGCAAGACAGACCACGTTGAGCCATCCATTCCCTTGCCACATCTCGTGGAATCGTTGAAGTTGTGTCTTCTTGGTACTTGACACGCCGGGCAATATCTTCTTGGTACTTGACACGGACAATATGGCGCTGGGCACAAATTGCTGCGGTGTAACCAGACTATATTAAGGTGCATATTAACTGGCCAATCATTCTAGCGGCTGCCTTGGTCTAATGGTTAGGATTCCACTCTTCCAAAGTGGAGGCCCGTGTTCGATTCACGGAGGTAGCATTTTCTTTTTGTCTCTTTCTTATTGTCTTTTTCTTAACGTAGATTACATGTAATGTAAATTTATGTAATGCCATGAGTCGATGACAGACTCTAGTTTTTATCTTTTCGTTTCTATTTCCCGTTCTTCGTTTATGCACTTCGTAGCTACTATTTCCATGCTCCAGGCTGGGCTGTCTCAGGCTGCAGGCTTGTTTCATCCGCGGCGGTGCGCTAAAAATACCCTTACAGTGCATTTCTCCAGCAGGCCCTCGCTATAACCCGCTGTGACCAGCGATCTCGGACAATCGACTCGTATTCTTGTCCTCGTCGACCGATGTCCCTCCGCGTCTCCCGCCATCTCCCACCATCACCCGCTGCATCCTTACCATCGCGACCGCCGTCCTCGTATCGACATTGCACGAAGCCTCGACGGCACACTCGGCCACGTGCGAACCGACACACACAGACACGAACACAGACACAGACACGCGCCGATCCATTGCACACAGCACTCGCACACAGCGCACGGCGCACAGTGTTGGACGCAAGACACGCCCCACAACGCCAGCACAAAGGCCCAGGCGCCCCAGACGCTCCGTAGGCGTAGGAGCTCATCGCACGGCCGACGTCATCGGCGGCAGGCGCCTGCAGATTTCCGTCGCCGCCTCCGCCTCCTCTTTTCTTTTTGGGCTTGGTGTCGTGTCGACAACATGCCTTGGACTCTCTCGCTGCGGCGTTCTCTGCGGGCGGTCAACAGCAAGTACATTTACGGAATTGTGCGTCGCGTCCCAATTGACGATTGACACCTCGATTGACACCCTGCTAACGCGACGACAGCCCCTGCTTCACACGCTCGTGTTCCTCGTCGAGATGGCCATTGTCGCGCGTCTGACGAGCCGCTTCAATGCGTACTACGAAGAGCGCCCCTGTACGTCACTGTCCTCCATCGACGCCATCCGTGCTAAGCTAACCGACTCCAGTGCTCACCATGATGGTCACCAACACGGTGCTCGGCGGCATCGCAGACACGACAGCGCAGACGATTGCGTCGGTGGTGCACCGGCGGCGCACCAACAAGGCCTACGACTACGAGGCGGCGCTCGACCGGCGTGGCACAGACGACAACGAGCTGGAGCTGCAGCCGACGGGTTTCAGCCGGTTCGGGGGCGACGCGGCGGACCGCAGCCGCACGCCGAGCCCGTTTGCGGCGGCGCCGACGCCGCCGACACAGTCGCAGTCGGCGCACCGGCCGGGCATTCCCTTTGACTTTGAGCGTCTGTCGCGGTACATGGCGTACGGCTTCTTGATGGCGCCGGTGCAGTTCCGGTGGTTCAAGTTTCTCGAGTCGGCGCTGCCGATTGGCAAGGGCGCGGGCACGCTGGCCCCGACGCTGAAGCGCACGGCGCTCGACCAGCTCGTGTTTGCGCCGGTCGGCATTGCGTGCTTCTTTACGGCGATGACGGTCAGCGAGGGCGGCGGACGGCGCGCGGTCGTGCAGAAGCTGCGCGACGCGTACGTGCCGACGCTCAAGGCCAACTACCTCGTGTGGCCGGCGGTGCAGCTGGTCAACTTCCGGCTGATGCCCGTGCAGTTCCAGCTGCCGTTTGTGTCGACGGTGGGCATTGCGTGGACGGCGTACCTGTCGCTGACGAACGCGGCCGAGGACGTGGCGCTGAACCGGGCGCACGTGCCGGACGCGCCGTCGGTGCGGCTCGACTAGGGCGTCGTGCGCCGGCTGCTGTGTATCGCGTTTTGGCTCGTCTGGGCCAGCTGCGTTTGTGTCTTGCGTATTTGATTTTTTGTTTGTTTGGCGCCTGTTTACGCATCGGTTGGTGGCGGACGCATCGTGCTCGGATAGCATTCATATAAATATTTACATGTCGCACACGTGCAGCGTGATGTAACGTGTTCACGACAGATCGTCACCAATCAAGTGCCGGTGACGGGAATGACAGGGGACGACGGTGGAGGAGACGCCACTCCCGAGCCTTGCGCTGACCACGCAAACAGGACGACACCAAAAAGGAAGTCGCTTGGGTAAATCGAAATCGACGAGCGCGGCGGTGCCTGCCCCGCCATGACTTTACCCGGACGAGGCAAGACCGTGCCGCGGCACGCGAGGCCAAAGACGGCAGGTCGAGATGGCGCTCCTCTTGGTGCTTCCTTTTCTGGTCTGGGTGTTTCCTTTTCGGTCAGGGAGGTTGTAAATCTGTCTGGGAGCTGTAAATCACGCATCGGGCAAGAGCAACGGCGTCCGTACAACAGCAAGAACGTTTCTCCTCTTGCCGTCGATTCAGTTTGTGGGGTAGCTCCCGTCACGAAGCTCAACTACCGTTTTGCGGGGTCCCCAGCTTGTCCTCTTTCCTTCTTTCCATTCCTTCTTTCCATCTTATCCTCTCATCGCCACATTGCCACCATGAGCGTGCCCGTTGTCAACAGCCTGTCCGCCATCTACCCTGCCGACGCGGTCGCCGACCAGGCCGCGCGCTGGCAGCGGCTGCAGGCCGTCTTTGCCGAGCGTTTCGGCGCGGCGCCGGACTTTGTTGCGCGCTCGCCCGGGCGCGTCAACGTGATTGGCGAGCACATTGACTACTCGCTGTACAGCGTGCTGCCAATGGCCATTTCGGGCGACTGCATCATTGCGGTGCGCGCGGTCCCAGCGGCGCGCGACGGCGAGTTCACAGTCGACATTGCCAACGTGCTCGCGCGGTTCCCGGCGCAGTCGTTTACCGTCGCCGGCAACACGGTCGACATTGACGCGACGAAGCTCGAGTGGACCAACTACTTCAAGGCGGGCCTCAAAGGCGCGATCCCGGTGCTGGCGGGCCACGGCGTGACGGCACTGCAGAGCCTGCAGGTGGTCATGGACGGCACGGTGCCCGTCGGCGGCGGCCTCAGCTCGAGCGCGGCGTTTACGAGTGCGTCGGCGCTCGCGGTGCTGTATGCCAACGGCCTGGCGTCGATTGACAAGACGGCGCTGACGGAGCTGGCGATTGTCAGCGAGCGCAACGTCGGCGTCAACTCGGGCGGCATGGACCAGGCGGCATCGGTGTTTGGCGAGGCCGGGTCGGCGCTGTACGTGTCGTTTACGCCGACCCTGACGGCGACGCCGGTGCGGTTCCCCGACACGCAGCCGGCGCTGTGCTTTGTCATTGCACAGTCGTTTGTCACGGCCAACAAGTACGAGACGGGCCCGATCCACTACAACCTGCGCGTCGTCGAGTGCACGCTCGCGGCGGCGGTGCTCGCGGCCAAGGCGGCCCCCGGCCAGGCACTTCCGGCCGACAGCAGCCCGCTCGGCGTGTCGCTGCACGGCGTGCAGCAGCTGCTGCTGCCCGGCAGCGACCTCCCGCAGAAAGAGCAGCTGCAACGTCTTCTGGCGGCCGTCGCCGAACACCTGCCGGCCGACGGGTACACGCGCGACGAGATTGCCGGCGTGCTCGGCGTGTCGGTGGCCGACCTCGACGCCCGCTACATGGCGCGTTTCCCGGTGCGTGCCGAGCAGTTTGCGCTGCGCCAGCGTGCGACGCACGTGTACAGCGAGGCGCTGCGTGTGCTCGCGTTCATGGAGACGCTCCAGGCGGGCGGTCCCGAGGTCGGACAGCAGCTCGGCGCGCTCATGAACGCGACACAGGACAGCTGCCGCGACCAGTACGCGTGCAGCTGCGACGAGCTCGACGCGCTGTGTGCGATTGCGCGCAGGGCTGGCAGCTACGGCAGCCGGCTGACGGGCGCCGGCTGGGGCGGCTGCAGCGTGCACCTGGTGCCCGAGGACAAGGTCGACGCAGTGCGTGCCGCCTGGGACGCCGAGTACTATGCGAAGCGCGACCTGACAGACGCCCAGCGCGCCGCGGCCGTCGTCGTCAGCCGGCCGGGCAGTGGCAGCGCCGTCTTTACAGGGAGTGTGTGAGCAGATAGCGCTGAATTGACCTGCCTAAAAATCATGCTATAATAATATTGTCATCGTCCGTTTATACACTGTTTGTTCTCGCGCGCGTCATCGCCTCGTTCGTCGGCCCTCGTAGTTGGCCACGGTCCGACTTGCACGCGCCTGGACGCGCCGCCACTTGATGTACAGTGCCAGCAGATCACGCGTGACGACAAACAGAGCGCCACCGACCAGACTGCGCACCCAGCGCTCGCTCAGTAGTGGCTTGGTGAAGAAGGTGCGTGTCGTCAGGCGTGCCGGCAGCAGAACACGCAGAATGTCGCCGGCACCGGCCGCGATGCTCGGCAGCAACAGCTGCGACGCGGCCGCCGCGATACTGTCGCCAAAGATGTCGCCAATGAGACCGAGCGCACCGCGTTCCTGGCGGTCTAGACGGTCCTGGCGGTCTGGGCGGTCAGGACGGTCTAGACGGTCTGCACGGTCGGGCAGCTGGGCCGCTTGGAGTGGCACGGCCGGTGCGGGCGCGGCACCAACCCCAACCGGCTCGGCCAGGTGCCTGTCCGCCAGACGACCGCCCTCAACCTGCACGTCCGGTGCCGCTGGCAGCCCGGGCTCATGGTGGAACAGGGCCGGCTCGAGATCAAGATCGAGATCCACGAGCTGGCCGAATTCGTCGAGATGGGCCTCTGGCAGTTCCACGAGGCCCGGCATATCGTCGTCGCCGCCGCCGCCGCCAAACACACCCATCAGGCGGTCGACATTAACGTCAATGACAATGTTGGCCTCGAACCCCTCGTCGGGCTCGTCGAGGTGGTCGTGGTCGTGCTCGTCGGCGCCGATAAAGTGACGCAGGGCGCCCAGGAACCCACGGCGTCGTGGTCGTGCCTGGTGCCGTTCTTCCGGGGCCTGCCACCGCTGCCGTGCCTGGGCATTGTCGTCCTGCGCTGCGGCAAAGTCGTCGCCGGCCCGTGCGTTGCCGTCGGCCTCGTTGTCGTCGACGAGCCGGCCCTTGAGTGCACGGTCCAGGCGGCGTTCGAGCGGACCAAGCACGGCCGCGTACAGCCCGCAGTAGACGAGCCCGACGGTCGGCAGGGCAGCCAGGCACGCCTCGCCCGACGGCGGCCACAGCGCGAGTTTCGTGCCGGGAAAGCGCCGGGCGCGTTCGAGGGCCAGCACGGCACACCAGGCCCATGAGACGGGCGCGACGAGGCTGTACGACACCGCCGGAAGGGCACGATGAAGCAGCAGGCCGGGCGCGACGACGCCGAGCACGACCATTTGCACCTTGCTGCGCACAAACGCGTTGGCCGACGACGGCGCTGGTCGGTCGAGCCCGGCACCACGCAGCCACGCAGCCACGGTGTCGGGGCCTGCGACGGTCAGAAACGACGTGAAGCCATAGTACGACGACCCGGCGAGGGCCATGGTGAGGGCCGTCGCGCCCAGCAGGTGGGGGGCCAGTCGTCGTCGGTACGTTGCCGTGGCCGCATCGAAAAAGTGTACGACGCGGTCCGGCCGTGGTGCCGTCACCGTCAGTGGTGCCTGGCACGCCGGGCAGCACACGCCCTTGCCGGGTCGGCCGGGGCTGGGCTGCCGCGTGTTCTCGGTGCTGGCGACGTACGCCATCAGGCACGCCGTGTGCGCCGTCAGCGTGCACGGGCACGGCGCGACCCATGCCGCGTCGGGGCTCTCGGCTGGGGACTGCAGGCAGATGAAGCACGTGCGATCGGGGTCGGCCAGGGGGTCGTAGACGGCCGGCTCGGAGGTGTCAGTGGGGGTCGAATTCGTCGCGTCGCCCGCGGTCAGCGACGACGCCGTAGCCGCAGTGTCGGCCATGGTCAGTCTGTTGGAGAGGCGAGAAGCGAGAGCGAAAGGCGAAAAGGCGAAGCGAAAGACAGACGGTCGTGAAGCTATGGACCTGTCGTCGTGGTCACGTACCCAGCAACGACGGACCCACTCTGCCTGACAAACACTGTCCCAGAAGTCTGGGTTCAGTTGACTCGACCCGCTTTGCCCCTCCATATGGTCTGGAGCCTTCCGTGGCGACGCCCAACTCTTCTTCTTCACCAACACTGCCCTGCCAACACCATGTCGTCCCTGACCCCAAAACAGCGCCTAGCGCTGGCCATTTGCGATTTCCTGACGACTTCGTCGACCGACGGGACCGTGGCGCAGTACAACACCGACAACATCGAGGTTGCCGTCAACTGCATTGCCGAGGCGTTCAAGGTCGACCCGACCGACACGGAAGCCGTCTCGGAGGCCGTCGGCGAGCAGAACCTCGAGAAGATTTACGCCGTCTACGACAAGATGCGTGCCGCGGCGCCGGCCACGCCGGCGCCGGCTGCAGCTGCGGCTGCGGCTGGTACGGCTTCGGCTTCGGCGGCTCCGGCGGTTTCGGCGGCCGCGGCCGCCGCCGCCGCAGCAGACCCGGACGCGCCCACGAGCACGCCCGCCAGTGAGGCCCTCAAGAGCAAGGGCAACGCCGCCATGGCCGAAAAGGACTACGCCAAGGCCATTGACTACTACACGCAGGCGCTCGCCGCGTGCCCGCGCAACGCCATCTACCTCAGCAACCGCGCGGCCGCACACTCGGCCGCCAAGAACCACGCCAGCGCGCGTTCCGACGCCGAGACCGCCGTCGCCATCGACCCCAAGTACACCAAGGCATGGAGCCGCCTGGGGCTCGCCAAGTTTGCGCTCGGCGATGCGCGCGGTGCCATGGACGCCTACGCCCAGGGTATCGAGCACGAGGGCAACGGCGGCAGCGACGCCATGAAAAAGGGCTTTGAGACGGCCAAGCGCCGCGTCGACGAGCTCGATGCCGAGGAGGCTATGATTCCGCGTGAGGCGGCGACGACGCCCTTGACGCCCGGTGGCGTGCTTCCTGCCGAGAACAGTGGCGGCGGCATGCCCAACCTCGCCAGCTTGGCCGGCTTGTTTGGCGGCGGCGGTGGTGGTGGCGGCGGTGGCGGCGGCGGTGGCGGTATGCCCGACCTCAGCAGCATCATGAGCAACCCCATGTTCGCGTCCATGGCCCAGAACCTGATGAGCAACCCCGACATGATGAACTCGCTCATGAGCAACCCGCGTCTGCGCGAAATGGCCTCGCAGTTTGGCGGCGGCGGCGGTATGCCCGACCTCAGCTCCCTCATGAACGACCCCAACATTGCCGACATGGCCCGCAACATGATGGGCGGTGGTGCTGGCGGTGCTGGCGGTGCTGGCCGTGGTGCCGGGTCGCAGTAGGCACCACCACGGCACGGCCACGACGGTTTTCCTAGACAGTTGCAATCGACTTGTTTGTATCGAAATTCTTGCGGCTTCGAGTGGTCCGAATCCATGCTGCGGACCAGGCTGGTCACGTGTAGAGAGGGCACCATAAGCAGTGTTGACGTGACAGCTGCCACAGCGGTGGTTCCAGGCGTAACCAGGTCAGTCATAGAAAAGGACGGGGCGCCTTCCGTTCTAGGAAGTTATACAGCGGGGTTGCTTAGTCATCGCAACTTGTATGTTTGGCGCGGGCAAGACAGCGCAGGCGTGACCTGGCTCACCGCTTTCAGACCCACTCCATTCTGCCGCTACCGCTGCCACGCACGCCACGCGCCTAGAGCTTCAAGCTGTGGCAGCACAACGGGCCATCCATTCCACGCACACCGCACCGCGCACACCTTTGTAGCTCGCACACTACCTGTCACGCACACACGACACACTGCACACGGCACACGGCACGGACACCACCATGGCCTCGACATCCACCACCAACAAGCCCGCCGCGGCGCCCGCCGAGGCCAAGCCCGAGCTGGCCAAGCCCGTTGCGTCCGGCGAGGACGACGAGTTTGAGGACTTTCCGGTAGACGGTACGCACTCCATTTCATGACACCACATCACACCCCGAGACACACGCTGACCCCCAGACTGGACGGCCGAGGACACGGAGGCGGCCGATGGCGCGACCAAGCACCTGTGGGAGGAGTCGTGGGACGACGACGACACGGCCGACGACTTTAGCGCGCAGCTCAAGGAGGAGATTAAGAAGGTCGAGGCCGCGAAGCGGCGGTAGAGCGGTGACCGTGTCGGCGAGTACGGCGGGTGCAGCGTGCGGCGAGTACGGGCGTCCTGCGCTCCATGACGCGTCCTACTGTCTCCTGCTTTGTCTCATATTCTACCATGCATGATTCACGTTCAATCCATTTCAGTTGTCCACAATTGCATGTGCTTTATTATTCATAAATTAAAAGTCTTCACAGCTTGCTGCCATGGAGCTAGGCCTTGGTCGACAGGGCGTTGACGCCCGGCAGGACCTTGCCCTCGAGCAGCTCCAGCGAGGCACCGCCGCCGGTCGACACGTGGCTCAGCTTGTCGGCAAAGCCAAAGTTGGCCGCCGCCGTCGCGGTGTCGCCGCCGCCGACGACGACCAGGTTGCCGTTGGCCACCGACTGGACGGCCGCCGCGAGCATCGACTTGGTGCCGTTGGCAAACTTGTCCATCTCAAAGACGCCGGCAGGGCCGTTCCAGATGACCGTCTTGCTCTCGAGGATGGCGTCCGAGAAGAGCTTGATCGACGCCGGGCCGGCATCGAGGCCCATCCAGTTGTCGGGGATGCCCTCGGCGTCGGTGGCCGTGCCGGTGTTGGCCGTCGGCGAAAAGTCGTCGGCCGTGACAAAGTCGACGGGGAAGAGCATCTTGACGTTGTTGGCCTTGGCCTTGGCGACGAAGCGCTCGACCTCGCCGGCGCCCTTCTCGTCAAAGAGGGAGGTGCCAATCTTGGTGCCGTCGAGCACCTTCTTGAACGTAAAGGCCATGCCGCCGCACACAATCAGCGTGTTGACCTTGTCGAGCAGCGACTCAATCAGCGGGATCTTGTCGGCAATCTTGGCGCCGCCCAGGATCGCCAGCATCGGGCGCTGCGGCGTGTCGAGGATCTTGGCAAAGTAGTCGAGCTCCGCCTTGAGCAGGTAGCCGGCCGCGCGCTGCGGAAGGTCGATGCCGACCATGGACGAGTGCGCGCGGTGCGCAGTGCCAAACGCGTCGTTGACGTAGACGTCGCCCAGCTTGGTCAGGCCGGCGCGGAACGCGGCGACGGCCGCGGGGTCCGCGACGACCTTGGACTTGTCCTTCTTGGTGACCTTGCCCTCCTCCTCAATGTGGAAGCGCAGGTTCTCGAGCAGGATGACGGAGCCGGCGGGCGCGTCGGCGACCAGCTTCTCGACCTCGGGGCCGACGCAGTCGGGCGCCATGATGACGTCGCGGCCGAGCAGCTTCTGCAGGTCCGGCACGACGGCCTTGAGCGAGAACTTGGCCTGCGCGACACCGTCGGGGCGGCCCAGGTGCGACATGAGCACAACCTTGCTGGCGCCCTGGTCCAGCGCGTACTTGATGGTCGGGATGGCGCCCTCGATGCGCTGCGTGTTCTCAACGTGGTCGCCCTTGAGCGGCACGTTGAAGTCGACGCGGATCAGGACGCGCTTGCCCTTGAGGTCGACATCCTCGATGAAGAGCTTGTTGGTGAGCGACGAGTCGGACATGGTTGCGATGATGGTGGATGGTGAGGGTGGAGAAAGCAGGAGGTCGAAGAGAAGAAAAGACGAAACGAAGAAAAGACGAAAAGACGAAAGAAGGAGGGGGTATTTACGCGGTCGAGAGTGGGCCGACGGCGAGTCCTATCCTAGTGGCCGCCAAGTGGCAGAATCAATGGCAGGAGGCAAGACACGGCAAGCTCGACGCAGCGTCAGGCCACGCCGCGGCTGCACGGAAGGCGCATGTCGCACGGCCCCCACGTCCGGCAAGAGCTCAGTGCCATCTTTCAAGGCAGCCATTTACAGCCTATTGTATCCATGTCTCGACAGTCGAGACGTCCTTTGAACTTTTCCAAAGGCGGTGTCGCTCGCGCGCCCATTTACTATATTTACCGGACGAGGGGCACCGGAGCTGGCCAGGCTACGCAGGTGCGACAGGAGACGCAGCGTGAATGGGCAGCGCAAGCGTGGCGGGGTCGTGTCGGGGGCACTTGTCCCGGAGCTGCGGCCACTTGCGCGCACGCCAAGGCAACACGACACAGAGCAGACACGAGTCGCGGCGACTACACTGCGCGATTTAGCCGTGCACGTGTTGTCCTCTTTGTGAGACGCCGTGGCGACGTTTGCAATGTGAGACGCCGTGGCGCGTTTGCAATGGCCGTCGTTCAATTGCAGCAGACGCAAAGTATGTAGGTGGGGCAGACTATTACGTCAGTCAAGTTCACGCTTAGTCAGCAGCACGGCCTGCCGTGTGGCCGGTGAGCAGGTCGAGGAGCCGAGATGTGACAAGGGCTGCCAGAATATCGGCTACAACTTCGGCTACGGCCACAGCAGTACCGCGGTTCCGTGTTCTTCTCGTGGAAGTGCTGGGGGTGGCCGATATGCCGAGGCGTACGCAGGAATTGAATTGTTCATGTGAAGGTCTGTAATCGGTAAGGTGCTGTTTGGTCGTATTGGATATTTGTTTAAATGATTTTGATCTTGATTTGATTTGTATTTATATTTTGATTATTTTGTTTCGATTTATTTTGTTTCGATTTAATTTTTTCGATCAAATTTTGTTTATACTTATGGTTCGTATGCTGGGCTGCAGCATTTTATATTCCAGTTGGTTTTTAAAATGCCTTGCAAACACGAGCATGTCAGTAACTAAAAAACAAAGTAAAAGTCCGTCCAATACAAGTGCGAACCGTTTACTCCGTAATGTTCGATCTGTAACCTTGGACGACGTTGATGACTAATCACTATCTTATCGCGTCGACAAAGTGCTCCACGGCACGACGGACGACAGACCATCAACACCACCGACACCATGGACTACCAGAACCGCGCGGGCTCCAAGTTTGGCGGCGGCGGCGTGGCGTCGAGCAGCGCGACGAACGCGGACCGGCGCGAGCGGCTGCGCAAGCTGGCGCTGGAGTCGATCGACCTGGACAAGGACCCGTACTTTTTCCGCAACCACCTGGGCAATTTCGAGTGCCGGCTGTGCCTGACGGTGCACCAAAACGACGGGTCGTACCTGGCCCACACGCAGGGCAAGAAGCACCAGACGAACCTGGCACGACGTGCGGCCAAGGAGCAGCGCGAGCAGAAGCGCGACATTGATCCGGCGACAGGGCTGCCGGTGGGCGTCGCAGGCGCTGGATTTGGGGCGCTCGGGTTTGGCGGCGATGAGGGCGCCCACGCGGCCGTCGTGCGCATCGGGCGGCCGGGGTACAAGATTGTCAAGGTGCGCGACCCGACGACGAAGCAGCTCGGGCTCCTCTTCCAGCTGCTGTACCCCGACATTGGCGCCCGCATCACGCCACGGTGGCAGATGACGAGCGCGTTCAGCCAGCGTGTCGAGACACCCGACAAGAACTTTCAGTACCTGCTGGTGGCGGCGGACCCGTACGAGACGTGCGCGTTCAAGGTTCCGGCGCGCGAGATTGACCGGCGCCCAGGGCGGACGTTTGACTACTGGGACGCGGACGCGCGCGAGTACTGGGTGCAGGTCATGTTTGTGGACGAGCGTGAGGCGCGCGGGCCGGTGACGGGGCTGTAGGCGAGAGCAGCAGCTCCATCGACTTGCTCGAGAGGCGTCAGACGGCTGGCACCTCTACGGATGGAGCATCTTATCTACATGAACGGCGTTGCCATGTAAGGCTTTTCTTGTCTTTTTGTTGCCGACCAGCTAACCGCCGAGGATACCTGTTTTACTTTTTTCGTTATATCACTTGCAGTTTTGAGTCATGGAATCGATTGATTGAACTAGGTGTCAGACACGAGGAGTTGAGGAGGACCTACTTTTTGCAGGCGTCGCACACGACCGACACGACGGTCAGGTTGGGGAAACCGCCGCCGCAGTCGGCGACGCCGTGCTTGATGGCGACGGCGCACTGCTTGACAGTGCTGCCCTCGACGGAGCAGACGGAGCAGCGGGTGAAGGTGGTGGTGCACATGGCGGTGGTGGTGAGGTGGTGGTGAAGTTGGAGTTGGAGGTTGAAAGCTGGAGTTGAAGGCAGTTGTCAGTTGTCGTGTTGGTGAGCTGATGGATGAAGATTGATCGGACCAACAGGACGGCACTGCATTCTTATACAAGTGGCAGATGGCCATGCAACTGTTCTGTGCATCTGTTGGCTGAACTGTTTGGCCGTGAACGATGCTTGGTGTTTTCACTGCGAGCTGTTCACGGACATAGCGTTCAAGGCAACGTCTGTTCAAGGCGACGTCTGTTCAAGGCGGCTGTTCGCCTGCACTTGCACTGATTGTTCAGCATTCTTTGCTCTGCACTGCACTGATTGTTCAACACTCTTTCGCTCTGCACTGCACTGTTCAGCATCTCACTCCGTCCTCTGTCCAGCGTATTCCAAGCCTCCACATGGCCGTACATTGATATCAAATGGCACAGAAAAAACAGAAAAAACAGAAAAACAAAAACAAAAAAGCAACGACTACAGATTCAGCGAGTACGGAACGACGGCCTTGTCGATGATGGGCGCGCGACGCGCCATACCGTCGGCCTCGTCGGGCCACGTGGTGCGTGAAAACCACGCGTCCTCGGCGGCGGCGGCGGCGTCAAACGCAACGCGGCACTCGGGCGGCAGCAGGGCGCGCACGTCGTCGGGCACGGCGCCGAGACCCTGGAAGGGCGTCAGCAGGCCGGGCGCCGCGTGCACGGGGTCGCGGAAACGGTCGTACGCGGCGGGCGCGATGCCCTGTGGCGGCCCCTGGAGCACGACGTCGACGACGAGACGCGAGCGAGCGACGGCGGGCGCAAGGGGCGGCAGCGCGTCGGACGCTGCGGTCTCGTCGCCCGGTGCAATCTGCACGGCGCGTGCACGTCTGGGCTGCATGCTGGCCGGGTACTGCATCGTGTTGGTGTGGATGTCGTAGGCGCCGTCGAGCGTCGCGCCCATGCGTGCGGCCGCGAGCATGCTGTTGAAGGAGCTGGCCTCGCGCGCGTGCTCGAGCTGCCAGTTGGTCTCGGTGACGCCGGCCGTCGTCCGCCGCTTCTTGTCGGCCACGGTGGCCGTCGGGACCGGCGCGGCGCCCTGCTGCCCATGGTAGACGGCCGACGCGCCGTGCCACGCGACAAACTGGTTCTTGTTGTACGGCGTGCCCGGCACGTGCGTGTCCAGCGGGTCGGCCAGCGCGCCCTCGATCGCGCCCTCGTCGCGGCACCGCTGCTGGTCGTAGTCGTCCGTCACGCGCCGCCCGCCGACCACAATCAGCGCGCCAAACTCGCGGAACACGCTGCGCGCCGTCACGACTCCTATCGCGCGGCCCTTGTAGCTGTGCGGGATGATTTCGCGCTCAATCATGTCGCGCTTCTCGTCGTCGTCGACGATAATCTTGAACAGCTTCTTGTGCTTCGTAAAGAACAGGTACGAGTCGCGGAATCCCACGCACCGTGCCGGCTCCGTCGACAGCATGTACAGCCGGTCGCCCCGGCCCGGCAGCGTAAACGTCCGGCACCGGTACTCGCGCCCGCCCAGAAGCCGCCCGTTCTTGTCCACCTTGGTCTCGCCCACCGGGTCCTCGGGCAGCGCCAGCTCGTCGTTGACCACGTCCACCACGTGGCCGTCCTTGTCAATGGTCTGCTGCAGCACCGGCGCCGGCTGCCCCTTGCGTCCCCCGCGCCCACGCCACCCGCCACGGCCCCGCCGCCGCGGCGTGCCGTCCGCGTTCAGCGTCAGGCTCTTTTCCTTGAGTGCCGCAATCTCCGACTCGCTCATCGGCACCTCCACCATCCCGTCCCAGTCGGGCGGCCGGTTCTTGGGCGGCCGACCCAGCCGCTTCTTGCGGATCATCAGCACGCGCGGCGGCGACGCCGGGCCCGAGTTTGTGCCGTCGTTGGTGTCCGCGTCCGTCGCCCGCTTCGTGTCGTCGGTCGTGTCGTTGTTATCATTGTTGTCGTCGTTGTTGTCGTCGTTGTTGTCGTCGTCGTCGCCATCGTCCTGGTCGCCGTCGTTGCCCTCATCGCCCTCATCGCCCTCGCCCTCGTCACCTTCGTCACCCTCGCCCTCGCCCTCGTCACCCTCGCCCTCCTCGTCGTAGTCGCCCTCCTCGTCGCCGTCTGCCATCACGTCGTCTTCGAGCGGGTCCAGGCTCTTGGGCGTGCGTTCTGCCCGTCAGTCGCGTTCGCCGATGCAAATGGAAAAGTGGAAAAGACTCACCCAATGCAGCGGCCGCCTTGCGTGCGGCGGCTCTGCCCGATGCGCGTCTGCCGTAGTCGACCATGGTGGTTGTGCGTCTCTTTGCTGTCGCGTCTTGTGCAGTCTCCAAACGAACCAGGGCGAGCGCGACGCGGATTAGTCAGGGACAGTGTTGAGTCTACTCACACTGTATTCGCACTGTATGGGGCATCTTACATTGTACGGTAACTGACCTGTGAGACGAACCAACTACTCCGTAGATTGTATATTCTAAACCATGTAAAATATAACAGTATGTCATCTAGATTGACGAAAGCACCGCCGAGAGACTGAAGCAGCACTGTGCTCTTGTGCTTGGGTACAGGACGGGTCGACTCGATTGCGACAATTGCCGCGATCTACCCGCTGATTGGCCCCACACCTGCCGCCATCACTCAGGGGCTCGCACGCTCTCGAAACCTTTGGGACATCCCATTCGAGCAGAAGAGCAAACGTATATCTATCGTGTTTGCATCTGCCACAGTTTACTCCGTACTCCGTACTCCGTAAATTTATATTTACATATATTTACTCTTCTGCGTTCCTTCTGTTGCAGCCCTTTGCCCCACAGCACCCCGCTCGGTGTCTCCATCACACCGCCGCCAGCTTCCCCTGAGCTTCGCCTCTCCTTCGTCCTTTCATCGACCATCGACAACACCGCCACAACCACACACTGCAACGACCATGGACAGCTCCGGCAGCCGTCTGTACCTCAACTTCAACCAGGCCGGCGGCGGGCTCGCCCCCAACGCCAACGACCGCGCGGCCTACCCGACGACGCCCTCGACCTTTCCCCAGCCCGTCTTCCCGCCGCCCGGCCAGCAGGGCCAGCAGCAGAATGCCAACATTGGCGTTGCCTCATCGGGGCAGTACCAGGGCCAGTCGCAGCCTCATGGCCAGGGCCAAGGCCAGGGCCAGGGCCAGAGCTACTTTTCCCAGGGCGGCCAGTACGCCCAGCAGTACGCCCAGCAGCAGCAGCAGCAGCAGCAAAACGTGCACGCCGTCGACTACGCGACGCAGGCGCCATCGGCCAACGTGACGCCGTCGGTGAGCGCCAACAGCCTGTACGCATCGCAGCAGCCGGGCCGCTCCAACACGCCGGGCGCCTCGGACCCCAACACGGGCCTGGCCCACCAGTTTTCGCACCAGAACCTGGGCGGCGCGGCTCGTGGCCACGCCGGGCCTGGTGTCGGTGGTGTGGTGGGCAACTACAGCCGTGCCGCGCCGTCGGCACAGCGTCCACGCACGGCGGGCGGGTCGGCGTACCAGTCGGGCTACAGCGGCTACGCGAGCCAGCCGCTGCCGGTGCAGGCGCCCGTGTTCGAGTTCCAGGCGGCGCCCGATCGCAACCCCGACCGGTACGGTGCCAATGCGAACAACAACCAGAAAAAGTGCTCGCAGCTGGCGGCCGACTTTTTCAAGGACAGCGTCAAGCGTGCACGCGAGCGCAACCAGCGGCAGAGCGAGATGGAGCAGAAGCTGTCGGAGCCCGGGCTGTCGGCGGCGCGCAAGGACGCGGTGTGGTCGACGGCCGGGCGCCGCGAGGGCTCGTACCTGCGCTTCCTGCGTACCAAGGACAAGCCGGAAAACTACTCGACCGTCAAGATTATTGGCAAGGGCGCGTTTGGCGAGGTCAAGCTGGTGCAGAAGAAGGCGACGAACAAGGTGTACGCGATGAAGTCGCTCGTCAAGACGGAAATGTTCCGCCGCGACCAGCTCGCGCACGTGCGTGCGGAGCGCGACATTCTGGCCGAGTCCGACAGCCCGTGGGTCGTCAAGCTGTACACGACGTTCCAGGACGCCAATTTCCTGTACATGCTCATGGAGTTTCTGCCGGGCGGCGACCTGATGACGATGCTGATCAAGTACGAAATCTTTTCCGAGGACATTACGCGCTTCTACATGGCCGAGATTGTGCTCGCCATTGAGGCCGTGCACAAGCTCGGCTTCATCCACCGCGACATCAAGCCCGACAACATCCTGCTGGACCGCGGCGGCCACGTGAAGCTGACCGACTTTGGCCTGTCGACAGGCTTCCACAAGCTGCACGACAACAACTACTACCAGCAGCTGCTCGAGGGCCGCCCGAACCGCCCGCGCGACAATAGCAACCGCCACTCGGTCGCCATTGACCAGATCAACCTGACCGTGAGCAACCGCTCGCAGATCAACGACTGGCGCCGCTCGCGCCGCCTCATGGCGTACTCGACCGTCGGCACGCCCGACTACATTGCGCCCGAGATTTTTACGGGCTACGGCTACTCCTTTGACTGCGACTGGTGGTCGCTCGGCACCATCATGTTTGAGTGCCTCGTCGGCTGGCCGCCCTTTTGCGCCGAGGACCGCCACGACACGTACCACAAGATTGTCACGTGGCGCCAGTCGCTCTACTTTCCCGACGACATTACGCTCGGCGTCGAGGCCGAGAACCTGATCCGCAGCCTGATTTGCAACTCGGAGAACCGCCTCGGCCACGGCGGCGCCCACGAGATCAAGGCGCACCACTTCTTCCGCGGCGTCGAGTTTGACAAGCTGCGCCAGATCCGCGCGCCGTTTGAGCCGCGCCTCACGAGCAACATTGACACGACCTACTTTCCCATTGACGAGATTGACCAGACGGACAATGCGACGCTGCTGCGCGCACAGCAGGCCGCCGCCGGCCGCGCCGCTCAGCCCGAGGAGAGCCCGGAAATGTCGCTGCCGTTTATCGGCTACACATTTAAGCGCTTCGACAACAACTTTCGATAGGCCATCTTGCCTCTGTTGGACTAGCCTGTCTTTTTGAATACCACCGACTTTCAATTTAGTTTGTCTACGAAACAGCTCTAGTATACAACGTAACCCGTGTGACAAGCGACCCAGTGTGACAAGCGTGGTTTCTCTATTTCAAAAGAAACGCCATCGACGGAACGTCTGGTCGAGGCGCAGACAGGGTCTCGCCGACTGCCCTCTTTCGAGCTGGCAGCCGACCAGGCCGACCAGGCCGACCAGGCCAGACAGGACCGGCAACAGACGCCCTTGCTCGCCGAGCTTTGCCAATGTTTCCAAAGGGGGCATGCTGTCGCCTGGTCTGTGCCCGCCATCGCGTCGCGCCGGTCAAGATGTGCAAGCGCTGGTAGAACAGAAGAGGACTAGAAGGTACACCGCCTGGTCCGGCGGTCGACTAGTTGACAGGGAGGGCGTCGATACTGCCGGCCCAGTCGGCGTCGACGAGAGTGGCGCGGTCGCTGTAGAGAAACTTGTAGGCGGTCTTGATGGTACCGTCGCTGACGCCGGCGACGCTGGCGATTTCGCGCGAGGTGCGCGGGTCCTCGAGGTAGTGGGCGGCAAAGTAGATGCAGGCGGCGGCGACGGACAGGGGCGAGCGGCCGGCGAGGTCGGCCATGGCGAGCGTCTTGCGGGCGAGCGCCTTGCTGACCTTTTCGAGGCGCGGGGTGTTGCGGAAGCCGAGCAGCGAGCAGTAGCGCGTGCACAGGTCCTCGGCGGTCGTCGATGAGGACGCCTTGTAGTCGCGGACGCCCTGGGCGGCGCTGGCCTGGGGGTTCTTTTCCTGGATCTTGGAGAGGAAGCTCTCGAGCGACTTGAAGACGCGGCCAATCTCCTTTTTCTGGACGTTGGTGATGGAGTAGATTTCGCGGAACGTGCGTGGGACGTCGCACTGGCGGCACGCGATGAAGATGCAGCCGGCGATGACGGCCTCGCGCTGCTTGCCCTTGAGCTGGCCGTGCTCGTAGGCGAGCTTGTAGATGTGCATGGCCGTCTGGCCGACGACGGGCGGCGCGCTCATAATGTCGACGAGGTTGGAGATGGACCGGAACCCGTCCTGCAGGTCGTTGTTGAGCTTCTCGGACTGCGACTTTTTGTTGATGCTGTTGAGCTTGCCGGCGAGCTTGCCGTTGGCGGCACGCATGTCGACCTGCGTGCGCAGGCCCTCGTCGGTGGCGAGCGAGTTGGCCGACTCGCCGACACGCGACGGGTCGTCGTTGCCCTGGTCGTCGTTGGCAAACGTGCGCCACTCGGAGCGGCTGTCGATGATGCGCGCGCCGACGACGAGCCCGCACGAGCCGCACACGAGGTCGCCGCTGCTAAACTCCTCGACCAGGTTCGGCGGGTACTCCTTGCACTCGTTGCACAGGATCACATTGTCGAGGTTCTCCTTGAACGGCGCGGGCGCCGCGGCGGGCGGCGCAACCATGGCGGCGAGGCGGAGACGAGGCGGTGTCGGACGTGGTGTCGGACGTGGTGGTGGCGACAGCAAGACCGACAGCGAGACTGACAGCGAGACCGGCAGCACAGGGGACGGCGCGGCGTTGATGTTGATGAGAAGCCACGGACCGACACAGTCGATGCAGAAGCGACACAAGTAGCGGCGCAAGGCACCGAAGCCTCGAGAAGTACGTGGCCCATTCTTTATGACTAAGCATTATATTACTGTATATTTCCACTAATTCATCGTCGCACGAATCACTAAAAGTAATGTCGAGCATAAGCGTCCACAGCCCCATTGTCAGGATGTGACAATGCATTCAGGGCTGCCCGAATTCATGGACGGTCGCGTTTACGCGTGCGAATTTAGCTGGCTGCGCCGCTGTTTAAGCGGGCGAAGTGGCCGGCTTGCCTAGACTGCTAATTGGATCACATTTGAGGGCAGACTGGCATTATTCATTCTGCACTATACTACTCGTCGCGGTGGTACCGCGTCCACTGGCGGTCGGCGCGGCCGTCGGCCAGGTCGACCGAGTACAGCGACGACGGGCTGTCGGCGGCGTCGACCGACATGGCCGAGACGGTCGACAGGCGCGACAGGCACGAGCGACGCGAGCCGTGCGACGCGCGCGACATGGCTGAGACGGCCGATGGGCCGCGGCGCAGGTCGGCGACGCGTGTTTGCAGGAGCGGGTCGGCGACGGAGGGTTCGGGGCGCGTCTCCTGCGTCTGGTCGGACTGGTCGGACTGGTCGGGCTGGTCGGCAAACGGGTTGACGCGACGCTGTGAGCGGACGGGCACGGTCGGGGCGGTTGACGCGGCGGACACGGTCGACACGGTCGACTGCGACGACAGAGACGACAACGACGACACGGACGGCCTGTGCGCGAGCGGGTGGTCGTGGTATTGTGGCTGAGGCTGGGGGCGGTGCTCGGGCTGGTGCTCGGGCAGAGACTGTGGCGACTGGCGCGCAGGGTGTGCGAGTGCGAGCGTGAGCCGGGCCTGCTGCTGCTGTGCGTCGTCGAGCACGGAACTGCGGCTGGCGAGCGACTTGCGGATCATGGCGCGGCGCGTCTGTTCGTAGTCGGCAAACACCGAGGGGGGCGAGAGGTCGCTGTCGGCGTCGGCCTGGCCTGCCTTTTCGTACGCCGACGGTGGTGCACGGCGGCGTTGGCGTACGCAGAACCAGGCGACGCCAAGCAGCAGCAGAAGCCCGACGACGCCGCCGGCGATGGCGCCCGGCAGCCAGCGCGGCGTGGCTGGCGACGACGTGGCGGCCGGTGTAGAGGCCGCGGTCGACGCCATGGCCGCGACGGAGGCCATCGATGCTGTGGTGGCCGGTGTAGAGGCCGCAGTCGACGACGAGGACGTGCTAGACGAGGCCCGCGTCGTTAGTGTTGTCGGTAGCGGCGTCGTCAGCGTCGTCAGCGTCGTCAGCGCCGTCGCCGGTTCCGACCAGGTCGTTGATGCCGTCCATGGTGCCGCTGCCGATGTGTACGTCTCCCAGGTGTTGGCGTTGGCGTCGGTGTTGGCGTTGGCGTCGGTGTTGGCGGCCTGAGGCGTCCATGACGAGGCTGCTGCTGCTGCTGCTGCTGCTGCTGTCGAGGCAGGTGGGGTTGTTGCGCCGACTGCGCCTGCCGTGCTCAACGCGCCGGCTGGGGCATCTGCTAGCGTCGTGGGCGCGCCCAATGGTGGCGATGGTGAGGCCATGTGTGTCGAAAGCAGGCAGAAGAAGTCGAAACGAAAGAAGCAGAAGAAAGTCGAAACGAAAGAAGCAGGTGAAAGAGCACAGAAAAAGCCGTCTTCGTCGTCCTTTGTTTATATGTTTATCGGTAGGATGCTGGTTGCTGGGCCGCACGAGGATGCGGGATCCGACTTGTGAGATGAATATGCGGCTGGCCGTGTTTGTTGTCGTTATATATTTATTCTTCGTTTGCTGGTTATTCGTCTAATTTGGTCAAGATCGCCGCTTCGTCGTGTAGTGCAGGTGAGATCCGCGGCAAGCAGGTTTCTCTTGTGTGTCTCACTCGACCGAGGTAACGAGACCAAACTGGTAAATGCAAACGAGAGCAAAAACGAGAAACGGAAACGAGAAACGAGAAACCATAACACGCAAAGCCACGAGACTGACGCCCGATATAAGAAAACGTCAAGGCGCAGCATTTTTGGTCAGAGAGCTTCTGCAGGCCAAGCACAGCCCCACCTGCCGCGCCTGTCCTGCACCTGCCGTCTGTTGGCCTGCGCGCAGCTCGCATGAACGTGCTGAATACGGGTGACACTTTTAAGCATACGGAGTATGGGTGACATTCTTCCGAGCCAAATACGAGCACGTCACCGCAAGTAAATGGTCTGTTGTCTGATCAGGATCGTAGCCTGTCTGCAAGTGTTTGAGAGTCCTCCGCGACACGCAAGCGTGCTACCTCAACATGGCGTATGGACCAACGTTTACGGCTTATTCGATAAAAATAAAATCACATGAACACTGCAGTAATCCGACGAGAGCGAGGCTGTGTCTGCCGCCGAGCCTCAGCAACGTCTGCAGCCCCACCGCCACGCTAGCCTGTTTGTCGTCTATTTATAGCAGTCGCGTGCGTCACGACCGGGCTCGTGCAGGTGAGAGGTGTCGACGCACGGTCGTAGTGCAGTTCTGGCCTCATCACTTTCAGCGGTAGCAGTTTCAGCGCGTTTGCGCTAGCAGGGCCGTACAGGCCTGTGCCCAGCATTTTCCAGGGCGTTTGCGCTGTAACAGGGCCGTACAGGCCTGTGCCAGCAGTTTCAGCGCGTTTACTCTCAGTACAGCCAGCAGTTTCAGCGTTTGCCTCAGGCCTTACAGCGCCTGTACGCCCAGCAGTTTTCACCGCGTTTACTCTAACAGGGCCGACAGCGCCTGTGCGCCCAGCATTTCAGCGTGTTTGCTAACAGGCCGTATATTTACAGCGCTTGTAGGCCCATCAGTTTCGCAAGTTTGCGCTAACAGGGCCGTACAGGCCCAAGGCAGATTAATAGTCGACTCGAGTATATTTCATATCCAACATATCCAACACCTCGACGGCAACCGACCAGACGGCAACTACGTCTAGCCGCCGCCGCCGCCGCCGCCGCAGCCGCCACCCCCGCCGCCGCTACTACCTCCGCAGCCACCTCCGCCGCCGCAACCGCCACTGCCACAGCCGCCGCTGCCACTGCCTCCACAACCGCCACTGCCTCCACAACCACCGCCGCTGCCACAGCCGCCGGCACACGCGCCGCTGGTGCCGCTGCCGTCGACAATGACGGGCGGCGCACAGCCGGACGCGTAGGGCACGTAGTAGGGCACCATCATGTACGGCGAGTACATGTAGTACGAGGTGCCCCAGGCGGTGTAGTACTCGTCGCGCGGCGGCAGCGTGCGCCCCTGCTTGGCAGCGCGCTTGGCCGCCTTGTCGTAGTTGTGGCGCAGCTTCTCGAGCTGGCGCGCACGCTCGGCACGGCGCGTCGCGCGCCGGAGCGGGTCCGTGTCGTCGACGGCCGTCGCGCTGTGCGCCGAGATGTGGTTGTGCGACGGCGCGCCGGCCGCGCTCGCGCCAAAGTCGTCGTGGATGCGCTGGTCCGTGGACGCGCCGAGCACGCGCCGGACGCTGCCGACGAGCGCCGTGCGCGTCGCCTCGCAGTACCAGCACGTGCACTCGGCGTACACTTGGCCGAAACGCCGCTGGTACAGTTTGCTCGTGAACGCGTACGCCATGCCCAGCTTGTCCTCGTCGACCTTGTCGTCGTGGTCGATAAAGGTGCCGTGCACCTTGCGCCGGCCGGCGCCCGACTCCGTCAGACGCGTCGTGTACCCGTAGTACTGCGCCGGCGACAGCTGGTGCGTGTGCCACGCCAGGTCAATGTCGAGCGTCGGCACCAGCATCAGCGGCGTGTCGGCCATCAGGCCGACGAAGCGGTGGTACTTTGTAATGAGCCGCGCCATCGTCGCCCGCGCCGCCGGGCTGTGCAGCCAGTCGCTGTCCTGCATCTTCTGGCTGAACAGGCCCTGCCGCCGCACCGCGCCCGCCAGGTCCAGCGCCAGCGGCGACGCGTTGCCCCAGTACCGGCTCATCATCCGGCGCACCGCCACGCCGCCGTCCTTGGTTCCGACCGCACTGTGCTTGCAGAGTGCCGTGTCCGCGAGCGCCGCCTCGAGCCGCACGCGCACGTCGTCGAGTGGTGCCGGTGCCGTCTGTAGTGGCAGGTCATGCAGCGCCGCGGCCAGTGCCGGTGTCGCCAGCAACCGGTTCGGCGCCGTGCGTGCCTCGACGCGCTCGCTGCCCTTTTTGAACGGCGTCGGCGCGCCCGTTCGGAGGTCGAGCACCGTGCCCGGCATCGGGCGGTCCGCGTCGAGCAGCAGCCGCACGTCACGCCGGAACTTGGCGCCCACCAGCACGTCGCGGTTGAGCCGGCCGCCGCACATGCCGCACGACGCCTCGAAGCCCGCGTCGCCGTAGCCCTGGCCGTCGAGCAGCTTTCCAAACTCGACGCGCTGTTTGTCGCCACCGTCCAGCAGCGTCTCCCACCGGTTGGCCACCTGCCCCGGCGCGACGGCGCGGCTGTGGCGGCTGCTCGTGTGCGTCCACTGGACCTGCACGTCGGCGCTGCAGTGCGGGCACGCGAGCGTGTGCGTCATGGGATCGGCCAGATTGTCCCAGGCGCGCCCGGTCAGCGCGGTCCACGCGGCCTGTGCGTCCGCGGGCGCCGTGTACGCGTAGTCGCCGCTCGCGTTCTTGGCGAGCAGCGGTGTCGTCTGTGCAAGCGGGAAGCCGGCGGCCCATAGCCAGCCGCGGCCGGTGCGCAGGCAGTCTTCGAGGAACGCGCGTGGGTTGAGCATGTGCGCGTGCAGCACGAGCAGCACGTCGAGCGGCAATGGCCCGAACGCGGCAGGCTGGCTGTGCTGTGGAAAACCGGCGTACGCAGCGTCCGACACGGTCACGGACGACGCACGCATAATGTCCTGCGTCAGCGGCGACTGCGGCAGCGCCGTCCACCATGCGGCGTAGCGCTCGGCGGCACGCGCGACGTACAGCGCCCAGCGCTTCTCGCGTAGCTGTGCCATGCGTACGGCGGGTGCCTGGTCGGCGGGCGCCGAGGCCGGTCCGTCGGGCGTCGGCACAGTCACTTCAAACGCCGCGCCGTCGGTCGCGAAACGGTCCGGCAGCCCAAACACGCCGTCCGTGTAGCCGACGTCCTCCTGCAGTGCCTGGAACGCGTGCAGCAGGCGCAGGTGTGCGAGACAGCTGTCCTGCGTCAGGTCCGCGCAGCGTGGCGCCGGCGCGAGCGACAGGAACGGGCCCATGTCGGGCGCGTCGGCGAGGTCCATGGCGGCCATGGCGGCCGCGGCCTCGGCGTCGGTCACCGCCTGGCCGTCGGTCGTGTACACGGGCAGCGCGTCGCTGCTCATGTTTGCGTTGGCGTTGATTGTGTCGGTGGCGTGGCCGGTCTCGGGCACCGTGCGTGGCGTCTCGCTCGACAGTGCTGGTGCAGCCCGCGCGGCCAGCGGCCGTCTCTGCTCGCTGGCGCGCTTGGAAAGAAGGCCCATGTTGTCGTTTGATGTTCTTTGGTGGCTTGTTTTGTGTTGTCTGTTTGTTGTTTGCTGAAAAGGGGTAATGCACAGACGAAGAAGGTGGCGTGAAACGCCCGGCGCGCGCCTTCCTTTTGTACGGAGTAGACGTGCCTTTTGTAGACGTGCTTACGTAGGATGGCGCTGCAGCCGATACGACGAATGCGAAGCACAATACGCGGAACGAGCAAAGACGCAGTATATTTACGGTGCGCCTTGGCGACCCGTCACGTTGCCGTTGCCTGTTTGCGGGCGCTTGTGGAACGTCGAGGTGCGTGTCGTCCATGCACAGCCTCGCGTCAGCAGAAGAGGTGCGGAGGAGGGCCAGGGAGGCCAGGGCAGGGAAAGGGCGACCCGGCGCGGCCGGTGGCCGAACTGGGCAAGCGCTCTCCACCCCGTCGTGAGAATGACGTCGCACACGCATAAGACGAGAAGACGGGAAGACGGGAAGACGGGAAGACGAGCAGACGAAAACAAGAAGCTGCAGCAGTGGCCATGCAAAGCTTGGTTGCTCGTCACGCCAAGATCGGGGCTGACTCTGGGCAGCGTCCAAGCTTGGCAAGCGACAGTGGCATTTTGTTTTTTTTATTAAATTTTGATTAAATTTAAATTTTGATTTAAATTTTGTACTGAGAGACAAGAAGACAAATTATACAACAAGGCGTTTAAAACGAGGCGCATTTACTTATAAATGAACAATCGCAAGGAAAAACAAAATGTTACTTGGACAAAATGAACAATAGCAAACAAGGATAACTCGGCTTATTCCTGCTTATAACGAATGTCGTGCAAAACTCGGCTTTGCTCACGTACTCCGTAGGCTAGAAAGACACGGCTTGTCCAGATCAGCCCTACGCGATGGCCCATTTCGTCGCAACAACTTATGCCAAAGAGAAAATGTTGCTTGTCCCTGGCGTCTGTGGTCGCCACCGGCGCCCGTTGCCGTCTCGCACGCTCGCACGGACATGGCCTCCGTACTGCCATGCTGCCTGGACCGCTATCCGGCAAACGCTGCGTGACACATTTTGCCCCGGGATCAGTGCGTCCGAGGCTGCTTCGAGTACTCTGTTTTCTGTAATATGTAACGCGCCCCGCTTTTAAGGACGACGTCACGTAGGGCCAAGTATGTTGAAATTGAATACCACGTTGGTGTGGTCCGTTTGTGGCGTGCCAGACATGGACCCTGTTTCGAACGTCTAGGATCCCGTCGCGCCCGACGCGACGACCAAATTTCTGGCGACCGACAGCGCTTAGGACCCAACCAGGGACCACTGGGCCGCATCGCCGGATCGGGCAAGACACGGTACGTTCGTATCATGGCAGCGCAAGCGGCTTGCGCATGACGTGCTCAGCGACATGGCGACATCTCATCTTTGGGCCGGTCCATACGATTTTATACTCCGTACGAGATTGGGAAGCTGCTGGGCCGAAACGGGTAGGTGGAATGGGATCGGCGGACTAGTGCGGACTAGCGCGCGAACAAGCTTTCGCGGTGGACGCCAAGAAAGGCAACTGCCGGGCACCTACCGGGCACCTGCCGGGTACGCGCGCCGGCACACGCCCGTCTTGGCGTGGCGCGGCAGGGTTCTGGGATCTGCTACGTTTACTTTTTGGCTATGTATATTACAAAATATGTACAGAGTCAATAGACAGAAAGCTTATCTGGCTCGGCTATCCAGAATGGAAGGTGGCGTGCCATCCGGCGGCGATCCCTTCAGGACGGGAAGGTGCGCCTGGCGCCGGCAGAGCGCGCACGACACGGCCGCCACGGAGTGTACGCAATGCCGCTCGTCTCGCGGGCGCGGTCTTCGTCGGTCAGCGCGCGCCGCCGACGTATGCCTTTACCTGTCGTGCCGGCCTTGTCTGGCAGCACCTTCCTTTCTCGCAGCATGCGGTTGAGCGACAACGACGTGCAATCGTGCAGTCGTGCAGTCGTGATCGTCTTTGGGAAAGCACGACTCGCGTCTCGAAAAGTATAAATGCAGCGCGCCGCCCAGGCCTTGTCATGCTCTCCATCTTCAGCTTCAGCTTCAGCTTCAGCTTCAGCTTCTCACCTTCTGCTTCTCACCTTCTTCAGATACGCCTCCCCAACTTGACCATGCTCTTCCCTGCAGTGGTTGCGCTGCTGGCGACGGTGGCGGCCGCATCGCCGGTACGTGAGGTGCGCACGGTGGGCCTGCCGATGCAGCGCCGGGCCAACGTGACGGCGGTCAAGAACATTGTGGCCAAGGGCCGGGCGCGGCTCGACGCGATCAACGGCGTGGCGACGGACTCGGCCGTGGCGCGCCGCACGTCGTCGGGCACGGTGACCAACGACGACGTGTCGTACGTGGCGCCGGTGTCGATTGGCGGCGCGACGTGGCAGCTCATTGTCGACACGGGCTCGTCCAACACGTGGTGCGGCGCGCAGTCGTCGTGCGAGGGCACGGCGACCGGCTCGGCCACGGGCGCGACGGTGTCGGTGTCGTACGGCAGCGGGTCCTTCTCGGGCAAGGAGTACACCGACACCGTCAGCTTCGGCGGCCTGACCGTGGCCAAGCAGTCCATCGGCGCGGCCAGCACGGCCACCGGCTTCTCCGGCGTCGACGGCATCTTCGGCTTCGGCCCGGTCGGCCTGACTGCGGGCACCGTCGCGGGCGCCAGCTCGGTGCCGACGTTCATGGACAACCTGTACGCGCAGGGCTCCATCGCGGCCGAGGTGCTCGGCGTCGCGTTTGCGCCCGAGTCCGGCAGCGACACCGACGACGCCAACGGCGAGCTGACGCTCGGCGGCGTCGACAGCAGCCGCTACACCGGCGCGCTGACGTACTTTCCGACGCTCACGAGCGGCGACGCCAGCGCCTACTGGGGCATCGCCATTGCCAAGTTTGCCTACGGCAGCACCACGCTCGCATCGCGCGCGACCGGCATCGTCGACACCGGCACCACGCTCATCTACATCCCGACGAGCGCGTACCGGGCCTTTCTCAGTGCGGCCGGTGGCACCGCCGACGCGTCCAGCGGCCTCGCCAAGTTTGCCACCAAGCCGACGGCCAACTTTGCCATCACCTTTGGCACCACCACATACACGCTCACGCCCGCCCAGTACCTTGTCCCCGCCGCCCAGTACTCCTTCTACGGTCTGTCCAGTGGCAGCTACTACGCCTGGATCAACGACGGCGGCAGCTCCGGCGTCAACACCATCATCGGCCAAAAGTTCCTCGAGAACTACTACTCCGTCTACGACACCACCAACGCCCGCATCGGCTTTGCCACCGCCGCCTAGACCGGCCTCGCCACGTCCAAAACCGGCTCACTCACATGTATCCTTTGCTAGTTGCAATTCAATTCACTCCCTAGGCAAGCCCTGCACCCTTTTACGCTCAAGCCCGCTGCATGCCGTGTGCATCCATCACAGCGCTTCCACCGCATCCTCAAAGTCGTCGTCCTCGTCGTCCTCGTCGTCCTCGTCGTCGTCGTCCTTGTCGCTCGTCGCCCGGTCCGCATCCTCTACACGATGAACCTCGCCAGTGGCACAGCCAGCACCAGCCTGGCGTTGCCGCAGCGCCCGTATCGTGTCGAGTGTCACCCCCCATTTATACTTGAGAGTGTCAAAATTCTTGTAGTAGACAGAGTCGTCGAAATCGTCATCAGATAAGCAGTCAAGAGGAGTTTTCCCGTCGTTGTTGCGCTTGTCTGGGTCGACATTGAGAATACCCGGAATGTCTTTTAGCAACTCCCATTCGGGTAATCTTTTACACATCGCCAGGTAGTGCAGGAAGTTGTCGCCCTGGTGGTCCACCACCGCCACGTCCGCGCCCATTGCGCACAGCTCGCGAAAAATGTCGACCATAAACTGCGCTTCTTGCAGGACACTCTCGTCAACAATATTAAAGTAGCAGGTCAGAAGCAGATCGGCCGGCGTCCCGTTGTGTGACCCCTCCGTCCGCAAGTCCATGCCGTGCGCGGCCAGCAGTCTCATGGACGCAGTAAAGCCGCCACGGGCGTAAAAGGACGTCGTTTTCAGGAGAGAGGCGAAAAGAGCCGTCGTGACGGTGTCGCTGAACTGCACAGTCAGACTGGCACCTCGGTCGAGTAAGAGCGAGACCATGGCCGGGTAATGTAGACTCATCGACAGCGGCGTCATGCCCCACTTAGGGCCCTCAGTGCACGGCGCATCGATCCCGTGCTTGTATTGTGCGTGGTCCAGCAAGAAGCGGGCGGTGTCCAGGTCGCCCTTCACGGCGGCCATGTGCAGGACCGTATGGCCTTCCACTGTGGCGTTCACATCGCAGCGCGGATGCCGCACAAGAGTGTAGGCGGCGCCTATATTATTAGTATGGTACGCGTAAAAAATGGGATACTGTCCAGAATTGTTGGCGGTGTTGATGTCCGAGTCGTCCAGAGCGAGAAGCGAGTCCAGCGACTCGGGCACGATGCCCGCAATACAGTCGTGCAGCCAGGTATTGTTATCGTCGTTCGGCTCGTTTTCCACGAGCGGGTCCAGATTGATTAGCGAGTTCGAGAAGCAATAGCGTGCCCTTCGGACATAGGGATCCCATAAGTAAGTTTGGAGCGAAATGTGGTTAAATCGATACAAAGGCAATACAGCACTGGTACGTTAGTCGCCGTTCCGCGTATTCTGTTGGGCGCGCTTGGACTCACGTGGCGCCGGGGACGTACACTACAAAATTCTCGCGGGAGAGAAGATTGTAGATCTCTACCAACTTCGGCCTCCTTATACCTGCAGCTCCTATTCTCAAGGCCACATCCTAGAAACGGGCGACGTGTTAGCGGGGCAGCCAGTCGAGTTGCGTGTGGTTAAGCGACTCACACCCAACAGAGTCTTGGTGATTGAACCGCCAATCAAAATGTGGTTCGGCAGAAGAGTCTTGTTCGATATGGCTCGTTGGAACCACTCGACATCGCCCAAGGATAACGCGGAACGGTATCTGAGTGCGAATTCATCGGACATGGGAATCGCCGAGGACATCTCGAGGCGGGCACCGAGGCCATCGAGCCCACCCCAGGCCGCCGACACAAAGATGAACCGCGCTCGGAACAGCAGCGTCTGCTTTACAACGATCCGGACCTGCGTCTCCGTCGGGGCGCACCCATCGATGCACGGCGCAATGCGCGGCAGGCGGTTGCAGGAGACTTGCATCAGGCCGAGCACGTTCCGCATCAGGCGGCTGGCCCAGCTGTCCGGCCCGTAGTCATCCCGGTGGCACTGGCACGGACAGGGGGACAGGCGACAGTTCGGGCGGCCGCCGCGGGTCTTGCGAAAACGTCGGCCGTAGCCGGACGACGCCAACGACGGCGCCCGGCATTGTCGCAGGGTCGCGGTGGTCGTCTCCTCCGAGGTGGACGACAGACTCGGGAGCGCTGGCGGATGTCTCGCCAGCGAGTCCATCCCCTGGCCAAGGTACAGCATCTGCTGCTCCATCCCGTGCACTCTCTCGCGGAGCGCGGAGAAGCCGGCCTGGTTGTTGTCCAGTATGTTCGACACGAGCGACTCGAGCAAGAGGAGCCTCTCCTGGTTGGCGTGCCCCACCCGGACAGCTTGCTGCAAATGCGCGTCGGTGGTCTGGCGAAACTCGTCGGTGCTTTGGCGAACCTGGCCCAGCTCGGCCTGGACGCCCGTCAGGCTCTGGGTTGTGGTCTGGGAAAAGGTCTGGAAGCCGATGTCGAGGGAACGCAGGACGGGTTCGCAGGTGCTTCTGCTGCACGTTAGCAGGCGGTCTGTCCACGGTAATGAAACTGGGTGTGGCGGGGGTGGCTGCGACGTACAACTGGGCGGTGGTGGTCAGGGACAGGCAGAGATTCAGCTCTTGCTTGATCGAATCGACGCGCGCGCAGATGCGCGCGATTCTGCTCTTGTGTTTCAGCCACAACTGGCCCACGCGCACTTTCTGCGCGGTGGACAGACGCGGTACCTGGGTCGCAGTCGGCGTTGCGTTGGCAGTCGTCAGCCGGTCGCCGGCGGTGCCCATGACGGCTTGGAATCTGGCGAGCACAACGCCCAGTTCGGCGGCGACGTCGTCAAACTGGAGCTTCAGCGCGTCGAGCTTGTCGGCTTCGAGCGTGGCCGCGGGGCACAATGGTGGCGCTCCGGCCGCCGTGTTGTCTGCGCCATGGGCGGCCTGGTTGTCGGTCGCAATGCGGTTTGCAAGGTAGCAGACGGACTCCAGTGCATCCTCGAGATCGGTCACGTCGTTGTGCGTGTCCTTTAACGACGAGAAGAAGCGAACCGCCTTCACAACCGCGCCCGCAGCCTGCGCCAGGGCAATGGCACTCGCGGCAGCCGATAGGCCATCCATGGTGACCAAAGGCGGCCTTGAAAATCGTTGAGCAAGAAAGAGGAGAGACGAGGGTCTGTCAAGACAAGAGACGAAGTGGACGGTCGAGACGCCACGAGGAATGCGCGGTGGTGGCAGAGCACAACCGAAATATGTACCAAGTGGTGGAACGTAAATATACGCCGCCTTCTGCAGGGCATTCTAGGCGCCGGCCGTTATCTAGCGTATATGCAGAGCTGACGCCCTGCATGGATCGTGTGGCCATTTCATTGGCTGCATCTTTCCTGACGGTCAGCAGACACTATTTACGGAGTAGCAGCGGTCGTTCCCGAACGGGGCAGTGTTTGCCACGGTACCCCTCTCGTCGACTGGAGAGAGGGCGACAGAGCGTGCCGGGAGTGAGCATCGACCGACGGGTGTTTGTGACACTCGACTGGCGTCGTACGAGCAGAGCCTCCGTTTACACTGGTCACGGTTGTTCTATAGTGTCCAAGGCGGTGTAGCGTGGCAGTATTCCTTTCTGCACTACAAGTACGCCAGTCCGGCTCCCGCTACCATCAATCACAGCGTCGGTGGTTTAGTGGTAAAATCTGTCGTTGCCATCGACAGGCCCCGGGTTCGATTCCCGGCCGACGCATTTTTGCTGTTTTGCCGGTGCGCGTTAAAAAACTAGTTATAGTTCCTTAGTGAGCGAGTCATAATAAGACGCCTTCCGCTCGAGTGCATTGAGATCACGCTTCTGTAGAGGCTTCTGCCTCATATCGTTATCGTGCTGCTGCTGGGCTAGGGCGTGCGCGTCGTCGACCTCTCTGATAACCATCTCTTTGCTGGGTTCCTTTTCCGCTGTCTTTAATTTCTTTGTCATCTTTGTCTTCTTTTTCAGCTTGTTGGATTTCTCCTCCTCGTCCCAGTCGGCCATGGTGGCCTGGTCAAAGTCAAAGTGCATGACTCGCTGCACCTCGGCGTTCCACGCACAGTTGTAGACGCGAATGTCGTCGTTCCGCAGCCCAAGACTGTGTAGCTCTTGTGTCGTGCGGTCCATGGCGGTCTGCAAGTCCACGTTAAGCGGTAGCCTCTCGGGCCGGCCCAAATCACAGCCGGCGTAGGACAAGAGCAGAAGAGACAAGGCCCACGAGTCCATCGTAAACCACGGCGACGACACCGTCATCACGCCGAGAGATACCGGGATCAGCGTGCCCTGGTAGTCCTTGAGGGCGTCGTAGACCCGCTGCTCGTGCTCGATGCCACCGACGCAAAACATAAACACTGCTTTGGCGACCAAGCCGTAGCCGGCGCTTGTGACAGCCACACTCATCAAGAAGCCATAGCGGCCCTCGCGGCCACACGGAGCACATCTCTGGGTGATATCTGCCTCCGAGGCCTCGGCCTGCCGCTGCAAAGCCTCGTGGATCCCGGCCTGTGTAAGTGGGTGACGGTCAGGCGTGCCGTGCATGCGAAGCGACGCAGCCCGGTGCAGGTCGACGTTGGGGCACTTTGGGTCAAGCGGGCTCTGGTGCACGACGCCCAAAAGACAGGCCTGTGTGCAGAAGGGAAGGGTTCGGGCCAATGGTTGCTGGCGCTGTGCCTTCGGGGCTGTTCTTGAGGTAACCTTGTTGGTGTTGTTGCCGGAACCGCCATGTCTCTTACGGGAACGAAGAGGCATGGCTGTTGAGTTTGTGCGATTCCGTTTCGAGCCCGAGCCTCTACTGCGGTAGTCTTCGTCATCGCCTTTTCCTTGTTGGCCCCCGTCTGGGCCAGCACCTGCAGAACCGCCTTTATCTTCGTCTTCATCGCTGTCACCGTCTTCGTTGTCGTCGTCTCCGCTCTCATCGTCTCCGCTGTCGTCGGCGTCGGTGTCTTCTTTAGCGTCGTCATCCTTGGCATCGACTTCGTCTTGGACTAGATCGCCTCGCTTTCCCTCATACTGAACTTCAGGCCACACCGTCCGACCACTTGTCCAGGTTTTGATCTCCCTTTCGGACGGCGCGCGCTCTCGAAGCCCGAGTAAGACAAGCGTAGCCATGTACGCCGCGGCTGTCTCGTGCGTAGGTATAGGCGCCGGATTGCCTTTGGGTGTATACGCCACGCAGTGGTAGCGTAGCGTATCGAGGTCGCTGGCCGCCACGTGTAGTAAAATCAGGCCGTGCCCCGTGGCAATATACCCGTACTCTAGGGCACCCGATACCATATAATGGTAAGCTTGACATAGGGCCTTGGCCAGGTACACCGAGGGGTAAGCCGAGCTGAAGACAGCATCGCTCGTGGCTTTGCTGGGTGGCACTTCACGATCAATGCCCGCGGCATGGAGCACAAAGTTGTCGGGCGGGTTCTGGAGCATGTGCTGTAACTTGGAAGCATCAAGACGGTGGGCCGCCTTGTACTCCCCAACTAGAATGCGTACGCCTATTTTGGCTTGTTCCGCATAGTCATATAGGCAGATGCGGTCCGCCACGTTCGCACCGCCTGATTCCGCAGTGCGCTTGCGCTTGGCCGGCCCAGACGTCTGTGTCCGCTTGTCCTCATCGGCGAAGAGAACCGTGCGCGGGGTCACGGCCTTGCGGCGGCGCGTTTGACGAGGTTGAGGCGCAGCAAGCAGGTGGGCATTGACAATCTCGGCGGCTGGCTTTTCAAGAGCGATTCGTAGAAAAGGGCGTAGGGTTGCTTCGTTCCTTGATTTGGGGCTAAAAGCAGACAAAAAGCCCGATATATCGTGAGGCGATGGAAAAAGCGCATCAAGGGGTTCGAGACGAGCTTCAAGTTGCCGAAACGTTTGGGCGTGGAGTGCCGCAAATTCAGCCCAGGGCTGGAGATGCCGAGGACAATATCTGCCTGCGACAGAAGTTGTGCCCCGAGCCAATTGCGATCGGTCAGTTTCCACGGTGAATTCTTCATATACGCGATCGTGGACAAGGCGAAGAAACTGGAGTAAATTCGTCTTCCTCACGTTTGTTGCTTGCTGGGCGATGATTTTATCTTTTTCGGCGTTTTCTTTTATAAGACGCGCAATTAGCTCGTCCTTTGTTTCATCTGTGCCTTTATAAGCGGCCCCCTTGTTGGGAGGCGTAGAAGGTGTCGCGCTCTGATTCATTGTCGTTGAGGATGAGATAGACAAATGTGTAAGTTGGGATGTGCAGGGAGGTTGAGTGGGAGAGAGACCGTATGGACTCCAATATGACATGAGGGGAGGACAACGACTGTCCGAATGGCAGATGACAAAAACAACTAAAAACTCTTTTGATTGGTTGGATTAAAGAACGCTGCCTAAAGAGAAGAGGGGTAAATCCTTTTCTCGTAGGGGAAAAGGTGAGGGGGTGAACAAACAGCTCACGCCTTCCCCAACTCACGCTAATACCTACCCGGTAAGCGTCTCACTAGGTATTCGCCTAGTCTCGGTTTATTATCCGAACTTTTTGTTGGTTGTCGCACAAGCAAGAGCAATATGTCGATTTCTATAGTTTAAGCTAATTGAAGAGAAGAGATCCTTCCAAGGATCGCCACGTCCTGCGTCGACGAAGTAAACAAACACGAACGGACTATTCCTTCTCCACCGACGTCGAGATCCAGTCGTCAACGTCCCCTCCACCAGGCCCAGCTCCAGGCCATCACGTGTGTAGTCCCGTGACTAATTGCTCTAGCACAGCCAAGCACCTCGCACGCCCAGCCTGTTACACCGGAGCCGCCGCCCAGCCACCGGTTTTCCGAATGTATTCCATTATTTTGAGACTAGGTCACAATACTTCCTCGTCGTCTCGAGGGTTCGCTTTCGGGCAGTTTTATACTCTTATAAGTGTTCGCATTGCCACTACGTGTGGTCCGCGTGTTACACTAATAGAGCAAGCTATAGTGACGCCAGCGCCCTGAGCCACAACGCGCTGCGCGACAGGTACTACCTGCCCTTCTCCAAGGGCGCCAACGTGTGTAATGGCAACCAGTGCGTCTGCCTGCCCCGACCTGCCTGGCCTACCTGGCCCGACCGAGCGAGCTAACGCCCCAGCTTCGCCTACTACGAGCTCTACCTGGCCGTGGCCCAGATCGTCCAGCACTGCCGCGTCACCGTCGCGCCCAGCGGCCCGGCAGACCCCCGTCCGGGCGTGCCGATAGACGGGCCGTGGCAGCCCGTGCGGCTGCCGCAGCGCAAGGAGTGGGTGGCCGCCTTTGTGACCGAGGACATGAGTGTGGCCCTGATGCCCCGAACAGAGACGCCCTATATTTAGACTGCGAATTCGGGTTCTTCGGGTTCGGGTCTGCAGCGCCGTCCTCCGCGTGGCCCGAGTACGTACTCTAGTTACGGCACACGACGTATCCTCGATGCGGTGGCATCACTTTGTCACTGGCATTCACGGAACTGCAGGTGCTTGGAAGAAATGTTCGGCTATCTATGACTAACAAGGATAAAGAGCATAAGATGTTGAACGCAGAGTATCAAACGAGCCCGTCCCAAACAGTAGTGGTAATAGTAGAAGCAAATCAATGACACCTAGACATGCAAGACAGAGGACGAGAGAGAAATGTATGCCACACAGACGGAGTGTCGATAGGAACTAGATAGGAAAGAGAAATAGAAGGAAGGGAGAAGAAAGAGAAAAAGAAGCCACAGGTACCTCGGAACAACACAAACCCCGTTTTCCCAACTCTCCAAATCCTCGAAAGTAGAAACAAAAAGACATTGGCCGTAAATCAGCCAACCAACACCGGAAGAATGACAAGACAGACCCATATGCAAAAACAGAGACATAAGCAGGAAAGGGTATGGGTCCCATGCAAGGAATAACAGGAAATAGAGTCGAAAGAAATGCTGCAGAATAACTTTTGAGTGGCATCAATGGCCTTCGCTTGGACAGGGCACGTCAACCGCAATCACCATCGCCGACACGGCACTCGAGTAGCGGCAAGCGGACGGCCTAGTGGCGGGCACAGTAGCCGGCCACATGTTGAACGTGGCCCGGATGTGGATGGGAGCCGACCGGGCGCGATAGACGTGAGCCTCGCGTGGCAGGCGTCCGCTTGCTGGGCTGCCGCTGGCAAGTTGTGCCCAAGCCAGTCCCAAGCCGGTCCGGTGGCGGCGTCGGGCCGGGGGGAAGAGAAAGCAGGCCGGAGGCGGGACACCGGCGCCAAGGGCCAGCAGTGCTTGTTCGTATGAGTGTTTATCGTGTTTTGATAAACCGCGGAGAAATAGGAAGCGAAAAAGGAACCAAGGAGGTAAGGAACCAAGGAGGTAAGGAACCAAAGAAGTCCGAAAAGAAGGTTGAGAACCGTCTAATGCTGCCGAAATCCGAAAGACGAAAACCATGATTAGGTGCAAAAGAAAAGGGCAAAGATGATTGGAACTCGTGTTGCCAAACGCCAGAAATGTAGAATCCGAAACCGTAAACCGAAAGAAAGTGTCGAGACGTCGTCAAACAAAGGAAACGTGAGTTGCGAGAAAATCAAAAACGGGCCAACCGCCGCAACGCCGTGTTCTCCGCGAAGGTCGTGTCCGTAGAGTAGCCGTCGTAAAATAAAAAAAGTCCGGTTGGCGCCCAAACTGGAAAGCAAAATGCAAAATGCAAAATCAAGAAATGACAAGATGGGGCATCGGGCCCGCGGCCGCCAGACAGCCATCCGGCGCAGACTGACTGCGGCTGCGCTTCTAGCCCATCACCGGCTGCCCGTACTGCTGGTGGCCCATGCCAAAGTACTGCATGCCCTGACTGTGCCCGTGCATGTTGGGGTAGCAGTTGGCATTGCTGTTCGTGTCGCCCCGGTGCTCCCAGATGTTGCTGCTGTAAAAGTTGTTGTACCCGGGCATCTTGCCTGCGTATCTGCTGCGCGACCCAGCGTACTTGTTGTAGCCAGAGTATCCGTGCTGCCCGTTGCCAGCATGTGCCCCATAGGTATGCTGCGCAGAGTGGTACCACTCGGGCGACGGAAGCTTGTTGGACGTCGACGAGCAGTCGTAGTTGGGGCTGGTGTTGCCCGAGTCGGGTGGAGTGATCGGCGCGCCGTGGCCAGCGTTCCAGGCGTATGTGCTGTTGTTGTCGCTGGCGCTGGCGTTGACGTTGCCGAACAGAGGCCACTGGCCCTGCGCCTCGTGCGGGCGGTAGCTGGCCTGGCCAACCGAGTCGCGTTTTGCGCGCGTCGACAGGCGGTTGTACTCGTTGACCTGCTCGCGGTACCACGCAGCATAGACGGCGGGGTTGTGCGTGCTCGGGTAGTCGGCATCGGCCGGCAGAGACAAGCTGGCCAGCCGCTCGCGGGCCTGCTGGACCTGCGCTTGCTGGGCCTGCGCCGCCGCCCGCGCCTCACGGTTCTGCTTGGCCTGCAGCACCTGCTGCTTCTCGTTGGCCTCCCAGTCGTTCCAGCTACCGAGCCACGCCTGGTAGTCCGCACTCAGGTCCAGGTTGACGTACATGCGCCACTCGTGAACCTCCATCCATTCCAGCTCCATCTTGTTGATCTCGCGCACGGGGATGCCGCTGACGTCGGCCCACGAGCGGTTCTGGAAGGTGTTATCGTCCAGAAATTTGCTACCGAGAAGCAAGCCAACCGTCAGCAGGCGCCACACGTGGCCCTCGCTGAGCTGGGACTTGGCGCCGATGTGCAGGTTCATCAGGTTGACGCGCTTGGCGTAGTAGTTCATGCCCAGAAGAATCGTTGTCCGCGGAAGCCTGGTCGACGACAATATCTGCGATATAAACTTGCGGAACTGCTCAGGGACTCTTGGAGTGCCGTACGCGAGGCGAACAGCCATCTCGGCCACGTATTTTGCCATCATGTCGACATCGTAGTCGAGATGGGCGCAAACGCCACCTGCCATCTTGAAAGGTGTTTGGTGGTTATCAAATTTCACCTGTCTTCAGACAAGTGAAACTTGGGCGGGACGATTGCTGCGAAGCTCGAAGGTGACAAGGTAACTCTTCAGAGTATCTGAAAAGTAAGGTCGAGGCCGGAGGTAGAGGACAAAGGTCGAGAGTTGTTGATTCGTAACTGAGCTGGCCAGAGGGGAATGCGAGATCGAGAAGACTCGCTTTATGGGTTTGCGAGCGCGGTGCTTAGTTCAACAGGCAAGCCATGGGCAAAGCTTAATCGTAATCGAAGAGCAAAGTAAATCTGAAGGTATTAGTATGCAAGTACTGAGATCAACCAACTAGTGATGCCATGTCCGTATTCTGAGCTGCAAAAGACCAGGCGAAAACAAAAAGGGTACCGATGTTGGCGCTTCGGTGGATGACTGGGCAGGTAAAAACACAGAATGATCAAAATGAGGGTAGCTGTAGTCCGAACGTCCAACAAAAGACAACAGCGAGATCAAACAGGTGTTGGTTGTTGTACAGGGTTGATACAACATGCAAAGACCAAGACGACCAAACGACCAAACGGCCAAAATGAGGTGAAAACGTGGTGCGAACGATGGGATGAGCTGCCGGGGGCGAGCCAAAGGAGGTGACTGACCAAAAGAAGAGTAAATCAGGCGAGAAGGGGTACTATGTTGGCGATAGTACCGTTGTCGTTCGAATCGAAATGTCGAGAGTCGAAAGACGTTGAAATTAAATTCAAGAAAAAAACAAAAACGTATGGGGTATTCGATAAGAAACGGACAAGGCGTAAATATAAACTGAAAAGAAATAAAGTCGGTCAAAAGGGGACGAGAAAAGAAAGGAAGTTGTCGAAACGTTGTTTTGCAGGACTTTTGGTGGTTGTCTGGAGACGTTGGCAAAGACACGTCGGTATCGTCTTCCAGAGTCGATCAGAAAGGATCAAAGAAACAAAACAAGGCGAGAACAGGGACTTTTGGAAAAAGAAAAGGGCGTAAAGGTCGTAGAGAGTATTAGGGAGACGTAGGGTCGTGGCGTTGCGCTGTCGATGCAGGTCCGCGATGGTTCTGTTTTCCCGGGGCTCGGGAAAGAAGGCCGTGTGGAAGAGTCGACGGTCGAGCAAAACAGGGCGGTGTCCTTGTGAGAGGATCGCGGGAGTGTGTCGAGGGGCAGGAGAGACAGAGATGTGTCCGAACGAGCAGGCTCAGGATCTGGCTGATCGTGAGCGTTGTTGGTTGCAGGCTGTCTGTCGAGGGTCCCGGCCGGTTCGAGCGAGCGAGGTTCGGAGCTTTGCGTCTGGCTGGCGTGCGAGAGACAAAGTGGCAGAGACGACAACACAAAAGTGAATTTGGTCGACGTCGATCTCGAAATGCTCTTTTGTTTTCAATCTTTTGAGGAGGGGGGAGAGTCGCGATGGAGGTAGAGGGAGAGAGATCGTGACGGAGCGGTTGAGGAGGGGAAGGAGAGTAGACGAGGGAAAAAGATGAAAACAAAAATGGAGCAGGAGGAGAAAAAACCGATGTGGAGAGACGCAAAGGTGACGAGAGGTGCAGAGAGAGGATGAAGGAGAGGGAAAAACGAGCATGCAGCGATGGAGATGGACGGCTGGCTGGAAAGCGGAAAGATGGGGAGACTGGCGGGTCTGTTTGGGCTGGTGCATGCTGTGGGTGTTGCTGCGACCACTGCGACTGGAGCATGTGGGCTGTGGACTGGGGGCCAATGGGCCAATGGGCTAGTGCTCAGAATTCAGAACTTGGCTTTCTTGAGGGCAGAAAACTATGGGTCCGGGCGCTGTGGCCACAGGAAAGGAGCGGCTAGCAGTGGTAGCGCTGCGCGTGAGTGGGCAGGCAGTCGCCCGGCTGTGTTTCTGCGCCGGCGGTGCGCAGCGCGCAGGTGCTATGGGCTGTGTGGGCTGTGGGCGAGCCCCAGAGTATTCCGAGCAGGAGCGAACGAACGGCGAGCAAAAGTGGTGATGACGGAGTGGAGCGCAAAATGGGGGGCAACGGGGAACTAGCAGCCAAATCTCAATCACGGATTTTTGGGCGCGATAAATCGGCAATAAAAGACGACTACCAGAAAAATGCAGCCAATGGGGCAGGCGCTAGGGTGGACGTGCAGCAATGAGCAGAAACGACTCAGAAACAAGAGGGCGAGCACGGAGTCGCAGGCAGAACCCAGTTTGTGATTTCGCGATAAACCTAGCCCCAGAAAAAATCAACAATTCTGAGAAATGACATACGCGGCAAGCACCAAAATGTGCTCCTGTTCCGCACCGCGGCCCAAACAGGAAGCCACGATGGCTGCGACACGGCTAAAAGGCGAGGCCGCGCGGGCCAGAATGGCTCCTTCCCTCCTACTCCGTACTGCGGCCGTTAAATCAGCAGGAGTCACGCGTCCTTCCCAACATGGCAAGCCGTGATTTTGGTGGCCGGAGTCGCTTGTCACTGCTCAGTGCTCAGTGCTCAGTGCTCTGTGTTCAGTACTCCATATGGCAGGCGAGAGTAGAGGCTGAGGCTGGGTGAGAGCCCGGTGATCGAGTGCTCAGTCGTGTGCATTGAGGGGCAGAACTGGCCCTTTGGCTCCGGTGGCCGAGAAATGCCAATTAAATCTACGTCGAATAGAATACAGAAAAGGGAAGAGCGGCCGAGATGAACATCATATTTTTGCGATTTAAATTGAAATTGGACTTGCCAGAGTCGCAGTTGACCCGCTGTCTCTGTTTTTTCGGGGCTGTGATTGGCCGCTAGTTCGCAGCCTGCGTCCGACAGCGTCCGATTTGCAGCAGACGCACGCAATGCGGAAGTCCGTTTCACTTGAAATAATTTGCCTAAATATATCAAATATAAAATATATTCATCTCCACGACTCGAACAGGCAGGCAAAGAGACACACCAAGGCGAAAAAGCGCGGACCAGGTTGGCTGCAGGTAGCCACATTCAATGCGCGAGAAACGCACAGAATGCGGCCGATGCAGCTACCCAGGACTTTGGAATTCCCAGAGATATACGGCGTGACAGAGGCGAAGAATGCAACACCTAGCACGTGACGAGGCGGTGGTAGGCAACGCGAATGAAAACAGACACGGTGTGCGTCTGGCACAGTGACCACAGACAAGTGAACAACTCGACAAAACAGGGGCCTGGAATAAGGATCGCAGCGACACAAAAACGGAGCTCAAAAGGGCGCTGGCCAATGACCGCGGCCTCTGTTGCTGTCACTGTGGAGGCCAGCGAGAGAAAATCATAAGACTATTTAAACACATAGTGGGCCTAGAGACGCCGTAAGACGAAGAAGCGGTCAAAAGTGATGGCGTCGAGCTTGGCCTCAAAATGTATTTTAGTGAGTTTTTTATATTTATTTATGCTCGGCCCGGGGTCGAGAACTATTCGAAAAAGAACACGAGCTCTTTGTTCGCACTGTATTATAAAGACTGCGGCCTTCTGCCGTGTTCTAGCGCGTCTGTCCACAGTGCGTTCAGTGCATATACTGTACTGGATTCATAACCGGATATCTGACCCGAGTGGCAATTACGGCGATACAAAACTCTTCTGCAGCGGCGTCATTGGGGCAAACCGACGACATATATTTAGTCGCACAATTCGGAGAAGCAAATCGAATCTGATTTTTTATGATTTTGGCTCTATCGCCGTAAATCCATGATAATTTCATTAACGAATATATTTCGTAAAAAAATTAATACGAAGATGGTCATAAAAACAGAATTAGAACTTTGAATTGAAAGAACCATTAGTAAATATACATCTGCAGCTGGTCCAAGGAGCGTCAACAAGCCGAGAAAAGAACGAGCTGGCTCCCGCCGTTGCCGCAGTGGCTCACGCGGCAGGGTACTCCGTACTCCGTAGAGGCGTGAATGATGAGGGATAATTGACGGGCAACGTGACTGGCAAAAACCAAGCACGGCTACAGATGGTTTGTAAAAAGATTGGAGCTTGTCTTGGCCAGGCCAATAACGAAGAAACGAAATGTAAGTTTATCAAGAATACGGGCGCGAACAATGAGACGACAGAATGAGCATTAAAAATAGGCTGGGAAGAGAACAAAAGAGAGAGAAAAAAGAAAAGGAAAAAAAAGTATATTCTTCACTTTCTATTTGGCAATAACATCGTGAAGAATTTAGCGCCTGGAAGGATTCCATGTGTAATTGGCGACACAATCATATTACTCGACGAAGGATCGCGGCAGCACGACGCACGGGAGCGCACAACGAGGTGCATGCACGGCCCGAAAATTTACTGTGGTTGCAGCTTGTGGACAGCTCATTTTGCCGTGCCGTTGTGTCCAAGACACGTTCTGAACATTCACCAAGTAAATTTACGCGCAAGAGTCCAGGACCGAGTCACCAGTACGCCGTGCATGGCTCCATTGCCAATGCTACCATTGTGCATGTCGTCGCAAATGTAGCGGGAGCCGAGGAAGGAAACGCTACTCCGTATACTCGAAACTAAAATGCGAGAAAAAGCAAAGAAAGAGAAAAGAAAAAGAAAAGAAAACGGTCGCTAAGAGAAGAGGCTAGCCTTGTACAAAACTCCGTGCGCCGAAGGGCCGACGAGAACCGGAGTAATCAACGCCCACTGACTCGAGGATGAACAGGACGGAGGCTTCCGTCCGCTATTCCACACGACGGCCAAGAAAGTATATTTATAATTTTACCTAAATTATTTAGTCCTCCGCAGGCCGAGATCAAACAGAGGAGCCGCCAACAGCGTCCATCCGAAGTGTAGCGGTATCACCTTGCCTGGTGTGGTAGCTGCAGGAAGCATGCAAATGCAAATACGGAGTACGGAGCCCAGCAGGCATTTGGCGCTGTACGGAGTACTTCGTGGAATGCACCAGTTCACAGAAAATCAAACAAAATTACGGATAGGGGCTGGGCTAGGCTGGGCTGGCGAGAAAAGCTGCCTGCCGGCGGGGATGGAACAAAGAAACCGACGATGCCAATGAAACGAGCCATGCCGCGGTGCGACGACTCGGGTGCAATTTAACTGGTGTGCGCGCCAGCCCCAGCGTCTCGTGTTTGGATGTTAGTGTGCGCGTAGCGTCTCCAGTGTCTTCTAGCGGCAGTCTGGACCTTTACGAGGTGTGACTGGAGACAGGAGCCAACCCAGAAAACAGCTCTCGACGGTCGCATCGAATGGGCGAGGCAGACGGATGTTGGGGCCCGGAGCTTACCGTCTGGCGCGTCAACGAGCAGAAGCAATCTGCAGCAATAATTATATTTTTGGTTGGTGCTATTCTGTGCATGCCACGCACCCTGACCGATCCCAACCCAAACACGGGGTGCTGGCCGTTCTCGTAGATGTTAATCTGGCGGTAGCAGAGCAACCAGGAGGTAGAATAAATATTAAATACAAGGGTCGCGCTCCATACCACAGAGAGCAACAGCGCAGGGTCCTTTGCTGTGCCTTGTTTGATAAGTATTTTTATTTTTATTTTTAGAAATAAGTATTTATGATGCGCCTGACATTGCAGTGGCACTGCTGCGGCGTCAGGGGCAGGCGGCCGACCTCACACACACTTCAGACGCTCAACGCAAGAGGAAATGGAAGCAGCAGCTCCGTGCGACAGCATTGTGCGTCGTAGTCGTAGCCTGCAATGGCAATGCTGCCTGCTGTGGTGGCGTAGCGTGACTCGCCCGACGCGATCCGTTCGATGCGCGATTCACGTCTGCGGCGATTGTGGTCGCCTGCTGCGTTTCTCGTCATGCCGACGACTCGGGGGGCGCAGTTGTGTTGGGGTCTGGTGAGGACGACGATGACTAATCAAAATGGCCGACACAGTGCTAGCATGTGGCAATGAATACGGATGGAGATTCTCGTGGCCCGAGAGGCGAAGCACGAACCAGTGTATTTTTAGGTTGCCCATCTTGCCTCCTATTCCAGTCGGGCCGGTCACGGTGCTCAAGTCTGGGAAGACCGCGGAGGCCCGGCCGCCGACACAAGTCGCGGGCGGTGAAGCGAGGCAGTATACAGCATCGTGACCCCTCTTGCGCTCCAAGGCATCAAGGGAGGAGGGAGCGGAAGACTGGAAGCACGGCACGATTGTAAGTACGCAGCTGCAAGCTGCACGGCTCCAGGCAGCCCGTGCTGCCGCTTGTAGGACTCGACGCATCCGGACGAGGGGAGAGTCGAGACAGCCCATGGGGTCACTCGACGAAGCCGCTGCGAGGGCAGCCGACCAACGGACAACGTGCCACAGGCGTTGCTCGTTGCTCGAGTTGCAGCGGTTGTCCAAAGCGACTGCCTGTTGGTGGCACTGGCCGCACAAAGGCAAGCCGAGTGCTGCGACCCGGTGGTCGAAGAGCGCAGGACTTGCATCGTTCACAAAGGCCTGCCAAGCACCGCCACATCGGACGGCGTCGCCCAGGTCCCAAGGACCAAGTGGTTCACACGAGCCAGAGTCCTCCGAGTTCTACGCCACATCGCGAGGCGGACGCCTCGCACATTGCCTGGCTCGCCGCCGCTGTCTCTGTGCGACGTGCTGTTCACCAGCACGCCCACCCAGTCACCAAGTGGCCAAGACAGCCAACCGCCAAGCCGACCGACGCCGGCAGCGCTGCCGAGGCGAGCTTCGGTCGCACAGTGGTGCTGGCTGCGCACACAAGCACACAGCACACGGGGACACACGCTTCTGAATGGTGTCTGCTTCAGATAAATGAGGTGTCAGTGTCTTGGATTTGTCAAGCTGCTAAACGTCTTTGGAGGGCACCGGGAATACGGGTATACCAGATGGGGCCGTGCACTGTGCAAACTAGCAAACTATGCGTCTGGCAATCTAATTTGTGTACGAAGTATGTTGTTTCACTGAAGCCATACGGCGTATCCCGGTGCTTGCAGAGAGCCGAGTCAACGATGCCTGCGCTCAGCTGGCCCAGATGCCCTGGATGCACCCTGGCCGCTTGCCTCGTGAGCGAGTGGCTCGGGAACGCGCTCGTTCTGTCGTAGTCATCGCGCGCCTTCATCTTGAAGTACTCCGTATGATGTAGCTGCTTCTTTACAATGTTACACGCGGAGGACACGTGATTGGGCGGATAAACTGGGTCCTTTGTCCAAGACGCTTAGTCACGCGAACACACAGTCGCAACCTTTTGCCTTTGCACCCACACCATGTCGTCACGCTTTGTCTCTGCAGGAACGGTGAACGCGGACGGAACGACGGTCAAGGCAGTCGAGAGTGCTGGTGCACCGGTGGCGGCGGCGGCATCGTCGGCGGCGCCGGCCAAGCCCGACCTGCTGGCAAAGAAGGCCAAGGCCAAGACGGAGCCGGTGGCGGCAGCGGAAGCGCCGCGCAGCGAGCGGACGGCAGCGGAGAAGGCGCGGCAGGCGGAGTGGGCGGCGGTCGAGCGGCGGCTGGAGGACGAGCGGCGCAAGCTGGAGGCGTTCCGGCAGGCGAAGGCGGCGGGCGCGGTGCCGGACAAGAGCCTGTACGAGATGCTCGAGGCAAACAAGGCGGCCAAGCAGGCGGCGTACGACGAGGCGGCGCGGCTGTCGAACCAGTTCCGGGCGCTGGACGACGACGAGGTGGCCTTTCTGGACGAGGTGGAGGCGCGGGCGCGGGCCGAGGCGCGGGCGCGGCAGGCCGAGACGGCAGCAGGCCTGGCGGCGTTCCGGGCGGCGCAGGAGGCAGCCGCGCACGAGCAGGCTTACACGGGCCAGGGACTGTCCTTTGCAATCAAGAAGCGCAAGCGGGCGGAGCGTGCAGGCTTTCCGAACTTGAAGCGGCGGGCCGAGACGCAGACAGAAAAGGAGACAAAAAAGGAGACGGAAAAGGAGACGGAAAAGACAAAAAAGGAGACGCAGACGCAGACGAAAAAGGAGACCGAAAAGGAGACGAAAAAAGAAACAGACGAGAGTGGCGGGACACTAGCCAAACCACGTGCTACGCCATCGGCACAACCGAAGCCGACGCTGCTCGTTGCGTACGACTCGGACAGCGAGTAGCCCACATTGACCCTTGTTCTCGTTCATCCTTTACACTGCTCCGTTGCCTTTCGTGTCTTGTTTTCGTGGAGATATATACATATGGTACATGGACTCAGTTGTCGGCGTCGAGGTCGCCCAGGTAGACGTGGAACTTGTCGGCGCCGGTGGCCTTGCGGTAGACCCAGCGGCACAGCAGGCGCAGCTTGCCCTTGGTCCAGCCCTCGATGAGCTCCTCGGGCACGACAGCGGCCTGGGCGGCAGCCTCGGCGGCGGCGTCGGCCTCGAAGAGGCGCAGGCGGCTGCCGATGCGCTCGTCGATGGTCACGGGCACGGGCCAGATCTTTTCCTTGACGGGCCGCGGCGGCGCCGGCACGCCGTCCTTGGAAGACTCGACAGACTCGGCAGACTCGTCGGACTCGGCCCACACGCTCTTGGTCCAGTTGGCCTCTTCAAAGTCGAGCAGGGCCTCGGCCTCGCCCGGGCGGAACTCGCGCACGGCCGTTGCAAAGCACAGCGCGGCGACCTGGCGGCCAATGTCGTCGGCGACGCGGCGGCGGTGCAGGAAGCGCCACAGGCGCACGGGCGTGTTGAGGAAGCCGAGCAGGTGCGGGTACTGCACGGCGGCGACGGGCCCCAGCGTGTCGGGGATGCTCGGCGGCAGGTCGCTCGCCGCGTAGTCTGCCACCGCGTTGTACGGCGGCGGCTGCGGCGGGCGCTTGGGCGCGCCCTCGGCCGGTGCCGGCGCCACCTCGTCGACGACGTGCAGCGGCCTGCGCGATGGGCCCAGCCAACCCTCGTGCAGACCACGCACGTACTCCTTCCACGTTGTGCGTCCGACGACGAGGTCGCCACGCACGCCCGTGTACGGCGCGATGCCGTTGCGGCGGCGCACCTCTTCGGCGACGTCCGTGTCGAGCGCGAGCTCGGGGTCGAGGGGCGTCGGCGTTGTTGTTGTTAGTGTTGGTGTTGTTGGTGTTGTTGTTGATGACATAAGCGGAGACGCGTTGGCATCGGTGCCTTCCAGGTTGAGGTCCTCGACGCCTTCCGTTTTGGGCGGCTCGGGCCGGGCGGCGCGCTCGGCGCGGCGGCGGTCGCGGCGGATGTGCTCAGCGACGGCGGCGCGGATGTCGCCCTGGCGGCGGCCGACGACAAACTCCCAGTCGAGCCCGCTGCGTGCGAGCACGGGCTTGACGTACTCCTTGAAGTGGTCCTGTGCGGCGCGCAGCCCGTCGCCCGGCTGCGCCTCGAGGTAGACGGTGATCTTGCGTGGCATGTCGTTGCGGTCCGCGAGCGGCTGCGCGGCGAGCGGCGCGACGGCCGCCGCCCAGCGCTGCGTCGCGCGCGTCTTCTCGCGCGCGTCGTACACAATCGCCGCGGCGAGCGACGTCGACAGGCCCCAGAAGATGAGCCAGTTGCGCGACGGCAGCTTGCTCGGCAGGTTCGGCAGCCCGAGCATGCGCAGCGCGGGGTTCTGCTTGGCCTTGGGCGCCGCCTTGGCCGCCGCCGCGGCGGTCGTGGCAGCCTCGGCCGTGCGTGCCGGTGGTGGTGTCGGGTCGGCCATGTTGCGTGACGTCCGTCGGAGCAGTGGTGCCGCGCCTGCCAAAGTTTGAAATTTACGTGGGGCAGCTGCTTAGTCATGTCGCTGCACGTGTAATATAAGGCCCAACTGTACGGATCCTTCAAGGCCATCCGATATGGTGTAATGGTCAACATCCGACGCTCTCACCGTCGAGCTCGGGGTTCGATTCCCCGTATCGGAGTTTTTTGCCCTCTCCATTTCCTTTCGTTTTTCCTTTTTTTCCTTTCTTTTTTCATTTCATTTCATTTCATTTCATTTCTTTTTTCGTTATTTTCTCCTTGACTCTTTCAGTTGCTGTCTCACTCGCATCATTCGCATCCCACCAGTGCGTCATGTGCTGATCACCACCCACCAACGCAGGCCGCTGTTGTGCTGTGCCGGTGGCTCAAACGCAAACATCTGTATCAGTTGTACTGTTGCAACAGATTGTTACACGGCGCTTGCGCAGGTACCGCACAGTCAGGGCGACGCTGGCAGTTGCCACTTTTGCGCCCTACCAAGGGCACCGCCAACAGCATGCTGCAGTAGTTGGTCGTCTTTGCATCGCGGTTTGCAGCCGCCTGAATCTACGGCGAGGCAGCCTGGGCCGCTGTCGCGTTGGCTCGGTCGTGTTTGCACTCGCATTGTTGGGCGTTGCGGCCTGTCGGGCGGCCCTTTCTTTTTGCTTTTCGCATCGCACTCTGCCGCCAAAGTCGCAGAGTGACCGCCGCACGTGGCCTGCCGCACCCGATCGCACCTGCCGCACCAGGCGCACATGCCGCACCAGTCGCACCAGTCGCACCAGGCGCACCAGGCGCACCTGCCGCGCGCGACTGATTCAGAGACGCGCATGCGTACTGTGCGAGGCCGTACGGGCACAGTGCATGGACGCGCAAAAAGCAAAGAACATGAAAACCAAAGCGCGGCTGACAAGGGCACGCTTTTGCGTCTGCGACAACAGCGACCCGTGATGCTGCCGGACGCAACAAGAGGGTCTGCAGGCCAACCGTCACGCACGCACACCAACGGCCACGCGAGGGATACCCAAGCGCGACGGACTCATCACGCGAGCAAGCAGACGCAACGCAGACGCAACGCAGACGCAGATGCAATAAAGTATAAAGACGGCCAGGGCCGGCCTCGAGAGTCTGCACCTCGCATCCATACCCATGCCACCGCTGCGCGACCAACTGGTAGGCGCGTTGATGAAGAGCGCTGTTCTCTTTGCCGTCAACCGCCTCGCCGACAGAAAGGCCAACAAGGCCGACAAGGACGACAAGGACGAGCCGACCAAACGAGCCAAAGCAAAGACGGCGCCCGACGGCACCGAGGTTGCACGTGTAGTGCTGACGCACGCAGCCGAGCTTGCACACGCGCGGTTCCTCGAGCACCGGCGGAAGACAAAGACAAAGACAAAGACAAAGACGGAGACGGAGACAAAGACGACAAACGACACGAGAGACGAGGCGATGCCGTACCTCTCGGGCGACGGCGGCACGCGCGTGGCGGTGGCGTACCGCCACAACATCCCGAGCATTGTGCGCGACGACATGGGCCGAGTGGTGTACGACGCCGACGCCGGTCCGGGCGACGCGGGGTATGCGTACGACTACGACGGCGATTGCACGATGGGCGCGTACCGGTACGACGTTGACGACGCAGGCTACGACCGCTCGGCGTTCCGGCGGCGACGTGCACGCGGCGAGGGCTGCGGCGGCGGAAGTGCACCTCGCGAGCGACTGGCGGTGCATGTGCGTGTGCCCGAGACGCCTGTAGCGCCGGAACGCCCTCGACTCAAGCGACGGCGACGCGTGGACGACCTGGCGGTGTCGCCGTCGCTGCCACGCTCGAGCACGTGGTCCGGATCGTGTGCGGTGCCACGGTTCTACGAGTCGTATGCGGCGGAGCGTGTCGCGTACGACTGTGGCGTGGCCAACTACAGCTGGCCGACGACACGCAGGCCGCGCGACCGGACGTACTCGCCGCCGCAGCCGACACGTTCGCCAGGGTCTTTTGGCAAGGACCGGGCGACGCGTGACGCGCCATGGGCCGACGAGGTGGCGCGGCGGCAGCGTGGCCGGGTTCCGTCGCCGCTCGAGGCATCGCTGGACAGCCTGCTGGCGCAGCTCGACTGCACGGAGCGTGTCGTGCGCGACGAGGCCACCGAGACCAGTGCAGCGCGGCTTCAGGCGGCCATGGCCAAGACGCGGACCGCGGCCGAGGCCCTACGGGCGCACGAGAGACGCGAGAGACGCGAGAGACGGGAAAGACGTGAGCGCGAGAGGGAGTGGGAGCAGAGACGGAGCCGCCGCGTATCGTTCAAGGAGGTTTAGTTGTCGAGTGAGCATCAAATCGGCAGGCTTTGCTTATAGGTCATTCATTGTTTCAAGTCATCTATGCGTTGCTTTTAGGTCATCCATGTGCGTCGTGCTACAGCTTTGTGGCGAACCAGCCCTGTGAGAGTCGCCGCATACGGGCGAGCTTGGCGGCGACGACGAGACCGGTACCGGCGGTCAGGAGGGCACCGGCGTACGTCTGGGCGGCGACGTAGCGGCCGTCGAGCGCGGTGACCATGGCGCCGGCGGCGGGTGGTCCAAAGATGACGGCGGCGCCGATAAAGGTGAAGCCGAGGCCGATGCGTTGGCCGATCTTGGCCATGTCGGTGGTGAGCGATGTGAGGCCGGCGGGAAAGAGGGCCTGGAGGGCGCCGGCGACGATGCCAAAGAGGGCGGTCCAGACGTAGAGCGCGACACGGTCGACGACGGCGGTCCAGGCGAAGCAGGCGACGGCGCAGCAGGCGGCGACGGGCACGAGGATGTTGATGGGCCCGATGCGGTCGGCGAGGCCGGCGGCGGCGAGGCGGCCGACGAGACCGACGCCGTTGAGGACGAGCAGCAGGTTGAGCGACTGCGGGTACGACATGGCGGGCACGAGCGCGCCACGGCCAAACGACGCGAGGTAGTAGGACGCGACAAAGACGCCGGCGAGGTTGAGCGTCATGCCGGCGCCAAAGAGGACGTACTCGGGCTCGCGCAGCGCCGTCCAGTCAAACAGGCTCTGCTGCAGCGACCCGGGCGCGGCACGCACGCGCGGACGCAGAGCGACGCCGGCGAGGGCGAGGCAGACGAGCTGCAGCAGGCCGGCCGTACGCATGGTCCACGCGAAGCCGGCGGTCGGCAGCATCTGGCGCGCGAGGGCCGGGTACACGAGCCCGCCCGACACGTTGCCGCACGTGACGATGCCGAGGGCGAGCATGCGTCGGCGGCCAAAGTAGGCCGTCACGAGCGACATGGTCGGGCAGCACATGAGCCCGGCGCCGAGCCCGACGGCGAGTCCTTGTGCGAGCATGAGCTGCCAGTACTGCGTGCTCGCCGACGCGCCAAAGAGGCCTGCCATGGTGAATGCAAAGCCGAGCCAGTACACCTCGGCAAAGAAGCCGGCGTCCGACAGACGCCCGGCGACGCCCGAGAGGAAAAAGGCGAAAAAGACCTGGACCGACCCGATCCACGAAATGGTCGCCGGTGGCAGGCCCAGAAAGTCGGCATAGTACGTCTGGAACACGCCAAACGAGTTGATGAAGCCCCATGTGTTGCAGAATACCAGGTGCGCGCCCGCACACGCCGTCCACGCTGCCCATCCGCCGTCGGGAGGCGGGCCGGCCGCGTCGGGCGTCGGCGGTGTCGGCGGGAAAAAGACGCGTGCAAACAGCGACAGTCCGTGTCCGACCGACCGCAGCGTCGTGGCCGTGCGTGACGACGCCGTCGTGCGGGTCGTTCGAGCTGTTCGAGACGTCCGGGCCGTTCTCGCCGTTCGGTTGGTCACCATCGGCCGGATCGCGAGCTCGGGGTCGGCGTGCTCAGCGTCCGAGTCGTGCTTTTCCGTCTCCGACTGGTCATGGTCGAGGTCATGGTCGAGGTCGTGGTCGTGGTCGTGGTCGTGGTCGCTCGTGTCGTGGTCGTGGCAGGACAGCGTGCTGCCTCTGGCGTTCTTTTCTGAATGCATGGCGGCAGAGTGTCAAGTAGATGGGGGAGAGAAGTGGTAATAAGAGATAAAGGTAGCGTCGGAACGAACTCTGATGTACCGTGCGTGCAGCAGACAGTGTCAGCGGAACAAAGTTGACGAAAACTTTGCAGAACAACAGAACGTCGAGTATGAAATGCAATCCTCAAACTCAATCGACAGAAGCCGACGCAGACCGTGAAAAGCCGAGCTCGTTTAGTCTTGTCACTTTCCCGTTTGGGCTTTTTTCCTCTTGGCTTGTAGAAACGATAAGGCAAAAGGCAGGGAGTCGAAAACAAGGAGTCGAAAGAAGCAGAAAAGAGCAGAAGAGAAGCAGAAGAGAGCAGAAAAGAAGCAGAAAAGAGCAGAAAAGAAGAAAAGAAGCAGAAAAGAAGCAGAGAAGAAGCAGAGAAGAAGAAGAGAAGAAGAGAAGAGAAGACAGCAGAAAAACGCAAACAACGCCGTCGCAAAACTGCTTGCCTGCCTGTGCACTTCTCTTATCGGCCGCTAGACGACTCGAGGCCCTGTGCATCCTTCATCGCTGTCCGACCGACGAAAACTGCCGACTTCCGCAGTCGCATTCTTCTCGCCACTGCTTCCGGTGCCGCACGCCAAGACGCCGTAACGCAGGGCTGATGGCACGCGGAGACGAGAAGGAGACGAGAAGGAGACGAGAAGGAGACGGCAAGGCAAAGACTTCATCAGAACAAAATGGCACCGTTGGGCTGACTATGAAAATTCGTTGGCGGCAGGAACACGGCGCACTTTTAGACTGCCTGCCGTTTCGGGCTTTTTCCACCGGCCCATCGCGGAAGTCGTTATCGTCGGCGAAGAGAAGAGAAAGAAACAAAAATGAAAAAATGAAGAAATGAACGAAAAGAAAGAATAAAGAAAAGAAAAAAGAAAAGAAAAAAGAAAAAAGAAAAAAGAAAAAAGAAAAAAGAAAAAAGAAAAAAGAAAAAAGAAAAAAGAAAAAAGAAAAAAGAAAAAAGAAAAAAGAAAAAAGAAAAAAGAAAAAAGAAAAAAGAAAAAAGAAAAAAGAAAAAAGAAAAAAGAAAAAAGAAAAAAGAAAAAAGAAAGAGCTGTCGTGCACCAGCACCATGACGACCGTTGGATCAAGTCGGGCCGTGCTGTCGGATGTTTGCATCGTTGATTGCAAATCAAGTCGACTGGCCTGTCTCGGAGCTGCACGGGCCACGCCACGTGCCCGTGGCCGAAAACGGGCTGCAACTGCCGTGTCGCAAGGAAGAAGGCCATGACCGCTCAAACGAGAAACTGCGACCGACTCCCGCACGCCGCAGTAGCCCGTCCTTCTCATCATTGCCAGTACATCGCCGCGGCGCCGAGAGCGTGTCGGTCACGCCGGCCTGCCGTCGTAAATATTTACGTGCAAGGCCCCCGGCGGCCGAGATGGTCAACAGCCGCTGCTGCCAAGAGGCGTCGACGGCTCGACGTCGAGCTAGATCACGCGGGCCGTGACGAGTTTCATCCTCAGGCGTGCGGGTTCTATTTGGTTGGACCTGTCAAGATGGTACATTCACTAGATGTATTTATTCAAGTATAGATTTAAAAGAAAATAGAGTATAAATATAGTCAAAAAGCGGCGCGTGCAGACCCGCAGCTTTGGACCCACTTCCCTGACCAATCAAAGACGGGCGGCCCCGCGAGGCTCCAGGTCATCTCCACGACGGCGGAGACGGCGTCATTGCTCTTGCAACCATCTCTGCCGACCTCACACACCATGTCGCTGCCCGTGCGGACACGGGTGCCGGCGCCCGCCGAGGGCGGCCATGCATCCGACGCCGACCGAGCTGACCGGACTGACCGGACTGACCAAGCTGACGACGCGTTTGACCCCTTTGCCGATCCCGAAGGGGAGCCCACGACTGAGCCCACGACTGAGCCCACGACTGAGCCCGACGACGACCTCGACAAGCCCGACGAGCCCGACAAGCCGGCACCACGACACAGGGAGACGCCGCCAAAACCGCCGGCGCTGTTGGTGGTGGACGCGTACGTGGACCCGACGCCGGCGACGCCACGGACATCGCACCCGCCGTCGCGTGTTGCGTCGGACGACGAGAACGCGGCAAAGAAGGAGACGCCGCGCTCGGAGATCCAGTCCATCATGGCGCAGTTTAGCGAGGGCGGCGGCGGCCCCGATGCAGACGCAGTGATGAGCCCGCGGCTCGAGAACATGGAGAACATGGCGTCGCCTCTGCTAGGGCAGTCGCCGAGCGTGCAGGGTGTGCAGGGCCACCCGCCACGCACGTCGAGCCTGGAGCCGCTGGTGACGGTGGCGGGAGACGCGGCAGACGAGGGGCACGAGGGCCGGGACAAGGCCAAGGACAAGGACGCGCCGCCGCCGGTGCCGCCCAAGGACGACAGCGACGCGGCGAGTGTGGCACCGAGTGTGGCGGCGAGCGTGGCGGCGAGTGTGGCGGCGAGTCTGCCACTGTCGCCGACGACACACCGGCCGCCGCCGCCGGAGCCGGAGCCGGAGCCGGCGCAGCCGTTTGATTTCCACCGGTTCCTGGAGCAACTGCGCAACAAAAAAGCGGACCCGGTGGCGCGGTACCTCAAGAGCTTTCTGTCCGAGTTTGGCAAGCGGCAGTGGATGGTGCACGAGCAGGTCAAGATCGTGTCCGACTTTCTGGCCTTTATCGGCAACAAGATGGCCGTGTGTGAGGTGTGGCGCGACGTGTCGGACGCCGAGTTTGACAATGCACGCGAGGGCATGGAGAAGCTGGTGATGAACCGGCTGTACAGCCAGACCTTTTCGCCGGCCATTCCACCGCCGCAGCCGATCCCGGGCGCCAAGCCAAAGCGACGTGGCGGCGAGCGGCCCATGGGACCGGGCCGTGGCGGGCAGCACCAGGAGGACGTGGAGCGCGACGAGGTGTTGTCGCAAAAGATTGCCATTTACGGCTGGGTGCGCGAGCCGCACCTCGACATTGCGCCGGTCGGCGACTCGGGACGGCGGTTCCTTCGGCTGGCGCAGCAGGAGCTGCTCAAGATCAAGTCGTACCGGGCGCCGCGCGACAAGATTATCTGCGTGCTCAACTGCTGCAAGGTCATCTTTGGCCTGCTCAAGCACAACAAGGCCGACTCGTCGGCCGACAGCTTCATGCCGCTGCTCATCTACGTCGTCTTGCAGGCGAACCCGGACCACCTCGTGTCCAACGTGCAGTACATTCTGCGCTTCCGCAACCAGGACAAGCTCGGCGGCGAGGCCGGCTACTACCTGTCGTCGCTGCTCGGCGCCGTGCAGTTTATCGAACACATGGACCGCACGTCGCTCACCATCTCCGACGACGACTTTGAGCGCTCCGTCGAGGCCGCCGTCTCCGCCATTGCCGAGCGCCACCGCGCCGCGTCGCCACCGCTGCCCGTGCCGCCCGAGTCGCCGGAGCCGTCGTTGCAACAGCAGCAGCCCTCGTCTGAGCAGCAGCAGCCCTCGTCTGAGCAGCTGCAGCCCGACGGGACCGACACCCCGGCCATTGGCAGCCTGCTGCGCACCATCCAGCGCCCGCTCAGCTCGATTGGCCGCATGTTTGCCGAGGACGAGCCGCCGCCGCAGCCAGAGACGCAGCGCGCGCGAAGCCCGGCCCCCGAGGACGCCGCCGCGCGCCAGGCCGCCGCCGAGGCTGCCGAGGCCCAGCGTCTGCACCGTGCCGAGCACGCCAGCGTCGTCGAGACGCTCGCCGGCATGTTCCCGGACCTGGACCGCGACATTATCAGCGACGTCGTGTACCAGAAGGAGGGGCGCGTCGGGCTGGCCGTCGACGCGTGCCTGGCGCTGTCGTCATAGGATACTTAATACCTTTACGGTTGCTGCGTCGTGATGTGATTTGGTATTGTTATTTGATTCTGCCGTGTGTCGTGATGTGATTTGTATTTGTATTTGTATTTATTCGGTATTTTTATTGTTTGCGTATTTTTATTGTTTGCGTATTTTTATTGTTTGCGTATTTTTATTGTTTGCGTATTTTTATTGTTTGCGTATTTTTATTGTTTGCGTATTTTTATTATTTTTATTTTATTTTTATTTGTATTGTTCATTTGTATTCATTCTTTATTATTAGATTTTATCTATTTTGTATTCGTGTATTTGACTTTTACTTGCATCGACTACAACATAACCCGATGCTTGCTATAAAATGACTAAAGCAAAACCCTGCTTACCCTGTCAACACGACATCAGAATGACCTCAGACGCCATGTCTCGGGCGTCTGTCTTTTGCTGGCGCCTCGATAGTGCCGATCGCCGTTGAGACGCTACATATACTTCGTACCGTATATTTAAAATATAAATAAATATCTACGGAGTAGTTGCCCGAGTCCAGATCATTTCTCTCAATTCACTCACCGTCATTCTCATTTCTCGCTCTCTTGGCGCCCCTGACCACCCTGGTCGCTGACTGCCACAGTGCACTCCACCGCCCGGGCCAGACTGTAATTTATGGAGTATATTTTAAAAAAGCCAATTTTTATTTTTATGGAGCTGGCAACGGCCGTCACCAAGTGGAGCAAACGCGTCCTGTTTTTCTCGTGTCTTCTTTTCTCGTGTCTGCCGTTGCGTTTCGCCAGCCAACCAATCGGCGCTGGTCGTGTGAATATGTACAGAGGTTATATGCAGCGGCTGCCACGCAAAACAGGGCAGAAATTGCTCGACTGGGTACGGCGTCTCGTCGGCTGCATCGCGAGCCCACATCTCGTCTTGACTTGATCTGATTCGGCCCAGCAGCCAGGGGTCGTTGCTTGTCTGTGATTTGTGTTGTGATGGAGCTGGGCAACCGATCTCGCCGCCCGTCAGCACCCGTCCTCGGCGTCTGCTCGTCGTCCTTTTGCTCGTCTCGCCGTCGTCTTCTCACAGGATCGCCAGGGCGTCTCAGGGGCAGGGGCGTCGTCGCTGTTTGGTGTTTCAGGCCAGCCGTGGTCTCGGCCGGTTTCTTTCTATTCCTTTACTATTTCTTTAAAATATTAAAAATGCAAGCCACGCGTCTGCACCAATTGGCACCAACCGGCTCGCCTTGCCCTTAGGAGTCTCGCTGTCTGCTCGTCTTATTCTCCGCGTCCCCATTGCCGCCGTGTTCTTGCCCTATTAATAGCAAGTGGATTTATTCATTTTCATTTTCATTTTATTCTGTTTTCAGTGTCAAGAGGCTCCGTAGACGTGCATCGGCGGCACAGACCGGCACTTGGCGCGTTTCTCAATCGATAAATACCAGTCGTCTGCCGCTCCTGCCGGCTCCTGTTTCGAGCGTGTTCGTTCAGCATCGTCTTCCTCGCAACCCGTGTCCCCTTGACCTCTCGACTCACCTCTTGACCTCTCGACCTCTCGACTCACCTCTCGACGTCTCGACTCACCTCTCGACTCACCTCTCCTCTCGCCTCTCGACCTCTCGACTCACCTCTCGACTCACTTCTCGACTCACCTCTCGCCTCTCCATGTCTGAAGAAGGCGCTGCACACGGTGCTCCGGGGGCCGGCGCTCCGGCCGGCGCTCCGGCGGCCGGCCATGGCGCCCAGGACAGCCGCAAGCCCTCGCTCCCGCCCGTCGTCGTCCCCGTCGCCGCCCCCGACGTGCTGTCGCCCATGAGCCCCGTGCAGCACACGCCCAACCTGTTCAGCGTGCGCCAGCGCCACGCCAGCCTCGACCTCGACGACTACTTTGTCGGGCCGCGCGACATTAGCAAGCACAGCAAGTGGCCGCTCTTCCTGCAGATGCACGGCAGCATCCTGCCCAAGATGATCCTGCCGCTCTTCTTCCTCGGCGGCTGGTCCTCGTGCATCGTCTGCGTGTCCAAGTTTACCAATGCCAACCGTACGTCCTGCTCGTGTCCTGCTCGCGTCCTGCTCGCGTCGTGCTAACCGCCCTCACTGCCACAGTCGGCATCAGCAGCACCCTCCTGACCGTCACCGGCTTCGTCGTCTCGCTGACGCTCTCGTTCCGCAGCTCGACCGCGTACGAGCGCTACGCCGAGGGCCGCCGGTACTGGGCGCAGCTCATCAACACCGCCAACGGCCTCGGCCGCGTCTTCTGGATCCACGCCAAGGAACGCGACGAGTCGCGCGACCGCGACGTGCTCGCCAAGCTGACCGCCCTGCGCCTCATTGTCGCCTTTGCCGTCGCCCTCAAGCACAAGCTTCGCTTTGAGCCGTACACCGACTACGAGGACCTCGAGGGCCTCGTCGGCCACCTCGACACGTGCGCCCGCGCCGCCACCCAGGGCGACCCCGAGCACCCCGGCGCGTCGCCCAAGCACGGCGCCCTCAAGACCGCCGGCGAGTTCCTCGGCGTCTCCTTTGCCGCCAGCAACCCGCGCAAGCTCCTCAAGCGCGCACGCCGCTCGCTCGGCAACCTGCCGCTCGAGATCCTCACGTACATTGCCTCCTTCACCGACGACCTCGTCGCCAACGGCCAGCTGCCCGTCCCCATGCAGCAGACGCTCGCGTACAACAACGTCGCCGCCCTCAACGAGATCCTCACCGGCACCGAGCGCGTGCTCACAACGCCCGTGCCCATTGCGTACGCCATCGCCATCAACCAGATCACGTGGCTGTACGTCTTTCTCCTGCCCTTCCAGCTCTTTAGCGCGCTCGGCTGGGTCACCATCCCCGCGAGCGTCGCCGCCGGCTACATCATCCTCGGCCTCCTCTTCATCGGCAAGGAGGTCGAGAACCCGTTCGGCCACGACGTCAACGACCTGCCCCTCGACACCTACTGCGCGCAGATCGCCGCCGAGATCGACCTGCTGGCCGCGCGTCCCAAGCCCGAACAGCGCGACTGGATCGAGACGCTCGACAACAAGGTGCTCTGGCCCCTCAGCTCCAGCGGCTGGAACGTCTGGGCCCACCGCGGTGAGGCCCGCGTCCGCGAGGCCCTCCGCACAAAGAGCGACAAGGCGTACACCGGCGACGACGCCGACGACGAGCAGCGCAACCGCAAGAACAGCGTCCGCCGCCGCTGGCGCAAGTTTGCCACCAAGACGCCCGCCCCGTCCAAGAAACGCAGCAACTCGGGCGCCGCGTCCACCGGCAGCTCCACCGCCACCGAGCACGCCCCGGTCAAGGACGGCCACGCCGTCGCCAATGCCGTCTGAGCGCCGTCTAAGCGTCAGCCGTCTGAGCCGTCCCACTCGTCTTTTGTGTTTGTGTCGTTTGTTTGCGTCGTTTGCGTCGTTTGCGTCGTTTGCGTTGTTTGCGTTGTTTGCGTTGTTTGCGTTGTTTGCGTCGTTTTCCTTTCCTAGATTGTTGCATAGCCGGTTCGTTTGTCGTCTGTACTCTTAATTCGAATCCATTCTCTGCCCGTCAATGACACCCCGAGACACGCCCAGACACGCCCGAGCAGCCTCGGCGCGGACAGCCAGAATGCGAGAGATGGCGCCGGGGTCATTGTGTGTCTGACGGAACAGCGTCAGTGACGCTCAGTGACGCTCAGTGGCCGACCGCACCACGACCCCTGAAACTGCTTAGTCATCACCATCCACGTTGGAGGCAAGAGCTTCTGTCATTCCGAGGTCGGTGGCGCGCATGGATGGAAGCTGCGATGCATGGCCGGTGCAGGTGCACTGCGGCACAAGGCGGGCGGCGGAAGGCGCAGGGCGACTGGGCGGCGGCTGGACGGCGGCAGGAACGACCGGGTGGAGGGGTCATCGCCCACGGACCAACGGAGCGGGGCGTTCTCGCTGTCCCTCTCACTCCTCTCGAAAGCTGCTCCTTTCCCTTTAACAGACACCACACCATCGGCCACCCTTGACATGCCACTCTCGGTGCTTTTTCCTCTTGCGTCCACGCACGCGCAGCCTCGGCAGCGCGCGGCACACGCCTCCGCACGGACCCACCAGTACAGCTAGTGGGAGCACGGACGAGGTCGACGTGACCGCGTGCTCTCTGGCGACACGCATTCTGCATTCGAGGACAAACGATGCTGCGAGCACTGCGTCCGACGGTACGAGCGTGCGTGCACGTGCGTGCAGCACGGCGATGGCAGCAGCAGCAGCAGCAGCACCAGCAGCAGCACCAACACCAGCAACTGCAACGCCGACACCACCAGCACGGCCCCGGCACGCCCGAGGCGCAGTGGGCGGCGGCACAGACGGCGGCGCACGCGGCCCACCTGCGCGTGCTGCGGGCGCTGGCGGCGGGCGAGGCCGTCGAGGCCGTCGAGGCCGTCGAGGGCGGCCTGGCACCGGACAGGCGCACGCTGCGCGAGCGCGTGCTATTGCAGGATGCAGAGCAGCGGACGACGCTCGACACGCCGCCGACCGAGATTGAGCGGTGGATCGAGGGTGTCGAGATTGGCGGCGACCGCGTGCGCTTCGACTTTGGGTTTGCCGACGCGGAGCGCAAGGACACGGTGTCGCTGGCGGTGCACGCGCTGTGGCTGCGCGACGCGTGCCAGTGTGCGGCGTGCGTGACGCCGGCGTCGGGCCAGAAGGAGCACGAGACGCAGCAGCACGCGGCGGTGCCGGCGGTGGAGGGCGTGGCGGGTGTCGACGCGGCCGGCGCGCTGGTTCTCGAGGCGGCGCCGGGGTCCCGCGAGGCGGCGGCCGACAAGGTGTCCCGAATCAAGGTGGCGTGGGCACCGTCGGCGGTCGACGCCGAGGGCCACGTCAGCGAGTACGGCGCGGCGTGGCTGGCGCGGCAGCTGGGCGGGCTGGGGACGCCGCACGACGTGCCGCTGCCGCCACGCACGCCGTGGGACCGCGCGGCGATGGAGGCGCGACACAAGCCGGTAGCGTACGGCGCGTGGATGCAGCAGGACAGCGCCGAGTTTGTCCGGGGGCTGACGGCGCTGCACGAGCTGGGGCTGGTGGTGGTGGACGGCGTGCCGGACGACGAGTTTGCGGTCAAGCGAATTGCCGAGCAGATTGGGCACGTGCAGCCGACGTTTTACGGCGAGCTGTTTGACGTGGTGTCGAAGCCGCCGGCCGAGGCCGAGAACGTGGCATACACAAATGTGCACCTGGGCCTGCACCAGGACCTCATGTACATGAACGACCCGCCGCGGATCCAGCTGCTGCACTGCCTGCGGAATAATGTCGACGGCGGCGAGAGCATCTTTAGCGACTCGCTGCGCGCGGCGCTCGCCATGCAGCTGCAGCACCCGTTCTACGCGCGCGCGCTCGCGCAGCTCGACGTGCCGTACCACTACGAGCGCAACGGCTTCTTCTACTTTAACGAGCGGCCGGTGATTGAGGCGGCCGGCGGGCCCGGGCAGCGCAACGGGCCGCGCATGTCCGTGGCCGGCCTTGTGGAAGACGAGGCCGTGCCGCGGCTCGCCGGCGAGGGCGCGCGCAGCGGCGAGCGCGTGTTTGCGACGCCCATCAAGCACACGGCGTGGTCGCCGCCCTTTCAGAACGTGTTTGCAGCCGAGGCGCAGCTGGTGGATGCGGTGCCCGTCGCCAAGCAGGACGACGCCGGCCTGGACTACGTCGCACGCTTTGCGCAGGCGACGACGCGGCTGCCGTACTGGCGCGAGGCGGCCGCCCTGTTTGCCGACGCCGTCAACGGGCCGGCGGGGCTGTACGAGTTCAAACTGCAGCCGGGCCAGTGCGTGCTGTTTGACAACCGGCGCGTGCTGCACGGGCGGCGGCAGTTTGGGCCCCGCCAGTCGCAAAACGACGAAAACGACGGAATCGAGGACCGCCCGCGCTGGCTCAAGGGCACGTACGTCAGCGACCAGGTGTTTACGAGCCGGCTGCAGGGCATGTACCGGGCGCAGGGCGTGGTGGCGCGGCCGCGGTCGCCGGCGCAAACGGTGCTGGCGGAGCAGGTGCAGGTGCTAATGTTGGGGGTCACGTAGCACTAAAGATTTAATTTAGGACGAAAACCTGTTAAAACAGAAAGACGAGGCGGTAGGTGTAGGTCATGAATTTACTAATCAGAGCTCTACACTAGGCTACTTTGGGGGCCGAAACCGCCCGTTTCCTTCTTCTTACAAGGCGTCCGCAGCCACACTATGTACTGCTAGCAGTAGAGTGCATTTGACGGGCTAACTCATCCGCTTCGACGGCAAGACGGAGCACTACGGAGCACAAACACTAGCGCAGCCTGGCTATGGCCAATACAAATACCGATGCATAGATGCGCCTGTTTTAGGAAATTTACATATTTCTTTAACAAATATAGGTTTTTATTTAATAATAGGAATTTTTATAATATTAACTTTAAGTTTATTAAGTACAATAAATGTGCTAATACCACAGGAGACATCAAATCTTCTATATTTAAAGGAATAATTTTTATTAATTTATTTTCTTCATTTAATTTATAAATAATAATAACGAAGAATTAGTTTTTCCTTCTATTAACGCAGCTAAACACCATTTTAAAGTTAGATGGACACTTATAAAGAAGAATCTTGATAGTAAACAATGAGTTATTCTTCAAGGTCAATAAATTTAATACTCTGTATAATTTTAAAGCTACTGCTACTAGCTCATTAGGTTACAAGCATACTGAAGAAGCTCATCTGCTCCGCAGTATTCTATTATTTCTAATCTAAAATTTTCATATCCGTATTTTAATAGAGCAACGTGAATAGGTCTAGGGTTTCTATTTAATTCACTTTAATTATAGTAATCACTCAATCTTTTTGATAAATTTAACCCACTACCTACATAAGTATTGTTATTTAATTTATTTATTCAACGATAAATACCTGATTTACCCTTATTTTCGAGTAAAATAGTATTTTTTTCTAGTAAAACATCCTTATAAATTTTAAAGCTTGCGCTTGCGCCCGCGACTATATTTTAATTATTTAATAAATTATTGTTTTTTGTGACTTTTAATATTATTTTGTTTTTTTTTAACGCCGATAAGCTTAGTGTTCGTCTTATTCCAAACGTAGGTTATGATAATAAATTAAGCTCACTTCTTAGATTTCTAGTGTCTCTACTAGGTCCGGTTAATAGTTCTTATTAACAAGCCCGTTAACATTAATCTTTACAGTACCTTAGCCTATTAACACTGAGAGTCGAGGGTGTCAGCCCCTATCTTTAGCTAACCCTCCGAGAGGTAGTCGCCTGTCGTATTAAGTCTTTTGTAAAAACCGGCAATAGATCTAAATATGGATATATATACATAGATCTTAATATTTTTAAAATTAAACTATATATATAAATTACTTTATTACTATTATATTATTTCTAATAAGGCCTGACTATATCTTAAGCTTGCGCTAATCTACATTTAGTCGATAAACTGTGCACCTTACTTATAAAAAGATTAAGTAATAGGTACTTGGCTGCGGATAACCTATTTATTAAATAAATAATCATCAACCATGATTTTACTATACCGCGAGTTATTACCTGCGCTATAAGATATATTACTACTCTTACTTAGTTATGATTATTTTAGAGTGTTCCCGTTAAATTAAAGATTAAAGTAGAAGGTTTACTTCTATAAAAAGGCTGTATATATTCAACCTTATTATTCTATGTCTGATAATTTAACATTCATCTTTGCTATTCCGAGTTTATAAACTCACCGGTAATCCTGAACATGAATTAAGTTTAGAATCGTTGTTTATATTGCGTTCGTTTACTCAATTTGAAGCTAGAATATATGAACAACTTTTGTTAACTCAATTTAAACCTAAGTTAAATAGTACTTATCTAGTAGTATTTCCTTTTAATAATTGAGAAAATGTAACTTTAACTCTGGATAATTCTAAACCTTTAGAAATAAGAAGGGGTGATAATTCTTTATTAATGAAATTTTCATCAAAAAATAGAGCGGCGTTATCCTTAGGTATACCTAGAACTACTTTAGATAGATATATTAATTTAAAAAATTTTACATTATTAATACGCACTCTGCGCAGTCGGAGTCGCGTCCCCGCCCTACAAGACCGCTTATCGGTCTTGTCTTATCTTTTCCTATTTAGTTTACTGCTTTCGAAGACGAGCTTCTCGCTCTCTTCTTCTTCTTCTTTTCCTTAGCAATACATTATCTTTTACCGTTATATATCTTCGTCTATAACCGTTGCTCACCACGACTCTCGTTACTACGCTTCCGCTTATAACTCGTATCTTGCTACCGCTTACGTCTCCTAGTGCGTAATATCTAGTAGTAATTCGCTCGTCGTAAGCAGACGATATAGTAACTCCGTCTCGATAAACTAGTACTAGTATCCCGACGAATAAATCCCGATATACCGTCTACCGGCATCGCGATTATAGGACATCGTTAACCGGCATCCTAGCCGCAAGGTAAAACGCGCAACGTCACTAACCTTCTTATCTTCGGTATACCGTTTACCGGCACCGACAGACTAAATCCTATACCCTTAAAACGTTAGGCACGTCTTTAAAGCAAGCGCTAGACGCTCCCGAGACTACGATATAGCCTCTAGATTTAAGAAATTAAAACAAATAAGAAAGTACGCCTTTCCCCTTTTTTTCTCCCCTTTTCACTCCCTCCCTAGTTTCTCTATACTAAGAGTCCTTTTCTTATACTTACTACTTCTCCTTTATTTACGAATCTCTACCCGAAATTTTAGTTTAACCCGGCGAGGCTAGTAGCCTCCTAATTCTCCCCTCGATACACCAAGACCCTAAGCTAGACTCCGAAGTCCTATCATCCGGTATTAACGAGCTAAGGGGGTAATCTCCTAAAAAAACCGGCTAACACGAAAACTAACCCTCGGAGAATTTATCAAGGCAATCTTAAAACGCACTCACTACGAGACCCCGAAACTCCGGGATTCCAGCGAAAACAGTCTTTTAATCTCTCAAGGCTCGAGAGTTAACCCCTAAAACGATTTCTCGTCTCCTAAATTCCTTTTCTCCCGCCCTAAGTTACAGCCGACTCTAACGATATACTTTCGAGTCTAAGTTTCCGCCTCCTAAATCCTCCCTTCCCGATTACCGTACGGTCTACGGTAGCCCGTAGGCGTAATTTCGACGTCTTAAGAGTCGGCCGACGGCCTTCTAAGCGTATTTAGAGAAGACACGGGTATCCTTCTTACCTAGCTCTCTAACGAATTTAACGCGGCTAAGAAGACCGGCGTATCCGACGCCTAAGTCGTATAGCTCGTAAAATACGTAAGCGACCTCTACGCTACTATTCGCACTTACCCACATTATAAGGCGTTCGCCCTTATTACCGACACCGCCCGTAGTCGTCTCCTTACTATCGCGTCGCTTTACTAAGTAGTCGATATCTACGACACGCTTACCGGTAACTAGGTTATTAACCCGACGTACCGACCGTAAACACTAACCTACTTCCCCGAGCCAACCGATAGCTAAGCGGCTAGGCACTACTAGCTTATCGCCACCTAGCTTCGGTTATTCTTTAGACTCCTAGTAAAAGGAGGACGCCTCGCCTACGTCTTATAAAGCGAGATCGGCGACTTCCTATACGTTAGCGAGAGCGACACAGCCGAAGTCCTCGCCTACCGAAGTAGTACCGAGAGCGAGCTAAATAGCCCCTTACCGATCGCGACGACTAACCGGGCCCGAACGCGTAGCGTAAACCGGGAGCGCGAATCGCCGCTACTTATCCTCGATACGAAGTCGCGGCTAATACCCTAGGGCCGCCCGGTATCGGAAGTCTAAGCGCGCGACTCTAAAAGCAAGAAAGTACGCCGCTCTAGACGTAACTCCGACCCCTCTAAGACTTACCTCGACTCCCACGCCTTTACAGAGGTAGCGTCTACGAGCTAGTACGTCCTAGGTAGTTTCCTAAACGACTCCTACGTTACTCCCGTAAAACTACCCGCGTCCTCCGACCCCCCGGAACCCCGTCGGGCCCCCGCGTACTCTATTACTTAGTCGAGAGCCCCTACCCCTTACGTACCTATTAGCGCGTCTCCTACGCCGCCGCGGTAGTACGCGACGCGCGAGACTATAAACTCCCGAAGTACGGATTACGTATTAACCGCGTAAGAAGTCTAGGACCGACTCGCGAAGATCGAAACGGTAGACATAGGCCCCGAGGAATTACTCTAACGTATAGCGGACACGAATAACCCCGGCGAAAGAGTAATTATCAGGTATACTCTTATTAGTCGTTTTCCCTAACCTACCGTACCAAGCCCCTCGCCTCGCGAGACCTCGAACCGGGCTTACGAGACACTAAGAGCCCCTACTATAGTCTCCTACTCGCCCCTCGAGCCCTAACGTAAGTATAGTTAGTAGGAACCGGAACCTACGAGGTAGCGTTAACCCTACTTATACTACTTCGACCGCTACGCCCCCTACGCTAAGCCTAACGAGGACGCCTAAAGCCCCGGAGGAGACCTTTATATCGATAATAAATAGTCGGTACGGTTTAATATCCTAATCTTCGACCCTAGCGAGACGCTCGGCGAAGCTACTACCGAGGACTCGTAAAACCTAGCGTAGGCCTCTATACTTATTTTCCGGAACGTCGAAGACTACCTAATCTTCCTCGACGGAGAATACGTAAAAGACCTAAAGGGCCGTATAGCTATTTCCCTCGCTCGGAGCCTATAAACTCGCCTTAGGGGACTCGCTTAGAACTAGTATAATAACGAAATCGGTATAGACTTACGCCGTAAGCTATACGACGACTACTATATCTAGGTTAAGGAGCTTACTACTCGATTTAGCACCTTAAAATCGGACGCGAGTACGGCGCTCGTAAAGATATTCTTTAGTTACGCCGAAAACACTAGTAAAGACGCGGTATACCGCTTCTACGGCTAGTATACTAAGATCGCCCGCCTTATAGGCGCTAGCACCGCCTCCTAAGTCTAAGACTAAGTCTAAAAGCACCTCTACGCCGACTTTTAGACCGTATCTCGATACCTATCAAGCCACCTATCCTACGGCGACTAGATCACCTACCTTATATAGTAGTCGGAGGCTCTACGTAAGAAGCACGAGTAGACGAAGGTAGACATTAACGCCATAGTCGAAGATACCCTTAAAACCCGCGGTACGATTATAAAGCGCGCCCTATCGGTATTAGGATTCTATAACGACGGCGATTAACGCTATAACAGCGACGACTAGCGCCGAAACTAGTCTAGAGAGACTAAGCGCGGACGTCGCGATAGAAAAGACGGGAACAATAGCTAGCGGCCCCGCTCGCGCTCGAGGTCTTTCTTTAAGCCGTCCGAGGCCCGATAGCCCTAGCGAACGTAAGACTTAGCGCCCGCCCTAAGCCCCGACTAAACGCCCGCGATAGCACCTACTCCCGTTTCGCAAGACGACACTCCGGTATCCTAACGCGTTATTAAGGACGACAAGACCGGCAAGACAGCGTTTATCTAAGGAGGACCCGCGATAAAAGACATCTATATACGCTATAGTAAGGACGGCCTACATTAATATAAGCGCTTCTACTCGGATAATAAGAAAGCCCCCGAGCGCGTTATAGGCGCCCTTAAAAACGGGTACGAGTTTAAAGGCACCTTCCGCATTAGCCCCGTCGACGACGCTAAATATATCGCTCGGTACTATTTTAAGTCCGTAGGCGCGCCTCGCCCGGGCATCGATAATAACATAAGCGACATCGACGAATCCGAGGCGCAACGCGCCGTCGACGACGAATCAAGACACACTAGCTCCGGGTACTTCTCTAGCGTATCGGGAAGTACCTATTTCTACTCCGAAGTTATAGAGGACGATTCCCCGACACGCTCGGTAGCCTTTTACGCTTAGAATTCCCCTATTACGGTAGAAAGGCGGACTTACAGGTACTATAAAGGGACTTTCCTATCGCGGAACGGCCTCTACGAGTATCTTAAAGCCTCGACCTACGGTACGCACCCGAGTATCGCCCCGTAGGTTAGGCCGCGCCCGTCCCCGTTCGATAGGCCTCGAGTACCCCTCGCGTAAAGGCACTCCCAGCCGGCCTATACCGCAAGAACCGTCTACTTTACCTCCTCCCAAGACCTACATTAAGCAACGCTATACCTTAACCCGGTATACGAAGTCGCGGAACCTAACGCGGACCTAGTCGGAAAACCGTCTCCGCTTATAATCCCGGTTAAGCTAGTTACCGGCGGCAAGCTATTACAGATTTACGTCGATATAAGAGCCTCGAACTACCTCGTCGATAAGAACTAGCTAAAGGCGTACGGATAAGACGTTCGCTACGCCCCTATACGCCGTAATATTAACGTCGTCGGCACCTCCTACACCGTAACGAAAAAGGCAACCTTTATAATCTTTCCTATCGGGCGAACACGGACTAGTAGGGTCTCCTACGTTCTAATTCGAGTTATAGTAGACGTCTTCCCGGCTCTCGGCCTAAATATACTACTCGGAATAGACGTTATAAACCGCTATAAGGCTACGATCAAGACTTAGAAGTCGTAAATCGAGTTTAGACTATACCCTAACTTCGTCGTATAGGGCTATACTTTAAGCCCGTATTTTACGTACGCTATCCGCGCTACGGAGACCCTCCGACTTAATCTAAAAGAAAAGAAAATTATCTAGGCCAAGCACTCTAACCTCCCTTACAACCTTTCGGGCAACCCGCTTTAAGATACCGACCTATACTACTTCTTCGCCGAGCACCCGGTCGTAGTAGACTAGGCCGTCGTCTCCTTAGACAAGCGTTTCTTCCTCCTACACAACGCTACGGACTCCTAAGTCTAGATATATAAAGGTAACCTCTTAGGGTATATCTCCCCCTTTAAGGAAGAAGCGACGGCCTAAGCTATACCTATCGAGATTAGCGATATCCTCCGTACTCATAACACGGAAGAGGAAGAGGCGGCGAACAAAGTAATCTATACCGTATATTTATCTATTCGCGACCCCGATAATACGGCGGTATACTTTACAGCGATTTAAAAAGCCACGACTACGACCCTAGACTCGAAGGAACCGTCTCTAGAAGACGAGGGAACGGAGGATAGCCCGAAGGAGGAACGACCCCGTATACTATCTTACGGTATCGAGCAGCCTACTAACGTTACTTTCGTTAAGACCCCTAACGGCGCGGTAGTTTACACCTAGAACCCGACCCTCGCTACTCGTATTTTAGACCTTATAACTAGATTCGCTTCTATATTTTAGCCGCGCGGTATAGTACTAATAGCGGACGAGCTTAAGATACGTATCGACCTCGTCGACGTATAGTAAAACTAGAAGTCTAACGTACGGCCCTATCCCCTCGGGTTAGAAGACGCGAAACTCGTCGACGAACGCTACGACGCGCTTTACGAAGCCGGAAAGATAGGATAGGTAGATAACGGAGTACCTATTATATACCTAGTCTTCGTCGTCTAGCGCGAGGTTAATAGGAAGCGAAAGGGTAGAGTCGTAGTCGATCTAAGGCTACTTAATAAACTTACCGTCCTAGACGTTTACCCTCTACCGGACTAAGGAGACATTATAGCTACGATATCGTTTAAGAAAATCTACTCTACCGCTAATATAGCGGCCTTCTTCTTCTAACTACCCGTCTTCCTAGGCTACCGAGACCGCCTCGTAGTAATTAGTAGGCGCGGCCTCGAGTACTCGAACGTCGTCCTTATAGGTTTACGAAACGCGCCCGCCTACGCCTAGAGATTTATAGACTATCTACTCGAGCCCTTTAAACACTTTATAAGGGTATATATCGACGACATTATTATCTTTAGCGACTCTAAAGACGAGCACCTAGAGCATCTCGCGACCCTTTTCTAAGTCTTCTAAGACCGTAACCTCTAAGTCTCCGCCGATAAGAGCTTCTTCGGATTCCCGTCGGTCCGTCTCCTAGGTTTTAACGTCGACGGTCGAGGTATAAATCGTACTCCCGACCGTATTAAAGCCTTCTAGAAGATAAAGTTCTTACGAAGCCTCGCGGACTTTAGTACCTTTCTCGGAATAGTAAGATATCTACGTACTAGTATATCCTTTTACGACTAGAAAACGCTTCCTCTCTAAGAACGGAAGACGGCCTTATAACGCTAGGGACGGGACTTCCACGGCCTAGCGGTCGGCCTTAATACTAGTAAAAGGCGCGCTATTACGAGGAAACTTACCTTCGAGCCTACCAAGGAGGAGAAAGAGTCGTTTAAGGCGCTTAAGCACGACCTATACTAGTAGATACGGCTATACCATTACGATCCCGAGGAGACTCTTTTCTTTAAAATCGATATATATAAACGCGGCTTCGGAATAATAGCTTTTTAGACTAAGAAACTATAGGACGGCATTACGATACTAGGTATCGGTATCCCGTTTTAGGACTTAAAGCCGATCCTCTTCCTTTCTAAAACGATAATACGTAAGGAAAAGGTTTACGGATCTACTAAGGTAGAGGTCGCGGCGATCGTCTAGGTATTCGTTAAACTACGGAAACTTATCTAGTCTAACTAAAACCCGATTATCGTCTTAACGGACCACGTACCCGCCCGGAACATTATTATATACACGTCTCTTAAGACTATAGATCTTAATAAAGTAAACCCGCGGCTTACATCTATAGCTAACTATATATCGCGTTTTTACGTACGGATATACTATATCCCGGGTAAGACGAACGTCGTCCCCGACGCCCTATCGCGCCTACTAATATAGGCGGAGCTACTAGCGCTAGACGAAGATATTCTAAAGGAAGTCGCGCATTAAGACCACCCGGTAGCCTTTATAGCCTACTATACCGACTCTCGCCCTACTAACGGCGACTCGTAAGTCTCTACGCCGCGCCCTCTAGGCGCCCCCGCCCGCGTAACGATACCTAAATCGGTAGTACTCGTTATACTCGATAAAGCGTACTCCCGCCGATTCTATAACTCGGCCGCCTATCCGATAGCGGCGCTAGCGCTAGACGAAAGCACTCGCCTCGCTATAATAACGGGCTACGAAGTAGACACGATACTAAGGCCTATCTACGTATCGCTTAAAAGCGGTAAAGCGCTAGAACGGTCTCGGGGTATTCCCCTAGGGCCTTAAAAGATAGAAGACGGCCTCCTATTCTACGTCGACGTCTCCGGAACCTTACGACTCTATATCCTAAGACTAATACTTAAGGAACTCTTCCGAATAGCGTACGACGACCTCTTCTACGCAGGCGAAAAGAAAATAATAAGGTCTCTAGCTACGTACTTTATACCTAAGCTCTACCGTAAGATTCGGAGCTACCTAGAACATTACGAGGTATACTATTAAAACTAGACCTTAAGGCTTAAGGCGCCCGGCGAGCTTTAGCCGATCCGGAGCATCGACTTACTATACTATACCGTAGTATTAGACTTTATTACCGCTATACCGAGCGTAAGCGCGATAATATCTAGGTTTCGCGAGCCCGGGTTCTTAATATTTAACTAACTCCTTACCGTATCGTGTAAATTCTCCCGTAAAACCCTCCTAATCCCGGGAAACGCTCGTTATCGCGCCTCGTAATAGGTAAATCAGCTATTAGTAGCCTTCTAAGGCGTAAACTAGGGACTCCTACGGATTATTATCAGCGATAGAGACCCGAAGTTCACCGCGAAAATCTAGTAGGAACTCTTCCGACGCCTCGGTACGCGCCTCGCTATATCTACGGTATACTACGCTTAGACCGACGGCCTCTCCGAGCGTAAGAACTAGACGGTAGAAATCGCGATCCGTTTTTATTACGCCTAAAAGCTAGGATAAGCCTAGCCGGATATACTTCCGGCCTTATAATTCGCGCTAAACAATAGCTTCTTAGAGGTTATCGGTACGTTACTAAACAAGCTCGTCTTAGGATTCTACCCTAACGGACTAACGGACTTACTCGCGCCGTACGAATCCGATATCCGTAAAGCCGAAGTCCGTACGATAATAAAGGCTACGCTATAGAAGGAGGCTATAGACCTAATCGATATTATAAACAGCCTCGCGAAACTTCGCTACGATAAGCAGTACCGCCTTATCGAGTTTTAAGTCGGCGACCTCGTCTATATTTAGCTAAACAGAGGTTACCGTAAGGCGACGAGTAGGCCTCCTAAATACTCCCCGTAGCGAGCCGGACCCTTTCGGGTACTAGAACGTATCGGTAGTCTCGTATACCGACTCGACCTCCTAAGCACTTAGCGCGTATACCCGGTCATTAGCGTCGTCTACCTTACGAGATTTATAGGCTTAACCGACCTATAAGAAAGAACGGCGGAAAATACCGCCCCGTAAAACGAAAAGCCCGTCTCGTAAAATAGCGCTCCGGCCGTCGAAGACGACGAACTATAGGAAGTCAAGCGTATCGTTACCTACACGCTCGCGCACTAAGGGCGAGGGAAGGCCCGCTATTTAAGCGTTAAGTACACGATTAAATAGCTCGGATAGGGCGACGAACACAACGACTATAAATAGCGCGACGAGCTAAAAGAGACGGCCCCCGACCTCGTAACGGAGTACGAGAGCGCTTACCCCGATATAGCGGAATAGATTTAATACTACTCGCCGTAAGCGGAGGCGCTAAAAGCCGGCCTTACAAGACGGAGCGCTCGGCTTTTAGCCGTTACGAGCGCCTTATAACGCTAAGAGCGGCGGTATAGCTAGCTACGAAAAAGATAAAAGGTCACGACTAGAAAGAGAAGGACGTAACCGGCCGCCCTCCCTTTACTCGCGTAACTACTCGCCTCCTCTTCGCGCGTATACTCGCTTAGTCTATTCACTTACTAAAACAGACCCTAGCCTCTAAATACGGACCACCTCACTCACAACGCCCACTAAGACGGACCCCCGCTTCTAAATACGGAAGACGCTAGGACTAAGTCGCGTAAACACGCGATAAGACGACCTTTATTTACTATTTTTAATATAGCTATTTTTAATATTAAACGCGCATTTAATAATATTTACTATAAAAAGCTACGACGACCACCGACAACTACGAAACATCGCGAAGCTTACGCACACTATATCACCACGATACCCTAAAGCGGCCTAATAGCACGACGCTCGGCGCGCGCGGTACTACTAGCGCCCTCTAAGCAACACGACCGTAGCCTAAAACGGAATACCCGCCTCCGGAACCGACGAAAACAAAAGGCTAAGACGGACCCTAACGATAAAAAAAGTAAACAGGGCTCCTCTTATTTACCGGGCGACCGCTACTTACTACGCGACGTAAACGGCCCTTATTTACGACGCAGCGAGACGCCGCCGCCAACATATAAACCTCGCTCGCCCCCCGTAGCTAGCCACCCGACTCTTCCTCCTCATCCTTACAAACCCTTACTCGCAACTATAGAATAGTCTTAGAACTCTAATCGCGCCGTTTTAGTAGCTATTAGCTTAGGCTTCCTACCGGCCGGCCTAAGAGAGCAAGAAGCCCCCTCCGCCTCCTAAGACGACTAGCCCGACATACGAAACGCCCCCTCCGCGCTCGTCTCGTAAGATACTAACGTACTAATCGACGAGCTAGACGCTATAGCAGTCGACCTAGCGCTAGCCCAGGACAACTATAGCGATAGCGGCGATACCTAGGATAACTATAGCGACAGCGGCGATACCGACGAACCGGACGCTATAGCGGTCGACCTAGCGCTAGCTCAGAATAACTATAGCGGTAGCGGCGATCCCGATAGTACCGCTAACGATACTAACTAAGCCCTAGATAACGCCGCCCTAGACGACGACGACGCCTCGAGTAACGGCGGCGCCTTAAGCGATAACGGCGCACAAGGCAGCGAGCGCGCCTTTAGTAACGCCGGCACCCGCGACAACTCGCTAGACCTCGGCACGCCGACCCCGCAGCAAAACCCCGACCTCGCGACTAACGACGAGATCCCCCGGGACGCGCTAGGCACACCGCCGACGGCCTAAGCCCCGCCGCCGCTCCGGCCCCGAACACCGTCCCTAAGACTAGCCCGCATCGAGGCACCAGAGACTCCCGCGGCCTAACTCGCGCTTCCGGATACTAGAGCCGGGACTCCCGACACGTCCCTACGCCGCTTAGCCCGCCTCGCCGAGGCCGAGGGTAGCAAAAGCTAGACTAAAACTAAGAAAAGTAAGGGTAAGGAGATCGCCGTCGAGCTCGTACCCGACGACGACGTAGAAGACGACGAAGACTACGGGATTCTCGAGGACGACGAAGAGGACGACGGGGAGATCGACACTACCGACTACGAAAGAACGGTCGACTAGATAAGAGACGAAGCGACGCCTACTAGGTCGAGGAAGAAGTCTTCTAAGGCTACAAAAGATATTAAGGGATTTAGCAGCTAGCCTTAGAAGGGTATAGAGGATAAATACGATAGTAAGTCGTTTTATAAGGTAACGTAGAAGAGCCTATAGGATAGGGTAAAGACGGTAAAGGTTAAGATACTATTTACACGGCTCGCGCCCGACGTCGAGCCTATTAAGGCTATTAAGACTAAGAGCGGGCAACTATAGTCGGCCTATATTCCGATTAAAATCTACCCCGTAAAGCTCGTAGTCCGTATACGTTTCGCTACGTATTACTATACCGACTCCGACGGCGCGAGAGCCGTCGCCCAAGGCGTCGCCGTACTCTACTAGCGGTAAGGATCGCTTTCCTAGTCTTAGTTATTCCGTAGCCTACGTACGAAATACGCGGCGATCGTTAAGGCCTAAGACGCCGGTAAGGCTATTACGGAAAAAATACGCCCCCCCTACGAGGATATCCTCGTAGCACGGATCTACGATCCGTACCTGCGCTATTCTTACCCGGTAGTGGACGCGCTCTAGGATAGCCCGTTCGCCGAGATACTTTACTAGCCGAACGAGGACTAAATCCCTACGCCTCTTAAGGGCGTATTTAGCCTTAGGAGCGGCGCGGCCACGGCCCTAACGGCCTTACAAGACCTCGTAAGGGACATTAAGAACCTACCAGTCGCCTTAGCCCTAGCGCTACAGGGTAACTTCGTCGACCTCTCGTAATAAGTAAGAGGACTCTAGGCTTAAAGCTAAAAAGAGTACGAAGATATTACCCGTAAGCTAGACTAGGTAGCATATAAGGCGACTTCGCGGGCTAACGAGGCCGAGGATACGCCTCGGAAGCGCGCCCGCCTAGCCTCTACGCGCCTAGACGACGATATTTTTAGCGGATAACCTCTCTTCCTTCCTTTATTTCCGTCTCGTACCTTGTACTTTATGTTACGTTTCTTTTGTTACTCCTGTTTAGTTTCTACTTTTATCTCGCCCCCGTTAAAAGAGGGAGGCCTAGGGGCAAATAATACGCACTCTACGTAGTCGGAGTCGCGTCCCCGCCCTATAAGACCGCTTATCGGTCTTGTCTTATCTTTTCCTATTTAGTTTACTACTTTCGAAGACGAGCTTCTCGCTCTCTTCTTCTTCTTCTTTTCCTTAGCAATACATTATCTTTTACCGTTATATATCTTCGTCTGTAACCGTTGCTCACCACGACTCTCGTTGCTACGCTTCCGCTTATAACTCGTATCTTGCTGCCGCTTACGTCTCCTAGTGCGTAATAATTATATAGTCTAGTTTTAGATATAGATATTTATTTAATTGATCCTTCTAAACCTTTATTGGAAAATAAGCCTAATTATACTAAAAATGATGATAAGCTACCTATAATAGATATTGATTTATATTCACTGGAAAAAGGTAAATTATATGCTTATCTATTGGATAAAAAATCTCTTTTTGGTGTTTATGATAATCCTAGCCAAGCTGCTAAAAATTTAGATGGTAAATTAGATAGTAGGTATATTAGTAGATATATAAATATTGAACGTCCAGTAGTAGTGGGGGAAGATAAAATTTCAGTTTATTTTGTTATGAATCCGGATTGAAAATCAGATATAATAGGACGAATAAGTGCTAGACCCAGTGAACGTAAAAAATCTAATATGTCTAAATCTATAGTTTTAGTGGATATTTTAAATAATAATGCTTTAGTTTTTGATACTGTTTCAGATATGTCAAGATATTTAGGTAGAAAGGCTCTTACAGATACAGGATATGTAAAAAAGTATATGAATCCTATTAAATTATATAAAGATCGTTATGAATTTCACTATTTAAGTGAATATACAGGAATTGTTACAGGTAAAGGTCCGTCTATAAAAGATTAAATATGCAAAATAAATATAGATATTATATGTTAAATTAAGTAAATATTTAATTTAATATTTATTTATGAGGGGGTATTTAAAATTTTAATTTTATACGGTGAAGTTAAAATTTATAATTTTGAGATTAAATCAAGTTTCAGTTTTTGTTAATTATAATAAATTAATTAGTAATAATTGATCTATAAGTTAAGAATCTTTATACGCTACTATACATAGTATAGTAACAAATCAAATAAATCCTAAAAATAGACAATTATATTTTCTATTTATTTATACATTATTTATATTTATATTAGTTAATAATTTAATAGGAATGGTTCCTTATAGTTTCGCTTTAACTAGTCATTTTATTTTAACATTAACAATAATAAATTAATTATTATTATTGTTAATTAACAAGGTTTCGGTATATTATTTAGATCCGTTATATTTTCGACGCTTTAATATTAACAAGTGCTCTAATACGAGATCTTTAAATTATGGCTGCTTCTAAGCTAATCTCCTTTAGGTGTAGGAATTTATAATTTAGATGATAATTTGTTATATAAATTTAAAAATAATATAGAATTAGCTAAACATATAGATATCTCTAAGGTTACAGTAGGTAAGTATTTAAATTCTAAGCTTATATACCAAAATTCTTATTATTTTAAACCTATAACAGAATAAATAAATGTTATAATCATAATGAGTAACCTAATAGTAATTATAATTATAATAGAATCTGAGTTAGTTAGTGGATTTATAACAGAACATGCTATAGTGGTTTTTATGTTCTTTTTTTTAGCTAAATATAGTAGTATTATATTAATGTGTATACTAACAAGTTTATATACATCTATTATATACTATATATTAGAATTAATATTATTTCTATACAATTTAGAATATTAATACCTTACGGGATAGTAAGTAGGCTGATTTATAACCCTAATTTATATAACATCTCTAATATAAAATAAGGCTTAACCATTGTTTCTAATCTATTCATACTTGTTTTACTAATTCTAATTCTAAATTTATCCATATCAGAATCTGAAGCTCGTTTATTTAAAGTAGCTTTAATACCGAACTTTAAACCTAAAGCTAAAATTAAAAGCTCTTAATCCTCTTTAATAAAACTTTCGCTATATATAATAATAACACCATCCCCATGTAAAAACCCATCCCCCATAATTAAATAAGCCAATCTGTCGGTCTACCGATGACTAATCACGCGGAGGGTCCGCTGACTAAGCTATACGGTAGGGCACGATAAGGCACAGCGGTATCACGACAAGCGAAGTATATAGAATTCACGTAGAGAAGATAACGTCAGAAAGAGAAGACGACGGAAGGCTATAGAAGGCCCTACATTTACTACACGAGGCTAGCTAGCGGGTATATATCTCGCTAGGCCCCCGTACGCTCTCTCTCTCTCTCTCTCTCCTCTTCTCTTTTAGCCCGAATCGAAATACTTATACCGTATACTACGACGTACGTACGTAAGCCTCGACAACGCTCCTCTCTAGCTAATAACGCCGACGCCCTATACGCCCGCTAAATTCGCTATTAAGTCTCCTCGGCCGACGTTCTAAACGTCCGCTACGACGAGGATATCTACGCCTCGGCCGACGTCCTAGACGTCCGCCGCTATAAAGGCAGTAACTATATAAAGGTCGGCTATTACCGACGAGGGCGAAGTCCTACTAACCTATACTAATTAGTTTTAATACGCTATAACAGATTAGAGGACTCTTTTCGCCTATTTTACTACACCTACTTTTACTATTACTACGCTAATTACCCGATTAAGCTAGCTCTATAATAATCCTTCTTAATACGGTAATCCCTTTAAAAACGTCGATAATATTACGATAATCCCTTTACGTACGGCTTATACTATATCGATTTTTTAGTTAATTTAAGCGTTTTCGGGCCTTTATTTAGTATTTTAAGTTTTTACCCGTTTTCTCGCTAATTTACCGAGACCCCCTTATATTTTCCCGTTTTTCTTCCCGTAGTAAACGCCCTAATATAGTTAATTTTTTTTAAAAAACGTATAACGTATAACGTATAACGTATAAGAATTTTAATATTCTTTACTATATAAAAAGTTTATACCGGTCCTATATTTACTTTAATTTTTAACTATTTTTTACTACGTATACTATTACCCCGGGTATAAAGAGCCTCTCTTTTACGTCCGTCCTTTTCTTTTAAACTTATACCTTTTTATAAACTTCCTCTTTTTACTACTCTTTACTATATCCGTATATAATACCGATACCTTTTACCCTCGACTATAGCCGACGACGACGACGTCGGCCTCGGCCTCGACCCCGGCCCCGACCCCGGTCCCGGGCCCGGCCTTAAGTAAGACAACGGTAGCCCTAGCCCTACCTATTATACCCCGGGCCGATACCCCGCCCCCGATATAAGTAAGCTCGACGTTTTAAGCTTACTTATACCTAAAGAGCCCCCTATCTAGTTAAAAGAACGGATTAAAAAGCTTAAAGAAGTCTATAAGACTATTATCGAGGACGACCTTACCGACGAGTAGGTATAGGATTACGTCTACGATATCCTATAAAGCTAGACCCTTTTATACTATATATAGTATACTATTTAGGCTAAATAAATTCGCGATAAGCTCCGACGTAAAGGGGTTTACGTCGGTAATACTAATAAGAAGGGTAAATCCGTAGCCGGTATATTAGTAGAAGCTATATAAGCCGATACTATACCGGAGTAGCCCCCGAACGCTTTATTACGATATACCCGAACTATTTATAACGGCCTTAAGACCCGCGACCCGGATATATAGTTTAAGATCGGAGGTAAATATATTTATAAAGGATATATACTCTCGGATAAAGAATATATATCTTACCTAAAGGCTAATATTAATAGCCTAGACTATAAGAAAGCCCTCGTCGAAAGCCTAGCCTAGGCCGTAAAGGAATAAGCCGACCTTACTACGTAGTAGTACTAGTAGTTTACTATACCTAAGTAGTACGCTACCCCGCTATACGGTAACCGATAAGGCGATAACTTCCTTAAGAACTCGCCCGGTATACTAGCGGCTAAGTAAAGAACCGTCTAGGTCGAGGACGAGGACGAAGGCTTATTAACCTAGCTAGCGAACCTTTAACTTTAGAGCGATAACGACCGCGTTAACTCTATAGAAAAAAGGTATAACTACTAGCTATAAGAGTAGACTAACCTAGCCGAAGAAGATAATATAGTCGCGGATACTCTTACGAAGAAAAAAGTCGAGTTCTAAGAGGACGGGTTAAGCTTATAAAAAGCCCGCCCTAAAAGCCTTCGATAAAGATCCCCTATACTATATTTAAGCTAATAATAACGCTTAAGTATAGCGTCTTTAAAAGTAACGCGTAAGCGTATATAAAGACCTAAAGACTTAAGAGACCCTTAAGACTACGCTTAACCCTAACTATAAATCGCTTTTACGAACGCCTAGGAATAAGGCTTTACCGACTACGCTTAATCCGAACTACGGATCGCCCCTACGAACGCCTAAAAGCGGGACCTTACCGACTACGCTTAACCCTAATTATAAACCGCCCCTACGGACGTTTAGGGATAGGCTATTACCGATAGCCTAAAGGAATACCGTAGAAAATTTTATAATATTCTACGAGAGTAAAACGAGTATAGCCGCCTATTAGTATAAGGACGTTAAGAAGACTATAAATAAATTAACGACTAATTTAACTAGTCGGATAAATAGTTTAAAACGTAGCTTAGCTAGGTTAACGATAACTAACGGGTAAACGATAATACTTAACGCGCTATTATAGCGGTTATACGTCTATACGAAAGAAAAAGTCGTTTTTAAGGTAACGGCGATACGATTAGCCTACCGCGTTATATTTAAGTATTTAAGTAAAACTATATTATACTCGGCCTCGAATAAGAATACTAGTATAAAGCTTTACCTTATATCTTATTAGGGGCCGTATACGATTTCGCTTACGAAATTAATAAAAAGGAGGGAAAAGGGTACGCTTTTTTAGTAAAAAAGCTAATAGAGCGGTACGAGGATACTAACTACGTAGCCTAGCGTATATAAAACTAGTACGCGGTTACCCTTAACTCCGTTATCGCGAACGAGGCTAAGGGTAAGCCTATCTTTATAGCCGTTAATATACTACTCGATAAACTCTAGTAAATAATATACGCCTTACTAGAGTTTATACGGTACGAGACCCTTCTACGCTAGCGATTAGTCGACGCCTATAACGTTTACGAAGGGGTAGCTAACGTAATTTACGAGGTACTAATTAGTACTAGTACGATATACTCCGCCGTCGCCCGCGCTTATACGGTCTTAAAGGTACGAGAGCGTACCGGGTAACTACTAATACCTTCCCCTTAGTAAAGACCCTCTTCGTTTATCTACGATAGAGTGCTTAAGGGTAACCTACCGCCCCTACGGGCTAGTAAATTCGGCCGCTTTAAGTAATTTAGAAAACGCTTTTTTAAATGTTTTATCTACGGTAAAAAGGGCTATAGAAAAGCCGACTATACGCCCGTTAAGTAAAAGGCGTATAACGAAGAGTAGCTAAAAAAAAAGGCTAAACGAGAGCGCCTTAGTATACGTACGGCCCGTACGTACTAATAAAAGGCCGAGGATATCGAGGGTAAAAAAAGAGAAAAATCTTTCTATTTTAAAAAAATAAAATAAGAGGAAGAAGAAGACGCCTATAAAAAGGGCGATAAAAACTCGGATAACTTCTTTTACTAATCCTTCGGGCTTATTACCGCCGATAACGGAATAAGAGCCGTTTAGTAACTCGCTAAATAACGTATACTATACGCGGTAACCGGCGATTAAGGCGACGGCTAGAGTTTCGTAATAAGCCGTAACGGCCTTTTACGTTACTCGGACGAAACGTTCTACGGCTTCCTTATTAATACCGGCGCGGCGGACTTCTTTATAACTAGCCGAGCTTAAGCTAAAGCCCTTATACGCCTCTAGCCCGATATTAAACTAGATACCTTAACGGCCGGCGCTAAGGCTATACGTTTCGGCGACGGCCTTTAAAACCTTAATATCGGCTATTTAAACGTCTAACTTTTATTCGGCCCTACGACTTTCTACGTAATAAAGACGTTAACCCCGTTTTTACTAGTACTAGTAGACCTAGATAAATACGACGTAATAGTTAATAACGTTACGAATACTATAGTTAAATAAGGAAAGGCTATAACTACGGTAACCCGAAAGTTTAGCTATATATTTTTAACTATCCCCGAGGCGGCCGGTATATCTATAACTAGCTTCTTAACGTAAATAAAATTAGGCCGCCTTTACCGCCGCTTCGGCTACCCGTTAGTACGTAAGCTCTACGACCTACTAGTACGTACTAGCTATAACGACGTTACCGTTAAGGCTCTCTAGGAGCTCTAAGAGTACTATAAGATATATTAGGAATACTAAGCCCCGTTACGGCGATTCTAATTTAAAATCTACGACCCTAATATCGCTTTTAATAATACGATTATCGTCGATATCGCCTATTTCGGAAAGAAGCCGTTCCTATACGTAATTAACGAGGCTACGTACTTCTCCGCTAAACGCTAACTTAATAATATAATAGCCGAGTATATATAGGCCGCCTTTAAAGTATACTAGCTCGATACGTACTAAGGGCCGCCCGACCTTATTATATACGACGCTAGTATAAATTTCGACGCTAACGGGTTCCGAGAGAACGCTTTATACGCGGGTAGTAAAACTAAGTACGTCCCGATCGAAGCCTACTACTCGATTAGGCTAGTCGAGCGGTACTACGCTCCCGTTAAGCGCGCGTTATTAATTATTACGAAAAAGCTACTCTAGATACTAAGAGATATAGCCTTTTAAGTAGCTTTTAAAGCCGTAAACGATACGGTTAGCTTTAACGGCCTCGTACTTACGCTACTTATCTTTAGGGCCTACCCTTAACTTTTACCGGTTTTTTCGCCGTTACTAACGATCGCTTAGCGTACGTAAGCTATTAAAAAAGCTATAATTAAGGTAAAAACGATTAAGGCGATACGGTAGGTTACTAAAGCTTTACGTATACGGAATAGCGCCGACGTTACGTCTACCTCCGTAATATTAATCGGCTCTAAAACGCTCGTATACCGAAAATAATAAACTTATCCGCGCTAAAGCGGCCCGTTTACTATACTAGCGGCGGATAATAAGAAAGTCGTCCTTAATATACCCGACGGCGATAAAACGTTTTACGTTACGGACGTACGCCCGTATCGGCGCTTACCCCTAGGCCTTAACCTCGACGAGGGCGACGACGCGAGCCCGGAGTCGGACGACGACGACGATAACGACCCCTAGGACGGGTAAGACTAAGGCTAAAAATACGACGCCCGAGACGATAAGTACGATACCCGAAACGGTAACTATATTAACCCGGAGGGTAACGGATAAGAACGATAACTACTAGCTAAGCGAGGCCGCGGACGGCTAAAAGGCTTTAAAAATAAGGCTAAGAAGGTTACCGAACTTATTTAAAAACTCTATAACGGCGTTCTCTTAGCGGCTTTAATAGTTATAAACGGCTTTATAACCTAGCTAGCTACCCTAGAACCGAACTTTATCGAGTCCCGTAAGGCTAAGGTCCTAGGCCTATTCGAGAAAAAAGTCTTTAAAGTCGCTAACTCTAATAATATCCTTATAGGAGAGAGAATCTTTAACTCCCGCTTTATTAATAAAGTAAAACACGCTAGTATAACCGACGCTCGGGTAAAGAGCCGCTAAATCGTATAAGCCTATAACGATACCGGTAAAGTTACCGTAATAACCTAATCCCCGACTATTATACGCGCGAGCTAACGTTTACTCTTTAGTATTTACGTTACGGTTACGGTAATAACGGACGTTAATATATAAGTACGGGATATTAACTAGGCGTTCGTCTAATCTAAAACGACGTTCTAGCGGGTATTTTTTATACGCCCGCCGCCCGACGCGTATAACGTCCTCGGCCTACCCTCGACTATTATTTTAAGGGTCGTTAAGCTATTTTACGGCGTACCGGAGGCCGGGAACTATTAGTTTTATATATACTTTAACTATTATATCGATAAACTTAAGATAGGGACGTTTATATACGACCTATACCTACTAATAGTAAAAGAAAGCTTCGGCTTAGTAAGGCTTTAAACGGACGATACGCTTATCGTATCGGACGAAGTATTCGCGACGCGAGAAGTTAATAAACTTTAAAAGGCTAAGTTATAAGTTAAGCTACGATAAAGACTAACCGAGAGTACCCCCTTAACGTTTAACGGCGGCCTAATTATACTAAAAAACGGTATAATTACCCTTTTATAAGAAAGATAAGTCGACTCCTTATAGCTCGTCGAAAAATAAGCGGCTATACTTAACGGTACGCGCGGTAAAAAAGGTAAAATAATTACGTTATAAAAATAATATATAACTTAACGCGCGCGTAGCGCTTACGTAGCTAGCGTTTACTAGTTAAAAGTAGCCTTCGACTTTACCTTTACTATATAATTCCCGCGCCCCGACGACGGGTATATCGACGCCCTAAATAAACGCCTATAATAGTAACTCGATAACGCTTAGCGCGGCCTAAAGTTTATCCCTTTAAAACTATTAACTCTATAACTAGTAGTCTTCGTCGACGCTAACTACGCTATAAACCCGGATTTTAGCTCCTAGCTTAAATACGTAGTAATTATAATCGACGCTTATAGCCGCGCTAATATCGTTTACTAGTACTCGGCGAAGTACCGACGCGTAACGCGGTCCGTCCTATCCGTAGAGCTCTACGTAATCGCCGGCGGTTTTAATATAGCTACGGTACTAAAGAGTACTTTAAACTAAGTCTTCCGACTTTTTAAGAAATAGATTCCCCTCGTCTTTTATATAGATTCGAAGTCCGTCTTCGACTCTATTACGAAGCTCGGTATAACTACTAAAAAAAGACTAATAATTAACGTTTTAATACTCTAGACGGTATACGAAAACCGGGAGATCTTTAAGATCCGGTAGATCGCGGGTAAGGATAACCCGGTAAACGGCCTTACGAAGTCCGATAAGGTTAACGGCGCCCTACGCGCTATTATCGATAATAACGAGTACCGGTTTAAGGAAGAGATCTAGGTAAAACGGAACTAAAAAGGGGGAAAAACGAAAAAAAAAAAAAAAAAAAAAAGCTAGTATCGGTCTACTAATAACTAATTACGCGGAGGGTCCGCTAACTAAGCTATACGGTAGGGTACGATAGGGTATAGCGGTATTACGATAAGCGAAGTATATAAAATTTACGTAGAGAAGATAACGTTAAAAAGAGAAAACGACGGAAGGCTATAGAAGGCCCTATATTTACTATACGAGGCTAGCTAGCGGGTATATATCTCGCTAAGCCCCCGTACGCTCTCTCTCTTTCTCTCTCTCTTCTTCTCTTTTAGCCCGAATCGAAATACTTATACCGTATACTACGACGTACGTACGTAAGCCTCGATAACGCTCCTCTCTAGCTAATAACGCCGACGCCCTATACGCCCGCTAAATTCGCTATTAAGTCTCCTCGGCCGACGTTCTAAACGTCCGCTACAACGAGGATATCTACGCCTCGGCCGACGTCCTAGACGTCCGCCGCTATAGAGGTAGCAACTATATAAGGGTCGGCTATTACCGACGAGGGCGAAGTCCTGCTAACCTATATAATCCTCTAGGAGTTAATAACTCCTTTATATTTAAAGGTATAACTTTTTTCCCATTATTATAAAATAAATCATGATAAATACCTGAATTTTGTGAATATTTACCTTATTATACTATCGACGGTTTAAATAAAGAAGGTCATCCTAGTTTATATACTGGAAAGTCTGGTTGTTATATTTTTTTGTGCTTAAAAACTGGTCAATATTATATTGGGTCTGCTATTTGTTTAAATACACGTTATAAAGCTCATAAGGTTAATAGTAGTAGAATAGAAAGGGGAGGTTCTAATTTATTATATACTTTAGTTACAAAACATGGTTGACGCGGTCATAAAAACGTACGACCTCATGACTTTATTAAGACGCTGACCTAGTCTACCTTAATCCCAGCGAGGCTAAGCGGCCCTCATCCATGCCCAAGAGGCAAAGCAGAGCAGGTTCGAAGATTTCAAATGTTTCTTCCAGCGCTTCGACCACCAAGTCGCGAGCTCGATCGGAACGGCGCGCACCGTAACGACCAAATCAACCACCTGTCAAGGCACTGAACCGCCGCATGTCGGAATTTATATTTGCTATCCACTTCGCCGAGAGGCCTAGCCTAAGACAGTCTATGCACCAGTGCGCGCTCAAGGCCACGGGGCTGAGACCCTTGCCCTTCTGGGTCGCCACGTTCCCCATCGCGCCATTACCACAACTAAATATAGACCCGCAGCCAGACCCGCAACCAGAAAACAAACCAGAACATCCATAACAAGATACTACCAGACGGCAAGCACAAGACTACCCCCACGTTAGAACGCTGTTGTCGCTCTCACCAGAGCCTCAGGCTTAACCCGCTTAGCCCCGGGCGTTGTGTTGGGCTCGAGCTTGCGCTTCTGCACGACGCCCGTCCCGGGCGTCTCCGTCATGGCCGTCGTGTCGGGTTCGTGCACAAGAACATGGTCAAAGTCAATGACCATGACGCCCTGCAACTCGTCGTTCCACGTGACATTGTTTTCGTTGACGTCGTCGTGCGTGACGCCGAGCGCGGCCAGCTGGTGCAGCGCGCGCTGGACCGCCCGGTCGTACATGGCTCGGCTTTCATTCGTTGCCTTCATCCTCTGTCCAACGCGCCGCAGCGACTCGCCAGCATACGACAAGAGCATGACGTGGGCAATGTGCGCGCCACACTCGGTCCAGTATTCCTGCACAAGGTCAATGAGGCCAAGATTGACCGGCACGAGCCGGCCCTGAACCGTCTGCAGCATGGTGTATGCAGCCTCTTCCTCGGCCAGGACCGCGCGATGGGCGCGCTGCACCCCCTTTCCGACAAAGCAGTAGCCAAACTGTGTCAGCGCCACCTTGAACAAGGCGCCCGTCGCACCAAACATGCCGAACCGCTCAAGGTTGGCAAAATCATTGTCCAGGTCGTCGGCCAGCTGGTCGCGCAAGAGAGCGCGGAACATGTCGACAGACACCGGGTGCATGCCGTTGTCTGCCGTGTCGGGTCGAACGTGAAGGGCCGTGTTGGGGCAGGCCGGGTCGCGCATGGTGCCCGACTGTAGCCCCAAAAGGCACCGCTGGCTGCAGTACGGTAGTGTCGGCGTTTGAGGGGTGTCCACAGGGCGCCAAAGAGCACGTGCTCGCTTGTGCGTCTTTGCGTGGCCCGCGTGACCGGGCGAGGAAGACGATTGTTGGCTCGCAGTACTTGACACCAAAGTGCTGGATGAAGAAGGCGCGCCGGGCCTGGCCGCACCAGGAGCGTAGGATGTGGGGCCGTGGCCATCATGGCCGTGGACGTCCTCGTCCTCGTCGTCGCGTCCGGATGCACGTTTTTGGGGGTCACCGCGGCACGACTCAGTCAACGGCTGCGGCGGTGCCAGGAGAGATGCTGACGGGATGGCTCGAAGCAGGGCGCGATTGACCGCGACCTGCATACCGGGGTAGGGTTCGGGCCACACTGGCTGGTCCTTGAGCACTTTGGATCGCCATTCTTGTGTCATGTAATTGCCCGATAACGCCATGAGCGTAAACGATGCAACCAGAGCGGCCGCTGAGTGCATGAAACTGCCGTCTTCGGTAGCACTGACGTCCAGCTCGGGCTCGGCCAGGTGGTAGTACAGCGTCGACGACTTGTTCGGGTCGAGAAACAAAAAAATAATGGCGGGTCCCGTGGTGATGTAGGAATACTGCAGGCCATAGTCGACCATGTAGTGATAGGTCTGGACCAGCACCTTGGCAACGGTGGTCCGTTCGGCCCACTTGTCATCATCAGTCTTGCCACCCTTGTGCTTTTTGTTCTTGGCCGACTTTTCGGCCGTCTCGGCCGGCGTGTCCTTTGTGCTAGTATCGGCCGCCGGCTTGGCCCCGAACCTGTGCAAGTACTGCAAAACACTCTTCATCAACGAGGAACTGTCCTTGGCATCAGGACCAAGCGTCGCTCGAAGAATGGTCTCGTCGATTTTGTGAGCCGCCTTGTATTCGACCACATACACCGGCCGCGTCATGTCGTCTTTGCCACGGCGGAAGCACCACTGGTCGGGGCGAACCTTTGTGCGTTCAGGCGAGTGTCGTTTTCTCGGAGGGCCTGATTTCTCGCGTTCTTCGGCGTCGAGCGCTGCATAGGCGGCTGCCTTTAGCATGTCTTCTCGGGCCACGCCCAAGGCTGCAATGTAGGCCGGGCGATCTTGACGTGTCCTTAGCGGTTTGTTCGATCGTCCTGTCTGGGACCGTCCGCGCTCGCTCCCACGGCCTCGACCACGGCCACGACCCCGTCCGCGTACACTCTCGGGCTTGGAGTTCACAGCTGCGCGGTTATCGCTATGGCGCAGCGCAGAAGCCGCAGAAGCCTCGGATGTGGCCACGTCGGTGAACGGTGTCTCACGGATGGGAAGATTGTACTTGTCGTCCTCCTCGTCTGACTCGGTGGCCTGAACGCCAAAAGGCTCGTAGGAAAAGTAAATCTCCTCTGGATGACTCGGATTCACGGACGCGTCCTGGGCTTTGATGTGATTGTGATAGAGTCGGACAGGCAACATGGCAAAATGCTCGACTGCCAGGAACTCAAATGCGCGGAGATCGTTGTCGCTCGCGAGTGGCTTGTCCGACAACATCTGAGAAGCACCCTGCAACTCCATTTGCGACGGAAAGATGCCTCTGTCACCAAAGGCAGCTTTGAGTGCCCCAAACGCCTTGCCAGCTTCCTCGTTGAAGCCGGTCCAGCGTTCAATGAATTCTGGGTACACCTTGCCAGTGACTTGTGTCACAGCGCCAGTGGTGGCCTTCATTATGTTCTTTTGAATGGCCAGCTTGTTGAAGATTTTGTTGTGGCAGTAGTCGAGATACTCGTCGAATGCACACATTGTAATCGTTTTTTTGACCTTTGCCAGCTCGTGCTTCAGCCTGGCCTCTCTCTCGTCGGCCTCTTTCTTCTCTTGCTTGAGCCTGGCCAACTCCTTCATGAGATCCAACTCGTTCGTGTTGCTAGAATCGGCCATGGCGAACTCGAGATCGGTACGGAATGTATGTAAAATGACGTGCTTGATGGGTGAGTTGTAAGAAGCTGTGCCGACAATGTTGCGGGGACTGTATGATCATGTGAAGCGATTCACCACTGCAGTTGAGTTGAGAAGAGAGATGAAGAGTTGAGAAGAGAGATGAAGAGTTGAGAAGAGAGATGAAGAGTTGAGAAGAGAGATGAAGAGTTGAGAAGAGAGATGAAGAGTTGAGAAGAGAGATGAAGAAATGGGGTGGATGAGGGAAATGGCACCAGGTTTTATGTTTACGACGAAGACGCGTTACGCGCCGTGACAACATTTCCCCACAAACATCACACTGAATCACGCTGTCCCACCCCACTCGAGTCCACATAATATCTTGGCATCACATTGAATCACCCACCCCGCCCCACTTATATAGGCAGCGGCAACGCCATCACCAATAACATTCGACAAATACAGAAGTTGGCTAGGCAGCCAAGGCCATCGTACCAGACTCACAGAGTAGGTCATGCAAATATGCCGGACTGGGTGATGAGGCAACGGCCTGCAGCATACGAAGTAGCGGTCAGACTGCTTTCCATTACTAGAGAATTTATGTTTACGTTTCGTTGTGCTCGGTGCGGTGTTAGGCACCAGCTTGCCGAGTCTCAAAGCACAGCACTGCATCGCCGATACGAGCCAGAAGAGGCCCGGATACTGGTTCTTTGGTCGTCGACATGTGACGTGTGTGCTGCACTGCTCGTGGCCCCAATGCGATACTCCTTCTCTCCGTCCTTGGAGCTGCCAGACGGTAGCTGTCGGGAGCGTCCAGCGGGCCGATCCCCTGGAAAGGCAGCTGGCCACGGCCCGCGAGCTCAAACTAAAGCCAGCGTGTCGCGTTGCAGTCTTGGCATTGTGGTCGTGGCCAGTTGGCGCCATCGTTTCCGCTCGTTGTCTGCATCATTTCGGATTCGTTGTCACTGTACTTCTCCAAAGTCCAACATCGACTTGTCAACCAACGTCGACTTGTCAACCAACGTCGACTCCTTGTAAACCTTACTCCTCAGAAAACGAATTGTCGTGGGGTGGGTCTACGCGTTGTAGCCAGTGAATAGCTGTGCTCTTACGGCTGAAACGCGGCGCAGCGAAAAGGCAACGGGATACGCGGCTTCCTCGTCGCCCCAAAAAACGACAGTCATCGAACAAGACGTGGCAGCCTCGGTGCCTTTTGTATCTCTTGTCCGTGTTGACTAAGCTAGGCCAATGTTTCGCCGCCGATGCACATTGGTCCAGATGCGGGTCGGGCGACTTGGAGAAGACAGAGTGGCGATGGGTCAGCGCTGCATGCTATCGAGTCTGGCGGTGTTCCGCGTCGAGCGACAGGCGCGCCTGGCCGCCGTTACGGGACGTCCTTGAGCCACGCCGCACCCAGCAGGGCCTGGGCCGTTGGCCGTTCCTGAGGCTCCAGCGCCAGCGTGCTCGCCACAAAGTCCAAAAAGACTGGCATGTCGTCTCTGCCAGCAAAGGCACCGCTGCCATCGCACATGGACGCGAGTGTCTGCGCAGGAAACGACACGGACGTTGTCTGGTTGCCTGGACAGGGTTAGTGGCGGGACGCGGGACAATCGACGCAGCCCTTTCAACTCGTTGCTCACCCTCACTGTCAAAGTAGCGGTCGCGTCTGCCCGACCGAGCCAGCAGCGTCGCGGGGAAGCGGCCGAGAAGAAGCTGCATCTGCGCGAGGTGCGCTTCGGGCGAGTAGTCGGCCGTGGCCGTGGCCTGCCCATCAAAGCACAGCCGGCCCGTCGTCAGCTCCCATACCTGGACGAAGCGTTAGCGAACCGAAACAGGCGTGCTGCGGGGCACGCGACGTACAACGAGGCCCAGGTTCCAGATGTCGGCCTTGGTGTCCCAGGCTGCACCGAGAATGACCTCGGGCGCGCGCAGCTTCACTGGTTGGATCCGCTCGCTGATGTGGTTGTCTGTCCACGACGACACCCCGACGTCGCCCAGGATGAAGGAGGCATCATGGGGCGTCGTCGTCTCCACGTCCTCGAATACGACGGGCGCCGAGGCCATGTAGTAGTCGTCTGGCGCAGGCATCGCCAGCGCATCGCACAAGAAGTAGTCCGGGGGCGCGTGGCGGAAAACGTTACGCAGCCCGGGCGTGTCCAACAGGATGTTGCATGGTTTGATGTCTGTGTCGGTCAGCCGTCCGTCTGGTCCGGGCGCGCCCTCGCCGCTCGCCGTCGCACACCTGTATGGATCACTCCGCAGCTGTCGTGGAGGAAGGCGAGAGCGACCAAAAGATCACGTGCGACCTTCTTGGCCATGGGAATGGGCAGCCGTCGGTGCGGGAAGTAGCTTCTGAGCAGTTCCGTGTCCGGGCCCAAGGCCTTGAACACGAGGCACACGTGCTGTCCGTGGGGGCCCTCGTGCTGAAAGTCGTCCAGCAGGCCGGGGACGTGCAGGTCCTCTGGGCTGTCGGGCGCCGCGGTCTCGGTGATGCGCTGCAAGATGGCACGCTCAAACACGTCTCTCTTCCCGTCGTAGGCGTCGGCCGTCAGGATCTTGAGAGCGACCTTGTGCGTCGTCCTGCCGCCCGGTCAGCTCGTTACGCGGCCCAACCGCCGAGGCCCGGTAGGACGCACTGTGTATCGTTGGCGAGCCACACTGTAGAGAAGAGGCCGTACCCCAGCTTCCGGAGCACTCTGTACTTTCCATTGGCAAATTCGTCCCCGATACGCACCGGGTGGTAGCCGCCAGCGCTGTAGCGCGACCGCTCTTCTTCCGACAACCGTGGCGCGTCGGCTGGTGGCGCGTCGGCTGCCTTGACCGCCGTCCTCCAAGGCGCAGGGCCACGCATCGCAAAGGCGTTTGAAAGCGACCTCAAAAGCCGACGCATTGACATGTTAAAAGGCAGGGAGCTGAGTGGGTGGTGGACGTGACAAGCATGGCAACGTCGGGGGTGAGGGGTACCGTTATTTGTTATTTATTATTTATCAGGCTGTCATTTATATCACGTGCCCCCAAGGCACGAATGGGTCCCGCGGCAACGACGTGACCATGTCAGCACATGGAATGGCGTGGGTCTACGGAGTACTGCACTGCTGTTGTGCAAATTGCTGTACGGAGTATGTTGCATGCAAATATGTTTGAAAACGGAACTGAGCCAAAATGTCTACGCATGCCTGACCCAGTGCGCTGGCGTTGATCGTTGTAGGGGGTGTGCAGGCATGGAAACGTAAATGTCGGCCAGAGGATGTACCAAAACTACGCCTTCCCAACTCGGGCGGTTCGTGTGGTAGCCAGATCTTGGTCTTGGACTGTTGTCAGAACACAAGGGACAGCGACCCTCTACCATGGTGCAGAAAGCGTGTCTATTCTTACCACGTGATCTTGGTGGACGGTCGCTGAGTGCACTGTTGCACTGTTGCATGCACTGCTGAGTGCACTGCTAAAAGACAATCTCAAAGCTTATAAACATGTATCTGTCATCTGTCCAATGTCGTAACAACGCTCCGTACTTGCCACTTATGATCGATGCTAAGGCTCGCTTGTCTAGTAGTACGTCACGTCAGTATAAATCGGAGACTTGAAGTAGTGGTCGAATCGTTCTCTAGATAAAGTAGTTTCGACCTTGCCTTCTGCCCATAGCGTATTACTCCGTACACCGCATTGGTCGGTCCTAGTCACGTGACTGTTGGCCAACCTGCTTTGCTAAAAGGGTAGCAGTGAAGCAGGGTTCCGAGGGCAACCTTCGGGTCGTACTCTTACCGCCTACGACTGGTATCTCGCGACTCATCTCTCGACACCGCCGAGCCACCTCAGCAGTAGCAACACTACTTTTGTGCCGCCCAGTCCCGGGCCCAGTCCCGGTACCTTGCCCGGGCCAATATACCGCCCCGTCTCTGTACGAGGAGGCGACTTTGGGCCCCGGCGTACTGCGTGCTCTTCGGACGACTCCTACCGTTTGAAAGCCCGCCAGACTATGGTAAAGCGGCTGCGCGAACAAGAGGAGGCCTGTCGGCAACCAGCAGTCCATGGCGGACGAGGAGGTAGGGCCCCACGCAGACCGATAGCGGCAAGGACAACTGGTCGACTGTGATGGCACGAACCAAGACCTAGTTAATGCGTATCGAGTCGGATGTATGTTTTTAATGGCCAATATTCAGGAGCATAAATGTTCACAGAGTATAGCTTATATATTTTATAGTTCTCTTGGAGCTTATGTAGAAAAAGCATACGTTGTTCGTCTAGGTCTAGCTCTGTTACTCCACTGACCAGCCTCCTAGCAAATGGTTTTACACGCGTCTTTAGACGTTCAATACGCCCCACAAACCCCACCTCTCAGAATACGATTACAACATTGCATTCGAAAAGAGAGTAAATATATAAAATACACCTACGAGGCTGCTGACAGGCACATGGAGCTGGGACAGAGGCCGACGTGGGAATCTGCCTATACACAAGCCTTCTGACAGCAGTCGTGCGCCTTGACACTTGAAACCGGCGCGTCATCGGATTGCTTGGTGATAGTTGGGTTAGTCAGGCATCTCGTTTTTACCCAGAACGCGAGTCTCCAGATCACGTGATACGGAGCCAAAGACGGAACGAATGATTTTATTGTATTCCACCTGCATTGTCCACCTTGGTGCCGAGGTGCATACTATCAAACAATTCAGGCATGTTAGTTATTCGTCCACGTTTCGACCGTTTCCAAGTCGTAGAGGACTATAAATGATTCCGACTCGACCCTCTGGTAGTTTTGAGGTCCATCGTCATCCTTGGTACCCCGTAGCGCTTCAACGACAAACATGTACTCGCCCGGCAGGGCCCAGGTTTTTCTACTGGTAAGGCCGTCCCACATGACAAGTTTCCTCTCAGGATTCGGCGCAGAGGTCTCCACGAGACGTGCTACCGCTTCGTTGGTTTCCTTATAGACGACGTCAATGTACATGTGCCGAGGGGGGTACGCAAGGGATATAGAGAGATAAGGCATCTCGGTGTGTCTGTTTGGATTGTCGGACTCGGCCTTTCCGTCTAGGATAAACATGAGGGGAGGGCTGGGGTTCGGCTCATCGTTGGTGGCCGTCGCGTAGTACGTCGCTTCTGCTTTGACGACAGGGTCGATTGTGGCCATGGAACTCGCGATACCAAAGTAGGGCACTTGAAAGACCTTTTCGGTAGTGTAACGGTTTACAATCGTCAAGTAGCCGCTAAATACGGGGATGCGCCGAGGGTCGGGTACGCGTGCGACATTGTAGGTGACGCGAACGACGGCGTTTAGGCAGTTCGTCTCGCCTTGCGCCGCTACCCGGTCGACGACGATATCCGGCGAGTCGATTGTTTCCAGGTCGCCCACGGGCTTCCCCATGGCCTCGTCGAGCGCGTAGAGTGTAGCAGACTTGTCTACCTTGATGTAGTGGCTTCGCTGGTCACCTACCGGTACCCGATCTGGAAAGTTTTCCTCGCCAACGACCGACGGACACAAGCGCAAGTTGAAGCTGTCTTTGTGGACGGACATATCGCCCAGGTCGAGCGCCTGCGCTATCGGGGCCGGGGCCATTATATTTGGAGTGGCAAAGGCACTCCGAACGCTGACAAGCCCGGCGCCCTGCACGGCAACAGACTCCAAAAGGCCGTTGGCGGCGGAAGGGAGAGGTGTTGCATTTGTAATCAGCTCGCGGAAGACACGGGGCTCCTCGACCGCCCGCCCACTGTGCAAGAGTGCAGCGCAGCCGGCGACGTAGGCAGCGGACAGCATGCTGCCCGAGAGCTCTTTGTACGGGACATCGGCTGCCCAGCGAAGAATCTGGCTCGGTGCGGCGATTGTCGGGCTCATGGTAAGCGATCCGCCCCCAGTGACGTCCTTGCTTGCTGTCAAATCGGCCAGGACCGGTCCACGCGACGCCGAATCGGAAATGCGCAGCCTAGTACGAACGATGTTGACATTTGGATCAGCGGGGTCCAGGAGGACTCCGTATTCGAAATCGACCACGGATTCTTTCCACGTTTGTAGAGTATCCGGTGTTATATACACGTAAGCGCCAAACGTGAGTCTGTTTGGCAAAACGAGGTTGGGACTCGGGCGATTTGTTACGTAAATCACTCGAGTGATTGTATTTTGGGCCAACCAGTTGTCGAATTCGGGGGTGTGAACACAATCCACGTCAGGGAGAACGAGCGTGGCACCAACGTGATATCCTTGTTGTACGATGATGGGTATTTGGATGCGAAGATTGCACAAATCGTCTTCCTCATGTTGAATACCGACAAACGAAAGAGTGCCCCACCTTCGCAACGCATTATTAAAGGCGGGGTCTCTCCGGTTGGTCTTGATGAGGTAGAGCGGTTCACCTGGATTGTTCTTAATGTGGCTCCGTACCCTCTTCCAAGCCGATTCGACTACATCAAAGTGGGAGGTCTCGGCGTCTGTGACAGAGACAAGGAACGGCGTCTTTTGACGAGCGTTGTAGCTGCTGAACAGGCTGCCGGGCGATTGGGTTTCGCGGACGCCTGTCACGACGGTGGCCTTGGGACCCATGCTGGCGAGCTGCGCGACCACAATCTCGCCGACGTCGTCCGTGTTGAACTGAGACAAGACGACCTTGGCGCCCATCTGTACTGCGGCGCTGAGCGCCCGGACGACAATGGCGCTGCTGGTCGTGCCACTGCAGTCGAAAATACGGAGGACGCCGAGGTGCGCCAGCGGCGCGACGCCGACGACGTCGTGGACAATCGTTTGCGCCATGGCCGTTCCGAGCTCGTTGTTGCACGCGCCGCCAATGCTCTCCGGGTCGTAGCGCACGTCCACCTGGTCCGTCAGAGCATCGCCCACGTAGTCGGCGCCAAACTTGATCTTGCTCTGTTGGCCGATGCCGGGGCCGATGGCGATGTTCACGCCGTTGGCGAGGACGACGGTGACGACGCCGTCGCCCCGAATGCCCTTACTGTGCGCCTCTGTGACGCTGGTCAAGCTGTGCATCTCGTCCAGGCTCGTGGGATACAGGCCAAACTGGCGCGGGTCACGCTTGTGCAGGGACTGCAGGGGCTGGCTCGCGTTCGCGGACGCCAGCCGGTCGGGCTCGAAGCCCGTCGGAACGGCGAGGTCGGCCTCGGGGCTTTCTGCGGCGCTGCCACGGCGCACGCTGTCCGGGCGAAAGGCGTCGGCGACAATGACGCGCACCGGCTCGGCGTTCTTGACGTGCTCTAGCGAGCGCATGTAGTGGGTGTGCGCGGGGTCGTCCTGCTCGGTGGGAATGTGGACAATGGCAGCGTGGAAGTCTGGGTTGTCGAACCGGTCGGCCACGGACGCGTGCACGCCGCGCGACTGCAGCGCGCCGACGAGGTCGTCGTGGCTACGTGCAAACAGGCCGGTGTCGGCTGGCGCATGGTACTGGACAATGTACTGGCCGGGGATGGTGTCGCCGTGCTGCCAGGCGCGTTCGTGGAGAGGCGCGGGCGCGCGTCGCACAGACAGCCTGGGCAGCGATGCGCGAGTCTGTGCGCGCAAGGCGAGCACGACGAGGAGGGCGGCGGCGAGAAAGCCCGCCGTCGAGACGAGGGGAACCCGTCGCATTGCGTTGTCTAGGGTGTTCGATGATGCCGAGTGTCTGTCAATGTCGTGTCGATGTCGGTGTCGTGTCAAGGTCAAGGTCAATCGAGGTGTTGGGGCACGCGCTCTTTTGTACTGTATCCAGGACGTTGGACGCGTGCTGTGCGCGTGGCAGGATGCCATTGAAATTCGGAATCTCGTTTTGGCCACCAAGGATCACAGCCATCACGACGCCTTGGTTGTAGAGATTATGGGCTGATTTGATGGATGACTTTGACAGATGACATTTGGCAGATGACATTTGACTGATGACATTTGACAGATGGATGCATTGATGGATGACATTTGACAGATGGATTACATTTGACTGATGATGACATTTGATGGTTTTATGACATTTGTCTGGTTTTATGACATTTGACTGGTTTTATGACATTTGATGGATTAGACTGATCATTTCAGTGGTGATTAGACGGTTTATTTCAGTGGTGATTAAACTGATCATTTCAGTGGTGATTAGACGGGTCATTTCAGTGGTGATTAGACGGTCATTTCAGTGGTGATTAGACGGTCATTTCAGTGGTGATTAGACGGCTCATTTCAGTGGTGATTAGACGGTCATTTCAGTGGTGATTAGCGGGTCATCATCGTGATGGATTTGATTGACTATGCTGCTCGGTGTGGGCTACCCCTGGAAGCGGCCGCCGGGCTGGTGGGCTTCGTAGAGGCTGTTCTTGGCGTTTTTGAGGGCGGCAAAGCGCGCCTTTTCGGCGACCCAGGCGTCGGCATAGCCGTCGGGGTACCTTTTGTCGCCGGGCCTTTTGTCGCCGGCCCTTGAGTCGCCGGGCCTGGTATCGCCCTTGACCCAGCGCATGAGGCGCGCGGCGTACGCAACGTCCTCGCCCCAGAGGCTATGGAAGAGCTTGCCGTGCCCCTTGGCGGCGGTGCGTTCACGCAGTCGCTGGCGCTGCTCGTCGACGGTCGGCAGCGGCGGCGTGTGACCGGCGAGGTGTGCGGCGACGGCAATGGCCTGAAAGTCAAAGAGCGAAAAGGTGGCGGTGTAAAAGGGGACGCCGACAAAGGCGAGCGACGGGTCGGCCACCCACCAAATGTCCTCGTGCAGGTTGTGCAGCTGCTGGCCGTCGCGGCCGACGACGATGCGGATGTCGGCGTCGGCGTCGACCGGACTGGCCTCGTCGTCGTGCAGCTGCGGCAGAAACGGCAGCGAGAACTGGTAGCCCGTCGCGACAATGACACGGTCGACGCCCGTCACGACCGTGCCGTCGACGAGCGTGACCGGCAGCGTGGCCGGCGAGTCCAGTGGGTCCAGTGGGTCCAGTGCAGAATCTCCCACCCACCCAAACGACGCGACCTCGGCGACGCGCTCCGCGTTGGCCGGCAGCATCGTGGCCGGGTGGTCAAAGGCGCCGTTGCGTGTCGACTGCCAAATGTGCGCGGCCGTCGCACCGAGCTCGACGGCAATGTCGGTCGACGACGCACTGCCGCCAATCAAGAGCACACGCTCGCCTGCAAACGCGTCGGCGCGTCGGTACGCCTTGCTGTGCTGCACGCGGTCCGGGAACGCCCGCTTCCACGCGTCCAGACCGGCAATCGGCGGCACCCGTGGCACGTGGTAGTGTCCGCTGGCGACGACAACGGCGTCGTACGTCGCGCTCCACGGCGACGGCGCTGCACTGTGCGTCGCGTCGTCCCACGTCGCCGCCTCGACCGTCCACTGGGCCTGGCCGTCGCGTTTGTGCACGTCCACGACCCGGGTGTTGAGGTGCGTGACGCCCGTGACGCCCGCCGCGTCCGCCGTCGCCCGGATGTACGCCGCCAGCACATCGTGGCGCGCAAACGACGGCGTGTCCTCGGGCCATGCGTGCAACGACGTCGCCATCAGCTCCGTCGGCACGTTGTTGCGTAGACCCGCGTAGCACGGCCCGGGCGGTGCAAACTGCGCGTGTGCGTCCGCCGGGGGGGCAAAGAAGGTCTTGTGTGCAATGGACGGCGCCGCCGACGGGTACGCCGGCTCGGGCGGTGCATTCTCGTCGTACGCCCACACCCCGCCAATCGCCGACGACGACTCGTACACGGTCACATCGAGGCCCTCTTTCAAAAGGTGCCCGGCCGTCGTGACCCCGGCGATGCCCGCGCCGATGACTGCGACGCGCGTCATTGTGTCTGTCGCGTGGTGTCGCGTGGCGGCTGTCTCGTTCGGAGCAGTGTGCAGCCGAGTCGCCAGCGAGGCCAAGACCAACACGGCCGCCGCTCGTTCTTATACACCGGGCCATACACCCGGCACCTCGTCGTACGATCGCGTCATCGCACGTAGTTTGTCAGGCGGAGCCGGTTGCGTCGAATGACAAACCGCCGCCAGCATTGGACGTGTGGCCGTCGTCGTGGTGGTCGTGGTGGCCGTGGTGGTCTTGGTCGTGGTGGCAGCCAAAGTGGCACTAGTGCAGTGTACATTTAGCGTGGGCTTGCGTGCTTGCACGCGATGACGCCTTGGCAGTGCGCAATCGCGTGGCCGGGCATACGATTGTCCGGATGGGGCGATGGACGAGACGAGGTACAACAAGAACAAGACGAGACGAGACGAGACGAGACGAGACGAGCGAGCGATAAAGGTGCGAGCAAGGACTGCCATTATTCTGACTGCATTCTGACTGCATTTGCCTTATATACCCCGGACTCGACCACCAAACAAAGCAACAGCAATTTGGCGCAGCGGAAGCGCGCCGGGCTCATAACCCGGAGGTCCCTTGATCGAAACGAGGAATTGCTATCTTTTTTTGTCACCTTTTTTTTTGCTTTTGTCTACTTTTTCTTTGCTTCCTTTTGCTCTGTTTTCGCGTTTTTTTGCACATGTCCTACAGCTGCCCTGATCAACCAGTCGCATGCCTGGTCGGGCTTCTTTCCATCGGTTTGACGGTTTGACGCGTCGCGTCGCGTCACGCGTCGGGGCTGCCCGATGCGGAAGGCACCTGCACTAACGCATCCCTCTTCGCTCCTCGCTCTCAGCAAACACCACCACCTCAACAGCATGCCCCTCCTGCTGCGCGCTGCAACGCCCGCCGACGTGCGGCGCATGGCCGACATCTACTTTGCCGCGTTTGCCGGCAACGCCATCAACACGCTCATCTTTCCCCCGGCCGACCCCGCGTCGCACGTCTTTTGGCAAGACCTGCTCGCCAAGAGTGTCGCCGACACGCAGTCGCACGTCTCCGTCATGCAGACCGACGACGGCCAGGTGGCCGCGTTTGCCATTTGGGTGGCGCCGCGCGGGGCCGCCGACGACCTGCCGCCCATGGCCCCGCCCGAGGTGTTTCCCGCCGCAGGCAGCCGCTCGGCGGCCGTCTCCTTCTTCTCGGACCTGCACGCCCAGCACCGCCGCTTCATGACGGGGCCGGACGGCTCGCACGTGCCGCACTGGTACCTCGAGCTCATTGCGACGGACCCGGACTTCCAGGGACAGGGCGCCGCCGGCACGCTGCTGCGCTGGGGCGAGGCCAGGGCCGACGCCGCCAACGTGCCGTGCTACCTCGACGCAACGCCCGACGGCCGGCCCGTCTACGCGTCGGGGGGGCACGCTTTTGTCGAGGTCGACGCCCGCACGTACCTCGACGGCACGTACGAGCACGTTTTCATGGTGCGGCCGGCCCGCGGCTAGTATATCGGCATCACTTTGGGACTGCATTGCCCATCACTTTAGGACTCGACCGACGACGCGTGCATCGTCAGGTTCGCAAGGTCGAGAAACACGTCCGTGTCGAGGCGTTGACCGAGAACGACTCTCGCCCGTGAGGCGTTGGCCGAGAACGACTCTCGCCCGCGAGGCGTTGACCGAGAACGACTCTCGCCCGCGACGCGCGTCCAGTGCCACGTACACGTCGACGTTGCTGAGCCGCGCCGAGAACTGCACGCCCGGCAGCGTGTCGTCGAGGACGCCCGCAGTGCCGTCGATACCAGGGCCTAGCCGGCAAGAGAACGGGCAGAGGATGAGGGTCTTTATTGTGTTGAGGGTGATGCCAGGTCATCGAGCATTAGGCGGGCTCTACTTATAGACCATACAAGACGAGGACTTAGCAGCCGGGGCCAACAGAAAGAAAAGGAAAGAAAAAGAAAGAAGCAGAAAGAAAAGAAACAGAGCCTCAGGATGCCAAAAGTCCAGCCGTTTCATTTTCGATGCATGCTGCTGCCGGTGGAGACAGCGTACAGGGCCAAGCAGTATCACACTTTACTGTCATCAAGAGGAAGATTTCGTTCAGATAAACTCATGAACAATTGTCGGTTTCAGAAAGGGCACACGAAAGACTAGCAAGTGCAGGCAAGGTAGGCAGACAACTGTCGGAAAACTGCGGTCGAGGGTAGCCGTTGGCTTGGCCGTTGTGCTCCTGGCGGGTCACAATCCTACTCCAGTGCCATACATTAAGTGCACCGAGTGTCTTCTACGGCTGCAGTCAAGAGCCGCTGCTTCTGTCACTTTACGTTTAGGCTCTCATGTCGTCGTGTGATGTGAGGACCCCGGCGCCCGAGGTCCAGGGTTAGGGCCAGAGTCGAGGCCAGAGTCGGGCCAGAGTCGGGCTTTATCTCAGCCTTCTCTTTGCCTCTCCGGTGCAGGCTGATGATATTACACAATTGCACTGGTTCTGTTGGACCGCCTATTACAGATGGTGGGACGCATTTAGAGTTTCCTCTTACCCCACCCAACCCCACTGCAGAGCCTCATTGTCAGGTGGCGCAGCAAGCTCAGCAGTGCAACGCGGCGCTTCTCGCGGCTAGTCTCCGGGTCAGTGTAACCTGGGCCGTGCACAAGGCTGAACCGCACTGGTCGACTTGGCGCGCGTATTTTGACATCAGTTAGACGCCAACGCAATGAGTGAAGGCCGTCTTGCTGGAAACGCAAGTGGCATCTTCGACGACTCACGTGTAAACAACGACTCGTAAACAACTGGGTGCAAAGACGGTCAAAAGTTTTTGCTTTGAATATCAAACTGCGTTCAACTATAAACGAACTGCTACAGAAAACACCAATCACATCTGTTCGCGTATACTCCAATTCCAGAATAGCCAGAATAGACCAATTCCAGTCAATACCAGATTAAGTTGCACTTGTGCGGACAATGTATTGCATCTTTCATTGTCATGCGTGAGGTCGCAAGTTACATGGGACAGGTTACTTACTGAGTTGTGAACGTCGCGTACCTGCTCAGTCGACTGGCACAACACATCACGACAATGGGATCGTTTGCAGACAGATGCTAGACACAAATACTATCGTGCAAAAGTACGAGATGAGGCCAACTCAGTCGTGGATTGTGCGTTTGCAACGTCAGTCAATGGCGACGTGCAACAAAGAAATCATCGACAAAAGTACTGTAAACAGACATTCATCTTCTTCGTCTCTGATTCTTCTGACTTGTTTCTTCTTGTTTCTCCCATCTCTTACACCTTTGGACATTCACTTCATCAAACTCGTGGCACCTCCTCTCCAGACTTGTCCTTTCATACAGTCGTTTCTCACGATGACGCTCTACACACCTCGCGTTCCGTCGCCTCTGCGGCAAGTCGAGACGATGCCGCCGCCCCTTGGCCCGCTGATCTTGCCGATCCGGCTCAAGAAGCAGGAACCGCCTGCGGTCGTGCTGCGCGCCACACCGTCGCTCTTCGTCTCCGTCCCGCTCGGGGCCAAGCCCAGGCTGGCGGGCATCGCCAGGACGAGCATGGCAGCGCGTGCGCGCGACCCCTTGGCGCACATTTTGGCTCGCACCATTCTCAAGACGCGGTCCAAGTACAAGGTGCCGACGCTGTCCAAGGCGAGCCTCGAGTACGCGCACAAGCAGCTCCGGGCCGGTGCCAGGCGCGATCCAGCGACAGAGCCAGCGGCAGAGCCAGCGACAGAGCCAGCGACAGAGCCAGCGATAGAGCCAGCGCCGACGCAGGAGCTGGCGATATCCGACGACCTGGCCAGGATGACGCTCGACGCCGACGAGGAGCAGGTCGCGACACCGCTGCCACCCGCACCGACGCTGGATGCTGCGCTCCTGGTGGTTCTTCCACGGCGGACGGCGCGCGAACGACACAACTACATTCTCTTTTGCAAGATGGGCGTGGTCAATGGCGATATCCAGAGCTGTTTCGACGCCATTGCGGCGCTACAGGCTCGCGTCTCGGGCCTGCGCAACGACCAGTCGCAGGGGACACGGTGCGATGCACAGCTGGCCGCGCTCGAAAAGGAGATTAACAGCGCCAACCGGCGCATCGCGTTTCTCCTGGAACGCAGCCGGGAGATGAGTGACCAGGTGGCCATGCAGCTGAATCCCCGGTACAAGCACGTCGCGTTCAAGCCGATCATGGCCAAGCACATGAACTGGAAGGGCATCCTGCGGAACCTGGTAAGCTGCTGACCGCAGGCAGACATGTATATTCAATTACTGTGCTGGTCACGAAGTTGATGAGATGATAGACCAAAATAGATTGCCAAAATATACTATTAAACAGAGCAAGACTGACCAGACTGGCGACACGACAAAGTGGTCTGTCAGGTGGGGCGTGCTTAAAATATGGGCTGCCTTCGGCGAAGAATCTGATTGGCCATCACATGCGGGGTCGAATCGAGACACATCGAGGTGACGTCCAAGGCGTGTGTGCGTCGATCAACCCTACACGTACCTTTTCAGCTTGTCAAAGATGCCCCGCACCTCGGCGGGCATCTTGTCGCGCATCCGCGAGCCCGTCCACGCCTTGTCGCCGCCCATGAGCGTCTCGGCGTTGGCGGTGGGCGGGGGTCCGGGATGACCGGGATGACCATGTCCGAGGCCGATCGGGGGCCGCAACCCCATGCCACAGCACACGGTCGGCGCGTGGGCGGCGAGGCACGCGGGATCGAGCGGCAGAACACGTGCCTTGCGGTTGGCCCAGCCCTCGCCCTCGTGGGCGGTCGCGTGGTAGATGCAAAAGATGCGCTGGTCGCCCTGGGCGGCCCATGGACTCGGCACAAACGATGCGTGGCCCGGCCCAAACGGCCCACCGAACGCGCGGTCGCTGACGAGCAGCGGTGTCTGGCGCTTGGTCCAGTGCGTGCGGTCGAGCGGGTCGGGCCCGACGAGGGCGAGGATGCCGAGCTTGTAGTCGCTCGTCCAGCTGCCGTGTGCCGAGTAGACGATACCCTGAAATCCGGCGATGCTGAGCCACTGCGGCCCCTCATTGACGCCACGGCGGCCGCCCTCGGGCCGTTCCCACGCGAGCTCGGCGCGGCTGATGCACACCGGCTCCGTGCCGGGCATGGCCGACTCGGGCGATTGCATCTCCTGGATGAACAGGTCCTGCTGCGTGTCCGACCGGTCGCCCGGCGGCCAGCCCGACCAGCACATAAACAGCCGCCCGTGCAGAGTAAACACGGTCGCGTCAATCGCCCACTGGTCCGGCAGGTTCGCCACCGGCCCGAGAAACGACCACCCGGCAGCCTCCATCGGATCGGCCCGGCTCGACCGCAGCACGAGCGTGCGGTGCCCTGCGTTGCCGACGCCCGGCGGTGCCGCGGTCGTGTAAATGTACCACACGCCGCCGATGCAGTGCAGTTCCGGCGCCCACACGTCGGCCGACCACGGCGACCCCGGTGCCGGCTGCCACGCGACCGTCTTGCGCGCGCCTCGGAAGTTGTCGAGCACCGGCGAGTGCCAGATCTCGACGCGGTTGCCGAGCGTGCACGTCATGTAGTACCCGAGACCGGGGCCGGCCGGCACCACCCACGGGTCCGGCGTGTCGTCGTCGCAAATCGGATGTGAACTCATGGTAGGGATGACGTTGTCGTTATCGGACTACCTATATTATACAATCTCACTCTATATGATATGGTCACGTGACTATCACGTGACTGTATTAACTAGGACCAAGACTCGCTGGGGTAGCGCTGGTGGAACTGGCCGAGGGCCTTGATGGGAAAGACAAACTTGTAGTTGGGGTACGAGATCATGCAGCTCTTGTTGAAGACGCCCTCGATGGCCTCCTGCAGCCACTCGCCGTTGGGCTGCTGGCGCGACGCGATGAAGCGGACGGCGCGACGGATGGGCTCAATGTCGGGGTACTCGGCCTTGAGCAGGGCGATGACGGCCCAGGCGGTCTGGACGACGAGCGAGCCGGAGGGGTGCTCAATGTACTGCATGCGCTCGCAGGCGCGGTAGCTCTCGGACCAGCCGCCGTCGGGGCGCTGCTTGGCGAGGAGAAAGGCACAGGCGCGACGGGCGTGCTCGGACGTGGCGTGCGTCTCGCCGACGGCGTGCAGCGACTCGAGGGCGAACATGGTGGCGTAGGTGAAGCAGATGCCCCACGAGCCGTACCAGGAGCCGTCGGGGCGCTGGCGCGTCTTGATCCAGGCGACGGAGCGCCGGATAAACGCCTCAATCTCGGGCCCGCGGTGCTCGGGCCAGTGCTGGTGGAAGAGCGAGAGCGCGGTGACGACGGCCGTCGTGCACTCGGGGTAGTCGTACTCGACCATGATGTTGCCAAAGACCTCGGCCGCGTTGAGCATCTCCATCCACTCGCCGGCACGCGGCGGCTCGTACGACGCACAGCCGCCGCTGGCGCTCTGAAAGGTGAGCAGGGTGTCGACGGCCTCGCGGATGCGGTCGTCGGACAGCAGTTGCGGGTACCCGGGCGTCTTCTGCAGCAGAATGACGCTCTTGAGCGCCTCGGAGATGCAGTCGCTGACGGCGTAGCCCTGGTCCTTGTTGGAAAAGGTCCAGGCGCCCTTGCGCTGCTGGCGGTAGCCGGCCGCCTGGAAGGGCACCTCGTCGCGAATCTGCTGGTCCTCGAGAAAGGCGAGCGCCCGGGTGAGCATGGGACGCCAGCGGTCGTCGGCGGCGAGGCCGGCGTCGATGACGGCCTGGATGGCAAAGGCCGTGTCCCAGCACTGCACGCCGTTCGTCCCGTTGCACAGCAGCCCCTCGTCCTTGACCCAGAGAAACTCGTGCAAGCGCTCGCGATGGCGCTGCACCGTCTCGGCCTCGGGGCCGTCGCGCACGTAGCAGCACAGCATGTTCATCGGCGCGTTGACGGGCGCCAGGTTGGCGTACTCGGTGTTGGCGTCCTCCATGTCAATCAGGTCGCTGGCGCGCTCCTCAGCCCAGCGACGGACGACGGCCGGCCGCAGGTACGGCTGCCAGACGCGTGCAAGGGCCCAGTTGGCCGCGTTGAGCAGCCACGACTTGGGGTGGTAGTCGTCGGCCGCCGCAATCGAGTTGCGGTGGGCGGCCCAGTCGATGGTGGCGTAGTCTTGCGTGTACAGCTCCGACCGCAGCGCCCGTAGCAGCGGCGTCTCGGGGCACTGCCAGCGCCGCGAGTACAGGTACGACATGGGCAGAAAGACTTGGCGAATGTGGATCCACCAGCGCCACGGTGCAAACGGGACCCAGTCGGGCAGCAGCCACAGCTCGGGCGGGACCGGGTTGACAATGTCCCAGCTGGCGACGCCGAGCACCGCGAGCCAGAGCTTGCCCCAGTGCGGACTGCTCGTGGCGCCGCCGAGACGGTGCAGCGTCGCGCGTGCCTTTTGCATGCGTGCGTCGTCGGCGTCGACGCCGACGAGGCGCAGCGTCGTGTAGTTGAGGGCCGTGCCCAGGACGGAGCTCTCGCCCTCAATGTGCAGGCCCCATCCGCCGTCGTCGGGGTTTGCGCGTGCAAACAGGTAGTTTTTGATCTCGGTGCGGTACGCCGCCGAGATGGGCGTCTGCGTCGCGTACCAGGCAATCACGATGCCCGGCAGCAGGAACATGGGGCCGCCGTACTCGCACGCCCAGTTGCCCGGCGGCAGCTGCAGGTTCTCAAAAAAGTCGAGGCCGCGGCGTGCCGCGTCGAGTGGCGTCACGGGCTCGGGCAGCGCCGGCAGGTCGAGCGGCAGCCCGAGAAAGTACTTGTCGGCCAGCGTCTGTGGCCACGCAGCCGCCGCCGCGTCATCGTCGAGGTAGTGCCACGTCTGCCGGCCAGCATCGTCGCGCAAGCGCCACCGCGTGTAGTCGGTGCGGTCCATCAACGGACGCGTCTGCGTCTCGGGCGTTTCAGGCCCTTTGGTACCGCGATGTGTCACGCCAGGCCCTTCGAGAGCCGACGACCGTGTCTGCACCATGTCAAGTGAGGTAGACGAGGCGTTGCCGTGTCGCCGTCGTGGAGTGTCGACAGTCGTCGCGTCTGGTCAAGTGTCGACTCCGTCGCGTCTTCTGTCGTGGCGAGGCGATGCAGTTGTCAATCAATCAAGTGAGTGATTCAGTAGCTCCACTTGAATCAGGGGAAACCAATGGACCCACATTCATTTCGCGTGTCACAGTGGGTGTTGGGGGTGGAAAGGTACTGGTGGTTTTCAAGTGGTTTTGTTTTGTCTTTATTTTGTTATTTTCTAATTGGATTGAGATGATGCTTTGCAGGTTTTCTTAGATTTTTGAACTTGTATTTTGACTTTTGTTGTATTTTTGACGTTTTTGTTGTATTTTGACGTTTTTGATAAATTTGTATTATTTTCATCCAATTATTGTCTATCATGGATTTTTAAGTATTTTTGAATGCATACAGTACAGCCTCGATACTGTCAAAAGAGAACATAAAGCATAATATGTAAGTGAATATAAGTTTCCCGTAAATATACAAGAATCTGTGGCGTCACATCAGACGATTTGATTTGTTCGGTATATTTACGGAGTAAATTCAGCGCACGGGCCACGTGACCCGGACCGGTGGGGGTCATTGCCGACGCATTGAGCAGATACCGACCATGACCACGACCAGCACTGCTACATTCAATAGCCGACGTTGTTCTACGGCTACACATTCCACGGATCTCGCCTGTCTCATTTTCGTGTCGTGCATCGTGCAGGCAGGTACAGTCGGCAGACAGCAGACGACCGGCGTCGACGGCGCCCCCGCCAACCACGCTCCGTGGGGTCACCCACCGAACGACGACATGGCGTACAGGCGCAGCCGCAAGGGCGCGCCGCTGCGGTTCGTGTGCACGGCGCCCGGGTGTGGCAAGGCGTACTCGCGGCGTGAACACCTGCAGCGGCACCAGCTCAACCACGACCCGCCGACGGTGTACGCGTGCGACGTCGACGGATGCAAGCAGCGGTTTGTGCGCGCCGACCTGCTGCAGCGTCACAAGGCGCGGCACGTGGGGCCGTACGTGCCGCGCAACCGCGTGCAGTGCTTTGAAGAGCCGAGGGCGGGCGGCCGAGACGCCTCGCACGATGGCGAGCACGATGGCGAGCACGATGCCTCGCTCGAGGCACAGCCACAGGCACAGCCACAGGCACCACCGCCACAACTGCAACTGCAGCTGCAACCGCAACTCCCCCCTCCAACGCCGAGCTCGCTCTTTCCTGATCCGGTGGGTCACGTGTTTGCACCACCGGCAGGCACGACAGTATCGCTCTTTCCCGGACTGGGCGACGACGCGGACGCGCGCAGCACGTACGACTTTACGAGCTGGCTGTTTGCGCCGACGGAGCTCTCAGAGACGGACCCGGGCGCGGCGGTGCTGCCCTTTTTCGAGGGCGGGCTCGAGTCGACGCTGAACCAGGCGTTTGGGTACGACTACGGGTCGCAGCACGCGCTCAGTCTGTCGGAGGGGGCGAGGTCCGAGAGGGCGAGGTCCGAGAGATCGCAGCCGTCGCAGCCGTCGCAGCCGTCGCAGCCGTCGCCGGCCGACTCGGCGGCGCTGGGCCCCGTGTCCTTTTCGTACCTGGCACACGACGAGGTATCGGCAGCACGGCGCGGCGAGCTGGCGGCGCTGTACGCGTCTGTCGGCGGGCGCGGTGGCAGCGCGGCACTGGCAGCCGACGCGGTGGCCCGTGCACTCGACGCGTTTTGGGCATGTGTCGGGCCGCGCCTGCCGGTTGTGCACCGCCCCACGTTTTCGGCCAACGCGTGCGCGCCATGGCTTTTGCTGGTGATGCTGGCGTTGGGACGCGTCTACACGGACGACGACATTGGCTTTTCCGTCGCCGTCGTCACGGGCGCGCGCTTTGCCATTTTGACGAGCGACGACGCGTCGCCGCCGGTCGCGCTCTGGGTCGCCCAGGCGCTCTTGCTCGTCGAGTACTACGAAAAGATGCTGGCGACGCGACGCCTGCACGAGCGCGCCCACATCTACCACGCCGTCACGCTGACGCTGCTGCGGCGCGGCAGTCCGCTGATTGGCCGCGGGGCGGCCGACGACGCCGACTCGTGGACGTCGTGGACGGCGTGGGCCGAGACGGAGGCGATGCACCGCGTCGTCTTTGCCGCCTTCTGCCTCGACATTGCCCACGCCGGCATGTTTGGCCACGCCGCCGACATGGGGCCGCACGAGATCCGGCTGCCGCTGCCGTGCGACGACGCGCTCTGGACGGCCGCGACGCCACACGAGCTGCGTGCACGCGACGCCGGCCTCAAAATGTACGGCGTCCGGCCCATGGCCTTTCTCGACGGCCTCAAACGGGCCCTGCACGGCCACGACGTGCAGACACACGCCTTTGGCCGCATGATTCTCATGTGCGGGCTGCTCAGCGTCGGCTGGCACCTCGGCCGCCGCGAGGCCCACCTCCGCTGGCTGCACCTCGGCCTCGCCAAGGACACCGAGCCCTGGGAGGCCACGCTGCAGGCCGCCCTCGACCGCTGGCGCGCCTCCTTTGACACCGACGTCGGCCTCCTGCCGCCCGCCGCCGCCGTGCCCACCGGGCCCATTGCCAGCGCCGCCGCCCTGCACCACCTCGCCTACTTTTGCCTCCGCGTCGACATTGTCGACTGCCAGGTCTACGCCGGCGCACGCCGCCTCCTCGGCCGCCACGTCTCGCCACGCGACTACGCCAACGTCGTCGCCCGCATGGCCGACTGGGCCGCCCAGCCCGCGACGCGACACGCCATCGGCCACGCCTTCCGGCTGCTCAAGACCACCCTGCTCGACCAGGCGTACACCCTCGCCGCCGAGCCCGATCCACACCGGCCCTGGATCCTCTACTACGCCGCCCTCGCCGTCTGGTCGTACGTGCGTGCCGCCGGCGTCGCCACCGCGCCTGCACCCGGCCCGTCGCAGCCCTACGACACGCCCTACGACCGCATGTGTGCCTACTTTGCCCGCATCCAGGGCGGGCTCGCCGACGACCCCGTCGCCCTCGCCAACGGCCTGCCCGACCTGCTCGACTACCTGCAAGGTGTCTTGGCCGGCGCCCGTCCGGAACTCTTGCAGGAAGCCCGGCTGCGTCTCCAGGCATGTCGCGATGCCTAGTTGATCAGCCCGTTTGCCCTACAAGACAGCATCCGAGCCGTAACAGGCAAGTGTACCTCATTCGACATGTGTTCTTGGACGTGCCTGCCATCGCTCGCTCGTACTGAGCATATCCGTCGCACGCCAGTCATGTTGAGCAAGCTTATTCTCACTGCTGGCTGCTTGACAACAGCACGCGTTGAGACGTGCCAGACTCCTGTTTCTCTCTTCAGCGTTCGAAACGACGCTGTGCAGTCTTGACGCCGAGGAAGAACTTGATTGGAAGTTGTTCAAGAGCAACGTGGTACGCTGGAGGTGTTGTGGTGTCATTTACTGCACATGCGTGCGATTACCGCTATACGCCGAATTTGGGCAGTGTTTTGCTAAATGCACCGGAAACCCCGGTGGGTCCGACACCGCTGATATTTAAATTTATATCTATATTAATACTGTCGGCCAACGCCACGTTTGAGCTCGTGCACCTCATTTGACCTGCAGTCCACGAGCTCCTTCGCTCCATAGAGCCAAGCGTCCAATTTCAAACGCAATACGAGTACTGGCGTTGCATGATTCCCCTGTATTGACTCCATAACTGGCAGCACTCGTATCATATCCACGGTCGGCTCTGTTCCGACAGTTAGTTAGGGTTAGGGTACGACAATTTGCCTGAATTGATTGACACTGACGTCCGTTTCTCCTATTCTCGTTGCATCGCTCTTTCCGAAAGTGGCCGTGCATCGCCTGTCCCTGATTGTCTCTGTCGCTCTTTCTGTCCGTTGTCTCTGCCTGTCTCTCTTTCTGTCCGTTTGTCTCTGTCTGTCGCTCTTTCTGTCCGTTGTCTCTGCCTGTCTGTCGCTCTTTCTGTCCCTGATTGTCTCTGTCTGTCGCTCTTTCTGCCCCTGTCTGTCGCTCTTTCTGTCCGTCTGTCTGTCTGTCTGTCGCCATTTCCGTCCTGATTGTCTCCTTTTCTGTCTGCCTGTCTCTCGTTTGTCTCGTTTGTCTCGCTTTCTGCCTTCTCGCATCGTTCTCATCCAACAACCAACAGCCGCATCCCGCGCGCCCCGATCCTTGCCGTGGGCAATCGCCAGGCTTGGCAACCGCTTGGCAACCCATTGTTGACTTTGTTTTTCGACTTCGTCCCGAGTTTTCTGCGACGGCGCTTCCCTTCTGGGCACCCATTGTCAATTGTGTTTCCTTTTCTATCTTGCCTTCGATTTGAACGTAAATTACACAGTACCGACTCATCTTTACCCGCACTCAACAGTCGGACGACCCGCGCGCAGTGCACAGCGTTCGTCCAAACACAGCACGTCCAGGACCAGCACAGCAATCTCGGTGACACAGCCAGCACGTTGTCGCCAACACCTTGCCCAGCCACGACAATCAAACCGAAACGCCCCCGCCAGAGACAAGACAGTATTTACCCGACGGCATCACACATCCCAGACACGCCCACTCTGGTTCTGGTCCGTCGCCCGCTGCGGCCATTGGCCACTCGCCAGACTGGCTGAGACCGTTGCACGCGTGGACCGCCACGCATTCAGATTGTTCTTCGTTTCCGGTTGGCACTCGACAGTCTGATTTGAACTTTTCAAATACAGCCGACCCGCGACCTGCTTTTGCGACCTGCACTTTTCCACCTCCTATGATTGACGAGCTCAAAGCACGCAACATGCTGCTCGCCGCGCTCCGGGGCCAGCGCACGCCGTCGCGCAGCCGCGTACGCTCGCTGCTCATTGCCGCCGTCGCCATGGTGCTGGTCGTGGCCGTCTGGACGTCGGGCGTGCACCACTCGGAGCGCCTCGCGAGCGCCGTGTCGACGCTGCACAACTCGGTCACGTCGGCCGTGTCGGGGTCGACGAACTCGAAAAGCGACTCCGACGCAAACGCAGACGCACCGCCGGCCGGTGTGGTCGGTATCCCCGGCGCGGCGCCCGACACACCACAGGCCGCGGCGCCGATCCCTGCCGCGCCAGTCGACATTCCTGCGGCGGACGAGCTGCCGGCCGAGGAGAACACGACGCCCCTGTTCATCCTGTGCGGCGACTCGACGACCAACGGCCAGCTGCGTGGCGGCGGCGGCTGGGGCGACGCGTTCCTGTGGCTGCTCATGCGCGGCGCCGAGGGCGTCAACAAGGGCGTCAACGGCGCGCTGTCGACGCAGTACCACGCGTCGGGCTTCTGGAACGCCACGATTGCACGCGTCCGGGCCGCCGCGCCCGTGCGCAAGACGTACGTCACCGTGCAGTTTGGCCACAACGACCAGAACCCGGCCTTTAACATTACGCTCGACATGTTTCAGGACACGCTCGCCGCCATGGCGCGTGAAGTGGCGGCGGCTGGCGGCACGCCGCTGCTCGTGTCGCCGCTCGCGCGCCGCGACTTTAAGCCCGACACGTGGGGCGGCGTGCCGCGCATCGTCGACAACCTCGGTGCGTACCGCAACGCGACGCGGCGCGCCTACGACGTCGTTGCGAGCGAGCAGGCGCCCGACGTGCCGAACCGTGTGCGCTTCGTCGACCTCAACGCCGCGAGTCTCGCGTACCTCGCCGCGCTCGGCCAGACGCGTGCGTTCCGCTACAACAAGTACCACCCCGCCTTCCCCGACACCACGCACCTCAACGAGCACGGCTCCGTCGTTTTTGCACGCGTCGTCGCCGACCTCGTCCTCGGCCACCCGCCAGCGCTCGTCCCGGCCGGCGAGCGTGATCCCTGGGCGCCCGGTGCCGGCAACGACGACGACGGGCTGTCCGGCTGGATCGAGCCGAACCCGTACCTGACGGGGCTCATCTGGCACGGCGATTTTGCTTGATTTTGGCTTTCTCGTTACGATTTTGTCGTTATTTGCATTGGATACGGCGCACGGTAGACGGGTTAATTGGACTGCATCTTGCGAAGCGACAAGCACTGCACATTGCTGTGCTCGCATGGCGCTCATTTTTAAAGGGCCTTCCGCGTCGATTTGAGTGCCGGTGAAGACTCGCGGTGATCCTGCACTTCTGGGCACCTGGCACCTAAATCCATGCCCCAAGCCAAGTCCATTGCCTGGCAAGGTCCGCATAGAAAGGACGTGGCCGCGCTTCTCCCACCATGACGGGTGGCGTCAAAGCAGCCTCATCATGGCTCGAGGTACCATTGGCCGGTGACGAGTCACTGCTGAGCTCCAGGGCACCACTCAACCCGTCAATGGTACCTCGAAAGTCACCCGAGTCACGTCACTCAACAAAAGGCCAGATTCTCGTATGGAAAACTGCGTCCTTTGGGCCGGTATCACACCTCACTTACCCTCAGTACAGTACGCACCACCGCAGCGCGGCACGGTCGAGCACTGCTCTCCATTATCTGAATCGATTGTTACAAGCCATTGCGTGAACTGAAGCCCTGCTGTCGTAGCCGCGAGGTGATTGGTGCAAGAAGAGGAAGGAGCACAGCATGCAGCTGCTGAAATGACCAGCTTGCCACAGAAGCCCGGCCTCCGTCCAGGAAGGTACGAGGAAGCCGGGGAAGGCGTGGCCGCGCAAACGGATGTACGCAGAAGGTGCGAGCGCCGTGGTAGATCAGGCGGGAGGGCTAATATGGGAAAGAGTGCCAGGCCGACCATGGAAGGCGTGGCCATGCTGGTGCAGCAGGATCTGGGCGCCCTCGGCTTCTCCTTTTCAGCTCGGTCAACCGAATCGCCAATCGGACTCGAGCCGCATCGCGCAGTCATCAGCCATCGGCACCATCGGCACGACTCATCCTTTACCTCGACTCTTTAATTCTCCATCGACCCAGCCCCGGCCAAGTCATCACGCTCGATACCGCTCGACGACGACAATCACCATGGACAATTTCGCCGCTGCCCGCTCCTTCTACCTCCCGACGAGCCCGGTGGCGCGCGGCCTTGTCTGCTTCAACACCGTCGCTCTCCTGGCCTTTGCCCAGTGCCAGGTCATGGAGGCACGCAAGACCATGGCGGCCGGCGAGGGCGAGGGCGAGATCCTGCTCCATGCCCTCCAGCTGGCCGTCTTTGCCGGCGAGATCGCCTGGGCCTACGCCTACTTGACGACCGCGATACGTCTGCCCTTTATCGACCGCCGCCGACTCCTGCTCGCAGAGATTCCCGCCTCCGTCCGCGACATCCACGACCTGGCCATCCTGCACGACTACCCCTGGCGCGGCCTCGTCAAGAGCTTCGTCTCGGACACGCAGTGGACTCGCACGCTCGTCCGCTGGCGTATCAGCATCGGCCGCACGCTCAAGCTGCTCGAGGCCGGCCACGTCGACACGGTGACCAACGAGGAGGAACTCCAGTACTGGCGCGACCATCTGCTGGTGCTGCAGGCCGAAGTGCGTCACCAACTCGACCAGGGGGTGTAGGGCAAGGACGAGCGAGGACGAGCGACCGTCCCATTCCACATCACGACAGCAAGTCACATCGGCAGACAGCAAACCGTATCAAACGAAAAGGCCGAGCACGCCACGACTCAGCAACGAGGCGTTATACTATACGCAATCAGATTGAAAGTTTGTACAAGTGTTCACATGCAGCTAGGGATTCAAGTATTTCACATGCTAGATGGCTAGATGGCTAGATGGCTAGTCGCGGTTCCGGTTGCTCGACCAGCGCTTGACCATGACCTCGCGGATACGCACGGTACGCAGCAGCGCGGTGATGTCGGCGTTGGTCGTGACCGCGGCCAGGTCGACGGGCGGCACGTCGACGTAGACGAGCACCATGCTCTTGTAGACGGTCGACAGCACGCGGTTCGCGCTGTGCAGCCAGTGCCAGGTCTTGACGGTCTCCTTGGTCAGCACGAGGACGCCAAACTCGGCATGGTCCAGCGCGGGGCCCTTGCCATAGAGCATCCAGTCGACGCCAAACTTGATACCGTGGCGCGGTGTCCAGCCGAGCGAGCGGAAGTGGTGGTACACGGCATAGTGCGCGAGAAAGCCGGGCGTCTGTGCGGCAAAGAGAGACAGCAGGGCCGTCGGCGGTACCGCACGGCCGGCCGCGTCGACAACGTGCAGCGCGCCGACAGCATAGGCGAGAAAGAGTGCCTCTTCGGGTGCGAGCTGCAAGTGTTCCTTGTTGGCAATGGTGGGAGCAGGTGGTCCGCCTTTTGTCAGAGGTTTGAATCGAGGCTCGGCTGGGACCGTCTCGGCTGGGACCGTCTCGGCACCTTCGTCGGCCGCCAGCGAAGCGGACTTGTCTTTGGCTGGGGCTGGCGCCTCGGCTGGTGCAAAGCGGACCGTCTTGTGTGTCTGGGGTTCAGCCAGAGCGGCAGGCCTGGCGAGGTCGGCCGCCGAGTTGGGCAGAGCCAGCAGCTCTAGCGGGCCAACGGGTGCTTTCCATGCCGAACAGGACTCGTGACGTGTCGAGTTGGCCGTCTCGTCGACCTCTGCCTCGACCTCGGCACCATTGTCGGCTACGGCCTCGGCGAGGCGCGTCTTCTCGAGCGCCTCGAGCGCAAGCCGTCCGCGCTCCCACTTGGCATCGGCACGCTCGGCACGGCGTCGGTCGGTTCGCTGCTCGCTGGTGGCCAGGGCCCGAGCCGACGCGGACGCCACGCGTGCATGTTCGCGTGCCAGCCAGCTGGGCTCGCTGCGGCTGAGCGAGCCCTTGCCAAAGAAACCCTGGGTCCACAGCGCGCGCATGGCGGCCGGGTTGGTGACGTGGACGGAGCGTGTCACGGGCGTCCAGACACCGACGTGCCGGCGGACAGGCTCGGGCGTGCCGAGCGCCTGGCCCAGCCAGGCGACGACGAGGTGCACGAGCGAGACGGGGTTGTGAGGAAAAAAGGCCGGCAGCGGAAAGGTGCGCACGGGCAACGGCTGCACGTACTTGGGCGTCGGCTTGGTCGTCGGCTTGGTCGTCGACGGCGGCTTGGGCCTGTCGGGCCGCGCCGGCGTGGAGAGGACGTCCATTGTCAGGTGTTCATAATTCTGTTTGTTAGCAAGGTCCACGAGTGCTTTGCAACGAGAGAGTGTACACGTGGCTCAGATACCGTTGTAGTCTATAATGGTTGAGCAATCACAGAGTCATGAAAAGTGATCTCTATGCACCATATTGTGTCATCATAGCCGGGGCAAAAGGAAAGCAAGAAAGCAAGAAAAAAAGAAAAAAACATACTCTGTGGACTTACGGCAGCACGGCCGTCAAGGAGTGCTGCAACAGACGAGCGGTTGCTTCATGTGATGAGCATGGTGTGTGGTGCCGATGCGGATCTGCGTGTGTAGGAGAAAGCAGAGGAATGGTTTATTTAGAGATGTAGACGAGATAAAAGGCAGCAAATTTCGTTGGTGGATCCATACGTGCAAACAGCGTGATCCGTCACGTGCTCACCTCACCGCCAACGAAGCTTCCAGAGCTGTCTGCCCCACCCCCACAATTCCATCAGCTTGTGCTCTTATTGCTCTTCGGCTCAACGCATCTATTCACGTCACGTCGTCAACCGCACATCAATCGACCATCGACCATCAACACGATCTATAAAAACACACAACACAACACGAAATGTCCGTCACGGCGGGCCAAAAAGGCCTCAAGCTCGTCGAGAGCGGCCAGTATGCCGACGCCATTCCGCTGCTGACGACGGGCATTGACGCGGCCACGGGCCACGCCAACCCGCACTGGCTGCTGGCGCGCGCGCTTGCCCACCAGCACGTGCACACCGACGAACCGGCACTGGCCCTGGCCGACGCCGAGGCCGCGTTTGTGTCGGCAGTGCACCGCAACCCCAGCGACCGCTCGGCGCTGCTCGTCGACGCACAGTACCGGCGTGCGATTGCGTTTGGCAACCTCGGGCGCTACGCCGACGCCGACGCGTGCTTGGTGTGGTCGCAGCAGCTGGCGGTGGGGCAGTCGCTGAGCGACCCGGACCCGGTATCGAGCCAGGTCGACGCACAGGGCCGCTACACGGCGACGGAGGAATCGGCACGGGCCAGCGGCAGCGAGGCACCCAAGGGCGGCGGCGTCGTCAACGGTGCGGCCAAGTGGACACGTGCGTTTGTGCTGCGGCCCATCTTTCTCAGCAAGATGGCCGCTCTGCCAGCAGACGATCCCGGACGGACGATTACGGCGAAGCGTGTGCCGGTCGCGCCTGCGTCAGTGTCGACTGCAAAGCCGGCGGCTGCACCATCACCAGCACCAGCAGCAACACCGTCACCTGCACCTGCAGCAACACCAACACCAACACCAACACCAGCCAAGCCGCTGCGCGTCGACATGATCCAGACGGGCGACAATGTCAGCCTGGCCGTGTACGCCAAAGGCGTCGACGGAAGCGCGCTGGAGATTGCGTTTGAAAGCGAGCGACGCGTGCGTCTGAGCGGGCTGCCCGAGGCGGTGGCTGGGCCGACACGCACGGTGACGCTGGTGCTGGGCGGACCGGTGCAGACGGGATCACAAGCGCGCGTGACGGCGTACAAGATTGAGCTGAGCCTGGCCAAGAAGGACGGCGCAAAGTGGGCGTCCTGGGGGCGGCAGGTCACCGGCTATGACGAGGAGGATGATGATGAGACCAAGGAGACCGTGTCAGCTCCGGCGTTGACGACAGCTCCGGCCGCACCGGCAGTGAGCGCTGCGCCAAAGAAGAACTGGGACGAGCTGGTGCGCGACGTGGACGACCCGGCGGACCAGGATCCGAACGCGTGGTTCAAGCAGCTGTACGCCAACGGGACGCCCGAGAACCGGCGGGCCATGGAAAAGAGTTTTGTGGAGAGCAACGGGACGTCGCTGAGCATGGACTGGAACTCGGTGTCAAAGGGGCCCGTGGAAGGCATGGCGCCCGACGGCACCAAGATGGTCAAGTGGGATGCGTAGTGTAGCATAGCGAGTCATTTCTTTTTTCTGGTCTTTCTGAATTTTTCTGAATTTTTCTGAATTTTTCTGAATTTTTTCAGTGCCAGTCAGTCAGTCGGCACGCTTGGACGGCAGGCTCTCGACGGACATGTCGATGCGAACGCGAAACGGACGGCCGCGCCAGTCGACGGTGGCGCCGAGCAGGACGGCGTAGGTCCAGATGGGCAGGGCGAGCAGTTCGCGGGCGAGCCAGGCACGCAGCCAGGGCCCAAACGGCTTGAAGCCGGTCTTGTTGCGTGCAAAGACGGGCGTGTAGGCGTCCTGGGCGACGCAGCGACAGGCCTGGAGCCGGCGGTACGTGCACCAGTCGGCGGCCATCCAGAGCCCGACGACGACGGCCCAGCACTGGACAAACGCACGGACAGACGGGGCCGGAGCGACGAAAAAGGCCCAGGCGATGCTGGCGTAGGTGGCACATAGCAGCGACTCGACGCCCGGCTCGACGAGGGTGGCGAGCAGGACGGTCCATTTGCGGACGCGCAGCCAGCGGACGCGACGGGCGGCGTAGGCACGGACAGAGACGGCGGCCGGGCCGTCGGCGGCCATGGGCTGGATGGCAAGGTCGCCGGCGACGAAGCCGTGGTTCCGGAAGCCGGGCAGGGGCGTACGCCACAGCAGGTCGCCAATGAGGTGGTCCTCGCAAATGTACGACGAGAAGAAGTCGATGCCACGGCCACGACGCGTGTCGGCCGGTCGCAGGACGGTCGGGTTGCGCACGGGGTCCGTGGCGTGCTCGAGGTGGGCCTTGCGGAACATGTTGCTCTTGCCGACGATGCAGGGCGCGATGCCGACCGTGTTGATGGCGCTGTAAAACTTGGCGTGCGACGTTGCCATGAACATTTCGTCGAGTGCAGCGCCGGCGCCGGGGACAAGGGCAGTCGACGTGTCCGTGTCGGTCACGTCGACGACGAGGGGCAGCTGGTGCACGAATTTGTACGGTGCATGCGTCGCGTCGCCGACGAGCGTCTGCACCATGCGACCGGCGACGCCCGGCGCGACCCAGACGTTGCAGTCGACGACCCAGACGAGCCCGTCAGCCGGTGCGTCGCGGTACGCTCGGCTAATGTTGCGGATCTTGGGGTTCGGGCCCAGGTTGTCGGCGTGGCCGTCGCGTCCGTGCAGCAGAGGGTCCTCGTCTTCGACGTAGAGACGCGTGCCCGGAAAGTCGTGCAGCACCCGGGCGACGACGGCAAACGCGGGGTCGCTGCGTGACTCGATGCACAGGCACACGGTGAGCCGCGATGGCGCGTACGTCTGCCGGCTCGTCGACGCGAGACACTCGTACAGCCCAGGTTCGAGGCCTTTGACCGGTCGGATGACGGTGACGTGTGGCAGCTGCTCCGTGTCGGCGTCGTTCTCGAGCGCGGCCCGTGGTGGCGGTCGTGAAAAGTGGCGGAAGCTGGGATCAGCATCAGCACGGCCGACGCAGCAGGGCAGGCAGGCAGACTCACATCTGGAACACGCCAATCGCCTGCACGCCAAAGATGAAGAAGCTCCAGACACCACACGCGCCCGCGACGCCCTGCGCGAGCGACAGGCCAGAGCCAGCCATCGGGGTGGAGTGGAGGTGTCTCGTCGGTGTGTCGGTGTCGGTGTCGGTGTGAGTTGTCGGAGTTGTCGTCGGTGCCGTCGTCAGTGTCGTCGTCGGTCGATGGATGTCGTCGTGGATGTCGATGTTCGTCGTGGTCGTCTTGGCGCGTCGTGCTTCGGCGATAGCAATCGTGCTTCAACGGGTATCGATCGTGCTTCAACGATTGGCTCGTGGAGCAGCCTCTTGCTGCGCGGCCGTGTCTCGGTCAAAGAGCACGCTGCGTCGTGATGCTCATTCATGCCAGGCAAGCAAATTCATCGTGGTTGCCAGGGTCCACCGCCCAGTGGACCGGAAGCGCTGGAAGCGCTGGAAGCCCTGTATAAATATATTTAGTAACAACAGCCAGGGGTCCGACTGGACCCACTTTACACTCCGACAGAGCCGTTTTTGAATTTCACATTCCAGCTGTTTATCATTATTAATTCTGAGGCTATCTGTTTCTAAGGCTTCTATTTTATGTAATTTTTGACATTCTTTACTACATCTCAAAGTTTTTTAGTGTGATTTGAGACATTTGATTTTAGAGTATGTTGAACATTCGATATCTACATCTATTATTGTGATGCTGTTGGACAACTATTCATAGTGAATTTATACACTGGCATGATGGTGCAAAAGGCATCTTTATGATAAAACAGTTTGCACACGTCTGACAGGCTGAAGAGCGAATCAGAACCGACTGCACCTGACTCGCTGTCATATCCAAGCGCTTCTCGGTAGTGGCAAGTCAGCACCCTCGACGTAGACCAAGACTTGTATCGCAAGCCTTGATGTTAACTATGCCCGCAAGTAAGGCTGTCGATTGCCAGTGATGTATCTGTAGGATCCGTCCGTCGAAAGGAGGACAGTGCCGGATGGCAAGCTTGGTGAGACATTTCTGCGTGGTGTCGTGGGTATCGCAACGCCTTGATGTCAACTATGCCCGCAAGTAAGGCTGTCGATTGCCAGTGATGTATCTGTAGGATCCGTCCGTCGAAAGGAGGACAGTGCCGGAGGGTAAGCCTGGTAAGACATTGCCGCGTGGTGTGGTGGTGTGGTAATGATGCGGTAGTGATGCGGTATAGTATAAACGGTCGTGTGTGGTGATAAAGAGAGTTGAAGAGGGAAGACGACCAGAGGTGGGAGAAGGCAAATATATAGTCGGCTGCACATGGCCGACGGACCGAGTCTGATGTACCGGCTTCATGAGACTCTTAAACGTTGGGCAGTTTCGCTCTTAGAAAAGCAAAGCAAGTCATTGACTGCTTGGATGTACTTTGTATCGCGCCCTATTGCGACGAGCGCTACTGCGGTGTCATTTTGCCTGATAAGTACGGCCTGGCGGGCGTGGCTCGTCTAGGCTGGCCAGTAGCCGCAATGTAGATTGCTGTAGTTCACCGATTCGGGACGATGGGACTCAGAGTCGACAGTCGCCTGGCGCAGAGTAGTCGTCGCTCGATGCTCAAAGCACGGCCATCTCCAGATTAGACGTAACGCCTGCGATGGAACGAGAAGGTAATAATCTGCCGTAAAACAGCAGCGTTCTGGAGACGAAGTAGAGCACGAGGCGAGTTAAAAGGAGAGAGTAGGAGGAGTTTAAGTAAAGAACGAGACGAGCACGATGAGAGTAGCTGAGTCGGTCGGAAGGTGCTGGGCAAACGAGGCGCCCTCCATGATGCGTTTGTCGCCGCTCGTGACCCGGAATGCAAACGCATCTCAGACACAAACCGTTTGCAGCGGTCATGATTCACCGCGTTTGTATCAAACATTTACGTTTGTATCATAAAGATCCCAGACTTTGTGCCGCGTGCTCTGGAACTTTAGTTGGTCGTACCATTCATCCCAATCATCGATGGTTGAGAGCGTCAGATTGCAATCCTTGGTAGCCATGCTGACGGAGAAAAGTGGGCCCAAACAAAGGGGCACGGCAGGGGTCGATGCTGTGGTAGGGTCGCCAAAAACGACTGCGCGGATGGAATTCGGCGTAAAAAAGCGAGATAACGGAAGATTGGATGGATTCGAGATGAAATCCGATCGCTTTTAATGGCGGAATGAGAGGCTGGGTTGGTTGAGAGTAGAGGCTCTTAATTGAAGAAAGGAAATGTGTTGTATTGGGCCAAGTTTCTCTAACGTGCTCCATTTACAGAGCTGTCCTATGTGCTCCAGTGGGGCCGTCACGTAATCACGTGCGACATATCACAAACCTTTACGTTCACGAACCTGGCTTACTAAGCAGTTCGATGGAGACCCGTTTTTGCCTCACTCTACAAGTGCCATCGTCGTTAAACCACTCTCCATTCGAGTTCACAAGTCTGACGAGCTGTTTGCAGGGGCAAATGTTTTCACCCACAAGCGGCCTGAGGACAACCACTAAGCCGTCCTTGAACGGCCTTGCAAAAGGACACTTGTATGAAAGGACCAAAGCTCTTGAGTAAATGCAGGTGCCATGAAAGCCAAAGTTTTGAGTAAATGCAGTACATGGAGGAGCACTGTTCTCGCTGTCCGACGTTGTCCGTCCGTCTTGCAAATCTGCGTCTCGTAGATACTGGCAGATCAACATGAAAAGTGAAATAATGTCGGACGGCGCATTAGAAGATTGTGTCGGACGAACCGTCGACCAATCGCACAACACCAAGGCCAATAAGTGGGGCACGTAAACGTCTTGTCTTTGGCAGCAGCATATCTGGAATATCCCTTGGATCCTCCTGCTCGGCATATCTTGAGCGTCTTCGACTGACTGTCGATGCTACAGCTGCCTCGGAAAGGAGCCTGGAACTAGCCGAGATAGACGGCGACGGACAGCACGAGCAGAAGCGCCGAGGAAGCATGGCGGACCGCCACAACGATTCCGTCGCCCTGCGCTGTCCACATGCACCGTAAGGCCAGTGCCTGTCCGATGAAGACGGCGTCCACCGCCAGCATCACGGCCAGAGGCAGACCGGTGGCCAAGACCGACGAGCAGCGTCTTTGGAGGTTTTCGAGGACGTCCTGGGGTGGCTCTGTAGATTCGTGCTCCAAAGACGTCGTAGCGAGGTGACTCGTTGGAGAAGGCTCTGTAGATTCGTGCAAAGACGTCATGGCGAGGTGCCTCGTTATTATGGAACTCTGCATTTTGAGATGGTTGAGCTTTTGACGGTAAAAGATGCATAAATGGGATGTAAATGGAGGCAAATGAGATGTGTAAACGAGGGAGCTGGTGTAAACAAAGTCACAAACGAAAAAAGATGTAGATGTTAAAAAAGGAAAAAAGTTAAAGAAAAGAAAAGAACGGAAAAAAGACCTTCTTCGGATAAGACACTTAAAAGACGTTAGATAACTAAATATAAGCTTAACCGATCTTTTACGACCTACCTTTACGGAGTATATTTATTATATCGCACGTGATTACGTGGCGGCCCCACTGTAGCACATAGGACAGCTCTGTATATAGAGCACGTTAGATAAACTTAGCCCAATACATCAATCACCTTTTCCTTTTGTCAATTAAGAGTCTCTACTCTTAACCCTTATTCCTTCAATTCCACCATCGAATTCTATCGTATTTCGCTTAAACCTATCCATCTTTCGTTCTTCCGTGTTTTCTACGCTAAATTCTATCCGCGTGGTCGTTTTTTAACCCTACCCTTGACACCGACCCCTGCGCGAACCCTTGTTTTAGGCCTATTTTTCTCCCGTTAGTATGGCAACCACTATAACCTGACCCTCGACCATCGACGACTAGGACGAATGGTACGACCAGTTAAAGTTCCAGAGCACGCGTTACAAGGTATGGGAGTACATCCGAAAGACGGACCGGAAGAATTGGCGGCCCGAGCCCCGCGCGCCGACCTCATCGGGCAGCGACCTCGCGACGCACAACTGGATGCTGTACAACAAGCAGGAAAAAGGACGACGCTATGCGCGACTGGATTGCCGATCACGTGAGCCCTACGCTGCCCAATACATTACCTTTTCCTTTCGTCAGAGTACACTCACAGCCAGCTGTATCATGATTGAAAGAGTTTACGTAGAGTTCACTCGCCTCGTTTGCAGTCGCCTGTCGTTTGCAGTGTGCCGTTTGCAGTCGCACGAGTCAGTGACGGCAAACGGTGCACTCACCAAACGACGCCATCGCCCGCGATATAAATACCGGGCCAGTCATCTTGGCAGAATCTTTTCTCTACTCAATACTCTCGACATGTGAGCACTCCGGTATAACAACAACAAGATACCTGCCATAATGAGCATAACGGACACTGACAGATCCAGCCGATCGACGGTCGGTCTTGGAGACGGCGTCCTTGAGCAGACTGATCCTGGCTTGTTTTTATAACATTGGCCGGCGTCGATCATCGGGACCATGCAGCGCGCCGTGTGTGTGCCATCGACGTGCTTGTCGAAGAGGGAGAGTCGGGCTACAAAGAGGACCCCTTCTTCGCCGACGTCATCAAAATGATCGCCGACAACAAACGCCTCGGCGACAACGCAGCAAGACTCGACTTCTACGAATGCGGCGGCCTCCTCTGGAACACGAGCGACCGCGACGTCGACCGTCTCTGCTTACCACGGACGTGCGTCGCCGACATCCTCGAGGCAGCCCACGATACCAACCACGCCGGAGTAGAAGCTATTCGACCCGTCGTCGCACAATACTTCCTCCGTCACGCGGACAAAGCCATGAAGGCGTAGTCCATCGCGCAACGGAGGACGAAGAGCCATCGTCGTGGACGAGGTGGTCAGAAAGGGCGGCATAGAAGCTACAATCCACGCCGACTAGTGGAATGAGTATGGATAAGAAACTCGGACGGGCATGCCCTGCCTCGTCAGTGGATACGACGGCACCGGCTCGATCGTTTGTTCGGCGACGCCCGACGTACAACGACCAGACCGATGACAGAATAAGCATTTGCGACTCGATTGTCAGAACTCGAGAACATGTGCACCAAATACACGTGCACGGCCAGACACGTTCGTGGGACTTGGTTCCGTGGTGCTTCATAGGCATCTCGACTCCCATGGCGCAACAGATCGTGGACCGTCAAGAGCCGGATACTCTCCGTCCTGCTGGTCAGGGAATACAAGGCAGCCCATAAACCGAGCGTTTACATGAACTTGTCGCAGACGGGAAAACCCCTGCACGACTAATATTCATTCTTGCCGGGGCAACTGCCAGGAGGACACACGCATATCGTGCCTTTCTGCCCGTTTTCTCTTAGCCTCTTCTTTCCACAGTCAATAGACTATGCAATTTACCACACACTAGTCACGCTAACCAGTAGCCGTGATAGTTTGGTAACTCCAACGACGTCTGGGATAAACTTACAACGACCGACCTACAGTGTTCGTCATATCCTGACATTACTCAACCGGCCCGATATAAATCCCCCTATTTTAATAGATTTTTCTCTTAAAACTAGGCCTACTATCGACTAGTTCGCATTCCGACCTGAGTCGGTGGCGTTCATGGTTCACTCGACACCAGTCACTGAACATTTTTAGCGAGTAGTAGATCATAATACCAAGAGATACGCCATCCAGATAGTTATACAGTGAAACAATAAAAGTGTCAACGTTCAGCTCGTGAAAACACGTCAGAACGCCTACGCCCACTTCCCCAGGAAACTCATGAGGACCAAGCCGGTGACGAGCGCGGCCAGTCCGAGCAGTGTCTTGAGCGGTCCGGCACGGGCCATGTCGCCGTGGTGCATCCAGTCGGCGGCCAGCATCTCGACGACGCCGACCCAGATGAGGATGCCGCCCGAGAAGGCGTCGAGCGTGGCAATGGCGATGACGGTGACCTTGTCGTTGCCGTTGAACTGCTGCAGGGCGCCGATGCCAATGGCCATGCCGATGGGCGTCGAGACGGCAAAGCTGACGGCGAGCACCGTCTTTTTGAGCAGCGAGACGGGCACTGCGATGGCGTCTGTCTTGGCCGGCTCGACGGGACCGTGGTAGTGGCCGAGCACGGCCAGGCCGCTCACGGCCGCACCGGTGCCGAGCGCGGCGATGCGACTGCCCAGTGCAATGGCCTCAAAGAATTGGTGGAAGATGATGACGACGAGGAACGTCAAAAAGTAGCTGTCGCCCGTGACGACGAGCGTGATGCCGATGAGCAGCGAGTGGAAGAGGATGCCGGCCTCCATGACGTAAATCTTGAGCAGTTCCTGCGACGTCGACGGCACGATACCGGCCTGCTCGTCGGACGCGCTCGTCAAGGTCCGGGCCCGACGCCAGTCGAGGTAGCGCTGGCCGGCCAACTCGACGAGGAACGAGACAAAGATGCCGGCCATGAAGACGGCGCTCGTTGTGCTCTCGTACGAGAGCTCGCCGATGCACTCGTTGCTAAAGAGGAGGTACGCGTGGGTGTACAGCTGTAGGTCAGCGCGTGGCTGGAGAAAATAAAAAAGAGGACGTACATGGACGAGGGCCGTCGAGATGATGACGCCGGTGCCAAACTGCTTGAGCGTGCTCAGCAAAAGGCTCATACGGTTCGGCAGAAGAGACTGGACGGCGACGGGAAACAGCACGCCGACCAGGCTGGTCGCGAGCATGACAAACACCATGCCGATACGTAGCGAAATGTTGTAGTCGCGGTCGACGCGCTCGCAGGTGGTGGCGCTGGCGCTCTCGCCGTCCGCGTCGACGCAGTGCCTGGTGCTGTTAGCGTGTGTCGTCGTGAGGCGCAGGATCGACGTACTCGACACCGGCGTGAAAGTGGCAGGTCTGGCCCGATGTCTCGGACTCGGCCATATCGTGTTCGGCCGTCTCGGGCTCGGCCGGCTCGTGCTCGGCCGACGCGTCAGAGGCAACGACCTCGACGTCCTCGCCAGAGGCAACGACCTCGACGTCCTCGCCAGAGGCATCGACGCACAAACTGGTGGTCAGCGCTGCTCCATGTGTTTCATCGGACACGGACACGTACGTCGCGCCATCGTGCGAGTGGCAGCCGGTGTACTGCGCGGGCAGGTCCTGTGTGGCCGTGACCCGGCTGTCAATGACACGGTACTCGGAGGCACCGGCCATGCAGTAGCTGCTCGTTAGCGAGTCGGTCGACGGTCGACGGACGCAGGCAACGGCTCACATGTCGGTCTCGTGCAGGTGGCAGTCTGTCACCGAAGCAAATTCGGCCGTCGACGTCGTCGACGTCGTCGTCGACGTCTGTGCACGAGCGACGGCAAGGCCGACCGTCGCGCCAGCAAGGAGATGGCTGATGATCCGTGCCATCTCGACGTGTATAATGTCGATCGGTTGTCTGTGATGCCGAGAAGACGCACAGCTCGCCGTCTTTACATAGACTGGCAAAGAACCAGTCACATCCGCAGGATTGGCACCTTGACGGCTACCCAGGCGGCCCGCAGTGGTCTTGGTATATCTTGGCGATGCTAAAACTCCCACACGCCTTGGCGCACTGGGCGCAGCAAACGACACTTGAGAACCTGGATGGCCCGCCAAGCACGGTCCTCACAAGAGGTGTTTATACGTGGCGGATTGAAGACGGGTCTTTTCTGCCTGCATGACTTTCAGACCAATCTCACATTGACGGCACGAGAACAAGTTGAACGCAGTGAATGTAGTTGACAAGCGATTGACAGTGGTAATGTATCGAGTTGACGAGTCAAATTTCAGGTAATGTAGAATTGACGAGCCAACAGGTAATGTAGAGTTGACGAGTCACAGTCAGCAGTCGGTGCGGCTACAGGGCAAACACGGCAAACAGAGCTCCAAAGACTAGGGCAGAGCCCATCTGCAGGTGGCTCGCACCAGCCGTCTCGACAGCCGACGTGGCGGCCGTTGAGCTCGTGGCCGAGGCCGTGGTGCTGTTTCCAGTCGGCACGGACGTGGCCGCAGCCGACGCCGACGCCGGGCCGTCGCAGTGCCAGTGGTCACCATGGAGCTCGCAGCCCACAGAGGCCGTCGGCGAGGCAGCCGGTGTGTCCGTGCCGGTCGTGTCCGAGTGCTGCTTGTCGTGGTCGTGGCCGTGGTCCTGGTCGTCGTGGTCGTCATGGTCGTGGTCCGACTCGGTGGCCGTCGCGGCCGAGCCCGTCGAGGTCACGGCCGGTCCGTCGCAGTGCCAGTGGTCGCCGTGGGCCTCGCAACCGACCGAGGCCGTGGGCGACGGGCCGGCCGACTGGGCCTGAGCCAGCCCGACGCCGAGGCCGACAGCAAGAAGAGTAAACTGGGAGAGCTTCATTTGGTGAGCAGTGAAACGAGAACGTGTGCAACGACAGCGACAGAGGTGATCAGGCGCGAGGGAGCGCCGGAGCATGCTTTATACCGGCGGAAGCGTCGCCATCGTCCTCGTCCGTATGGCTGACTTGCTGACGTAAAGGACGCAGAGGATGTCCAACCTATCTTGGCAACCATGTCCTGGTCCCGTGCTTGCCCGGGTCCATGTGGAAGACAGTCTCGAATGATGACTTTGACCGTATGCCTCTCGGGGTTGCACGAGAGCGCGTAGTGGTACATGGTGGGATGCTTCTCGAGCTGACTGCTGACCCTTGGCCATGTACTTCCAGCCGTTTCTGGGCATTGCTTGGTCCGGCTCTTGGCATCGCCAACATGACCATCCAGGTTCTCATGCGGGATGGCAACGTAAATATCGTTGCAGCAATTCGTGCTCGTCTGAAGCGGCTGGCATCGTATCGGATAGCACTTTGATGAGGAGCCTTGTCCACTGGTGCAGCGACGGGTTTGTCGGGATGGCATCCACCGTCTCGTCGGTCAAGGCATGCTCGATCGAGTGGTATCGACGACGCGGCAGGGTCTGATGGGCATTTCGTTTTTATCTGGTCGGTGCGTGCCGTGCATGGTGCATGTCGTGGGATCAACTTGGTGAACGTAAAGGTGGATGAGGAAGGGAAAGAATGGTGCGCCCGGCGCCTTCTTGACAAGGAACAAATGACCCGGATGCAAAGCTACCCGGGCCCCTATTCAGAAGAAGAAGGAGCGATGATGGTTCCGATGTAGCGTGGAAAGAGAGGTTGGGATGGAAGTGCTGTCGCGCCTTCTTTTCAAAACGTTCAGTGAAGACAGCAGCCTGCTAACAGTCGACACCAACTCGACTTCAGTTGCCACACAACAGTGCTCGAAGATCAGTCGGAAACTCATCGACCTTGAAAGAACTTTGTCTCGGAAGATTTACTAGTACTCTTCGCGATGAAGAGCGGTCTCTAGCGCCAAGGACACCTGATCGGTGTATTTCGTTCAACACCAACATGTTGGCACGACATTGTCCGTCCGAGACCCAGAGATCACTAATATCCAGCGGTGTAAATACGCACAACGGTATTCTGCCATTCAACTAACGTCGAGATGCACCAGCAAAAGCACAGAAAAACCATCACAACACACTAGACACACATCGGGCACGTGTATTGTGACAAACTAAAGAAAAGGGTATCCAACCGGCTGCGCGAGCACAAAAGACAAAAGACACGGACAAACGGCTACACGGCGGCGGTCTTGCGGTGGCGGTAGCCAAAGAGCTCGGCCACCTCGGTCCAGAGGCCGATGATGGGCTCGGTCTCGGCGTCCTCGTACGCCTTGACGCGCGGGGCCTCCCAGATGAGGTCGACCTCGGTGGGATGCAGCCAGCGCGTCTTGTGGACGAGCTTCCAGCCAAAGAAGAGGATGGGCGCGAGGATGACCATGGTGTAGTAGATGAAAAAGTTCTCAACGTTCCAGGGGCGGAAGCTGCTGTAGCCGTAAAAGGTGACAATGAAGCACATCCAGGCGAGGCCAATGTAGCCGCTGTACGGCTGGAACCAGCCGACGTAGGGCAGCGACGCGCGGTCAAAGCCCTGTGCCTTGATGGCCTTGTGGAAGCGAATGTAGGTGGTCGTGATGACAATGTAGTTGATGATGCCGCCGGCGGTGATGAGGTTGACCATCCAGTTGAGGACGACCTCGGAGCCGTCGCTGACGGACAGGAACGACAGGAACGAGAAGCAGACGACAATGGCCAGGCAGTACAGCGGGTTGCCGCCCCACGTCTTGGTCAGGAAACGCGGTGCACGGCCCTCGAGCGCGAGGCCGTAGAGCGATCGCGAGGCACAGTAGCAGTAGGTGTTGCCGGCCGAGAAGATGCTGGTAAAGAGCAGCGCGTTGACGACGTGCGGCAGAACGCTGATGCCGAGGTTGGACATGGCGACGACGTACGGCGAGCCGGCGGCCGTGCCTGTGCCGGAGGCCGAGGTCAGACCAGGGTCGTTGTGGGCCACGACGACGCCAACGCAGAGCGCGCCCAGGATAAAGAAGGCTCCGAAACGCCAGTAGACCGTCTTGAAAGCCGCCTTGATATAGACGCGGGGGTGCTTGGCCTCGGCGGCGACCATGGAAATGTACTCGGGCCCGACGATGCAGAAAGAGGCAGCCCAGAGCGCGGCCAGGAGACCCTCGAACCGGCCCGTGTTGCCAGTCGACAGGTACTCGGCAAAGGCGCCGGGGTTCTTCCAGTAGCGGAAGCCGTAGGCGTCGCGTTTGGGGTTGCCGCCGACCATGGTGATAAAGGTGAAGCAGTAGAGCATAATGATCAGGATGACCTTGCCGAGGGAGAGCCAGAACTCTGCCTCGCCGTAGACCTTGACGGCAAACATGTTGAGGACACTTGGGCATTAGCATACGACACACGCAGTCACGCAGACACCAACACAAAGGACAGGGGGACGGAGGTTTCTGGTTTGTATCTGAATCGCGTCTCATGGTTCTCTCGTGGCCTACTCGTGCCTGCTCGTGCCTGCAAGCTCAGTCGGCGGCGGGCGGACGCGATAGCGACTGGCCGCCAGGCCTGTTTGTAGACGACAAACCAGACGCCAGACACTGCAGCTGCAGTCGGCAGTCCCAGGCGGCGGCGCGCGTCTTGACTTACTGGGGCCTCGGAGACGCAGATGTGTCGAGCCTACCAATCTGCGCGCCGGGCCCGACGAGACGAGTGGAGGCGGTGTCGGGGTCGGAGTCGATTGTTGCGTTGTCGAAAGAGATGTCCAAGGGAGTGGGTTGAGAGAGATTGTCGAAAGAGAGACGTCGAGGGGCGCGAGTTGAGAGAAACCGGTGATTCAAAATTAAATCATGGAAGACAACCGCAGAAACCCAGGACCAAAGCAAAGCAAAGCAAAACTTACATGTAGGCGGCAATGGTGGCGCCGCAGACGGCGGCGACCGGGATATCGTCGCGCCAAAAGGTCAGGACGACCGAGAGGGCTGCAATCTCAAAGGGGATGAGCAGCGCTTCGTAGAGAAAAAAGTTCCAGCCGGCCATGAACCCAAAGGCATCGTCGACCCACTTGCCGGCCAGGCGGATGAAGCCGCCGCTGATGGGCATGTAGACGGTCATTTCGGCGAGGCAGTTGTTGACGAGGCCGAGCATGATGGAGTAGAACGTGTAGGTGATGAACAGCGAGGCGGGCCCGCCGCGGATGAGGCCGGTGCCGATGCTGAGGAAGAGCGCGGTGCCAATGGAGCCGCCAATGGCAATGAGCTGGATCTGGCGGTTGCGCAGGCGCCGCTCGAGGGTGTCGGTGGCCGCGTAGGCAGCGCCGTCGTCGCTGGAGCCGCTGCTGCGCGAGCCGACACGGTCCTTGGACGCGTCCTTGTCAGTGTAGACGGGGCCGGCCGGCGTCGAGGTGGAGGTCGTGATGGCCATACCGTCGTACGACGGCGGACGCTGGCTGGAGGCCATGGTGGTAACTGATGATGGGGTGGAGGCGGAGGTGAAAAAGTGATCGGCAGAGGGACAGCTGCAGACCGTTGTCAACAAGGGGAAAGGAGAGATGAAGAGGGAAAGGATAGTCGGGAGGTGAAGGGTGAAAAGGAAGGAGTGGCGGGGATGGGTTTAAGAGGAAAGCACGTGGGAGCACGAGGGCTCCAGGCGAGGAAGGAAGGAGGACAAAACGTGGAACAGGGAAGGAAGCTGCAAGGAAGGCAAGGAAGGACAGAAGAAACCGTCTTTTCTGTACGAGATCCGAATCCTGGGCGCTGACGATCAGCACCTATCTGGTTGAGCTACGGAGTAGATATATATTTTTGTAAATATATATTTACATTTGCGTGGACGTGTCAGGTCCTCTTTGTCGACGCCTTTTATTTGCCTGTGATTTTCTGGGGTTGGTGGGCAAAGGTACGTTTGAGCAGTACCTCTGGCATGCGGACAGAAAGGTAAAAATACGGAGCACCCGAATCAATCGCTGTCAGCTGGCTGACATGCGGTGTGTCGAGAACTTGTACAACAAACCACGATCGAGCAAAAGACAAGACCGCCGCCAAAATGGAAGGCGCTGTCGGCAGCAGTTACTCGTTCCGGGACATGCTTCCTATCTGACACCTCTGGCAGCAACACTGCCATTCCGCCGTCTGCAACCGTCGGTCGATGCGTCTCCGTATTGCTATTATCGCGTCGGGCATGCCAAGACTGGTGCTGCGAGATAAAACAAGGAACAAGATAAGTGAGCGTGCGGGGCCGGCGTTGTCGTCTGTAAATTGAGATAAAATTTGGAGAGGTTCGCCCACGGCCTTGCACTAGTCTACGAGGAGCTAGCGTCCTATAGCCTTTCGGGCTCTGATTGGCGGGCGCTGAAAAGCTGCTGACGCCAAGAAGGCGCGGCACGGCAGCCGGCCAATGGAGTGCAAGAGAGGGTGGTGTGTGGGTCTCACCCTGGACTCGAGAGTGGAGGATGCTATCGAGCGACACGGCAAAGTACTGGTACTTGCAGTGTTTGCGAGTGAGTGAAAGCCAGTACCCGGCGCTGAGAATTTACTGAGCGATTCAGCGTTCACTGTCTACGGTACAGCACGCTACGGAGTATATTTACTCGCTGTCTTCTCTGTAGTGGATAAATATAGTGGGCCTACAGCGCATATCAGTGGACAGCACGCCGAGAGAAAGAGCGAGGCACAAGCCAAAATCAAGCGTCGTCCAATGTCACAGACTGAATCTGCTTTCAACAGCTCAAGGTACAAGTAAATATATTTAAATATATAAATACGGCAGTGCGGAGGCACTATATTTATGGACGCCATGGAGCGCCCCGTCGGCCAAGCGCGAGCAGGAGTTTGCCTGTTGGATGCTCGAGTTTGAGTTTTACAAAAGAAATTAAGAAAAAAATGAATCAGGCCACGGGTGGTGACCGAGACGGGGGCCGGAGCAGGGCTTGTGCTCCGGTGGCAGCGCCCGGGGTGCTGACGGCGCCACCTCACGTGTGCGTTGAAAACTCTGCAACAGAATTTCTTGCGACAGTTGCCTCTGCTGACTTTGCGCCGGATGTCGTCCATCCGATGTGCATGTCACGCAATATATTTATATTTATATGCACGAACGACTTTTACCGCAGCACTGCTTGCGTACTGTGTAAATGTGTGCAAAGTACCCGTACTCTGCATGCTGCCATTGCTGCTGTACGATTGCCACCGTCGGATCACGGCCGGTTTCTGCCGTGAGCATACGACTGCTCATCTCAGGCTTTGTGCTGCTCGACGAACACCGGCGTAGTGGTCTTGTACCGTCCCCAATCGACGTAATCGGCGCACAGCCAGCCGATACATCACAGGATCGACGGCGCAGAGACGAGAGGCTGGAGGGCCCTGGGTTAGGGCTCCTGGCGGTACTTCTCTGGCTCGTCCTGCTGCTCCTGCTCCTGCTCCGCCGTTCCCCAGTTCTGCGGCTTTTATTTGTCGCAATTTTCACGGCAGACTCATAGCACCAGCGCTGCGTGTACAGTGTAAATATTATACGGAGAACAGCACCATGTACGGAGTACGAGTAAACTTACGCTCAACACACGATCCCGCGCTACAAATAAATAATGTAAATTTACAGTTTGGTGCCCGTAGTGACGTAGTGCTGCAGGCCCAGTAGCGCTAGTCCTGAAATGCCTAGCGTCGCGAAATAGCGCAGAATAAAATTGAATCATTTTGGATGCTATTGGCGAGTCATTTTACTCGGAAGAGTGGGTCATAGGTAACTCGGAAGAGTGGGCCGTGGGGGACACGCGCTACACGGAGTACGTTTCGGTCGATGTACGCAGACTATTGGGCCGTCATCGCCTTGCACGCCACAAGCAGGTACAGAATAGTTTATGCAAAGCAACTGGAGGAATCTGGCATATAATTACGAGCACGTAGCACGCGCGGATGGCAGTGTCGTTGCACGTCTGCTTGAAGATTATATTTGCAGGCCTGGACTGACAGGTGCGAGGCCAGATGCAACGCCCCAAACAGTTTGTGTCCTAAATATACATTGTACCCCGAACTGCGTATCGTGCGTCTGACCAGAGGCCTGCTTCTGATGGTTTGATTCAGGCTCCGCGCGCGAACGTGCCTTGAGGCCTGCCAGTGGCGCGGCGCGTAGATTAAATCCTTAAATACTCCGTAGAGTTGCCCGTCGTTAGGAGATATATTCGCCACACGGTCCGCAGCCACCTGCGATAAGAGCTTGACATTGAGGAGACGCGGCAACGTCTGACGCAAGCTTAGCTTATCTCGACAAGTTTCGTGCCGCTTGGCCTGACTGTAAACGGAGTATATAATTTTTAAATCTAAATCTACAGTCGGGGTTTTGCTCCTTGTATATTTACTCCGTTTTTATCTTGCTTATCGTCGCGCCAGATTACTCCATTCGACAATGATGCTGCTTTGGGTAGTGCTATCTGCTACTTATAAAAATGGTATCCAAACCGAGTGGCCAATGCAACGCAGCACGAATCACACGCTGCTCGCCTGCTTGCGTCCAATGCCAACAATGAGCCCCATCTCGGCCCAGAAACCCGGCTCGTGCGGCAGCGTGCTCTCGTACGCGTCAATCACGGGCCGCTCCCACACCAGGTCGGCCTCGTGCGGCTGCACGAAGCGCGTCTTCTTGTACACCTTCCAAAAGGTAAACGTGCAGGGTGCGACGAGCAGCATGGAGTAGTAGATGAAAAAGTTGCCGACGCTCCACGGGTAAAAGGCCGTGTAGCCGTAGGTGAAGAGGACGGTGCCCATGACGGCAATCGCGACGTACGTCTGGTACGGCTGTCCCCAGCCGCGGTACGGCAGCGTGTGGCGGTCGATGCCCTGGGCGGCGAGGGCGCGGCGGAAGCAGAGGTAGGTAATGGCAATGGTCAGGTAGTTGATGAGGCCGCCGGCCGTCGCGACGTTGATGATCCAGTGTAGCACCGTGTTGGAGCTGTTGCCGAGCTGCAAAAAGGCCAGCGCGCTAAAGAGCATGGCGACGGCCAGGCAGTAGACCGGGATGCCCTTGCTCGTGCAGCGCGTCAGGAAGCGCGGCGCGAGCCCGTCGACGGCCAGGCCGTAGAGCGAGCGCGTCGTCGCGTACGTGTAGCTGTTGCCGGCCGAGAAGATGCTGGTGAGGAGGAGCGCGTTGCAAAACGACGGCAGCACCGTGATGCCCATGTTGTTCATGGCGATGACGTAGGGCGACGCGGCCGCCGTTGCCTTGGACGTTGTGCCGTTGACGACGGCGACGAGCGCCGGGTCGTTGGCCGCGACGACAATGCCAATGGCAAAGGCGGAGCCGATAAAGATGACGGCAAAGCGCACGTACATGGTCTTGTACGCGGCCTTGAGGGCGCGCCGCGGGTGCTTGACCTCGCCCGCCACAATCGACAGATAGTCGGGGCCCGTGACGACGTACGACGCCTGGAACAGACACGCCAGGAAGCCCTGGAGCTTGCCGAGCGCGCCCGTGTCCAGGTACGGCACAAACGGGCCCGGACGGCTCCAGTGACGGAAGCCGTAGGCGTCGCGTTGGGGGTTGCCGCCGACCATGGTGATAAAGGTGAAGCTGAAGACGATGAGCAGCAGGATGACCTTGCCAGACGCGAGCCAGAACTCGGCCTCGCCGTACACGTCGACGGCAAAGACGTTGAGCGAGACGTAGAAGCAGATGCAAATGACAATGACGGCCGCCGTCGGGATCTTGTCGGTCCAGTACTCGAGGATCAGCGACACCGCCGTGATCTCGAGCGGGATGCAGACGCCAATGTAAAAGAAGTAGTTCCAGCCGACCATGAAACCCCAGGCCGGGTCGATCCACTTGCCCGCGTGCCGGATAAAGGCCGCGTTGACCGGCATGAACACGGCCATCTCGGCCTCGCAGTTGGCCACGAAGCCGACGATGCAGCTGTAAAAGGCGTACGCCAGCAAGAGGCTGAGCGCGCCGCCGTTGGCCAGGCCCGTGCCCATGACGACAAACACGGACGTGCCAATCGACCCGCCAATGGCAAACATTTGCACCTGCCGGTTCGTCAGGTTGCGGTGCAGGCTCTTTTGCTGGCTCAGGACCGACGACGCGCTGTCGTCGGCGTCGAGGTGCGCGCCGCACACGGCAGCCGGTTCGGCCGCCTTTTCTCGTTCGTAGGCCATCGTGGTGGCGGGGGGCGTTGGTGGCGGTGGTGTCGTCGGTCGGGGTCGAGGTCGGGCCGAGTCGGGCCGCGTCGGGAGTCGGTCCGGGGTGTGGGCGCCAAGGAAACGCTACCGCATGGCGTGGCGTGCAGCGAACAGAAGCAATGAAAAACAATAAAGACCGTCAAGCGGGCGTGCGCATGTTGGAGGACGGCGTGGCACAGAAACAACGACAGACGACGAGGACAAAAGTAAAGACGCAAAATTCAAATGCAAATTCAAATCTGGGGAAGCTCGAGCCTCTGGGGACCCCTCTACGCCGTACGCCATCGCTCCTTACGGATGAGCGCCAGTCCCCGCCGGTCCACAGCGCCTTCCTCCACTGAAGCACATGCTTTTCGTGTCAAGAGCGACGGACTGCTGCCAAAAAAGCAAAAAGAAAAAAAGTGACACGCCCGCCAGCCACTCACAAGTTGGCAAAATCGTCATTGCGGGCCACCGCCGCCACCGCGCTGGGCCGAGGTCAGACTCGCAGAGGCAGCGCTGCCGAGTCCGCACAAGCGAAGCGCAGCAGGAGCGCGGTTTGTCTCGGTTCTATTCTCGTCGAATTGCGTCGTCGCGGAGGGAGCGACGGTGCGACGATGCACGGCGCCTTCCAGGAATTGTCGTGGCTCGATCCGCGAGTCATGGACGGGTCATGTGATCGCATGCTGCTGCAGGTGCCGCGGGCCAACGGAGGTGGGCCAGCTGGTTGCCGGTCGGCTTACAGTGGCTGCGCGGATTGGTTGCCTCCAAAGTTGCACTGGTTCGAGAGTCTGTTTTAAAAAATAAATAAAATCTGATTTGTATAAATGTACCTAATGGAAATGGGGAGCAATGATCATGTACACAAAAAAATGGCAAAGGTAAAAAAGAGACGAATCTCAATCTCCCGAGCCGAAATCGAATCGGCGACCTTTCGATTACAAAGACAATTACAGTCGAACGTGATGAACCAACTACACCATCAGGAGTGAATGTTGACGGTGGGGGTTGCAGAGTAGATTATATACCCTGTTCTGTAATTTGCACGAAGAAAATGTATCACATTCTTTTCGCTTGACACGGCACGCCCGGTCACTCGACTGGATATCACACCATCCTATCTGTAATTTGTAATTTACTCCGTAAATAAAAATTTACCGTGCACACGTAGCGCCACGCTATGCCACATGCGCACGCAATGCAACCGTTGTTATCTCGCTCGTATCTCGCGCCTTCCTTGTGCCGCTTGGTGTAGCATCTGGGCTTCTAGAAGTCGTCTGAACTGCGGTACAGAGTACGGGTACGCGTCTACAGCGACGGCAGCCTATCTCACCGGCTGTCCTCGGATGCAGGGACCAGTCTATCACTGTCGGATGTTTCTGTCCTGACTTTAGTTATGCAAGTGCAATGTACATGTATGTAATTTACTCACGGGTATCGCCCTCGCTCGACACAGCTGACGGCCTGCGGCTTGGCAATGCTGGGCATACGCAGTGCGCCTGACGCCAGCGTGGGCGGCTCCTTATCTCTACACTGCTGCGTCTTGTTTGCAAGAAGCCTTTTCGCTCCGTGCTTATAGCCGACGACGGACGACTAGCATCTTGGCGGATCCTCCTTACTTGTTATCAAGAAATAATGAAACGAATCGAGATCAAGCAGAAAATACGGAGTGTGCTTACTCTAAATATATTTTAATCAATAAATAAATAATACAACCTTGCACGGAGGGTGTCACTTGGGGCACCAACCCCAAAGCCAAGAAAACAAGCATGCAGCCAGGCCGAACGTGGTCACCGACGGGGCAACAGCGCGTGGCGTGTCTTGGTCTGGCTGCACGTTTGGGGAAAGACGCCCGCGAGAAAGCTTGGGCTTGGGCTTGGGCTGGGGGTGCAGCCCTGTTTTTGCATCTGACAGACCAGGCGACTTTTGCATCTGACAGACCAGGCGACTTTTGCATCTGACAGACAAGCAGGCAACTCCCTCGCCCAGATAAGGCGTGGCGTCTGCGTTGTGCGCCATTCTAGAAGCACTGACCGAGTCTCGATTCTTCGCCTGCATCGTTCTGGCGATGCCGAATGAAGCATGAAGCATGGAAGCGAGCGATTTGATCCGTCTGCTCGTCTGTCTATGCGTCACCAGGGCGTCAGCAGCTGCGCCTCGCTGTACTCTTACCCCGTAGCTTTTGAAGAGCGTGCGGCTCGATTTGCAGACAACTCTCGTCGTGCACTGGCCTGATCGCTTTGTGGACAATGACCGGAGAAAAGTAAATGTATTTATATTTCATTGAAGCATAATCGCGACCGCGACCGCGACCGGTTGCCGAATGGTAATGAAACCGGCGCTGTGCTCGACTCCTGCTGCAACATGCTTGGTCGCACAGCATAAATCTACACAGCTTCTGGCCGCCGTGGAGGCTGTGCTGCCCTCACCTGACCGCCGCGGCGGCATCGTATACCGCGTATTGCCGTTATTTTATATTATTTCGCGTGCAGCCAATGGAGAACGGCCAGAAAAGCCCCTAAATCCGAACGACAAGGAGACGCGTTGGACCAGGCCCGGACCAGACTAGACCAGCACAGGGATGCCGTCCTATGAGACCCCGTTCCCTTATCAGCGCACAGGCCAAGACCACACGGCGTCAGGTCGACTCGACAGAACGATGGGCCAGCGTTGGTAAGTAAATATATATTTACAGTAAATAAATAAATATATTCACAAGCGGGCGTGTGTTGCAGTCGACTCTTGACGCGTGGGCATGTCGAGGACGCAAGAGGAAGGTGCGCACGGCTGACTCAAGGGAGCATCAGAAGACACGCGCAGTGCCAAGCATCCTGCATGCCCCCAACCAGGAGAGCAGCCAAAAGAAAACAGTAAGATTGAAGAGCAGGGTGTAAGCACAAGCCGTGGCGTGGTGGCGTCCATCAGAAGTGTGCCTTGCGCTCGTATCCCGGCCCATCTCGATTGGTCCAAGGCTTGCGTCGTTTTATTAAATCATTTTATCGAAGGCGTGTATTATTTTATTGCTTATCCAGCTGAGCGCCCTTTTCTTTTGTTCTGTACGTCCTGCACGCTGCACGTCTGCCGTCTTCACGTCTGCCGTCCTGCTTGACGTTCACACATATATACCCCAGCCGCTCCTCGTTTTGTTCTTTCTGCTCTTTCTGCTCCTTCTGCCCCCCCCTATTCGACACCCTACCACGACATGTCCGACATTGAGAAGCGCACGACCCCGACGTCGGGCGACCCTGCCCCCGGCGGTGCCGACGTGGGCGACTTCATCCCCGGCGACTATGGCGCCGATAGTGAGCTGCAGCGGCGCCTGAGCTCGCGCCACATCACCATGATTGCGCTCGGCTCGTCGATTGGCATGGGCCTGTGGCTCGGCTCGGGCACGAGTCTGCACGAGGGCGGCCCTGCGGCCATCTTCATCGGCTACCTGCTGAGCGGCAGCATGATCTGGGCCGTGTCGCACTCGATTGGCGAGATGGCCGTCATGTACCCGCTGCCGTCGGCGTTTGTGCAGTGGACCAACAAGTTTGTCGACCCGGCGGCCGGCTTCACGCTCGGCTGGTGCTACTGGTTCAGCTACTGGATCACCATTGCCAACGAGCTGCAGGGCGTCGTCACCGTGCTCGGCTTCTGGACGAATCGCGTGCCGACGGCCGCCTGGATCACCATCTTCTGGGTCGTCATCATCGTCATCAACATTGGCGCCGTCTCCTTCTTTGGCGAGATTGAGGTCGTCGCGTCGTCCATCAAGTTTGGCTGGATCTTTGTCGTCATCATCTCCTTTATCGTCATCTCCGCCGGCGGTGCGCCCGGCCACGGACCCGTCGGCTTCCGCTACTGGAACGAGACCGGCGGCTTCACCAACGGCTTCAAGGGCTTCCTCGCCGTCATGCCCACCTGCATCTTTGCCATGTCCGGCTCCGAAAACGCCGGCCTCGTCGCCGCCGAGACGAGCAACCCGCGCAAGTCCGTGCCCAAGGCCGTCAGCTCCATCTGGATCCGTCTCGCCCTCTTCTACATCCTCGGCTCCCTCATGGTCACCATCACCGTCTCGCCCGACGACCCCAACCTCTTTGGCGGCAGCGGCACCAACGCGTCGCCCTTTGTCATTGCCTACCGGAACGCCGGCCTCGAGCCGCTCGCCCACATTATGAACGCCATCATTTTCATCTCGGTCATCTCCACCGGCTCCATCTCCGGCTACGGCGGCTCGCGCACCCTCGTCGGCCTCGCCCAGATCGGCATGGCCCCGCGCGTCATGACGCGTGCCGACAGCTGGGGCCGTCCGTGGTACGGCCTCGTCCCGACCCTGCTCATCGGTGGCGCCCTCGCGTACATCAACGTCGACCACACCGGCGCCGAGGTCTTTAGCTGGTTCTCCAACCTCACCTCGCTCTTTACGCTCTTCGGCTGGGGCATGATCTGCCTGTCGCACATCCGCATGCGCCACGCCTGGCGCCGCCAGGGACGCAGCGCCAGCGAGCTGCCCTGGAAGACCTGGACCTGGCCCTGGGCCGCCTACTGGGGGCTCTTCTGGTGCATCCTCCTCATCATCGCCGAGTTCTACCTCGCCGTCTGGCCCCTCGGCGAGAAACCGTCTGCCCAGGGCTTCTTCTCCGTCTACGTGTCCGTCATTGCCATCCTCGTCATCTACGTCGTCTCCAAGTTTGCCTACTTCCGCGGCCGCCGCTGGGTCGACACCGCCGCCATCGACCTCGACGACGGCCGCCGCTTCTACGCCGCCCACGAACTCGCCGCCGGCTCCAAGAAGGGCAACAAGATGACCGCCTGGCTCCACCACATCTAATCTGACCGTTTGTTGTCTTGCGTACCGTTCGTTGTCTTACCGCTAGTTTATACAATCTTTTTAATTGAGTCTTTCGACCGACGCAGAACGTCACGTGACGGGTTTGTCAACCGGGTGGAGTTGGCGTCTTCGTGTAAGACGGAAGGAGCCGTTGTATCGTGGGTCGGTTGATAAACGTCTACATTATGAGCCTCATCTCCACTCGCCTTACTACACCAGCACCACTAGAGACCTTTATAAAGACACCAAAAAGACACCCGATCTTGCTGGCGGCCTCAATCATCAAGGTCAGACAAACATAACCAATGTGGATGAATTGATACTGTGGGTTGACAGGACTGTTGTCGGCAATGGCCGGAATTTGGGTGAGTTCCTCTTTATTGGCAGGCGTCCAGGACTCGGCCGAGGACTTTTCAGCGCTATAGTATCGAATTGGTGCTAGAGGAAGAAGAGAGAGGCTACGGGGCCAGGCGAGATAGATATAAATTTACTGCCCGCCAGTCTTCACGTAATCTGCCTGCCACGTGTACTGCTACTTGCCGCGTGCCGTGTACCGCTTGCCCTATCATGCCCTACCACGTGGTTAGTCAGCGGACCCTCCGCGTGATTGGTCAGTGTAGACCGTCAGATACGGACCAACATGACAAGAGCTGCGTCGACACCGCAATCCAAACCTCACCAGACCGCAATCCAAACCATTCGACCGCAGATTGACCATGCCTTGCGACGTATGCGCTTCGTTGTCGACCTAGCCTCTGGCGCCCATCTTACGCCACTGCGTCCTCTTTTGACTCATCTTCGAAGCCAAGACATCAAGCACCGCTTTGCTTCCAGGCTTCTGTCTCAACAATCGGCCCAAGATCGTTGTGACGCCTGGTTGCCTCCAGAAGGTGAGTGCTCGGCCACAGCTAGAGTCCGGCTCGATTGACCGACACCCAGGTAGAATACCAGAAAGCACTCGCCCGACACCAAGTTCAACAGCTCTCGTGAGCAAAGACTCGACTGACACCCGCACAAGCTACGACGCATGTTTGACTGGGCATCGTGGCGGCTGAGACGGCTCATGTGGCGCATGGCTCGACGGCTTTTGCGATACGTCCAGCTCGTCGGCCACCACGCCCTGCGACCGGCCGTTCGGTTTGTAGGCAACCACTGGGCAGCCATCTGCGTGGCAGATACCACCCTACACCACGCCTGGGCCCTTTGTGTCGTCGTGAACTACTGCAAGCCGGGCATCGTGTGGTGGACACCGACATGGTCATCCTCCAAGTGGTTTCTCCGCGCCTGGGCGTTGCGGGTATGTCTCTGGAGCGGTCTGCGGCGTTTTCGGGGCGCGTGGGACGACCTCCAGGACCAGATCAGGACCGAGATACCGGCAGCCCTCAACGACCCCACCAACTTGAGCTTTGACGACTACGTCTTTCTCGAGGCGCGGTGCAAGAACGGACTGGTCCAACGGCTTCTGTGGTACTCGATCCCCAAGGCCTGGTGCTGGCGGATGATTGACCTCATCCGCCTCAACTGGGCGGTGCACTGTTGCACGCACTACATTGAAGCTCGCAAGCTGGAGCGGGACAGACGCCAGGCGACCGATGGAAATGACGACAAGGCAGAGCTGTATCACACCGTCTTGTCCGAGGTGGAATTTTTGCTGGGCTGCCTGGTGGCTTCAGAGACCGGACGGCCCGAGGAGGTCGTGCCCTGGGAAGTAATAGCCACGGCGTTAAGACACGAGAAAAAGTTGTGGCGGAGGCCAAAGGAGGTGCACAAACTGGTTGCCGTGCTTGACATGGTTCTTTCAGAATACAACGAGCTATGATTGATGCTGTAGTCCAACCCCTGTACTTGACCCAATGCTTTTTTACCTGTAACACGCTGTAACGGGGCTGGATAGGCCAGAGGTGCTGGTGCCTGGATACCCACTTGATGAGTCAAGGCAAGTTTAGCGCTTGGTCGTGCCACTTTCCAGGCATCCCAGCGGCCGACGAAAGGGCCGTCGCGGTGAGGGGTCCGACCAAAACGGAAGGAACAATCGTGGATGAAACATCTTTTGCAACGTGCACAGCAGTCACTTTACGTTTCGACAGGCCTCCCGAGGTCGCAGAGCCCGCAACACCGACCGTACAATGGCCACCGCATCGGAACAGAGCACAGCCAGCACGACAGAGTTCGATTCGTCTGCGAACAACATGGCGGAACCAGCTACCGGCTTGCCCACGAGCACGATGGCCACGTCTTCCGATACACACGCCCATGTCCAGCCCGAAAACGCAAACGAAAACGAATCACGCCGTGTCGAGACGGTGGCCGACGTGGAACCGCCGGTTATGTTGACCTATTTCGACATTCGCATTCACGCAAACATGTCCAGATCGCCGCTGTACGGCATGACAACGGCCCTCGGTCTTGCCATGTTTGTGCTGCTCATCCTCGGCCAGATCCCCAGGCCCGGGACGTGCTATGGCGGTGCACCGTGGCACCAGTGTGCCGTCTTGCCCGTGGCCTGCGTCATGATGGGCGCCCAGGCCATGTTCTACGCCCGGTTTGGCGGCGGTGCCTATGCGCCTGCGCCAGCGTCCAAGCTCGGCGTCGTCTTCTTCGTCGCCGTGCACGTCCTCCCCGGCCTCGCGATGCTCGCCATGGCTGCCGGCATCGACGTCCGTGGCATCAGCCCCAGGTCCACGATCCTCTGGTCGGGCATCATGCACGGCTACGTCATCGTCTCGCTCATCGTGGCCCGGTGGCACGAGGGGGGCCGGAACATGCTCTGCTTACAAGTCACCGATCCGTTCCGCCATGGCTCGCTGATCAGGCACTATGACGACCCGACAGACGAGATCCAGGCGGCGCTGCACCGCAACTGGTTCCAGCGGGCGCTGTATGGCACATGTGGCCCCGCACTCGGCCGTCTCATGCTGCGCAAGTGCCAGATCATTCACGCAAGCTGGTACCTGCACACGCGCGCGAGAGTCGACTTCGAGTACATGGGTTTCGCGCTCATGATGGACCCAGAGGATGACAGCGAGCTGGACCTGGATGTGCAGCGCTCGTACTGGAGAGCCGTGAAGCTCGAGTGCGACATGAAGAGGCGAGGCGCCGCGCTGCGCAGCTTGATTCTGGAGCACGGCCTGCACCCTGATCTCCCCGCGTTACTCGGCGACGCGACGACGCGCGAGATTCTAGACGGCATCTACTCGCGCTTTGACCCTTTTGAGCCACGCAAACGCAAAGACTTGGTGAGCGATATCACACGACTCCTCCACGAGAACGTGAAGCTTCTCGATCAACTAAGGTCGTAACGGCCCAGACACTGGCTGCCAGGTGTCGGAGGGACTACCTACGTCTGAGCGACTCCGTATCGATTCGTGGTTTATCAACAAACCATTACATGAGCACCAGCAATGCCTCGATGGCCGCAAGGCCTGGCCATGCGATATGCAAGACGGGACCCGGGGCCTCTACAGCGGTCTGTGGCGCTAAACAGTACCTTTTTGTTCTTCAGTGGACGTTTAGAAGCTGACGCACTGCCTGGAGCGAACAGAACGCAGGAGCAGGTGACTGGCACAACATGCAGGCAGGTGACTGGCACAAAACGCAGGAGCAGGTGACTGGCACAAAACGCAGGAGCAGTGGTGACCGGCAACAGTGGCCTCGACAACACAACTAAACACCACAACTCCCAGCTCCGAGGGGGGCATGTGTGCCATCTCCATCTCCCAGCCCTTGACCGATCCGTCAGAACTGCCAGCTTACATTGTCGCGATACTGCTGCAAGACACGTGAGATTTTAACACTGCACGCGTCCAGCCTCGTTCACCCACTAACGTGCAGACATTAAGGCCCATTTCGATTTCAGCATCGAAACTGCCATCATGGCCGTCCCCTCGGAGAAACACGAGAAACACGAGAAACACGATGCCGATGTAACTGGCGAAGCGCAGGCGCTGGCCAGTTCTCTGCTGCAGATTGTCGTCGCCATCTTCAATCTCGCCCTCATCGCCGTCAACCTGATGCTGGTTGTCAGCGAGGACGAGGACATTTCGAGCAGCTGCAGCGCCGCCTGCCTCGATGTCTGCCGCCGCCTCTTCTACCCCCTGTCCTTTACGACCATGGGCCTTGCTTCTGCCGTCTACCTCGTCTTTGGGGGCGGCTTCTTGCCTCCCGACGCACGCTCGCGCTACGGCCCCGTGTTGTTTGCCGTGGTCTACGTTGTGCCCTGCCTCCTGCTCATCGGCATGGCGGCCGGGCTCGACGTGCCCGCTGTCACGCCCTATATGGTGACCACGACGTTTATCCACGCGTCCAACTACCTGTCCCTGCTGGACACGTTTGCAGCCGTGCGCCGCTGTGGCGAGGACCGGCGACGAGTGATTGCCGACAATCTCTTGCACGCCGAGACGCACCTGGACGACTACACGGACGAAATCAACCGAGGACTGCGCCAGGGCTGGCTCATGGACAAGATGTATGGCGCGTGGGATCCTGCGTGGTGTGCGGCCATGCTGCGCCGGTGCCAGGTCCTGTACGCCAAGGACTATCTACAGTGCCGCCTGTACCTCGATACCAGCAAGAGAGCACACGCTGCGGGCGTGCCCTTGATCCAGTGCCACGCCTGGTGCGCCATGACGGCCGCGGACCGCATGATGCAGTCTGGCGAGGCACTGCGCCGGTCGATTGCCGAGCACGGCCTGGACCCTGGCGTCGAGCCCCTCCTGGGCGCCAACACCATTCACGAGATTACGGCCGGCATCTATAAGCCGTCTGACGTTCCACCCACTCTGGAGGAGATTATCAGCGACTCGAAAAAGGTCACTTTTTCACCGTGACGCCTAGTTTACCAGCGTCGTTGGCACTGGCATACTTGTGTTGAACATTGGAATTGGACGCCAATAGAACGGCACCGTGTATAAGAGTAATGAATAGAGAGTATACAAAGTAAGAGCAAGAGTATCACAGTAAGGCAAAATACAAAAGTAAGAGCAAAACAGTCAAGATCATGACGAGCACCTAGCCACGCACGGCTTCTTGATACAAAGGCAGTTCTGCGCCAGCCATGACGGTCCGGCGGTGCACGAGGCTCGCCAGAATCTCCGTGGACGTCTTGGGCACGTAGGTGCTGCCGGGCACGGCATTGTCAAACTGCTGCTCGGCGGCCGCGTCGTGGGCTTGGACGACGTCCATCATGTCGATTTCGTGGGGCTGTGGCACGTGACACGTGGGCATGGCGTCACGTGCCGGACGCATCACGTCGCCGTACTTGGAGGCCTGGAAGAAGGCGAGCGACAGGTGGGCGCCGAGGACCCTGACCTCGGTGCGGGCGTTGGCGAGCATGGTGTCGAGCTTGACGAGCGTGGCCGCCGGGATGCGGCGCCCGGGCGAGTGTGCCTTGCGCAGCTGCTTGTCCATGTCAAACGCGAGGCACAGTGTCAGCAAGACGGCCTCGCGTACCTGGTCCGTGAGCAGCAGAATCTCGTGCCACAGCGCGGCGACGGTCGCCGGGGCCATGGGTCGTGGCAGTGCGCGCAGGTGCTCGCGGAGTGCGGCGTCGGCCGGGGTGTCGGGGATGGCCTCGAACGCGGCATGGGCCAGGCGCGTGCCAAACGCAGCGAGGCGGGGCCCAAACGCGATGCCCAAGGCAAAGAGCCGCTTGCCCCACGTCGTGATTGTGTGGGCCTGCTGCACGGCAGCCACGTGCCGGGCCATGCCTTCCGCATCGAGCGTCGCCGCCACGGTCGCAGGCAGGTCCGCCACGAGGTGGGGCTCGTCGCCGAGGCGGGCGCGATGCGTGCGTGTCAGGCCGAGCCTGCCGCATTGGTACGACGCGCTCTGTGCGCACGTGACACAGTGGAGCGTCTGGCACAGCACGAGCTGCGACGTGTCGGCGCGGCCGGCCGCGTAGCGGCCCAGCCGGTCGGGCAGCTTGGCGGCGCGCTCGGTGACGGTGTCCATGGCCGCGCGGATGGCCTTGTCACGCACGGCGCCCGCCAGGTCGGCCTCGGCCTCGCTGCGGCCAAACGCCAGCATCCGGGCCCGGTCGACCGCCGACACGGGCGCCGCCATCGGGTGGCCCGCGTGGACGGCGAGCGCCTTGAGGTCGGCGAGCCAGGTGTCGTTGGCGAGCAGCGCGGCGCGGCCCGCGGGCCCCGGCGGCACATGCACCCGCACGGGCTGTGCCATGCCCGGCGTGTCGTGCAGCTTGTTGTGCATCGCGCACAGTGCCAAGTGCATGCCCCGGACCATGCCGAACGCGCCCTCGACCAGCTCCTGGACGCGGTCCATGGCGTCGGCCTCGTGGCGCAGCGCAGACACGCGCTCGTGGTGCGTGCCCGTGGGCGCAAACGGGTCCGGCGCGTACGGCCGGCCCAGGCGCTCCCCCGTGCGCCACAGTGCGAACTGGTCCTCCACATACTGTCTCGTCTCGCGCCGGTCGAGCTGCTCGTAGCGATCGGCCTCGTCGACGAGGTGCGTCTTCACGGGCGTGCTGTCTCCGACCAGGCCAAAAATGTACGTCGCCAGCGACGCGACGCTCTTGTCCACATTGTGCATGATGCGCCGCGCGTCAAAGTCGCCAACGTGCTCGTCGCCCAGCTCGTACACTTGCGTCACCGTGCTGGCAGCCGACTCGTACGCCGGCAGCGGGTCCGTCGAGGCGTGTGCAGGTGTCTCGGTCGTCGCTCTCTCGGCCTGAACGTCGCTGTCCATTTCCATCGGCAGCAAGGGGACGACGCAGAGGGTGTGTGCGCCGGGGCTGAACGACTGGAGCTCGTCAATCACTTCCAGCACGGACGCCGCGGCCCTAAACGAGCGCCTGGCGAGGTGGTGGTTGACCGTGATGCGAAGTGACGGCATGGCATGTGGCGTGCCCGCCAGCTCACTCGACGTGCTCAGCTCGTAGCGTGTGGTGTCTGCGCCTTTCTGTACCTCGACGACAATCTGGCGAGACCGCCTCGTCGTGAGCATGCTGCGGTACTGTGCAAGCAGCTTCTTGGCCTTGGTCATGTCTTCCATGTCGTCGGTGTGAATCGTTGATGTGAAAGCAGTTGTTGGTCCGATAAAACTGGTCGAAAGATTTGATCAAAAGAATAGATCAAAAGAATGATGACAATACAAGCAGATCAATGCAAGCAGTCTAAATGCAGTGAGTAAGATACGACCTTTACCAGGGCAGCAGACGAGTATTTATATGTATTCAGCGAGACGTCTTTTTGACGATGCCGATGCGAGATATCATTGGCCGAAACCCTTGACTGTATTTTCTTTGTTGATTGAGGACAACCTTGCATACGGAGCTACCGGTGGCCATTGTTTCGTTTTCTCTATGCCGAACTCTCAGTCCGTCTATAGTGCCACAAGTCGTTTTACTAGATATTCGCATTCATACGTGATTCAGATTCCGTGCGTTCTACAATCGTTCATTGTGCCCGTTCTTCCGACGTCATCGCAAGATCAATCTCAGAACCACACACTGCAAGCCTGTCGGCATATTACCATGATGAACATTTTCTAAGACATTCAAACAACTATCTGAATAGACCTTGGCCAACCCCTACTTCGAAAGCGGGAGTGCCAGCCAAAAATTGTCATAGCCAACCGTGCGTCGTTCGAGCTCGTCACGTGAGGAGTTGCCCAAAGAGGAAAGGCGCGGCTCTGGTTGTTGTAAGTCGAGGACAAAGAAAATAAAAGACATGTTGGAAAGAAAATACACATAACATGAAAGTTTTTGGCTGAGGACCTCTGTTTAGTCACTGCAAAGAGCTGTCGTGGTGCCAGAGCACTTCATGATACAATGTCAGCACATGATCCAACACGTGACTTGCGTGGTCTCCTGCACCAACAGTTCCTTCCACATATGGACATTGTAGCATCCCTAGAGCGTAAACACTCTTCGGGCGGACGTGCACCTTTCGTCTTCATCCTCCAAACCTATTACCATACCCGCCACCAACCTACAACCACCGTCCATTCTTATCCCTCGTCCCTCGCCAGTTCGTTACTGCTATCCACCTTTAACTCGCTCGTCATGTCTACGTCGCCAGCTCACGTCCGCCCCTCCGACAGCATGGCTCGTATGGCCGACGCAAGCCCGTTTCCTGGCTTCTGCGGCCTGCTAATCTCGATCCTGAAATAGATCTTCAGGTACGTTCCCCTAGCTTCTGTGAGCACACGCTGACTGCCAGTCTTCGCTGTGCCGATGTTGTGCGCTTCGCCAAGACGTACATTTACGGGCCGCTCCTCGACATTCTTCAAAACTACGGATCCGCCGGCCGCTTCTCGATCCTGCTCGTCCTCGTGCTGCTGCCCGTCGCCATCCTGCTGACCCCGCTCGTCCTCCTCTCGGGCGTGCTGTTTGCCGTCGTCTTTGTGCTCGTCGCCGTCGTCGGCTTCCTCTTCTCGGCCATTGCCACCTACCTCTCTCTGCCGTGGGCGGTCGTGCTGCTGCTCTTTCCCGCCACGCTGCTCGCCGTCGTCCTGCTCGTCCTCGTCGGTCTGGTCCTGGCCCTGCTGCTCGTCGGTTTCGCCCTGCAGTTTGCCCAGTTTGCCGCGCTCGCCATCTCGCTCGTCGCCACCGTGACCGCCCTCGTCGCCATTCTCTACTACAACTTTTTCATCGCCACAGCCGTCGGGGGGGGCAATCCCGCTGTTTGAATCAGACCGCCTCTGGTCGTCATGGTCACGGGTGGTGGTGATGGCCAGGGCTCCATCGACTTGGCATCGCTTGGGTGCTTGGACGGTCGATGCCAAAGGCAGAGCTTGACCAAAGGCCACTGACCGGCTGAGACTATGATTCGTGCCGCTTAGCACCCTTTGAAGCGTTGATGTTGACCAGCTTGAGTTTCTCTCCTTTGTACTAGACAAAATACCTTGTTCCTCCGTCGGTTGTTTCGTGAACTTGAGATCCCCGCTCGAACTCTTTGTCACCTGTCAGAAGTAAACTGGCGTTTACAGCGGTTGTCCACATGTCCTTTAAGCCTTCTCGACAGACAGGAGAGCCAATGTAGCGTAGAAACGAATGCTTGTAACAGAAAGGCGAAAGGCAACTTTGAAACCAATCAAGACAAGTACAACGAGAAAAGGACAAGAACAGTGCAATGGGACTCAAGTTTCATTCTCCAGCTTGGACAGGAAGAGGTTGACCTCGGCCTTCATCTCTTCCAGGTCCTTGCGCGTGTACTTGCAGCCATGGCGCGACACTATGGTGCTCCCTTCACTCTTTTCAAAGCCCCGGAGACTGTCGGCGAGGTTGGTCCTCCAGCGCACAAGGGCGTGCCGGAACTGCGTGTCGTTGATGCCGCCCGTGAGCCACCAAACCCTTATGCGTTGGGCTTCCGCCATTTGCGAAAGTGTCTGAATGTCGGTATGCATGACGGGAAGGTCCATGGAAAGCAGTCGGTCGCACGACGCCAGCGTCTCGGCACGGTGGCGGCGGGCTGGAAGCAAGATGAACGGAAGGCTGACCAGCAAGACGATCCCGTGCGCACAGATCCGAAGCAGGCTGTTCTCGTGCAGCCAGGCAGTGCTTTGCCGGTCGCCCGATGGCAAGGCCGAGGCTGCCAGGAAGAGTATGGTGTGGAACCCGGCAAACACCGTGAGCAGGTTCACGTAGGCGACCGTGCCCAGGCGGTCGTCAATGGTGGCAATCCAGTGAACAATGTCGTGGAACATGTTCAGGGTCTTGATGAGTGTCGTCGCCGATGGATCTGTTAGATCCGAGATGTGAAGCATGGTACCCGAGTAACGTGCCTTGTGCGTTGTTTGTGGCAATTTGTTGACTGTCGTTGGGAACAGAACAGTCTTGGAAGGTACGCGCGGACAACAGCCCGCCTACTGGTCTTTCCTCTGACGCGAAATGTACGCGACACGCGCCGCAGGAAGGCGCTGTCATCACTCACGAGGAAAGAGCTACAGGATACACGTCACGTGGCTGCCGTCCAGATTGGGAACATGTCAGAGCGTCCACGACACCAGCGACGGCAAAGAGTGCCCCTGGAAAACGCCCATTACGCGAACAGACATCGCGCGACAGGACACGGCGACAGGACACGGGACAGGACACGGGACAGGACACGGTCTGCCCTCTGTCTGTTAATTTGAGCCGCATCGTCAGAAAAGTGGGTCTTCTCAAACGACACTACGGCGGCACTAACCACCAGCACATACGCCTCACTTGCAGCAGTATTAAATATACCTGTTTTAATTTTGTTTCCATAGACAATCGAGCCCTGCTTGCAACAGTGGACGCCTGGCAATGCGCTTGGCGAGTACTGAGTACGCCAGAAGAGTAAGAAGAGTGGGACCCACTTTAGCTCAATCTCTCTTGTGATTGGCCACTTTGTCAGAGGTTGAGCTACCTGACCTGCGTGGCGTCTGGCATCTTGTTCCTCAACCACACGACATGACATGACTGTGGCATCGGGCTTTGCACGAACCGACGAGTACGCGTGCGACGACGACCTGTGGCGTGCCGTGTCGACACGCGACGCGTGCGCCGACGGTGTGTTTGTGTATGGCGTGCGCACGACGCGCGTCTACTGCCGGCCCAACTGCAAGACACGGCTTGCACGGCGCGCCAATGTGATGTACTTTTTCCCGCACGAGATTGCGGCGGCCGAGGACGACGGCTACCGCGCGTGCAAGCGGTGCAAGCCAGAGGTCGACGGCGCGATGCCCGACGACGACGCCGTGGCACGCATTCGGCAACTCGTCGTCGAGCTGGAGCAGCAGGACGCAACACAGGAGCAGGCATCCGAGCCGTCGGAGCTGGCCCGGGCTGCACGTGTGTCGCGCTGGCACTTTCACCGCAAGTTCAAGGAGGTCACGGGGCTGACACCACGTGCGTACATGACGCAGCGTCAACGCGAGGCCCGGGCCAAGACCAAGGCGGCCCGGACGGTGCAGACGCCGCAGACACATACTACTTAGACGATGCAGACGATGCAGACGCCGGCCGTGCATGCGACGCCGACGACAATGGTGACGGCCGAGACGAACTTGTTGATACCAGAAGATGGGTCAGTGTTGCCCCACATTGCCCCACCTTTCTCCCCCACCAGTGCAGTGGCCCCACAGTGTGCGTCAGCCGACCAAACGCCCGCACTGGTGCCACGGCCCGACGCCGATGTTGGTGCCGACGCCGATGCCGACGCCGATGTCGAGCTGCTTTCCAATTTCGACAACATGTAAGCAACAGCCCGGTAAGGTGTCGGCCCGGCGGGTTCGAGTCCATGAGCATGTACATGTACGGGCATCCCGAGGCGAGCGGCCCGCCCTATCTGGACAGCGTCAACGACTCGTATACCTGATGCCGAGCGCACCAGAGCGCCAGAGTGTGCCAGTCAGGGTCACCAAGTATATTTTAGATTTTGTAAATATTTATTAGGTGCAGCTTGATGCACGTGACTCGCGTTATACAGTGTGAACAGTGCAACACGCACGGTCAGCGACATGATCTGAAGGACGAAACGACGGTACCACGCTCCCAGAAAAACTATGGCAACTCTTGCCGGTGCTGCTGGGCCAGCATCGCACTGGGAATGTACGGGTCGGCGTGTGCGGGCAGCTCGCTGCTGACGGGCACGTAGCCACCGGCCTTGTACGCGCCGATATCGGCGCCCGGGGCTTCGTAGACGTGCGGGTCCGACAAGCCGGGCATCTCGTGGGTCTTGGCGTCGACGGTGGACGCAAGTGGCAACGGGGTCATGACGTGGCTGGCATCGGCGCCCGGGGGACGGTACTCGCCACCGGCGGCCTGGTGGGCGCGTCTGCGGGCGACAAGAAAGCAGTAAAAGGCGGCGGCGGCGAGCAGACCGATGCCGACGACGGCGCCGATAACGATGCCGGCAATGGCACCACTGCTGAGTGCAGGGCCATCGGATGTGCTGGTGTCGGCCGATGTATCGGGCGTGGTGACAAAGGTGGCGAGGCTCGAGCCCGATGCGGACGACACGGACGAGCTCGACACGACGGACGAACTCGACACGACGGACGAGCTCGACACGACGGACGAGCTCGACGCGGACGAGGTCGACACAATGTCCGACGGCTCGTGGACAATCATAATCATGGGGTACATGAGCTTGATGGAGCTGAGCGACAGGTCGGTGCCGGCGGCGACCAGGTCGGCGGGAATGGACGTCGGCACGGTGAGGACGCCCGAGGCGATGAGCGCGTTGGAGGCGCTGTCGGTGGTGCATCGCTCGGTGAACATGGTCGTCGTCGTCGCGACGGACCGGCAGCTCTGGCGTCCGTCGTCGAGGTAGCAGTCGTAGCCCCGAGGGCAGCAGCCATACGCCGTGGCTGCATCGGCCGTCGAGAACTGAAAGTCAAAGTCGCTGCTGCAGGCTGTCCGGTAGCCGGCCGGGCACACGATGCCGGGCGAGTAGTAGCCCCAGCCGTCGAGCGTGCTGGGCACGTCCGAGGCCGCGTCGGCCGTGACGGGTGGCCAGCACTCGGTCGCGTCGACCATGACGTAGTCGTCGTCGTCGTCAGCGCGGCAGCGCTTACCGTGGAACGCCACAAAGTAGTACGACGGCTGCATGTTGGCCGTCGTGCACCAGTTGGGCGGCGTCCATGTCGTCGTCGTCAGCGGGCCGAGGTTGGTCATCTCGTTCTGTTGCGTCTATCCGTCTGTCTTGTCTGTCTGTCTGTTTGTCTGTCTGTCTGCTCAAGTGGTGCGACCGAAATAGGCTCACGGCCGACCGGACAAGACCCCTTTTCCTTTGCTTCGACTACAAGTATCCGTAAATTTACATATAAATTTGTATTTACTGTAAATTTATTTCCACGCCGAGACTCGTCCGCTTCAGCGGGTCACGGTGAGCAAGTCGAACAACGAGAGATAGCCAGGATGAGCACAGCGCGAAACAAACAGCCGGCTAAATATATACCGGGTGCTCCCTGTGATTCGCCAGAACAGGCGATCGCAGGTCGTGGTGGACACGGTACAATTCAGCTCATTTGCTGCGCAGATCCTTCCCAGTGGAATCGCTTGGCATCGTTGGGCAGAGCTATATTTAGTGTACAAGAAAGAAAGTATAGAAGAGAGGAAGAGAGAAGAGAAGGAGAGGAGAAGAGAGAGAAGAATAGAAGAGAGGAAAAGAGAAGAAAGAAGAGAAAAGAGAAGAAGAGAAGAAAAAGAAAAAGAAAGAAGAAAGAAGAAAGAAAAGAAAGAAGGGAAGAGGGAAGAAGAGAAGAAAATGAAAAAGAAAGAAGAAAGAAGGAAAGAAGAAAGAATAAGAAATTGAAATGTTCACATGCCTCAAAGACGACGAGCGTGTCATTGAGTCGATGTGATTGCGAATCGCTGCGTCCGCTGCATCGGAAGAAGCCGACGCCCAAAACAAGAGCCGCACGCACCTATCTCGACTGGACTTTCACCGATTGAGCTAGGCGCTGCCAATGACGACACCATTGTTGGTTGCATCGCCTGGTTGAACGCAGAAGTCGATAAGTAGCCGGTTAAGCGTGAGTCTTGACTAGTCTTGACTTGACTCTAATCTTGACTTGACTCTTGACTCTACTCGACTTGACTTGACTCTTGGCTTGACTCTTATCTTAACTTGACTTACTTAACTCGACTTGACTCGACTTGACTTGACTTGACTTGACTCGACTTGACTCGACTTGACTCGACTTGACTGACTTGACTTGACTGACTCAATGGTGTAAGGTGCGGTTAATAGCAATTCTTACTTGGTCAGTTAATGCCCAATCGGGCAAGTACCAAGTGTACTCCGTACAAATGGCGCAACGCTTTAAGCGTTTTCTGATTGGTCAACATGGCGACGATATCGATGCTAATATTAAAAGCGCACGGAGCAGCACGATGCAGGCACCCCTGCTGACAGACGTCAGACGCACGATGCTGCAGGTCCCTAGTGCTGATGCCAGCTAAATATATCTCTATACCAGCGACAGCCGTTCTTGCCATATGGCATTTTGTACACGTTTCCTGCTTCTTGGCCCCCCTTCTCGTTTTGCTCGTTTGCTCGTTTACTTCTCGACAGCTTCTGGTCATGGCATCTGTAAAATAGCCAGCACTCTGTATCTACGTCCGTCCAAGATCAGCGACGCACAAGATAAATTCCACACAAAAAAGTAAAAGTACAATAAAAGTAAATAAATAAAATTCAAGAAGAAAATCCACAACTCCAGACGTATTAAGAGGCTCTGCCTACGCTCAACACCAGTCGCCACCGAACTCTGCTCAGCTAAACGCCCGGTAGGTCCGTGCCTGGCCGTACGGCGGCGCGTCGAGCTCGTGGCGCGCTTCGGGCTCGGCCGAGAGCTCGTACATGGGCATCGGCTCGTCGAGTTCTTGTTCCTTGAAGCCTGCCTCGCGCGCGAGCGCCATGTCGTGCGTGTCGGCGTACAGGTCGGCCGTGCGGGGCGATGCAGGTGTCATGGCGGCCGTGCTGGGCGAGCGTGGGTCGGTCGAGTTGTCGGTGGCGGCAATGGAGCGTGTATCGGCGGCGACGCCGGCGACGGGCGGGTGGTCGGCGTGCTCGGCGTCCATCTCGCTGTGGGCCACGGCACGCTTGCGGCGCCACACGCAGAACGCGACGGTCGCCATCAGGATCGCACCGAGGATGGTACCGACGGCGATACCGGCCTTGGCGCCCGCCGAAAGTTGCGAGCTCGACGCCGACGCCTCGGACGAGGCGGTCGGCGCGGCCAGGCTGACAGTCGGCACGGTCGTCGCCGGCGTCGCGACGGAGCTCGGCTCGGACGACGTCGTCGTCTCGTTGTCGGACGCCTGGCGCACGAGCTGCACGAGGGGCGCGCGCAGCGTCAGCGCCGTCACCGTCCTCCGCGTCACGTCGGCGGCCAGGACGACGGACGTGACGCTGTCGGATCCGACAGTCGTGCGCGTCAGCGTCTGCGTGCTCGTCGAGATGGACGGCAGCGTCGCCAGCCCGACGCGGCCAATCACAGTCGATCCGTCGCCGTTGTTGATGCACTGGTACGTCGTCGGCGCCTCCGTCGCGACGCTCATGCACGTCTGCGTCTTGCTCTCAATCGCACACGTGTACCCCGTCGGGCAGCAGCCGTAGGCCGTCTCGCTCGCCGACGGCACAAACTGGAAACCCCAGCCGCCGCTGCCGGTGCTGGGGCCCGTCTGCGCACACGCCGTCTGGTAGCCGGCCGGACACGCCAGGCCGGGCGAGTAGAAGCCGTAGCCGCCCAGCGGGTAGTTTTGCTTGGTTGTCGCCGGGATGCTGCGCGTCGGGTGGCAGCCGAGATTGTCGACCATGGGGAAGGGGAACGTGTCGTCGGGCACGACGCACATCTGCGCCATCCAGCCCATGGTCTGGTTGGCGTTGAAGAAGAGGTTCGTGCACGACGCCGCCGGCGTGAACGTCGTCGTGAGGGCACCGAGGTTGGGCATGGTGGCGGTTGTGGCGGTTGTGACGGACTGTGACGTTCTGTTGGCTGGGATCGTGTGTAAAGAGGACAATGCGTAGGCAATGCGAACAGACAACGACAAGGAGAGAAAAAGAAAAAGAAAAGCAGAAAAGCAAGAAGCAGGGAGCAGCGCAGTCAAAAACAAAAGAGCTCCCACCGACAACACGCCAAGCGAGGGACGCACCACTGATAAAGCAACGGTCTCGACCTGCTCTCGGCTCGCCTTGCTCTCCCAATGCTGCGCTGCGCACCCGCACTGCCGACTTCTTGCTCTGCTGCTCTCCTCGACTTCTGCGACGGTGACCCCGTTCTCGTCGGCCCCCGAAGGAGCCGATGGCAGAGCGTGGTCTGTGCAGGGCAAGTGTATTTATATTTGCATGCTGGTGAGAGTCTGACAGCGTCGTGCGGAGGGAGAGGGTCGGTGCGCGATAAGCAGCCTCTGAAATAAATATTTATATCCTCATAGATATAAATATAATCAGTGATGCACAGCGGCAGACATGGGACGACGTCCCAAGCACCTCGCGCTAAAAGGAAAGAAAGAAAAGAAAAGAAACGCCATCTGATGCGTATGTGATCACGATGTCGATGCCTCGCCTCCGTCCCAGCCAAGGACGAGAAAGCCCCTGGCCAGACGCACCGCAGTGGGTCGCTGGGAGCATCTGAAGGAATGTCTGATACGAAGGATGGTGATCCTCACTGCTAGCGACAGCCTGTGGCGTCGCCATGCTCCCACCCTAGCCCGTTTGAGAGCTCGTCGCTTGGCTGCGTCTTTTGCCGCCATGACTGGAGTGAGTTTAGTATATTTACTCTGATGTGTAAATATTTTGTCGAAAATCTGCAGAGTATTCATCGCATCGAAACGAGACGTAGAAAACGAAAGAGAACGGAGAGAACGGAGAGACGGAAAGGCACGATAACGCCGTACATTGTCGGCACCGCTTGTCCGCGTTCCTGTCTCACGCCGTTGTTGTCGAGTCCGATCGAGGCGATGGTGGCGTTCTCCATACACCGTTGCAGAAGGATCAGCGAAGGATCTGGCAAATATAAATATAGGCCGTTGAGCGGGGCGTTGCGGCGCTGCAACGAGTACGGAGTACCGTAGTGCCATCGGCTGCCGCCGCCCCAAAAGTCGCATGTTGCACGGGCCCGTCCTCATTTGACAGCGTTGAATCGTCTCGTCCATGGCGTCCATCGCGTCGTCTCTAGTGTCCATGGCGTCCATCGCGCCTCGCTGGTGCACGCACTCGCCGAGTCCACGCCGGTCCCGGCATGGACTGCAACACGGCGAGCCGCGTGCGACCCTGGCCGGTATGGCATCCTCGCGTGCTGCCTTCCAAGCAGTTCCAAGCAGGTACAGGTACCGCCAGAATGCTGGCGGCAACCGAGGTCCTGCTACGCAGAATCCTTCCAGGGCACACTGAAACCGCCAGGAACCATTGGTGTCGCCTCCATGCTGCCTCTGCCGCCGTCTCCAGGCGATCAAACACGTCGCCCACGGCTTGATGTGTGCCGGTGCGAGAAAGAAGAGATGAGAAAAGAAAAAGAGAGAGAAATGAGATGAGAAAAGAAGAAAGAGAGAGAAAATAAAAAAAAGAAAAGGACGCACGGGACCGGTACGATGGGATGCGTCGGACCCACAGCTCGTTCTTCCTGTTCCTTGACAGGAGCACGCTTGTCGCTTTCGGCATCCAGATCGGTCAGTGCATGCTGCACCCTCCGCCTCGGACGTATGCTTGCGTTATCTTTGCAATTTCGCGTAGGCGTAGTCTCTTGCTGTCAAATTGCAAGCAACGCTGCCATCTCACCAATCTCACCATGCAGCGCAACGAGAAGCTGGGCGTCGTGAAAAACAGCGGGCCAGATCCATACTTGCCTGGAACACACCGGCTCCAAAACTGGTATTCCCGTCTTACACGGATTGTGGATCGTCTTTGTTCTTCTCGGCCCAGTCTCTTGGTGTCGGCTTGTGTGACCACTGCAATCTCGCCTGGGATGGTGTCGCGTGTCGGTTTGGCCGCAGTTGTGGTTGTGATTGCAGGCCGCTCGCAGTCGTACTCCGTAACTGTTCATTGTTGACACAGTCCAAGCGCGCACCCTGCTTCTGTGCTCCCAAGCCACGTGGCCGTCGTCTGCGTTTGGTACCAGGTCTGACATTTACCCCGTCTCCTCAGTCATGCACGATCCTTCTTGCTGTCCCATACCGGCTCTAGCCGTGCTTTGTCCCTGCATGCGTCGTCCGTGTGTCGGTATCCTTGGAATGCATGGCGCCACTCGTACCATGTACCCGGCCCACCGTTGAGGACCGATACAAGACCCTTCTGCTGGATTGCATCCATTGTCAACAGCGTCCGTTCATCAAAGAAGCAACTCGACCTGGATATCATCTGAGCCGTTGAACCCTGGGGCAATCCCACCCCCAGTCGACGCTCGGGCCGCCACCGCCCTCTTCAACCTTGAACTTGTTGCCAGCGAGATACCGGCTCTCGGTCGAATGCTTGCACGCCATGCCGCCTAGCAACGCAAAACCAAGCCGTCTTCTGTCGCGCACGCGTGGTGGTGCCCGCAGAAGGAGCGGGCTCTGACGCGGTTCTCGAGGCCAAGGCCAACGTCGGTACGACACTGTCGCGCCTTGATCTGGTGCCTCTTCTGGGCTGCCAGCGCTCACTGCCGCATGTCGTGCCGCGGTCGTCGCGGTGGTCAGACTGGCCTGGACTGGGCCGCAAGTCGCACGCTCTGCGTTTGCCTCGCAGCAAGACCAGGCCGAGTTGAGTCGGGATCCCGCCACAAGTCTGTCGTGACAAGGCCGACAGCAGCCACGGGACCGAGACTCGTCGTCTTGGCGACACAGTGCGTTCCGTGTCGCATTTCAAGCTGTTGTCGGTCGAATCAGATGAAAAGATGAAACGAAAACCCCGCACGGAGCTGGGCACCTTTCGTGCGGCTTTTCGTGCAGCCAGCTGCCCAGATCCTGGACAAACACGGCCCACGACCGCCACTGCTAGCATGTCGACGCCGAGTGCCTGCACATGCAACCAGAGGTCGTCATATACGGGCGGCCGCCTGCGCCGCACACAGCCGCTCGTCCAGCCAGCCTGCAAGGTCACCGCCGTCGTCGGCCGCCTGGATCTCCGCCTTGCTGTTGAGCATCAGCATCACCTGCACCTCGCGGCGCTGCTCCCACCCCCCATCGTCTCTTTGGGCGTCTGCGCTGACAATGTCGCGCAGAAGGCACACGGCGGCGCGGCGGTCGTTGCGGCTGAGCGGCATCATGTCCGAGTAGCGTGTGCCTCTGCCCGCGCCTCGGCCTCGGCCTCCGCCCGTGCACAACACGTCGGCCGCGCGCATGCCGAGCCACACGAGGCCCGGGACCGTCGTGTCGGCCTCGTGCTCGAGACTGGCGCTGCCGTGCTGGTACGTGCGCAGGATGCGCACGCCGTGCGGGTCGTAGTCGACAAGCCCGTACACCGGCAGCAGCGGGCACGTCGCATGGATGCGCGCGAGGAACCAGCGCGTAACGAGCGTCGGGTAGCCCTTGCTCGTGACGACGGCGCCCGGGCCGGCGCGTGACGGGCGATCGACGCATCCGTAGCCAGTGGCCGCGAGGGTGCGGAACGTCGCCTCCTTTTCGACGACGAGGATCCAGTGGCACGCGCTGGTGTCAATCGACGCGACCTCGCGCAGCGGTGGGATCGCAATGCCGTGCTCGCCGGCCGCGGCGACTGTCGTGCCGTCGGTGCGTACGACCGATAGCGCGCCTGCAACGACGCCGACGCTCGCCGCGACAATGTGCAGCGCGTCACGCCCGACGCGGAGCGCGCACGCGAGGTCGTCGACGAGCGTGTCGACGACGCGTTGGTCGCGAAACAGCGTCGGGTGCTGGTAAAAGATGCTGCGCTTTGTCACGTACGTGCCCGCGAGCAGCGCCTGGTGTGCGAGCTGCAGCACCGCGAGTACCTGCGCAAACAACTTCGCCTCGGCCGGCGTCTTGCCGGGGAACGTGATGCACGCTGTCGTCGTGCTCGTCGGCGTCGTGCTCGTCGACGACGACCGCCGCCGCCGTGCAAATGGAATCGACAGCGGCCGCCCGTGGTGAACACACTCCATCAGCGTCTCGAGCACCTGCTCAATCTTGATCACCGCCGCGCCCGAAGCGTTGTCAGTGTGTGTTTGTGAGCCCATTGTTGCGAATTTTCGCGTCGTTGTTGTGTTGTGTGTGTCTGTGTCTTGTCTGTGTCTTGTCTTGTCTGTTTTGTTGATGCCTAGAGGGGGTGAGCCCCTGACCTTCTTCTGGTAGTTCCTGCCTCTGGCATCGATCGCATCGCCACTGCCTAGAGGGAGTGAGCCCCTGACCTTCTTCTGGTAGTTCCTGCCTCTGGCATCGCATCGCTACTGCCTAGATGGGGTCGGCTCTTGCCGGTAGTTCCTCTGGCATCGCATCGCCACTGCCTAGACGGAGTGAGCCCCTGACCTTCTTGCAGGTAGTTCCTCTGGCATCGCATCGCCGCTGCCTAGATGGGGTGAGCCCCTGACTCTTCTTGCCGGTAGTTCCTCTGGCATCGCATCGCCACTGCCTAGATAGGGTGAGCCCCTGATTCTTGCCAGTAGTTCCTGCCTCTGGCATCGCCATCGCGCCTTCCGTCTACAATATTTCCGCCAACGCGTCGACACGTCGCGTCTCGCCGATCAATCCAAGCTCGCTACGCGTAGCAGAAGTCACGACACTATCAAGACAAACGATACTCGAGTCCCACCAGTGTGAGTCCGATTTGAGCTCGTCACAAGACCATGGCTGGCTCTGGTTAGCAAGCAAAGATGGTGCCATTGCCACATTGGGATACAACAGCGTGGACGCACTAACGACACCGATACAGAAGGAGCTGTCGATGATGTCTAGATAGCCCACTGTGCGTCGCACCCAGCGATTCCAGGCTCGTCAAATGCACTGAGGAATGGCCTGCCATACATAAACAGCGTTCATAACTACCGTCGCTCTTCATTCTCAACTCCGTCTATGCCAAAGCCTGCATGTTGGCTGCGAGGCGCGAGCGCCACGATGTGAGCCAATTGTGGCTAGTGTAGGTCCAGTTATATATCTCGACAACTGCAGCGTCTTCCATAAACAGGTCTAGTGGCCAAATGGCAAGGCGCTTGGCTACGAACCAAGAGATTGCAGGTTCGATCCCTGCCTAGATCATATTTTTGACTTTTTGCACCAGGTGCTTGCTTCACATGCTCGTGCCCTCCATTACATCTCCGAGTCCTTTTGACCGTTGTCAGAACTCGGTGCGTTTCCTTTCTTCCGAAATGCTGCATCTTGCGTGGCCGTGACAGGCACTTGCTATCTTTAACCGACCAAGATGGCAGCCATACGGAGACACTCGCATGACAGATGGCCCTGGATGCATGCAGTTTTGCTGTGGGTGGTCAAACCTGTCTCCTGGTAACTGGAATCTGCCTGGGCTCTAGTAGACCGACGCGACGACGCGCTCAATGCAGGCCCCGGTCTGTGGCGTGGACCGCACCAGATCAGCTTCTACCCTCACGTAGTCTATCGCGCTGGTCGTGCTGCCAGCAGTCTCGCCGATGCATCAACCAGCGCCGTGCCGGAGATGCCTGATGTCGAGCGATCGAGACGAAACCGGCTCGTATTGGCTTGATGCCTTAGGCCACTGTCTCGCCATCTCGTGTTCGATGCAGGCGCGCTCTCCGCGCCTGCCGTATCTGGCTTATGTAAGCACCCATCAAGTAAATATTTTGCCCGCGCGCCGTTGCATTTAGCCCGGGTTCTTTTCCACAACAAGCTTCTTTGACGGACGTGCTTTGTCTGCCGTGTTCTTCCACGTTGCCTGTTTGGTCAAGTGCTTTCCCTATCTGGACGCTGGCAGCAGCCTAACCAAACCAGCCAACAGTGATGCGCCGGACCGTCTCTGGCACTGCCGCGTCCTTTTGCACCGCGGCGGTTTCTTGTTTGTTGGCACTCGTCGTGTTCAAGTGACAGGCCAGCACGCTCAGTGCCTCTGAATGTCTGAATGGCCGCATCCCATGTGCCTCGGCAGCCGGCCAACAGTGCCCAAGCAAGACCAGGAAACGTACCTGCTCGGACCGAGGGCTGCATCGGCGTGCATGTGCCGCCGCCTTCGAATCAATCCAAAACCAGACTTTTCGTTTTCGTCCGAGCGGCCGGCGCCCGGCGTTGTCCTGGACAAATGCGCTGTGCCTGGTGCCTGCATCTGTCGTGTGATGCGTCTTTTTCTTGCACCTGCAGCTTGCATATGCAGGCACGCCACGTTGGACGGTGCGCTGGCACGGCCGCTGGCCACATGCTGCTACGCTGGCGTACGCTACTGACAAGTGTGCCTGGAATTCTTTCATCCTTTGACGGAGGAACTTTTGATCCAAAATAAAAGACAAAAGGAAGAGTCTTCATGAGTCGCGCTAACCCCAAAACGGCAAGTACATGTTATTGCCATTCATGGCAAGAACCTGGGAGGCGAAGCAGGCTTGGGAATGCAAAGGCTCTATCGAATCGTCGGTTGATATACGGTCTACGTCTGCTTTGAGAAAGTCCTCCGAGATACCGGCATGCCAATTATGCTGGTTCTTTTGCAGGCGGCAATGTGTGGTCACCAGATTGGCTTGAATGGACCTGACAGGCAGCTGTACAATGTTCAAGATAAGACTCAAGGCAGCAGATGATTCTGTCGTGTCAGAAAGGATTCAAAGTACAACAGACACCCGTCTGTCGTGCTCTTCTAGCGGTGTGACGAGGCCAGGCACCTGCATGCTTGCGTTTCTTTCGTGCCCAAATTCTGTCTTCGGCCTGCTTCGCAAGCATCCTGCAGCAAACTGCGTGCAGAGCCTTTACAGGATTTGACTAGCTCGTGGACTGCGGACACTAGCAAACTCCCCCTCGATGCGCCTTTATTGTCGTCTTGGAAAGAAAACGGCGAGTCTTGGTCCGGGGCTAGGGGTTCTAGACGTTTGCGTCGCCATGCAAGTAGAAATAAATATACGCGCATTGCGCAGCCCTACGGCGAATCAATGAATTAATCAATTAAATGGAATCAGTACCGTATAGTACGTAAATATTTATTGAATATTTATTGAAATCCTGAATGTGGCGGGACGGCATCGGGAACGGCAAGGAGGGGTTTGATCTCCGTAAGGCGGACGTCGGGTCGGCATGGAACAGGGGGAATACGTGGCACGGCATTTCAGAGCCGTCTGTGCCTGTCAATATAATTGATGTGCTCTGAAAAGAGTACACGCAAATTAAGCTGCTACTAGTTGAACATATCGAGCGTCTCAAGCCCAAGCAGGCCAACCCTGGAGCCTCAGGGTCATCGAGACATTTCATGGAATACAAACGCACGGGACCTTTGCACTGTGACAGCGGCAGCGCCCGGTCTGAGCACATTTTCTGACTGGCGGGCTTGTGCGAGTATACTCCGTACTCGGTACATGTGCGCGGTCAAGCGGAAGACAAAATGTCTCGGGATGAGCTCGGAACGAGTGCGTGGTTTTTGATCACACAGAGGCACGGAACCAAGGTCCGGCCACGTTCGAGTCATGATGGCCAGCAGAGTTTTACAGTTTCTTTTCCATCCAAGCGATGCCAGTGAAAAGGTTTGTTTTCGGCCAATGAGAGACAGTACTACCAGGTGGGCCGCAGCTGCACACTTTTCCGCCACCATGCGCCCCACTCAGCCACGCTGTCCCAGTCCACCTCCGGCGCCGCAGCTCGTCCGCCGGACCCGTTTTTCGGTTTTCGGTCTGGTCGGGTTGGTCGGTCTGGCGGCCCAGGCAGGTCCACCCAGCGCCGGCGCCGTTCAGTGGATGCTCCTGGTTTGAAACCGCCGCCGCCGGTGCACTTTTGGCAATAATCAACGGCGCTAATGTCCACTGCACTGCAGCGCCCAGGTGAAGTAAGAGTCACGGAAAAGAATGACATGGAACCAGGCGGGACTTTACCGTTGTTTAGTTTGTGATTTTATTCTTTTTATTTGGGTTTTCACAAAAATGCGTACCGATTTTTCAAAAGTGAATCAATTTAATATCGTAGACAAGTCAATTGTTTCGTTCCTTTTTTGACCAAAGAGGGGCGGCCTCGGGCCTCAGGCCAAACACTATTCAGGCCAGGTCACTAATTGAACACGATTGGCCACCACGCAACGTCCGTGCAGGCGCGCGACACCCTTTGGCACTGACAGTTACTTCGACTCGATCTCGATTTAATATCGCCCGAGGCGTGTTTCAGACGTGCGCATCTCTGTCTCTCCTTTGGCCAATATGCCACGACAAAGCCGGGCCTTGGATGCAAGGGATGTGTTCCGGCGTCCTTCAGCTCGAAATCAAAAGCAAGCACGCGCCGAGGCAGCCGAGAGTAATTATTGCTGAAAGAGGAGAGAACTTTACACCGCAAAGTCCTGCATCTCTTGGCTGCGCGCCCAGACTGTGTATCCCTTTTTGGCAGCACTAAAAATACGCTAAAAGGTAACGGTTCAGGTACGGAGTACAGCGCACCTGCCACCTGCCTCCTTTCTGACTGATTCGCCACAAAAGCAGCCCTTGCAGCCGACCCGCCCTGGCGCATAAATATTATTATAAATATATATTTAGCTGTAAATGGTCTGGATTGGCTTGTGCCGGGCCACGTCAGCCTGCCGCTGTCGCTCGCCGTCACCCAGGCTGTTTTTGGTTCTTGGCCCTTGGCCTGCGACCGGCCACTGCTGCTGCAATGTCACCAGCCTCTCGAGTTTCGACACGCAGCTGCTCCATTACCAAGAACGCCCAAGCTACCGCAAGAATTCGATACTCTTTGTCCAGGAGACCATTTCGTAGGCTACCGCTTTTTCTACTTGTCCGGAGCTCCGTGCGAGACTGCGTGGCACTGCGGCATCGCACTGAGAATATTTACTCCGTACTGAGTACTCCGTAAGGCGAGATAGGGCAGGCAATGGATGTGATATGCCGGTCTCAACCACTCTGTAATTATATAAATTTACTTAGAAATGCTACCTCTGGCTCCGCGCAACGGCGGAGTCTGCCGGAGTTTTAATCTATCGGCATCATGAAACAGCGACATCTTGAACTACTCCGCTACGACTATGAATATCCGTATAATATCGCGCAAGTGAGGGTGCAGGTCCCTTTTGGCAGAATCCGCCAGCCCTGACAGGGGGAATAGCGCCAGATTCCTTCATTCTAGCGTATCACGAACTGTCAGGGAACTTCCAGGGCATTTACAGCGAGCCTAGGCCTGGAGAGACGGCGGCCCGCCTGTAACCGCCTAAACGTACGGGAGTATATTTACTCGCTGTCCCTTTTCCATTAAAATAACGGCGCAAATTAATACGAAAAAACCAAGCTCGTCCAAAACATTCAGGTACAGCGCGTTGATTGGATGGTACCTGACGCTAGGGTCCGCCACATGGGCCGCTATGCCGAAACAGGAAGCCAAGTGTGCCAGGATTGCCACGATGGCTGCGAACTCGCCCGCCCGATTTTCAGGTACCGTGCTGCTTTGGAACCAGCGGATTCGCAATGTTCTGGCCACGCAGTGTGCCCCACCCGACAAAGAGGCCGCGCATCCAGCAGCGACGATGGACGCATTTGGCCGTTCCGTGAACAGCAACAGGAAGCGCCAATACCAGCCGCCCTTGGACATGAACAAGTCTATTGTTTGGCGCTCTTTGTCGAGCGAATGAAAGCAGCGCGTCTGGTGTGCGGTGCGTGCGTCTGCTTTCATCTCGCCGTCTATTTTCGTCCTGTCCACGTTCGTGTTGGCCCTGCCGGGAAATCCTGTTTTGACCGGTTCCAGCGCGATACCACTGTACTTATGGCTGGGGGCCCTATATTTAGGGCTCGCAGCGGTGTAAATGTGTTGTAAATAGAGATAAATATACATGATAGGCCACGCAACCGACCCACATGCCAGCTGTTTCCAGTTTCCTTCCTGGCGATGGGATTCCACAGCGCCAGGCGCCCAGACAGCGCCGCGCTGCCCAGGCCACGCCTGCGCCGGCCACAGCTTGGGCAATCTTCGGGGGCTTGTCCGACCCACTGCCCATTCACCACGACCGATACGAATGAATATTTACAGCGGTAGCAGGGAGTGGTGTTGGCTCGATTTCGACAGTGACAGTGTCTGGTATTCCATACGAAAGGTACTCTGTAGTGCCGGTAGATCAAATATTCCGAGCTCAGAATAAAAAGCAGAAAGAAAGAACACTGGGAAAAGGTTCTGGCCGGCTGGGCTTGGTTTATCCCGATGAATTGATTGTTTGTTTTTCCCGTTTGCCCCCCCTGGCTGGACCCCCTGCACCGGAGCCTTTGTCTTCTTCCACCCATCGGCCGCATTCCAATTTGCCGTGTTGTTGCTGGCTGGCTTGGACATGGGTGGCATTTAATTTATTGATTTATTGGCACTTGGGCGCATAGCCGCCAGCGCCCGTTTGGTATATTAATCCCCACCCCTGCTGCCCCTTTTCCTTCCTCTCCCTCTTCTCTTCACGCGTTCACAGTCTTTCCTTTCCAGACATCACCACTCAGTCGCAAGACTATTTCATTCCTTTTTGTCGTTCCTTGTTTGCACAGCAGACTACCACACTCTTTTTGCGCCGGAAGCTAGCTTTCGCGACAGTTCTGGATAACTGACACTCTTTTGACGACCTCGAACACAAACACAAATTACAAACACCCAAACACCCAAACCAAAACGCAACTACCGCAACACCGCCATCATGCGCTACACCACTGCTCTGATCATGGCCGCCGTCGGCGCGTCGGCCCTGCCTTCGGGCCACCAGCACGCCCACCTGCACAAGGCCGCCAAGCGCGAGGACGTGCTCGTCACCGCCACCATTGACGGCAAGGTCGTCTCGTGGACCCAGGGCGGCTCGCCCTTCCAGCAGGCGCACAAGCCGACGACGTCGTCGACGTCGACCACCGCCGCGGCCACCTCGTCGGCCCCTGCCGTCCACGCCGCGGCCCTCGTCGAGACGACCACCTCGGCCGAGCCCACCCCCACGCCGGCTGCGCCCAGCAGCTCGTCGAGCGCCGCCAAGGCGTCGCCCACCAGCTCGTCGAGCTCGTCGTCGTCCGGCGGCAGCTCGGCCAACAGCCTGACGTCGTACGAGCCCTTTGGCTCGTGCTCGTCCAACGCGAAGCGCGCGACGACCGCCGACATTGCGTACGTCGGCAACACCGGCTGCACTGGCTACGGCAGCAATGTCAAGCTGGTCGACTCGAGCATCGCCAAGGAGTACGACTACATTGTCAAGGCCATCAACGACGGCTCGTCGTCGATGGAGTGCAAGTACTGGAACAAGATCGGCGCGGACGGCGGCATCAACGGCTTCTTCACCGGCAACGAGATTGGCACGTTCACGCTCGAGTCGGGCGGCTCGCAGTACCTGGCCTTTGATACCAACTCGCAGGGCGCCATGTGCTGCCAGGCGGACAAGATCAAGCTGACCGAGTTTGGCGAGTTCAAGTGCGCGTGGCTCGAGTACGACTTTGGCTCGACCAAGAACAACGCCTGGTCGGGCTTTGACGCCTCGGCGCTGGTCGAGAGCGCGGCCGGCCCCTGGGACCCCCTCAAGGTGTGCACCGAGGACAACTCCGTCTGCTCGACGCTCGACGGCAACGGCTCGGGCACCAACGCCTACCTGCCCGGCGACGAGGCCCTCGACGGCATCGGCGGCAACCTGGCGCCTGGCAAGGTCTCGCTGATCTCCACCTGGTCGTAAACGGCGCGCAGCCCGCCTGTCGTTTGCTTCTCTTGTGATTTCTCAGCGTGATTCCCTATTGTCTCCATCTTGGACAATTTGTTTCTTTTTGATTTCTTCTCTTCTATATATCTTCTTCTGGGATCTATTTGCACTTTTGGATACGTTGGTTGGGAGGTCTATTTAATACATCTTTCAATTTTTCTAATCTTTACCTGTGACCTTTGCGAATGAGTGAAGCACACCGTAATCATCACTCTTAACTCGAACAATTACTCTGTACGCATCGGTGAGCCTGGACGGCCAGGCCTTGGCGTCGCAGTGGTGGTCCACTGTCGACTGTTGTCTGGCGATTGTTGTTCATGTCGGTATGCGTGGTGGTTGCTGCGCGTACAAAGGAGAAGAGGAACCAGGACGCATGCGGCAACCTTGGCAGAGACTGGTAGCAGCGCCAACCAAACACGAACTGAAGGCTTGCACATTCCTTGAAGGATGAGGATGATCCTACCGAGTTCCTGTCAAGATTGCACCAGATTTAGAGGCGGCTCGGTATATTTACAGGGTATTCAGGCGTTACAGGGTACATCGGGCATATTTACAGGCCATTGCAGGGCAGCTCAGCCCTGGCCGTGGCACAGAGCGACGCGATGAAGCGTATCGGAACAATAAATGACCAAATATATAAATACTTATAAATAAATATATGCAGATGAGATACGAACGCCGATCGCCCGGTCAGGACGGCGACGCCCGTGCATCGTGCAATCTGGTCGGAAATGAGCCAAGGTGGCCGTGGAATGAGGTCACGTGATGGCGATCGCAGCATAACACTACGGAGTACGGAGTAGATACTCGCACTCGCCTCACGCTTCTTCAAAGTACAGTTACAGTTACTCTGAAACCTTTGTGTCCACAAGATTCGACCTGCAAAGACAAAAGTCCCGGAGGTGGCTCTAGAGTAGCATCGCGGAGGTGCATCAAACTGCGGCGTAGCATCATCGGCTTTGGGTATGAACAGTGTATTGTAACACGATGGTATGTATCGTACAAGCAGCCGGTTCCATTATGTGAAGCTCATAAGTCGTGTCGTCGTCGTCGTAAGTCATAAATCCGGCCCGTCACGACGCTACCGCCGCCACCGCAGTAGGAACCGCTGGAGCCGGCGCCCGGCCCCGGCGGCTTGTTTGTGCACCGTCGACACGGTTTTGCTTTCGCTCTGGGTGTCGGTCTCGGAGTCGCTGCCGCAGGCGGTGCTGTCGCTGTCGTAGCTGGTGCACCACTCGCCCGGACTGGCCGGCCTGTCTCGCGCTGGCAGCGAGACCTGGCGCGTCTTGGTGTCGGAGCAGCTGTTTGTCAGTCGTGAACTTCGGGTCGAGAGGTAAGCACTCACTCGCACTGCCAGCCGTACACGGCCCCCATGGTGGCAGCAAAGATGTCGTCCCACGACACGTTTTGGGCGTTTGTCTGGGCCATGTTGAAGAGTTTGTGGCGATGGAGAACAGAATGCAGAACACGGAAGGAGCGTTGGTGCCTCTTGCTGCCAGTACGGACGGAGTATATATCGACGCATTTGACAAATGGCCACGCCCATCAGAGAGGCGCTCGCGTCACACCCAAAGGATCGCCTGTGCGCCCGTACAGCGCCTAGGACGTAAAGGAGCAAATGAACAAACACCAGCGCACGGCAAACGCTGCACGGCAAACGCTGCACGGCAAACGCTGCACGGCAAACAGGCATGCGCCAACACCTACGCCGCCACGGGTACTCTGTTTGCTCGTCTCGTTTCTGGATCAAGACGCCTCCGGGTTGACGTGTGCCGGGCGGCTGCATAGTATTGGCTGTGCGACGCTCCTTTCCATGCACTTTTATTTTTGTCGTTTTCGCGTTGCAATTTCGTCGTTTGTTTGCTCTTGCCAACGTGGATGGCTACACCGCATTAGACGACCGAAGAATGACCAAGCACGCACTCTAATTTGCAGAGGCTTACGTCGCACGTACGGAGTATATGGAGCATGAGCAGGAAGCAAAAGCGTCAGGAACAGGAACGATCCTCAGCTGCAGGTCTGTGCCACGAAGCCAGGGTCTGCCGATCCGCCTCGCTCGGGACAATCCATGAAATTGCTGGCGTTTGTGGCTACAGCTACGAAAAGCATCCCGGCGGCTTCGTTGATCATTGAGGTCGCCGAGCTCACAATTTCGTTTTTTAGAAAACAATTCCAATCAATTTTACGGCTGCTGAAAGACGCAAGAGGTAAACGTCAAGAATAGAGACTGCTCAAACTCAAGTCACTATAGAGACTGCTTGAATTTGAAAAATGGCTGTATGAAATTAAGATAAAGTACTCGAAAAGCAAGAAAACCTGGTTCTTTTGTACAAACGACGACCGAAAACAAGTGAAGATGACATGATTAGTCAGCATTCACCGCCTGCCAGCTGCTGCCAGCTGACTATCTCCTAGCAGCCTTATCGCTAACGACCCACTGAATTTTCTTATCTATAGTGGGAGGAAAAAGTCATTACACATCCCACCTTTGATCATCTCGCCCAACATCAGCCGACATCCCGCCCACATCAACGACATCCCGCCCACATCAACCGACATCTCGCTCATCATCACCCACAAGAACACAAACGACCAACCAACATGGCTACGCTTGAAGCATCACCGGCCGGCCCGGCCGTGGTGACGACGACGGCCAAGCCGACGTGGATCCCCGCTCTGCCGCCGACTGCCGAGCCGGCACCACCGGCGGCAGTGGCCGAGCCTGAGGCGCCGGTGGCCGATGCCGACACGCCGAAGCCGATCCACACACTTGTTGTCGACACGGGCCCACTGATCAAGAACGACATTTCGATCAGTGCGCTGCGCGAGCAGGCCGAGGTGCTGGTGACGATCCCGGCGGTACTCGACGAGATCCGCGACGCGGCGACGCGGCAGCGTGTCGAGCTGCAGCTGCTGCCGTTTCTCGAGTTCCGCACGCCGACGGAGGCGAGCATCAAGTTTGTGACGGACTTTGCGCGGCGCACGGGCGACCTCGAGGTGCTGAGCAAGCCGGACATTTGGCTGCTTGCGCTGACGTACGAGCTCGAGGTCGAGCGCAACGGAGGCGACTGGCGGCTGCGCAACTCGCCGACGCAAAAGGGCGTCAACGGCAAGTCGCCAGCAGCCATTGCAGCGGCCGCGAAGACGGAGGCCAAGACAGAGACGACTGAGGCGGTCGAGGAATCGCTGGAAGCCAAGGTGGCCGAGCTTTCTGTCGCAGACAAGCCGGCTGAAACGACTGAGGAGACTGAGACTGAGAAGACGGAGACTGAGACTGAGAAGACGGAGACGGAGACTGAAGAGACGGAGACGGAGACGGACGCCAATTCGGCAGCGGCCAACCCTGAGAACGGCGAGGACGACGACTCAGAGGGCGAGTGGATCACGCCGACGAACCTCAAGAAGCACCAGGCGCGCGAGCACAATGGGGCGCCGACGGAGTCGCTCAAGGACAGCAAGGTGCGGCTGCAGGCGGCGCTGCTGACGAGCGATTTTGCGATGCAGAACGTGGCGTTGCGCATCAACCTGAACCTGCTGTCGTCGGACCTGGACCGCATCACGCGCGTCAAGACGTGGGTTCTGCGGTGCCACGGGTGCTTTGCCGTGACGCGCAAGATGGACAAGCAGTTTTGTCCGCAGTGCGGACAGGCAACGCTGACACGCACGAGCTGCTCGACGGACGCCAAGACGGGCGAGTTCAAGGTGCACCTGAAGAAGAACTTTCAGTACATTAAGCGCGGCAACGTCTTTAGCGTGCCCAAGCCGATCCACGGCAGCGCCAGCGGCAAGGTCAATGCGGGCGTCCAAGGCGGGCGCGGTGGGCACAACGGATGGGGCCGTGACCTGATCCTGAGCGAGGACCAGCAGGAGTACACGCGCAAGACGGAGCTGCAGAAACGCGAGGAGCGGCGTGGCGGACCCGTGCGCGATCTCATGGACAACGACTACCTGCCGGGCATCCTGACGGGCTACCGCAACGCTGCAGCGACCAAGATCAAGGTCGGCGCCGGGCGCAACGTCAACTCCAAGAAACGGCGGCACTAGGCGTTTTTCGTGGGGTTTTCGTGCTTTTTTTGTTGCATTGCCGGGCTGTATGGCGTTATAGATGCTGTTTTGAATACACTGATACCACTTGGACGGTTTCCGGCGGTGAGCGTCTGCCAGGGCGATTGACGACAGTCGGGATGTAATTTAAATGTACAGAGCGACGTGAATTCAACGTTTGTGGCGATGCTAGTGTTGTAAACGGAAGGTGCATACGCAACAAGCACACGACCAAAGTCATGTGACCATTTATTACAACGCAAAAGTTTCACACAGCACAGAGCAAGTAGACGAAAACTTTTCAAATGATGTATGATGCCATGTCCGCCAAACGCCGTCACAGGGCCGAGCCCGGGAATAGATACGCGATAAAGAGCAAATGTAAAGTGGTGGTCCAGGAGTCGCTGACCGTCGAGCATGCTGTTGTGCGTGGCTGAGCGCCGAGCGATGGCACGCGTGTCCACCGTGAGATGCCCGGCACGAGAAGGCCATCACCGCAGCCGCTGACATCGGTCGGTGGCGGGCAGACGGGAGAAGGCGCCCCGAGCCAGAAAGCATGTCGATCGACACTGGCGTTGAGCGAGGCCGCCCGTCAAGGCGCCCAGACTCCCAGACGTCATGCAGCCACAGCTGCTGCTTCCGCTTCCGCGCGACGTCTACTGCTTCTCGAGCTTGAGCAGGCCGAAACGGCGCTTGAGGGTGACGCGCTGGCGCGACCACTTGTCGTCGGGCGAGAAACGCGCCGGGTGCGCCGACTTGGTGACCTTGCCGTCGGCGGTGGTCTTCTTGAGCGTGTAGGCACGCTTGCCCGAGGCGTCGATGGTGCACATGAGATGCATGGTGGCGGTATTGGGATGGTGAGGAGTGGTGAAGATGGTGATGATGCAGAGAATGAAGCAGAAAGGAACAGGGCGGACACGATAAAATTTAATTAAACTGGGTCAGTATCCTATCGGCCAATGGAAATGCGTACGGCGATAAGACGGTCCACTCTATCTGTGTCCTAACCAGGACTAGCGCGACTGAAACTACTCCGTTTTGACAGCATCTTGTGCGGTGACAGTTTGTTTTGGCGCGAGAAGTCGTCGTAAGTAGGGGACGCAGGACCGCCGGAAGCTGTGCGACAAAATGGCGGCGACGAGGACGAGACAGAGAAGGAAGCGGCATGCTGAGCCCGCCAGGGCGTAGAAGGCGACGAGGCAGTCGGCGAGGGCGGTGTAGATGTTGAAGAGCGTGCAGAGCCAGGCGTGCAGGTGGAAGACGGAGACGTAGAGCTGGCGCAGGACGTGGAGGGCGACGACGAAGCGGGTGGCGGTCTCGCGGGCGTCGGGGACGAGGTAGCGGACGACGGCGACGCAGGCGAGGCACGACAGCACGGAGAGCGAGTCGCCCCAGAGCGGCTCGTCCGGCAGGATGCCCGTCCACAAGAGGTCCATCTAGGTCGGGCAGAGAAAAAAAAGTTCTGTGAACTGGAGGCTGGACTTGCAGGGGACCGTCGCTTTTAAGGCTGTTCTACGTCAAAGAAGAAGAAACAAACAGAAGCAGACAAGAACCTGCAGACGCTCCAGACGACCGTTTGCCACTGCCATTCACGCAGATGTCTCGCATCAGCGAACGAAGCCACGACCAGAAAAGATCCTAGACCCTAGACCGACGTCTTGTCGTCGTCGAGCCATAACATGGCAGGGCCACCGTCTGGACCGGCTGGACTGCTGCAGCGGACTACTGACTGGGACTGGGACTACGGACTGCGCTGTTGGCTGCTTTTCTCCTTGAGCGCGACTGTGAGGACAAGTAAAGACAGTAAAGACAAGAGTTCAAAGGTGACAAGATAATTCTGTGTAGCTGGTGAAAGCTGCTCTTTCTACTTTGAGCCAGCGCACCTGCCATAGCAGCAAGTACCCGCAAAAGCAGATCTTCAAGCGTCATATCGAAGTAAGTATCGTTTCTATTCTGTACTAGACGACTTGGAGTATCTTTCGAAACCGATTCGTATCTAAACCAGTTCGCCTGGTGCAGGACGCCACCGGCCTGCTTAAGGCGATTCAAGAAGCACCTTGATATCAACAGCGTCGGTGGTTTAGTGGTAAAATCTGTCGTTGCCATCGACAGGCCCCGGGTTCGATTCCCGGCCGACGCAAGTACAAGCTCGCACGAGCTCTTCTTTTTGTCTTTTGCCTTTTTGCTGTTCTCTTAATCTACTTCTATCAAGGGATAGTTGCTCTATCCGAGAAGGATAGTACGGAGTATTACGTTGCAACAAAGAAAGTCAGAAATCGGCTTACCTAATCACCGACTTGATTGAAAATCATGCAGTGGCGACCAATGCAATGCACCGAGAGTAAAAGACACAGCAAAAAGCATGTAAACAGCAAAGTTTTGATTTCTTTTTGCTCTTTCATTAAAAGTATTTTACATCCAAATACATCATGGCACGAGCTGTGGGCAATCTTTGCCTGAGGCGTGGTGTGCTCCACCCAATCAGAGGGGCCGTAAAGCGGCTCTTTTTTCTAGCAGCAACTTTTATTGAAAAATGCGAGAGAAACTCCGGCGTGCAGGTCAGCACCAGAGCTTTCTCAGAGTAGAAAAAGGAAGAGAATGGCAGAGAATAGGACCGAAAACACAGGAGAAAAAAAGAAAAAGATAAAACGAACCCGCAACGCACTGCCCCGACCACCGAGGTCGGTCGCGCGCAGGCGTGGGCTCTGACGTCGTGGACGATACCCGAGTTCGCAGCGCGTTTTTCGCCTTTCCATTTGCACCACAGCGCCTATGGCGCATGATTCATAGCACGGTTTGCCCTGGACTGGTTGGACTGTGGTCGGACTGACGAGTGTCTGGTGCGTCTTGATACAAAGCATCACCAGACGCGCTGATTTTTTTTGCATGACAGAATGAATCGCAAAATGACAAATGGACAGCGATAACACGCTGCCAACCCTAGGCCACTCCTCATCAAATTTGCATGGCCGCTCGCTTGCTCGTCTGGATAAACAGATGCAGAAAAAGGTGCAGAAAAAGGCGCAATGGTGTCCCTCTGCATTTTGCCGCCCTTTTTTCCTGGCGGGCCGCTCTGTCTGTTTGCTACGAATACGGAGTAGGCAAGAGCAAGAGCAAGAGACACTTGCTGCTGGCCACGCGCCCTTCTGGTCTCGTCCATGGTGAGTCGCGCCCGCCAAGCCTCGTGCGACTGCGATGCGGCAAAAATTTACAGTCTCTCGACTGTTTTATGCAGATTCGGTGTTATTGTGCCCGGCCTGGCTGTCGCACAGCTTGGCCATGTAAATGTAAACATAAATATTAAACAAGCAACCCCTCCATGATGCCGCTGTGCAGCTCCCACTGGATTGGCCCTCTGCCCCGTGCTTTTTCTGAATACCATTTTTCTACATGGCCGCCATGAGGCTGGCCCAGCGTTGCCCACCCGCTCCTTCATTCGCTCGTCTGTGCCTGCCTCCTGCCTCGCGCGCGGCGTGCGCGGTTTCCGTTTGCTGGTACAGGCGCACGTCGCAACCGCCGCCTGCGACATTTACGCCTGCGCTTTGTGGCCAGTGCCCCTCGCTCGAATGTTCGTTCTTACCCCGTCGATATCAAACGGCAGGCGCGCAGAGGCTAACGGCAGGAAGCGTCGGTGCAGCAACCCTGGCCAGCTGCCAAGCATGCCGTGCTTTCGTGCTTTCGTGCTTGCCGTGGGGTCGCTGCACAGATCTCTGCATATTAGCTCTTATTCATTCTCAAATACAATTCGTGCCTGTAAGTCAACAGGATGCCGCCACATCGTATGCGCCCAGGCGCCCTCCTGCGCCGTACTTTCAAAGTCCTACGAGCCATTCGCATGTCGTACAGCCCAGAAGAGAAGCTGCGCCCACTGCGTAGACCGCACCTTCCGCTGCCACCGGTGCAGTCCGTACATTCCTTCCCCGCTTCCACGAGGTCCGAAGCATCCCAGTATTAGTTATGTATCTATAGCTACAGTCCGGCAGCCATGATGCTGGTCCAAGGGTTGCCCCTCGCCTAGCTTCGTAGTGGGTGGCGGCTTACGGTCCGTCTTTTTGTTGCTTTCTGCTTCTCCCAGTGTGTTCAACTGAAGTCATCTGCTTTGTCGCTTTGTCTCATGCTGGCGCAGGAAAGGAAAGACCGGCCGGACCCCACCATGCCACCTTCCATGCAAATCTTTCTCCTGACCGTGGTGTGGATAGGCCGTGTATGGACCGTGAATGGACCGTGAATGGACGTGAATGGAGTGATTGAGCTGTTCGGGCTCTGGCCACAGCGCAGCCCGCCGCGCGCAGCCTGGTGTGAGCAGTGCGAGTGGCAGTGCGACTGAGCGCTATTCCATTCCTTGGCACCGCCGACGGGGACGCGCCAGGTCGCCGCACCACGCACCTTCCTCGGGGTATATTATTGCGTACATGCCACTCGCTCCTGCCCTCGCTCTCTTTTTCCCCTTTCCCTCCTCTTCTTTCTTCTCTTCTCCTTTCCCTCTTCTCTCCAACCATCTCTCTTCCCTCCAACCATCCGTCTTCCAACCACCCAACCACAATCCACATCAGGTACGTTTTCTGAGCACTTGTTCAGCTTAATTCTCGAGCAGCATCAATCAGAAGCAGCTCCAGACGCAACCGCCAGAGCACCATCAAGCAGCAAGCACCTCGAACAGATTGCTTTCCAGCCTTTTACCTTTCGCAGCCTTTCCTCTGCAGCCTTTTACCTTCCCAGCCTTCCTCTTCTGTTCGCTTCTCTTCACGACCACGTCACGGTTCCCTCGGCGATTCAACGAGATGGACAATGGCAACGGTTTTCTGGCCGCTGCTTGTGGTCCGTCCCGCACCGTTGAGAACCGCCAGATCACCACCGCAGCTTGCACAGCTGCACAGCTGCACAGCTGCACAGCTGCACTGCCCCTCCATCTCCTGTCCCTGATTTGCTGCCGTTGTTTATACTTTCCTCTTTGGTCGGAGCTGCTGCGCTGCTGCGCTGCTGCAGCAGCTGTGCAGCAGCTCCTGCTACCCCGCTATCGTGGCGCGTTTTTTGTGCTCAACAAATTTTGGTGGGGACCTTGCAGAAACCACGTCAGATACTGGATCATTCGATCGGATCATCAAACGGACACCGCGTGCAGCGCCGCGATGGCTGGTTTCAGTCTCGTATCGGACCAAAGGCACCGCGGCCGCGGCCGCGTCTCGATCGACTCGTATCGCGTGTTTTGTCGCTCTGCATCCCGCCATGGATTCGCCATGGCTGCACAATCACCCCATGCTTGCTGCGCACCCGCCCCTCACATCCCTCTTCCCCGCGTCTGCCAATCAACAGCCGGCAAGACCGACAAGATCCACTTGTCTCATGGAGCGTCTGCCTCGCCCGCCCGTCCATGGCCGCGTCGAGCTGGCGTCCCGCGCTGCAACGGAACTTGGAACCTGGCCTTGGGCACTTCCCCTCTCCAGGCCGCCGATCCAAGCTCGTGTTAGCCGAGCGTGAATGCGCGCTCGCCACGCACTACACGCACTACACGCACTAGTGTGCTGGTCATGGCTGGCCGGCGGCAATGTTCCCGGGCACACCCGTGAATGGCCGCAGGCCAACCGAAATTGGGGTGGTCGTGCTTGGGCCGGTGCCGACGTTTTCGTGTCACAAGCAAGCCGAGGGCCGGCTGGCCGTGGCGTATTTATTGGCTGCTTCTTCGTTTCTTTTGACTGCTCCTCTTCTGCTTCTCTGCACACCATCTACGAACTCGACTGACAACCAGAACTATGGCTATCAAGGCTGGCATCAACGGCTTCGGCCGCATCGGTCGCATCGTCCTCCGCAACGCCATCGAGCAGGGCGATGTTGAGGTCGTCGCTGTCAACGACCCCTTCATTGAGCCCCACTACGCTGTACGTTCCAACTCTCTCTCTGTTCTGTCTGTCTAGCCCTGCTAACCTCCAGGCGTACATGCTCAAGTACGACTCGACCCACGGTGCCTTCAAGGGTGAGATCACCCACACCGACAACGGCCTGGTCGTCAACGGCAAGACGATCCGCTTCTACCAGGAGCGCGACCCCGCTTCCATCCCCTGGAAGGAGGCTGGCGCCGAGTACGTCGTTGAGTCGACGGGCGTCTTCACCACGATTGACAAGGCGTCTGCCCACCTGAAGGGCGGTGCCAAGAAGGTCATCATCTCGGCCCCCTCGGCCGATGCCCCCATGTACGTCATGGGCGTGAACGAGAAGAGCTACGACGGCTCGGCCTCGGTCATTTCGAACGCGTCGTGCACGACCAACTGCCTGGCCCCCCTGGCCAAGGTCATCCACGACAAGTTTGGCATTGTCGAGGGTCTGATGACGACCGTTCACTCGTACACCGCCACGCAGAAGACGGTCGACGGCCCCTCGGCCAAGGACTGGCGCGGTGGCCGTGGCGCGGCCCAGAACATTATCCCGTCGTCGACGGGTGCCGCCAAGGCCGTCGGCAAGGTCATCCCCGAGCTCAACGGCAAGCTGACGGGCATGTCGCTGCGCGTCCCCACGGCCAACGTCTCGGTCGTTGACCTGACGGCGCGCCTGGAGAAGCCGGCCAGCTACGACGAGATCAAGGCCGCCGTCAAGGCCGCCGCCGAGGGCGAGCTCAAGGGCGTGCTGGGCTACACTGAGGACGACGTTGTGTCGAGCGACCTGATTGGCAACAACAACTCGTCCATCTTTGACGCCAAGGCCGGCATCTCGCTGAACCCCAACTTTGTCAAGCTGGTGTCGTGGTACGACAACGAGTGGGGCTACTCGCGCCGCGTCGTCGACCTGATTAGCTACATTAGCAAGGTCGACGCCTCCAAGTAACTGCATGGCAGTATGAAGCCGCACATTTAGCGGCGTCGCGAATGCTATACACAATAAATCAGTGCGAATTGCAAGACCAGTGCAATGTATCTTTATGCACTAACCAACGTCTACAGTGCAATGTATTCATCGTACCAGAGTAATTCAATATCATTATGCAGTAGCCAACGCCTGTACCAAGTGCAAATGCCAATGCAAAAGCCGATGCAAATACCAATGCAAATGCAAAATGCAGCAAACCCGAGCAGCCAAACACCAAGTCCGTAACCCAAAGTATCGTACATGTCTTTCGTCTCCGTTTTTCGCGTCTCCGTCCTCGTCACCTTGTTCTCTTCGTCTCTCTCTCTCTCTCTCCGTCTCTCTCCGTCTCTCTCCGTCTCTCTCCGTCTCTCTTTCTCTCTCTCTCTCTCTCCGTCTCTCTCTCTCTCCCTCCCTGTCTCTCTCTCTCTCTCTCTCTCCATCAGTCGGCCGCCTTGACGATCCCCTTCCGGACGAGGGCGGCGTGCACGGCGTCGCGGCGCTGGCTGAGTGTGCGGTCCACGGGCAGCCCGTCGAGCACACGAAGGCGCGGGCACGCGTCGGCGGCGACGGAGGCGTAGACGCGGCGGCGCATGGCAGTCGGCAGGTCGAGACGTGCGGCGTAGGCGGTGTCGCGTGCGACGTCGGCGGCCCCGAGGCAAAACGGTTCGACGACGGGCTCGACGGGCTCGACAGGCTCGACGGACTCGGCATGACGCGTGACGAGCGTGCCGGCGGGCGCATAGAAGCCCTGGGTGAGCGGGTTGTCGCGCAAGTCGGCTTCGGCGAGGTAGGCAAACGTGGCGAGGACCTGGACGGCGGCAAACGCGTGCGCCAGACGGTTCCCGGCGGCGTGGAGGTGCTTGAGGCGCGCGATCCCAGACAAGGGCGCGAGGGCCGCGAGGGCGTTGCTGTTGAGGTTGAGCGAGCGCAGGTTGGGCATACGCTGGGCGCAGTCGGCGGGCAGCGACGTCAGGCCGCAGTTGGCGAGCTCGAGGCGCTGCAGGTTGAGGTAGTCGACGGGCGGCGCAAAGGCCGATAGCAAGTTGCCCGACAGGTACAGTTTGCGCACCTCGTACGCGGCCCATAGACTGTCGAGGTCGAGCGGTGCGGCGCCAGTCTGTTCGCGCAGCGAGAGCGTATCGAGGCGCGACGCGTGGGCCAGGCCTCGGACGCGCACGAGGCGGTTCCGGTCGGCGACGAGCGTGCGCAGTGCCGGCAGACCACGGACGTTGAGCGTCTCGAGACGGTTGTCGCTGGCGTGCAGCGTACGCAGCCGTGGCAGACGTGTGTCGAGGACCTCGAGCCGGTTTCCGGCGACGTTGAGCGACGTCAGCCCCCCCAGCTGGTCGAGGTGCTTGACGGAGGCGAGCTGGCCGTCGGCGAGGTCGAGCTCGGCGAGCTGGGCGAGGCGCGTGCCGTCCCAGTCGACGTGCATGATGGCATTGTTGCGTGCACGCAGTGTCTGCAGGCCGGCGTGGTACTTGATCCCGTCGAGGCTCTCGAGCTGGCAGTTGTCGGCGCGCAGCGAGCGGAGGTGGACGAGCCCGGCGAGGCCCGACAGTGTCTTGATGGCGTTGCCCGAAATGTCGAGCACCTGCAGGTTGGCGAGCGCAGACCAGGCCGTCAGCTCCGACAGAGCATTGTTGGGCACGGCGAGACGACGCACGGTCGTCGGCACGCCCGTGAGCGAGCGCAGAGCGTTGCCACCGGCCTCGAGGGCGACGAGCGCCGGGCAAAAGGCGTCGAGCTTGTGCAGGCTCTCGAGGTTCTTGTGGCCGAGGTCGAGCGTGTCCATGTCCTCCCAGTACGGCTCAAACGGCTGCACGGCCGCGATGCCAGCAACAAGGTCGCGCAGGCTCTGCGACAGGACCGTCGTCGTCGAGGTGGTGGTCGATGCATCACGAGCACGTGTCACGAGGTGCCGGTCGCCGTGCACATAGCTCGCCTCGAGCGCGAGCGACCGGTCGTGGTGAATGGTAAACTCGGACATGGGGCTCAGCGACAGCATGCCCACGTACTGTGCCAGTAGCTCGTCGTCGGTCGTTTCTCGCAAGCGGCCAACAGGCCCCGGCGTCACCAGCACGCTGACGCTGGGGGAGTAGGCCGGCTCGACGAGGCTCAGATCTGTATTCCGGTGCACCGAGTGCCCCGACTCTTCCTCCCCCTCGTCGATGCGTGAAATTGGCCGTGGCACAAACGCCTGGCCGGCCACCGATACCATGCGCGGGGCACGCGACGTACTACGTGCACGGCCATCGGGTGCAAAGGTGACTGACACGCGACGTCCACGCACGCCATCGCCCGGACCGTCCTGGATCACCGACGCAATGGGCGACGAAAACGAAATGTTGAGTGGTCGTCTGCACGGCGTGCGTCCCTCGTCGATGCTAATCTCGTGCTCGACGGCCGGACTTGCGTCTCGCACATCCAATCGCGGCTCCAACACTGGCTCCAATACCGACTCGTCGCCCTCGGCCCGGTCCTCGACCGTCGCCCTCGGCACCGTCCGTCGGTCCAGTGACGGCAGCGACGGCAGCGACTGCACCGGCACCTTGAGCCCGTGCCTCTCCAGTGTCGCGTCCACGCTCAAGTCCGGAATGCCGGCAAACGGGTCCTCTTCGCTGCCCTCGGAGACGAGACTGTGTGCGTGCACCTGTGGCATCTCGCCACTGGCACTCGCACTGGCACTCGCACTCGCACTCGCACTCGCACTCGCACTGGCACTGCGTCGACGGATCCAAATGTTGCGGTCGCGGTCCAGGACCATGTTGCCCACCTGGTCGGGAATCAGGTGCGACACATTGTGCGGCGCAATCGTCTTGCGCGTCTCCGACCCACGCGACGAGCCCGTCGGAATCGATCGGCCCGTCGAGACCGAGTCAAACTGGGCCTCGACGCCCGTGATGCCCGTACTCGCCGACACACGCACGTTCGGCGGATCGCTCATATCGTCGCTCGTGTCGAGTCGTGTGCGTCGAAAGGCGCTCTGAAAGACTGTATCCTGGGCCGCCTGGGCCGCTGCACGCTCCGCCCGGATCGCGTCCTGCGCAACGTGCACCGAGCGCGTCGTCGCCGTCAGCAAATCTTCCAGGTCGCTGCGTTCCTCGTACTTTTTCAACCGCGCCACCAGCTCGGGGTCCTCTTGGCGTGGCGCAGCGCGTGGTACCGGACCTGCACCCTCGCGACTCGGTGGTCGCGAAAACGGTTCGCGTGTCGAGTCCTGGCACGAAACGTCCGAGCTGTTGTCCGAGCTGTTGTCCGAGCTGTTGTCCGAGCTGTTGTCCCCTGCGTCTGCGTCCACTGCGTCTGCCGGTGCCGCCTCCAGTGTCGACTCTTCCACGCTCGCCAGTCCGTGACTGCCAGCTCCAGCTCCACGGCTCCGGATCATGGCAAGAATCTTTTGTGCCTCGTTCATAAAGTCTTCTGTCCTAATCGAAGGCTTGCGCTCGCCGTCGCCGGCGGGCCCCGAGGCAGGCAGGTCGTGTGAGTCGTCGTGTCCGTCTTCGTCCTCCTCGTCGTCATGTTCGTCCGACCCACGCACTGACGATCTCGCGCTAGGAGCCGGTGAGTGCGCTGTCAAAATGTCCCGCTTCGCCAGCACCTCGGCGTCTGCATACTGCACCGCCTCGCCATCGCGTGCATCGCGTCTCTTGCGCCCATTTGGTGCTTCCCCTTCGAGAGGTTCACGCGCCACAAACGCAACGTCCGACTTGTGCAGTGTCCGCCGGCGCTTAGGCGTCGGATCCTTGGACGGTGACGTGCGTGGCCGCTTGCTCTCCGACCCCAGCTCCACCAGCCGCCGTGGCGTCGCCGGTGCCGGTGTCGAGATCTTTGACGTCGCCTTTGGTGATGTCGGCGACGTTGGCGACATTGGGCTCTGGCGCATCCGCTGAACCAGAAGCTCGCCCTGACGACGCTGTGACGACCGGAGCGACGGAAACAGTGCCTCGCTGCGCGACAAGAGCGACTGTGGCTCCGGGAACTTGGGGTCGTGTGTCCGCGCTTGGGCTCGTTCGTCCGACTGCTCGTCCGTGTCAAACTGAAAGGCCGACAGCCGGTCCGTGCCAAACTCGGCCTGGCTTTCCTGCCTCGACACGTCGGCCGACGCCGAGCCCGACATCTGGTCTTCAAACTGGCTGATTCGACGCATCAGCGTCTGGTTCGTAAACGTGTCGTACGGACCAAACAGTTTCAACGGACTGCGTTCCGGACTATTCTCCTTGTCGTTTCGGTCCGCCAGTGTGCTCACGCGAATCGACGGAAACTGTTTCGGCGTGCTCGCCTGAAGTGACTCCTCGGGCAGCATCTCCGACGTATCCGTTCCCAGCGTCGCCGGGCTCAGCACGTGCTCGCGAAACGACCCGTCCGCCGACCGTCCGCCACGCCGAAAGTTGATGTAGCCTCCACGCTTCTCGTACTCTGCCGTGCTGTCTGCTGCCAGCAAAGGGCTCGTCGTCGTCGTCGTCGTTTCGGCTGCACCGGCTGCACCGGCTGCACCGGCAGAGCCCACCCGGTCCTCGGCCAACACCATCTGGTTCCACCGCAGATTCTCCAGCCGCCGCTTCAGCTCCGACGACGCCACCTTGATCGACCCAAACACCGGGCCGTCTGCGCCCTTTTCTTTTTCGGGAGAGATCATGATTGCGCTGAAACTTTCGTTGCGCAAAACACTCTGGCCGCTTGCCACGCGTGAGGGCTCGTGCTCGTGTTCGTGCTCGGACTGGTCCTCCTCCTCCGGCAGCGTCGACAGCTGGGCTCGTCGCTGCTGTGGAAGCTGTGCCGACGCCTCGTCGCCAAACCCAGACGAGTCAAACGCCGGCGACTGCAGCGGCGGGCTCGACGGTTCGTGCTTCTCCTCGGCCAGGTCGGCCAGGTCCGCCAGGTCCGCCCTGGGCGGGTTAAACATATTCTCGAGGCCGGTACGGGCCGACGTAAACAGGTCGGGCTGCTCGCCGTAGCCAATCTGCCCCTCCACCAGCCGCCGTCGCCACTCGGGCGTGTCGCCCGCCTTGCCCTTGCCGGGCGACACACTGCCCTCGCGCCGCTCGACCGTGTTGTGCACCACCGACCCGGCCGACGATGCCGATACCGACCGACGCGCAGGTCGTCCTTCTTTGGGTAGAGGTACGTTTTGGAAGAGTTTGACGTCGTCAAACTTGTACTCGTTGGACAGCTTCGACGGGCTGTGCCGCGAGCCGAAAATGTTAATGTCGTTGATGCTGCGCTCGCTCAGCACATTGCTACTGTTGGGCGACTGCTCGTGCGCGTGTCGGGCCGACGCCGATGCAACCGATGCAGATGCAAACAAACGGCCGCTGCTGCTCTTTGACGCCGATCCAGGGCCGTGGCGGACAGAGCCAGCAGCCGACGCAGCAGGCGGCGACTGGGCCGGCTCAGAGCCCGCCTGGGACGGCCAGTCCTCGGACAGCGAGTCGAGCCACGCCGGAGCCATGCGTGTCGTCGTCGAGTAGTCGAGTAATTGAGGTAATCGTGTCGTCGTGTCGTCGTGCCGTGCCGTTATGTCGTGTCGTCGTCTTGTGTCGTTATGTCGTACTAGCCATCAATGGATCAATGACGGGATCACTACTTTCGACTGGCGGGGTGTCGCAAACGTAGTCGTTGGAATGTCAATGAAAGAAGAAGAAGAAGAATGCAACTCGCAGTCGATGCTTGGCCGTCGAGCGTTTGTTGTCGTTTGTTGTCGTGTTGTATTGGCCACAACAAGGGCGTAAGGATGAGATGTCGAAACGAAGGATGCAGAAAAGAAGAATGGAAGAATACTGCTGCAACGGTCCTCGAGCGTGCAGAGGCGTGTCGGCGTGTCGGCGTGGATCGACAGGCTCCAAAAGCGTGTGATGTTGATGAGTGCCAGAGAGGCGAGCGGAGCGTGGGTAGCGCGTCTGGGTGGAGATCTGTTGTTTCCTATTCGGGAAGCCACAGGTCAACACGTTTGCTGTTGCCCTGACAACGACTTGTTCCATTCAAGTGGGCCGTTTCGCCACACGCCAGCCACAGCACCTGCCGCGTTAATTGAATTCGGCAGTCGCGTCTTACACGCGTTGCTACCGCGACAGGAAGGTGCGCACGACCCACTGAAACAGGACAGCCCAGGCAGGACAGACGCCCGTTTGGGCTGTCCACTGACTGTCCACTGCACTGTCCACTGTCACTGTCACTGTCCACTCTCCACTGCTGTGCATGAGCAAACGACGTCAACAAGGCTCCAATCCCGGCAATACCATCGACGACGACGACCAAAGCATGCCTGGTGTGTCTGGTGTGCCCGGCCATTGACAGGACGGGCCGCCGATTTCCATCGCCATCGACATCCATCGATCGACATCGACACGACCGACATCGACCGACATCGACTTGATCGCCACCGACACGATCGCCACCGACACGATCGCCACCGACACGATCACCATGGCTGCTCTGCACGGGCATGTGCATGAGCCCGAGATCCTGGCGACGGCCACACGCCGGCCGATACGAGGCCAGCATCGGGCAAGCATGTTCCAGCTGCCTACGCTGCCCGACGAGCCGCTGTGCCCGGGCACGCCACCACACGGCGACGACGATGTGCTGCTGCTTGGATCCGACGACGACGACGACGACGACGACGATGACGATGCTCCGGGCGCACGACAGAGGCGGATCGAGGAGCACGGGCGGCGTGTGCTTGATGGCCGGCTGCCGTGTCTGCTGTCGGCATCACTGCGTGGCCCGTTTGATGCAGCGTCTGGCTGGGCGAATCCGTGGCTCGGCAAGGGCCGGCGTCGGCCAAAGCCAGCACTCGTGTCCAAGAACCGGTCAATGATGCAGCCAAAAGCAGAGACGAAAGCAGAGACGAAAGCAAAGACGAAAGCAGAGACGAAAGCACAGCCAAAAGCACCAAAAGAACAGTCAAAGAGAGTACGGCCACTGGAGTCACCAAAGGCAGCACCGGCGCCACTGGTGCCACTGCCAGCGCCAACGAAAGAACGAACACCCACGCTCAGCTCGTCTCTCGTCGTGCCACTCCGGCCCAGCCACGATCCATTGGGCCGCAACGTCGGCTCGCCAGCTCCAATACGAACCAGGATGGACGACCTGTCCGAGAAGAAACGCTGCGCCAGCACAGACTGGCTGCGGCGCAGCAACCCAAAACGCATTCGCGGCATGCCCGACGAGGCACCATCGCCGACGGCCACACGCACGATACGGCCAGCCCTGCGGAGAGACAAGGGGCCGTCTGGGCCTGCTGGTCGTGCAGTACACATGTCGATGCGCTCAGTTTCAGCGCCTGCAATGGCCGCCCTTTGCGAGGCCAAAACGTCGCAAAGCTCGCTCGCTCAGTCGACCGTGACGCACGTCTCGGACAGCCAACGGTCGTCGTTTTCGTCTGATGTGCGTGGGCCGACCGACAGGACCGAATCGACAAAAACGACCGACACGACAGAGCCGACCGACACGACAGAATCGACAGAACCGACCGACACGACCGACACGACCGAGCCGACGCTTCCTCCCCAAGCTGCCGTCCAGGACACGGCGGACGACGAACTGGCTAGCCAGCAGGTTCTGTCCGAGGAGGCACAGTTTAGCAGCCAGCGGCCCGAGCGTGTCATTGAAGACTCGATGCTCATCTACGACGAGTCGTTTGAGGCCCCGGGGCCCCAAGGCGTGGCGGACGGCGTGCCAGTCTCGCCCAGCCACGAGGACACTGACGAGGACACTGACGAGGACACGGCCACTGCCGACGAGCGGCTGGCCACGCAGTTTCAGAGCCCGTGGACCAGGACGCCCCAGCCCGTGCTGGCAGTAGCCAGCTTCGACACCAATGAGTCTCAGTCTGCTGTCAACGACGCGTGGCCGGCTGCGATGCCGAGCAGCCCGCCTGTGTTCCGACGACTGGCCGAGCAGCCGGCGCTCGTGCAGAACCCGTGGGTCGACGCCGTGTCGCAGAAGCTGCCGACCTCGCCGTGCTCACCGACCTCGCCGTACGACGCCCAGGATCTTCCCCAGCAAGAACTGCCGCCACCTGTCGCACCAACACCGTCGATGCACTCGGGCACGGCACCGTCGACGCCCGACACCAAAAAGTCGAGCCTGCTGACACCCGACATGACCGTGTCCATCAAATCGTTTCGCCGCTTCCAGTCGCCGACGCCGACGCGGCCACGCCGAATGGGCCGCAAGAACGGTGGACTGCAATCGATCCTCAAGCCGCCACGGCGCCGACCATTTGCATCGGCCAGTGCGGCTCGTACAGACCGGCCAGGCCGGCACGTCTGCTTTGTGCTGCCCGACGACTCGCCCGGTGATCATGACGGAGGTTCGGCGGATGCGACCGAGACGGACAACGAGGACAAGACAAGGACGCTACGGGTCTCGTCGCCGCCGCCGCCGGACAAGGTGCTGATGGCGTCGTTGCCGAGCGAGGTCGACAAGTTCCAGGGGCACTTTGCAACGGTCGCTGGGCGGACAGGCGGGAGTTCGTGTTCGGCGTCGGGCGTGGTACACGACGAAGGCGCTGCAGCCTCCATGGCCATGCTGCAGCCGGTGTCGGTGTCGGCGCAGTCCAACATTCCGTCTACCCTTTCTACACTGGCAACAATGACAACAAACAAGCCGGCGGCCACCGACACCGGCAAGGAAAACGTCGACGCGCACGACGATGCGCCCGTCGACGACGTGCAGGCCGTCATGGACAACCTCGACGACTTTTTGGGCATGTGGAACGTGGACGCCGAGCTGGCGCAGATGTACACTGCCTGAATGGCCTGCTTTACATTTTATTATGTAAAATATTTATGAATGTACGGGCTCGTTTCACATTTATTTAAAATGTCTGAAATGATTCTTCCAGTCACATAAATTTAAGTAAAAATACAAAAATGAAACAACGCAGAACGCACATGGTCTGAGCCTGGGCTTTCTTTGGCTACTAGTCGCTTCGATTTTGCACCCACTCGACCGACTTGGCCTGCTTGTTTTACTTCGTTCAACTCGACAAATCTCACTGGAGCGATCCTTTGATGCTGCATCACTGCAGCTGAGCAGGGGTGCGCCGGGGTGGCCCAGAGCAGTGGTCCGTAACGGGACGAGGCTACGACCCACGTTCGCGCTTGATTGGCCCGCAGTCCATGTCGCGTCGCCCGTCTGCCGCCCTCTGAGCCGCCCGTCGGTCTGTCTCGAATGCCTCAGCGTCTTGCCTGTGCTTCCAGACGGTATGCCGCTTGTTCGTTGCGAGAGGTGCACGGGCGGCGACGACCTGTGGCTGTTGGTCTGGTCCGTCTAGGTCTATTTTTATGGACATAAAAGTTTACAAATATATTTCTGTGGCCAAAGAAAGCCGCTCTGCGTCACGTGGCTCGTCGTCTCTGGTCGCAACTGCTCTGTATATTTACATCGAGCGCGCAGACGGAAAGTGCGACCAACGGAAAGTGCGACCAGCGCCGTTTCCGTCCGTAACAGATCACGTGCTTCTGCGTTATACCGAGTACATTGATACGAGTCAAGCCAAGCACGCTGGTTGCCTCCGTGTCTCGCACGGACTGGAATCGAATCGACAGCCCGATCCGCATCGGCTTGGGCACCGACCGACTCACGATGCAGCCCGGCGGAACAGGCCCACTTGCTTATCAGCCGCCGCGGTGGACGACGACCACGACAGGCTCGCGACGCAGGATTGGCCGCTGACCGACTGATTGGAAGAGTCAGAGATAACAGCAGGCGAAGCAGCGTAGGATTCAGCCAGGACGAAGCGGCACTTTAAATAAATATAGTCTTGTGTGTTAAATATAAATATAGTCTTGTGTGCTGTCGCTCGCCGGTCTCGCAGGATCGTTTCACACGGCAAGCACGTTCGCGTACAAAGACAAAGCAGGCTCGCCCGCCGTAAATATAGAGTGCGCCTTCTCGTTAAAGGGTGGTACCTTCTCGTCAGAGTTCGCCTTCTCGTTGAAGAGTTCGCCTTCTCGTTCAAGAGTTGCGCCTTCCCGTTAGCACAGTCGCGCCTTCTGTTCACCTGTAAACACTTCGGATTGCCTGGAAAGGAAGTCTCGCATCGTCGCTCTTGCCCGTCGATGCCTTTTTCCACTTGGGTAGGGGTGCCTGACCCCTGTAAGCCGTGTAAGACCATAACAGCCGAGCATCGACGACGTGGACATGGACGAGGCGGCGGTCGCAGTGCCTGTGCGTGGTATGGCGCACACTGCTTGCCCCGGGCTGTGTGCGGAATGGTTTGACAGACTGACACAGATTGACACAAGATACGAGGCAGGACCGAAAATGCGCTGGCAACGACTTGTGGCATCGAGCCAGAGTCTCTCCGCAGCAGTCTCTCCGATCAGCTCTCCGACAGTCTTTCCGAGCAGTCTTTCCGAGCGTCTTTCCGCAATTTGTCGGATAGTGCACTATATTTATATTGATTTATGCGGCCTTTCCGTCGTGTCGCGTCTGGGCGTCAGCCTCGCCGATGTCCTGTCCGTGCTGCATGCACAGGCCCGGAGTCCCCGGCACCTGCCCGATGAAAGCCTCGTGTTAACGCACCGACGCTCTTGAACACGTCAACAAACAAAAAGTGCGTTCGCTTTGTAGGAAGCATAATATCTTGAACCATCTAATGCGTTGGAATGGGCACGTGGTCGGTTACGTAACAACAGCCCAACTAGTCAGGTGCAGCCTACGAGGCGGTGGCCGCTGCCTGCGCTGTGAGTCGCTGCTGCCGCTGCGACAATGCGCAGCAGGCGCTAGTCGTCGACCCACCGTCCAGTCCCACCGTTTTATTCTACGGCCTAGCGACCGTTTTGCCCCCTTTTTGGCTGTTTCTGGCTGTTTTACGGGGCCTTAGTGCCCAACCGCCAGCGTTTCCAGCACGTTTTCGCCTTGCGCAGCGTCTGTAGCCATAGGCCAGACACAAGGCCAGGCATGGCATGTTTTCCACCCCTCCCAATCCATGTGTCCCAACCTTCCTTTGCTCCTTTGCCCACTCCTGCATCACACCCATATCTGTTCTGTTTTCATAGACTATCTTTTGACCTCCGGCCTCCGCTCTCCTCCCGACGGACCACTTTCGTCTCCAGCGAGTATTTTAATCGTCGTCCATCACCTGCAATTGCGGCTCAGCCTTGCCCGATTCCGTCTTGGTTCTTGACGTTGGCTCTTTGGTCTGGCTTGTTGGCCTTCATCTTTCCTTCACCTCTCTTCGAACCTTCACACCTTCAATCCGATTTCGATCGCGACGCCGCCCTGCACTGATCGATTCGCCAGCTCGATTCGCCCGAATACCGGCAGACTCCTCGGGGCCCAAGCGCATTGTTTCGGCGTCCGGGCCACTGCATTCTTGGCCCGTCTGTTGTCCTGCTCGGCTCTTATCTTTCGACTCCCCACCACGCCCCAGTCAAAGCCTAGTGGGCGACGCAGTTTTCGCCGTTTGCGTTTGCGTTTCGTTTCGTTTTGCTTTCGTTTCGCCTTGCACTCGCGCATCGGATTCTTACATTGCATCTTTTCACGGCCGCCTTATCGCACACGCCCAACGTACCACACTACGTTGAACGACACCACGTCACATTCCACTTTCACGCACGACGCACGACACTCGACGCACGACACTCGGCCCAGTCACGACGACGTGACCAACTTGACCGACTCGACCCGAAGATCAATCGTCCATCGATACGGCCCTACACACCACACCGTGCGCTCCTTTGAAGTGATCGGGGGAGAACAGCACACACACGCACTCTCTGATGGAAGCGGAACACCGCCCAGTCGACAGCGGCGCCCCATCCCCTGCCACCGGCAGCAGCCTCGGTGCCCACAGCGCCGCCAGCCCGACGACCGACTCCGCACCAGGGCCTGACTGCCGCCATGGCGACAAGCCCAACGCCGATGCCGATGCCGAGGCAGGGGCCATGGAAGACGCCGACGCTCTAGACAGCGACCGCCACGACACCGACGCGGCGGCCATGGACGAGCTGCAGCCGCCGTCGCTTGCCGGCTCGGCGGGCTCGGGCGACTCGGGCGACTCGACCGACCCGGCGCCCGACCTGACGCCGACGCAGCGCCCGCAGTACGAGGGCAGCCTCGACTCGCCCAACTTTGCGCCGCTCGAAGACACGCCCACGTACTCGCGCCTGCTCGCGCCGATGCGCATGCACTCGTCGGCCAACTCGGAGGACTCGATCAACGAAGACGACTTTCATAAGACAAACAGCGACTTTCTCGCCGTCCTGCACGAGCCCAGCCCGGTGCACCCGTCCAGCCGCTCGCCCGCGCGCCCCGGCAAGCAGCTCTACATATCTGTCAAGTCGCCCGGCAAGGAACGCAGTGCGTCGCGCGGCTACTTTGACGGCGAGGCGGGCGGACCGCGGCACGACGGCGTGCCCGTCAAGCTGTCGGTCGAGCCCAAGCCGCCCGCCAAGCCCAAGTCCAAGGATCCCGCCGCGGACATGGACATTTTGATGCCCAGCAACGGTCACGGTCCTGCTAAACGCCGCCCGAGCATGCGCCGCGAATCGGAAAAGTCCGACGGTAGCAACGACACGAACCCCGCGGCCGAGGACTGCGACGACTCGGGCGAAGAAAAGATCTCGGCCACGTTTGTGCCGCACAAGGACGCCGACGCCGACGCCGACGAGGACGGGCCGGTGTCGCCGACGAGCAGCCCGTCCGTGTCGGGCCTCTCTGCATCGCCCATGCCGCTGTCGGGCCTGTCGGGCCTGTCGACGCGGCCGATGCCCCGCGAGTCGTTTAACGCATGGGGCCGCAGCGGCAGCGGCAGCGCGGCGCCCGAGTCGGAGTCGTCGTCGCCCCGAAAGAGCAAGGTGCTGCCGCCCGCGTCGGACCTGTCGCCCGGCTTCGCCAGCAAGATCCGCCGCCAAATGTCGACGAGCGACCAGCAGTACAGCGCGCGCATCGCCAAGATGCCGCCCGTGTCGCCAGCGGACGCGGCGGACTCGGCCGTCATTGAGACCGACGAGGTCGTGATCCCGGAACGGCTTAAGCGGCCCATGTCGCAGTACTTTGAAGAGCCGGACCAGCTGCCCGAGCCGACACCGAAGCAGCTGTCCCACCAGATGCCCCAGATGCCGGCCGGGCCCGAATGCCAGCCGCGCGATGCTATTGAGCTCATCCCGTACAAGCACCAAGTCGGCGGCCACACGACGCTGTGGCGGTTCTCGAAGCGTGCAGTGTGCAAGCAGCTGACGAACCGCGAGAACGAATTCTACGAGCGGACCGAGCGCTGGCACCGCGACCTGCTGCCCTTTCTTCCTCGGTGCGTTTTTTTGTCTTCTCTTTTTCTTTTCGTCTGCCCTACTAACTCTCAGGTACATTGGCGTTTTGAATGTGACGTTCCACAAAAAGGCGCGTAGAAAGTCGACCATGAAGAGGGACGACGCGGGCGCGACGGAGCGCCTCCTCCTTAGCCAGGGCGACGCGAGCGCCAAGGCGTCGGACAAGGACAGCGCGCCGCCGCAGCGGCTCATCAGCCAGTCGATTCAAAACTCGCAGACACAGGTGCCGACCGTCACCTTTCTCGACAACCAGCACATTCTGCCGCGCAACCTCTTGCAGCCCAACTCGGCCAGCAACACGCCGCGTTCGAGCTACTCGGGCGCCAGCGGTCCTCCGAGCAGTGGCCACGACAACGGCGACAACAACGGCTACAGCGCCGGGTACGACGAGAGCCCGTGGCAGATGGACGACGGCACAGAGTCTGCGCCGGCGTCGGGCGCGGCCGGCCACGGCAACGGCGGCAACCTGCTGGCGCGGCCGTCGCTCGAGCACCACGCCAACAGCTGGGGTGCGACGCTGGTCAACAAGAAACTGCGCAACGAGGTGTTCAACGATGTGTTTCTGAAGCAGCCGGTGGAGGTGCAAAAGTACCAAAAGGGCAGCACTAGACGTGCGATCCCGCGCAAGACGCTGCAGAACATTTTGCGCACGTCCACGTCGGAGTCGGTGCTGACGCCGGAGCTGGCACGGCGCGGCAGCATGGAGGCGCCGGCGAACCCTGCGTCAGACCCTTCAGACCCCGTCGCCCAAGCTGCCCAGTCCACTCAGGCCGCGCCCGCGGGCACCGCTCCGAAGCGCCCCAGCAAGATGCTGGCGACGCAGAGCGAGATGGGCCCGGTGGCGCAGAGCATGCACGAGGAGGCGGTGGAGGATGAGGCGGGCAGTCCCAAGGACGTGACCGGGACTAGTGCGCCCGAGGCGCAGACGTTTGGCGACCAGCTGCGGCCGCACAACCGGCGACGGCGGTACTCGGGCACGGGTCTGCGGCGCAAGCCCAAGGACGTGTCGGAGCCGCGCGGCGACCTCAAGTACTTTGAGGGCGCGGACGAGGCGGCGTACAAGGCGGACGCGGAAGATGCGTCGACGACGGCGACGACGGCGACCAGCCGGTCGTCGTTTGCGGTGCCGACGCCGGGCACCGTGTACCAGAGCCCTTTTTCCGAGTACCCGCCAGCACGGCCGACCGAGAGCGCGGGAGAGGGCGCCGAAGAGGACATTAGCACGCACAGCACGATTGCGGCCATGGCGATTGCAAACCCGCAAAAAGGCGGGCACGGCCAAGATCTCGGCCTCGACCACGAAGGGGACAGCGCGACGACGCCGGTGCAGCGCTTGTCGAGTCCGTCTGCGTTGCGCGGCCCGTTGCGCAGCCCGATGCGCAGCCCGAACCAGCACTCGCTGAGCTACGCCAACGCCAACGGGCTCAACTACCAGCGCCCTCCGAACCCCAAGGTGGCGCAGCACTCGGACTCGCGCAGCGAGCTGTTTTTGTTGTTGGAGGACCTGACGTCGGGGATGCGGCGGCCGTGTATCATGGACCTGAAGATGGGAACGCGGCAGTACGGTGTGGAGGCGTCGAAGAAGAAGCAGCTGTCGCAGCAGCGCAAGTGTGCGAGCACGACGTCGCGCGAGCTCGGGGTGCGGATCTGCGGGATGCAGGTGTGGAACGTGGCGACGCAGTCGTACGTGGTGCACGACAAGTACTATGGGCGGCGGGTGAAGGCGGGCGAGGAGTTCAAGGGCGTGCTGCGGCAGTTTTTGTACGACGGCGCGGACAAGGCGAGCATTCTGCGGCAGATCCCGGTGATGCTGGAGAAGCTGCGGCGGCTGGAGACGATTGTGCAGCGGCTGTACAGCTACCGCTTCTACGCGGCGAGCCTGCTTGTGTTTTACGACGGCGACCAGTCGCCACGCGACGGCCGGGCGGCGGACGGCGACACGACCGGGACCGGGACCGGGGGCGAGGAGACGGCGGTGGAAGACTCGACGGACGTGACGGACGGCGGGACGGACACGGAAGAAGGCCGTGACCGAGACCGGGACCGTGACCGGGACCGGGACGAGCGTCGGCGGCGGGCGCGTCGGCGCGACAAGCGCGAGATCGACTTCAAGGTGGCAGACTTTGCCAACAGCGTGACGGCGCCGGACATGGCGGTGGGCCGGCCGTGCCCGCCGCAGCACCCGACGGACGTGGACCGGGGGTTCCTGCGGGGCCTGCAGTCGCTGCAGCGGTACCTGGTGCAGATCCAGCGCGAGGTGCGGGCGGAACTGGGACTGGCGCGCGAGCTGCGGGCGGTGCACGCGGCGTCCGACTCGGCCGACGACCTTTTGGCGCGGCCCGACGACGAGGGCGAGGTCAGCGAGTGATTTTTGTTTGGGCGCATTGGTCATACCCCTGTTGTTACGGCGTTTCTTTTTCTTTTTGTGTCTTTTTTTCCTTTTCCTTCTTCTTTTTCCTTCTTGTTTTTTTGTCTCTTGGTATCTCTAGACGGTTGTATTTTACCTATGGCGGAACGGATAAACGGAGGCTCTTGGCACGAGACGACTGGTAAGGTACGTATCTGCCAACGCTACGCGTTTTTCTTTGAAAAGAAATACCCCTAAAATGCTAGCCAAAATAGTAGCGACTGAATAGGATAGACTCTTAATATTATTGTGTGCTGTACGAGAGTTATTAGCTACTATACTTGACGGTAGTAAGCCTATACATGTATACTACAATCTCATACTACTTGACAGAACAGTGGGTTTAAAATTGTACTTTGTTAGGCGTCCTTGGTGTATACTAGCAGTGTTCGGACACTTATAGGGCGCGACTACCTGTATTACAGCACGGTGGCCGAATATACGTTACTGGACTAGAGTCATGCAACAATCTCAACTGTACAAAAACGACCTGGACTCACGCAATCATCTTGACTACAATAACGACCTGGACTCATGCAATAATCTCAACTATACAAAAACGACCTGGACTGTCAATCATCTTGACTACAATAACGACCTGGACTCATGCAATATCTTGACTACAATAACGACCTGGACTCATGCAATAATCTTGACAAAGTAACGCAGTCTAACTAGAAACGCCTAGAGACAAGCAACTAGACGGCGCTGTAGCCGCCACGGCTGCCACTGCCCTGCAGCGTGTTGACGACGACACGGACCCAGTCCTGCAGCAGGTATGGCACGTCACGCAGCGTGTCGCCATGGGGCACAAGGTCCCAGCCACGTGCGCCGTAGCGGTTGTAGTTGAGCCACGAGCCAAAGATGAGGTACGTCGCGGTGCCGAGAAAGACGAGGATGACGAACCAGGTAAAGAACCCCCAGTGCGTGCGTGCATCGGCCGCTCGTTCGCAGGCGTGCTTGGTGTGCCACGTGAGACGCAGCGTACCGGTCTGGCCGCCATCGTCGTGGACTTCGTAGCCGCCAAAGACGAGCGCGGGCTCAGTGTCCGTCGTCAGCTGCTTCTCGCCGGCCTCGGTCGTCGCAGTCGTCGAGTTGGCAGGCCCGCCATTCGGATCGTAGGCGTCGTCACGCCACTCGCCCTCGGTTCCGTCGCGGTCGGGATCGCACACCATTTCGACAACGACACGCTGGTCCTGGCGGTCGGCGGCGGGCCCGTCGAGGGGGTACCGGCCGCCACGCAGCGTGATCCGCAGTCCCTCACGGTCGTGGTCGCCCTCTTTGGCGAGCAGCGCGTACGACGCGTCGAGCGGCCGTCCGCCCTGGTTCTCGAGCTGGCCGGCGAGGGGGATGACCTGCCCGATGCCCGTGCTGCCGTCGCCCGCCCGCCAGCGCCGGATCGCACACGCCCAGCTGCCATTGGGACACTCCTCGCCCTTGGGCACGTCGCCGCGTCGCTTGAGCGGGCCGCACAGGTCGAGCGTGTACGTCGTGTTCTGGTCCGTCGGCGGCGTGTGCTGCGTCGTCACGACACTGTGTGGTCCACGCAGCGCGCCAAAGTCGAACCGCACGCCGTCTGCGACGATGTGGTCGCACGCCAGCATCGCCGCCGCCGGTGTTGCCGCGGCGAGTGCAAGCGTCAAGACCGACTTCATCTCGGTCAAAGTGGCAAGAGCCGTTGATGCGTCCAGACTCGGATCAATTGGATCGTGCTGTATTGTCGTCGGTCGTCGATGCCTCGGTCGTGATGCCGTGATACCGTGATGCCGTGATGCCGTCGCAATCGTGATGCCTGATGCCGTCGTGATGCCGTCGTGATGCTGCCGATGGGCTCGAGCGATGCTCTGCATGGATCTTGCGAGGCGAGGGCTGAGCTGCCAGGAGTGGGTCCGCCCCTGTTGCCTTGGACCAGCGTCATAGATCCACATGTCACGTGACAGAATGCATTTTTCAGTATTACGATGGAAAAGACTTAATTATACTAGATTACAGAGAGGCAAGGTGGACAGAAACGGGGCCAACGAGATGGCGAGATTCAAGATTACCAGATTACGACTGGCTGGCGAGGTAGTTTGCGGCCTGGTTGTTAGTAGAGTTCAAGTTCAAGTTCAGACCATCAAAGACGTACCAGTTCCAGGTTGTAGTCGTGCTTCTCGAGCGCGCCCAGTGCTGCTGCGCGCGAGTAGCCCATGGACGTCAGCCGCTGCAGCGTCGGGTCGTCGGGCGTCGCCGGTTCTGTGGGGGCAGTTGTAGGAGCAGGAGCAGTGGCAGGAGCGGTCGAAGATGTCGCTGCAGCCGGAACTGTCGCCGCCGCCGCCGCCGCCTTGTCGTCACCGAGCGAAAACCAGTCGGTGCTGTCGTTGCCTGCCTTTGCCGTGCTTGCACCTAGCCCGCCAAAGTCGAAGCCGGTGTCAAACGGCCCGGCCTTGCCTGCTGGCGAGCTCAGCGTCGACGGAAACTCGCCCAGCGCCGACCGGCTGACATTGGCAAACTCGTCGTCGCCCGATGCCTCGTGTGCTTCCTCGAGACCTGCAAAGTCGTCGTCGGGGTCGTCCAACGAACTGTCAAACGCCACCATCGGCGCCGTCGATGTTGTCGTTGTCGTCGCTGCTGCTTCCGGCGCCGGCGCGTTGAAAATGTCGTCCATGTTGCTCGTCGTCTCGACCGCCGGCAGCATCGGCGTGCTGGCGCCGCTTTTAGCCGACGCCGACGCCCCGGCTGCCAGCGTCGGCGCATTCACCTCGGCCGCCGTCGACTGGAAACTGCCCTTGGCGCTCGGCGGCGATGCCGGTGCAAAGTCGTCGTCAAAGCCCTGGTCGCTGTCCGAGTCCGAGTCGTCCTGTGCCAGCTCTGTAATCGGCGGGAACTCTGCGTTGAACGATGCAAACTGGTCCGGTGCACTGACGCCTGCCGACGGTGCGCTGACGCCGGCCGACGTGCCCGATGCAGGCGACTTGATCTCAAACGCATCGTCGAACCCGCCCGCTGGCTCGGCCCGAGCCGCCTTGAAGCTCGCAAACGCAGACTCAAAGTCTTCCTTGGCCTTGACCTTGTCCGTCTCGTCCAGCGTCGTAAACGGGTCCGAGATGCTGTCGTTTTTGCCGTGCGACCACGCCGATGTCGCCGTCTCGGTCGTTGCAGCTGCCACCGTCGCAGCAGCCGGCACGACAAAGCTCAAGTCGGTCGCCGTCGCCGCCTTGACCTCGGCCGCCGGCTTCGCCTCCGGCTTCGCCTCGGCCGCTGCATCAAACGTCGGCTGGCGGCTCACGGCCGGTGTCTGCTCCGACGTAGGCGCCGTCACGGCCGAAAACGACGACGAGCTCGACTGTCCGGTAAACTGCGGCTTGACGCTCGCCGGGATCGCCGTGTGCGACAGTGCCGGCGACGCCGCAGCCGACGTACCGGCGCCCGGCCCAAACATGTCGTCAAACGACTTGTCCGCAAACGCCTTGCCGGCCGCCGGTGCCGGTGCCGGTGCCGATCCCGGACCCGGTGCCGGCGTCGTACTCGGGCTCGGGCCGTTAAACACCCCCATAATGTCCGAGCTGCCGGTCCGCCGGAAAAACGGGTTCTTGCCCGACGCCGACGCCACCGACGGGCTGCCCGAGGCGGCCGTGTCGGTGGCCGACACGGCCGACACGGCCGACACGACACTCGCGCTCTGAATCTGCCGCGCCAGGTCCTGCGTCTCGCGCGTCAGATCCGCGCTCTCCGTCCTCAGCTTGTCGCGGTCCGCTTCGGCCAGCGACAGCTGCTTCCGGTTAATGGCCACAATGCCCTTTTGCTGCCGCGCCTCCGACTTGAGCTTCTCCACCGCCGGCCGCAGCGTCGCCAGCTCCGTCGTCACCACCTGCAGACGCTCCTTTAGCTGCGCATTCTCCGCCTGGTCCGCCTGCAGCTGCGCCAGCACCGTCTGCTGCTGTCCGGCCAGGTCGCGCTGCTGCGCCTCCGCCGCCGCCACCTCGGCCTGCACCTTGATCGTCTCGGCCTTGGCCACCTTGAGCTGCTCCTCCAGCGCACGCACGTCGCGCGCCTCCTTCTCGTACAGCGCCCGCAATTGCGCCAGCCGCTGCTCAAAGTTTCTCTTTTGCGTCGTCGTCTGGCCCAGCTCCGCCTGCAGGTTGCCCCGGTTCGTCGACGTCTCCTGCACGTGCTTGGACAGCGACCCGATCTGGTTCGACAGGTTCGCCAGCTCCGCCGTGTCGCTCGACAGGCTCCGGCTCGCCTCGCCGTCGTCGGCGCTCAACAAGTCGCCCGGCACGGACGACGGCACGGACGACGGAACCGGGGGGACCGGCGGCGTGCTGAACCCGGCATTCTGCGGCGGCGTCGCCACCGCTCGTGCGCCCATTGCCGCCGGCGCCGAGCTGCTCGACTCGCCCGTCACCTGCGTCGTCAACGTCCGCCCAAAGGCCGACGACGGCACAAACGGCTTGAATGCCGACGTGCCGACCCGCGTCGGCGAGCTCGGCGTGCTGCCCGAGAACGGGTCCGCCGTCGTCGTTGTCGTCGTCGTCGGGCCCGTCGGCATCGCCGTCAGCGCCGGTGTCGAGCTAATGGGGCCCGCGTCAAGCCCAAACAGGTCGTCCATGGCCGACTTGACCTTGGGCACCGGCACCGGCACCGGCGCGGCCACCGGGCTCGTCGGTCGCTGCTGCGGCACGGCGACGGCACTGCGCATGCTTGGCGGAATCAGGTTGGGCGGCAGCTTGTCGGGCAGCGGGCCCTTGTTCTGGCGCTGCAGCTGGATAAGGTGCAGCGCCACGGCAAACGTGTCGCTCGTCAGCTGGCCCTCGGAGTTGATGTCGGCCAGGTCCCAAATCTGCGCCAGAATGTTGTCGTCCAGGCCCGACCGCTGCAGGAACGGAACGACCGTGTCGCCGGCCACCACGCCCTTGTTGTCCTTGTCGAGGCCGCGGAACACGCCGTCCATCCGCTGCTTTTCCGACGGCGTAATGGCCCACTCGGGGCCCGTCGTCGGTGCCGGTGCCGGTGCCGGTGCCAGTGCCGCCGCCCGGCCAAGTGGGCTGTTGGAAAAGTTGGGCGGCGCAGGCCGCATGCCCGTCGTCTGGCGACCCATGGCCGGCGGCGGAGGTGCAATGCCGCCCATGCCAAACGATGCACCGAGCGGGCTCTTTTGTAGGGGGCCGGGACTCGAGGGACTGGCCATGCCGGCCACGGGACCAGGGGCCACGCCCGACGCGCCACGGCTGGCTGCGTCGTACAGGGCAGCCGGCAGGACCGCAGGCACACCACGCATGGCGCCCGACTTGACCGACGTCAGCAGGTGCATGGCAATGATGAATTCCGTCTGCACGAGCGCGCCGCGCTGCTCCGTGTCGGCCAGCTGCCAGATGCGTCCGAGAATGTCGATGCCGAGGCCCGACTTTTCAAAAATGCGCTTCGACGCCTCGCCCGAAAGCACCGCCGCGCCGTTCGTCTGGTCCTGGAACACGCGTGCATACTGCGCCGCGCGGTCGAGTGGCAGCGGCGGAACACGCACACCGGTCGCGCCCGTGCCTTGGGGGACCAGAGGCGGTGCACCGACACCGGCACCAACGGGCGTGCCCGTGCCTTGTGCCGAGAGCGGACCCTGGACGGGCGCGACGTAGGGTGTGACGGTGACGCCGTCGAAACGCGGGATCGGGCCGGGCGAGAATGCCAGCGCCGACGTCGGTTCCTTGCCCGCCTGAGCGTGGCCAATCAGTCGAAGGGCCACCGTGAAACCCGCCGCCGTCAGAAAGCCTCGGTTTTCGCTGTCGGCGATTTGCCAAATCTAAACGTCAGTCGCGTCACGGGTCACTGTCATGCAAACCAAATGCACGCACCTCGCCGAGGAGCCGCGAGTTGAGTCGGGTCTTTTCAAAGTACTTGACGGCAACCTCGCCCATGACGATGCCGACCTTGTCGGGGTCGGCCTGCTGGAAGAGCTGGCCGTAGACATGTCTCTCTTCGGGCGAGAGGTTGAGGCCTGGACGTTAGTGTCTGCATAGTACATGCCACCGTGTCGGGCACGTACCGTCGCCGGAGTCGCCGGGAGCCATGGTCGAAAGGGGGCTGTCGATCTCGCCGTCTCGTCGTCGAGTCGTATCGGTATCGGGCGTGGTGCCGTCGCGATCAGCGGTGTCGGTGTCGGTGTCGAATCGGGTGAAGCAACAGGCCCCGATGCAATGCAGTGCAGGTGACGGTTGGTGATGATGCGCACGGCGTTCGGGATCGGTGCAGATGCAAAGAGGAGAACAGCGCAGAGCACAGAGTACAGAGTACAGAGCGAGAATACGATGACGGGAAAGTGGCCAGTGAGGTGCTGGGCCTGGGCGCCGAGCTAGGCGGCTAGGCGGGCGTTGGGAGCAACCTTGGGGGGGCTGGGGGGCCGTTAGCGCTCGTTTTACGGGGGCTGTCTTGGTCCCAAGCTGCGCCTGCCTAGCCTAGCAGCAGAGTAGTAAAATGGCAGTAGCGCCCGCTGCACCTACCCGCTCCTGCCGCCCGGCTGCGCAAAATCCCAATCATTGGAACGACGCAATCACAATGGTTGTGCATGCAACAATGCAGCACGATCTGCCTGATCGCAGTGGCGGGTACCGGGCTCGCAGCAGGCCGGTCGTCGCTAGCGCTGCGGCCCCGTAAATGTACTGTCAATGTCACAGCGAGACCGACAAGACCAAAAGGGAATGCGCCCAGCGATTCTCCAGTAAAAGGAGACAATACGAGCAAGGAAGTATCGATGGTCGCGGGATGGTGGTCGCTTCCGCGTGTCGTGTTGCTCTTTCCGCAGTCAGACTTGAGCGGCAGGAGCACCTGGCTACGACGGTAGGAGTGATGCGCGCTGCTCGGTAATGAGAAAGTGTGATGAGCGGCCCAGCGCACTTTCCCAAGCAAGCGCACCGACCAGACGCCAGTCCTTGCTGTCGTTTAGTTTAGGGTGCCTTTACTGTCGTTAGGGCGTACCATTGGCAGGAGTCTGGCGGTCACGAAATAAAGCTTCAATGAGGTTGTCGTCGCGAAAGGATGCAGTCCCTAGGACAAGGCTGTCGACGTGCTCACAAGACCCTGCAAGCCACACGTAGATTGGCCCAATAGAACCCCACGGTGACTGCCGACTACGCCTGCAATCAGCAAGAGCCAGTCAATATGTGGTTACACCGCGTCGTCTGACCGTCCCAACGCAAAACCGTCCAAATGACATTCACATGAAAAAAGGTAAATATTAAAAAAGAGGCGAGAAATAGTTGTCGACGGCTGGCCGCCACTGCCAATCTGATTGTATCTCTCAGTCTCTTCACCATTACGAACAAGTTGTATAAGAACCAAAAGACGAAAAAGGAGTATAAAGAGTAGAACATGTAGACATGTAGACAAGTCGCCGCTTCATCCGCTTGCAAAAAACAAAGACGTCGACCTGCCCCGCGACCGCAACGCAACGACGAACAACTGGACTGGCCGTGCTTCGTGCTGCGTCGTCGTGCTGGCCGCCGTCTAGTACTCGGCCTCGAGACCGTCGTCGGCCTCGAGCGAGTCGGTGGCCACCTCCTCGTAGTCGCGCTCCAGGGCCGCCAGGTCCTCGCGGGCCTCGGAGAACTCGCCCTCCTCCATGCCCTCGCCGACGTACCAGTGGACAAAGGCGCGCTTCGAGTACATGAGATCAAACTTGCTCGACAGGGCCGACCAGGCCTCGGCAATCGCCGTCGTGTTGGAAAGCATGCACCTGCATTGTTAGAAACAGAAATTGAAACAGAAAAAAGTACGTACACGGCGCGGTCGACGCCGGCAAGGTCGCCGTTGGGAACCTGCTGGGGCGGCTGGAAGCAGATACCGAGCTTGAAGCCGGTCGGGCACCAGTCGACAAACTGGATGGTGCGCTTGGTCTTGAGCGTGGCGACGGCGGCGTGGGTGTCCTTGGGGACGACGTCGCCGCGGTACAGCAGGCAGGTCGCCATGTACTTGCCGTTGCGCGGGTCGCACTTGACCATCTGGTTGTTGGGCTCGAAGCAGGACATGGTCATCTCCATGACCGAGTTCGACTCGTGCGCGGCCTTGGCCGCCGAGACGACCGGGGCGTAGGCGACCAGGGGAAAGTGGATGCGGGGGTAGGGCACCAGGTTGGTCTGGAACTCGTTCAGGTCGACGTTGAGCGAGCCGTCGAAGCGGAGCGAGGCGGTGATGGACGAGACGACCTGTGCAATCAGGCGGTTCAGGTTCTCGTAGTTGGGGCGCTCCAGGCCGAGGTTGCGGCGGCAAATGTCGTAAATGGCCTCGTTGTCGACCATGAAGGAGCAGTCGGCGTGCTCGAGCGTGGTGTGCGTCGTCAGGATCGAGTTGTACGGCTCGACGACCGACGTGGCCGTCTGGGGAGCGGGGTACACGCAAAACTCGAGCTTGGACTTCTTGCCAAAGTCGACCGACAGACGCTCCATCAGGAGGGCGCCGAAGCCGGACCCGGTACCGCCGCCAAACGAGTGGAAGACGAGGAAGCCCTGGAGACCGGCGCAGCCGTCGGCGACGCGGCGGACCTTGTCGAGGACCTGGTCGATGAGCTCCTTGCCGACGGTGTAGTGGCCACGGGCGTAGTTGTTGGAGGCGTCCTCCTTGCCGGTGATCATCTGCTCGGGGTGGAACAGGTTGCGGTAGGTGCCGGTGCGGACCTCGTCGACGACATTGGGCTCGAGATCGCAGTAGATAGTGCGAGGCACGTACTTGCCATTGCCTGGGGTGTCAGTTGCCGAGATTTATAGTTTTGGACGGACGTACCAGTCTCCGTGAAAAAGGTGCTGAAGCCGTGGTCAGGGTCGGCCGCCTTGCGCTCCTCGGTCAGGAAACCATCGGGCTGATTGTTAGCAAGGGCAATCACGAAGAGAGCGAGCAAAGCGTACCTGGATACCGTGCTCAAGGCAGTACAGCTGTCATGTCAGTATGCGTCTTTGAAGCGGTCACCACGGACTCACCTCCCAGCAGGAGTTGGCAATCTGGCAACCGGCCTGGCCGACTATAAGCGTTAGTAAAGATTCTCGAATCAGTATAGAAAGGCGGTCTGGTGACTGGTCGAGGCAGTGAACAGCGGCAGACGCGTCGGAATGGCGTGTCGGAATGGCATTGACATTCGAACCGGGTCGAGTAAGGCCGGCCGAGCGTGCAAGCGCCGGTCACGATGCTTGGCCGAGCAGACTCCGCCAACGGCCATGACGACGATGGCTAAGGAGGACGAAAGACGGAACAGGGGCAAACAGGGGCATGTGCACGGTCGGGCGAGGACGATAACATCGGCAGTGAAGGCAGCGAGGAGCGGACGACGTACCGTTGATGCTGATAATCTCACGCATTTTGTTGAATGTGTCGAAAGTGAGGTGGAAGGAGGATGCGGTCGAGAGTGTGAGGTGTACAGGTCTGGGTTTTCACGGTGCAGGACAGAGCGGTGGACGGTACTTGGGATTTCTGTTTCTGGCCTCCGGCTCCTGTATTTTTTAGTTTAAAATGCGGTCACTTTTAATTGATTTATTGTGGTCCCCTTTATTAAAATTTGTTGTGTTGTGCTCAACCACTTTGGGCGTCCAAATTCCGGACGGGGAAGGAGCGATGGGGGGAAGAGGGGAAGATCCGTCATCTGGTCGTCCCTTGTTATCGCCTAATATTACAGTACATTTCTTGTGCGGTGAAGACGCAACACCGCCACGCACGTCTGCTGATTTCAAAAGAGGCGGTCGGGCATCAGGGGATCAACAAAAGATACCTGAGGCCCGGTGGGGTTGCTTTCAAATCAGGTTGCCTACTTGCATTGACAGGGCCTACAGTGTCTATTTTACACGCTGGCACTGCTGCCAGACCGCTGAAATTGCTGTGGAGGGACATCACGACGAATTGCGGGCCGGCAGGCGCGTCTGTGCGTGCTGGCGAGAAGGAGCGAAAAGGGGCAGAGGGGTCAGGAGCTGCTGGAGCTACGAGTGGCCCGTGCGCGTCTTCCACGGCAGAACGCGCTGCGACGCGCGAGTAAACAATGGCGCCCACACCGCCTTCTTGTTTATATTTACTTTCGGAAGTGGGGTAGCACGACCATAGCTCTTTGTTCACGTCGTGTCATGTAATAAAGTGGGAAATGACACAAACTAACAGTCAATTATTAGCCGCAACGCCTAGATGCTCAGAACGAAATATACGAAAATGAGACGAAAAGACGAAAGAGACAAAGAGACAGACGAAAGCTAGAGGTAGAGCGACTGGGCGGCGACGATGCCACGCTTAATCTTTTCGAGGCTGGCCTCGAATTTCTTGGTAATGTCCTCGCTGCCCATGACCTTGCCGGCCTCGGCCATTTGGCGGAGCAGCTCCTCGAGGCGACGAAAAAGGCGGACGAGGGAGCCCTCGTAGGCATTGGTCATTTTGCAAATCTCGGCAAACGAGGCGCCCTTGGCCCAGGCAAACACAGTCTCCATGAGCTGCCACTTGAGGCTGGCGACGTACTCCTCCTCGTTGACGTCGAGCTTGCTCTCCTGGCTGACGCGCGCGACAATCCTGGCCTGTGCCTTGATTTCGCGCAGCGGCTTGGCCAGGTCCTCCTTGAGATCGGGGGCCTCGACCTTTTCGTCAAAGAGGAAACAGGTCATGACGGACGCGACGATTTCGGGCGACAGGTCGTTGAAGAAGCGGTTAAAGAGCAGCTCCGACAGCAGCAGCTCGTGTCCCTCGGTCGACGAGATCTGGCACGCGACGCGCGCCTTGAGCTGCACGACGTCCTCGTCGTTGATGAAACCGAGCCGACGCAGCACCGTCTTGCGCGACTTGAGCTCGTCGAGCTGCGCGATGCTGTGTGCTTGGGCAATCGCCTTCTTCTTCTCCTTGATCTGCTCGCCGAGCGCCGTCTTGTGGTGGTACTTGTCCCACAGTTCCGGCAGAATGGGCGACCCGTGCAGCGGGTTCGCCAGCAGCTTCGACTCGAGCATCTCAATCTTGCGAATCAACTTCTTGAAACTGTCGTCGGCAATCTTCATATTCTCAATCGGGTCGAGCGTCGGGATGCCGTCGGGGAAGCGACGCTGCACCTCGCGGATGACCTTGCCCGTCCGGTCCTTGCCCGGTCGCTTGGCCACGTTGTCGGGCATAAAGACACGCAGCTTGCTCATGGCCACGACGCACGACAACAGGCACGGCACAATCTCGACCCGGGCGTCTGCCAGACGTTCCTTGTCCTTGTCTGCGTCGTCGACGTCAGTCTCGCCGCCACCCCCCCACGGCACGGCGCCGGGCGCCATGACGCCCATGGGAAACCCTGGGGCAATGCTCTGCGCGCTCTTGCTGTCGGAAATGTAGAGCGCGACGTCGACGGCGTACGATTCCTGTGGCGTCGGCTCGGCCTCGCCACGCTTGGGCGCACGGCGCTGCGAGACGCTGACGACGGCCCCCCAGCCGTAGTCGTCGCCGGCGGGCGTCTTGATGTGGACGAGTCGGCCGGGCTGGAGAAAGGGCAGGCAGTAGTTTGGGTGCTGGAGGACGACGACCATGTCCTTGCGGTACTCCTCGATGAGCTGGCGCAGCTTGTAGTACTCCTTGACCGTGTTCTCGTCGGGGATGATGGTGCTGTCGCGTTCGCGCTGCAGGGCCAGCATGGCCTTTTCCAGGGCCGGCACGTTGGACGCGTTTTGGAACTGGTAGAAGCAGCGCTCGAGCATGTACTCGGGCGACACCGTCTCGATGCGCTGCAGGTTGAGAATCATGTTGTAGCCGAGGTGGAAGGCCGAGTTGAGACGGTCCTGCTTGCCGGCGACAATGCCACGCGCCGTCTCGGGCTCGAGCTTGTCGTCGACCATCATGATGACGATGCCTCGGTCGTCGAGACCGCGACGGCCGGCCCGGCCCGACATTTGAATGTACTCGGACGACGTCAGCGGACGCATCGAGACGCCGTCAAACTTGGTGACCTGCGTGAAGACGACGGTGCGCGCCGGCATGTTGAGGCCAATGGAAAAGGTCTCGGTGGCAAAGAGGACCTTGATCAGGTTCTCCTGGAACAAGATTTCGACAATCTCCTTGAGAATGGGCAGCAGGCCCGAGTGGTGCACGCCAATGCCCTTGCGCAGCAGCGGCAAGAGGTGCGTAATCTGCGAAAGCTCGCGGTCGGCCTCGGACAGCGTGTCAATGGCATTCTCAAAGACGCGCGTGACGAGTGCCTGCTCCGAGTCGTTGTTGAAGTTCATGCCCGAGATCTTGAGCGCCAGCATCTCGCACTCGCGCTTGCTAAAGTTGAAGACGATGACGGGATGAAAGTTCTTCTTCATAATCATCCGGATAATCTTGTAAATGTCCGACGTCGCCTCGTTGCCGCCGCCCTTGCCCGGCTTCTTGTTCTTGCCCGTGCCACGCTGCTTTGCGTTCGGGTCGGCCGGGTCCGCGCCCCGGCTCTGCTCCACCAGCGCCATCGCCTTGTTGAAGTTGGCCTCCTTGAAGACACCGCGCTCGTCGACGACCAGCAGAATGCCATCGCCGCCCGCCGGGAAGCAGTAGTTTTGCAGTGGCGTCGGCCGGAAGTCGGTGTACACGACGTGGCACGCCTGCCGGTGGATCTTGGCAATCCACTCGGCAAACTGAAAGGCGTTGGGGATGGTGGCCGACAGGAAAACGTAGCGCACCTTGTCGGGCAGCAGGATAATGGTCTCCTCCCAGACGACGCCACGGCTCTTGTCACGCATGTAGTGGATCTCGTCAAAGACGACCCAGGCGACCTCGCGCATAATCTCGGAGCCGCGGTACAGCATCGACCGCAAGATCTCCGTCGTCATGACCAGGCAGCTGGCCGTCGGGTTGATGGTAATGTCGCCCGTCATCAGGCCGACGTCGCCAAACTCGGCCTGGAAATCGCGAAACTTTTGGTTGCTCAACGCCTTGATCGGGCTCGTGTAAATGACGCGCTGGTTGCGCTTGAAACACTGGGCAATCGCGTACTCGGCCACCACCGTCTTGCCGGCGCTCGTGTGGGCCGATACCAGCACGCTCTCCTCGCGCTCAATCGACGCAATCGACAGGCTCTGGAACGGGTCCAGCGCAAACGGGTACGTCCGGGCCGGGTCCGCCGGTGTCTTGTGCTCCGACAGCGGAATGTACTCGTAGTTGAGGTCCGGCGGCAGCGCCACCTGGTGCTGGATGTTGTGCGACAGAACGAGCGACTGTGCCTCGGCGTCCTTGACCGCCGAGAAACCTGCCGCCGTCGCCAGCTCCCGCGACTCGGCCGTCTCAAACGCGTCCGTCAGGACCGGTTGAGCGTCTTTTTCGTCTTTCTTGCGACGCTTGGACGTGTCGTCATCTGCGTGGCCGTCGTCGTCGGCGTCCTCGGGCGACGACACGTCGGCGTCGTTGCTGGCCTCGTCGGGCGCGTCGGGCGCGTGTGCACTCGTCTTGACCGTTTTGGAGGCCAACGCAGTCGCCTGGCCATCGGCCTTGCGTTTCCGGCTGGCGTCCGCCGACGCATCGGGTGCACCGGCAGCGGCCCCCGGGTTGTCAAACGAGTCAAACAGGTCGTCGACGTCCATGGTGGCGGTTTGTCGTCCACGCAGTCCGCAGTCCGCTCGGCGGTCGGTTGGCCCAGACAGGGCGTGGCGCGCGTGGAGCGCAGAAGACAATCGCAGTGCAGACGACAATCGCAGTGTGCGAGCGTCGTGGGTCGTGATCGAATCGGCAACCCGTGCCAGGTCAACGTCGAGGTGTCGAAGCAGGGTTCGATTGCACGGCAGAAAAAAAGAGCAACAAAAGCAGATGTAAATAGTGGGGCGTCTCGTTCTGCCAGCGCAGGCGGTCAGCCAATGTCATGTGATGTGTCATGTGCAGTGCGGGAAAACGGGCCTCACGCCACCAGTCAGAGCAGACACATTATCGTCGAAAAACACTCTTGTTCACCATCACCACCACACCACCACACCATCACCAAAGGTTGGTACCGCTTGCCCTGGAGATCGCACATCGACTGTCTGATCAGCTCGCGGATCGACTGTCTGATCAACTGTCGACGCCATCCCATCGCCGACGACACGCTAACTTTCAGATGCTTTCGCGCGCTGCTGTCCGCACGTCGCAGGCCGCTGGCCGCCGTGCCTTCCACTCGACCCCCCGTCGCATGACGTCGCCCTACCACTACACCGAGGGCCCGTACTCGAACCTGCCCTTTAACCCGCACGCCAAGTGGTTCGGCGTCGCCTACTGGACCGCCATGGCCGGTTTCTTCTTTGCCCCGGCCGGCATTGCCGGTGAGTTGTCTGTCCAGTCGTGTCGTTGTCGTTCCCGCTAACAGCCCAGTGTACCAGACGTACAAGCCGAAATAAGCGGCTCGCCCTCGGCCTGTCGAGCACTGGACGAGCACTGTCAGTCCTCATTGTCGGTCAGCATTGTCGGTCAGGTCCTGTACAGTGTCCATGTATTGCTAGCTCAATATCACATTTTGAGCGCAGACGACGTGACGTTCAGTGACGTGCAGATGTCAACAGTTCGCCAGTGACGTGCAGAGCGAAGCCAGTGAAACGTAAAGCAGAGTCACACCGTCATGTAGGGCAAGTCAATCGAAGCCAATCGACCGGATACACTCGACAACGTCTTCAAAGACACAAGAGCATGATTCATAATATTGGATTCAAGCGTTGTAAATATAGTATCAGATACAGCGTGTAGTTTACAGCGCTGTAGTTCAAATATAGTGCTGTAGTTTCAGCAAATTTCAGCGCTGTAGTTCAAATATAGCGCTTAGTTCACAGCGCTGTAGTTCAAATATAGCGCTTAGTTCACAGCGCTGTAGTTCGATACAGCACTGTAGTTCACAGCGCTTAACAGCGCTGTAGTGATACTGATTACACGCGAAACGACGTGTTCCCGAGGTTGCCGGTGACGGTCGAGGCCCAGGAACCGCCGTGCCAGTTGACATCGTCGGGATCAAAGTCGCCAGTGGTGTCGGCGTTGTGGTACTTTTGGTTGCGCAGCAGGCCGTGGAGGAACGAGACGCTAAACTCCTCGTCGTCGTCGCTCATGTCCCAGCGCAGGACGAGCGCGTTGTAGGCGGTAAAGACCATTTCGGGCGAGCTGCAGCGGTGAAAGGCGCGCAGCATCCACATGAGCATCCAGCGGCTGACGTAGAGCCCGTCGACCTTGTCGTCGAGCGCGTCGAGCAGGGCGCGCCAGATGCGGCGCAGCCGCTCCTCGTTCCAGTCGGTGCCGGTGCCGGCGCGGCCGCCGTGGATGGCAAAGCCCTTGAAGAGCGAGAGGAAGATGGTGCCGTGCAGCGGGATGCGCAGCAGGTGCATGTCGTTGAGATAGCGCATGACGCGCCCGAGGTCGCCGACGCGGACGGCGTGGTGGTTGATGAGCAGCCGAAAGGTGTACAGGTTGGGCTGCGTCGGCACGAGGTACTGGTACACGGCACGCAGCCGCGGGCGCTTGCGGCCGACGCGCGCCAGCATCATCAGCACGTGGGCCATCATCTTGTGGCTCGCAAAGTTGGGCGTCTCGGCACCGGCCACGAGCGTGCCCTGCATCGCGTCGGGCCACGTGTACAGATCGTGCCCGGAAGGTGCGATGCCGGTACCTTCCTCGGACGCGCGGGCCTTGAAATCCGGCAGGCGCGACTGGTCGCGCTCGCGACGGAGTCGTTCAATGTACTTGTCCATCATGCGCGTGTAGACGCGGTGCGCGGCGTGCTCCTCGCCGCAGCGGAGGAAACCGGCAATGACGCAGCTGAGGACGACGACGTCGACCATTTCGCCGGCGAGCACGGTCTCGCGGTACGCGGCGCGCACGCCGTCGGCGTCCATCTTGAGGCCGAAGAAGTGGATGAGGCTGACGCTGTGGTAGCGGTTAAAGGCGATGCCGCGGCGCTCCATTTCGCCGTAGAGCATCTCGGCGAGCTGGAAGTTGCCGGCCTTGCTGGCGACGTCAAAGAGAATGTTAAAGGTGACGGCGTTGGCGCGCAGGCCGACGTCGCGCTCCATCTCGCGCCACAGGTGCATGGCGGCGTCCATCTGGGGCGCACGCGTCTCGCCGACGTACCGGCTCGCAAACGACATGGCCGCGTTCCACTCGGCACGCCACAGCGCGAACCCGCAGTCCTTGACGTCCGCCACCGCCGCAAAGTACCGCAGCATCGCCTCCGTGTCCTTCTTCTCGACCATGCCGAGTGCCTTGAGCAGGCGGTGCCGCAGCGTAAAGGGCAGCGAGGCCATGCGCAGCCCGGGCAGCCGCAGGTACTGCCGGTACACCGCGTCCGCGCTCGTCTTGTTCGGGTTGCGCAGACGCCGCCACACGAGCGCGTTCAAGTCGTGCACCGTCGCCTGGACATGTGGGTCCTGGCTCTCGAGGTCCTTCCATGTCGGGTACTCGGCGGTCGTGCCTGCCTCCATCACGCAGATCTCGGGCACGCTCGGGCGCGCGTAGCGGCGCATGTACGGGTCGTGCAGGAATTCGAGGTGGTCGTTGACCGTTTCGCCGTCCTCGGGCGGGTCGACAAGCGCCAGCAGTTCCTCCTGGCTCTGCATCGGCCCGTGCTGCTTCCAGAAGTGGGGGGGGAGCTGGTGGTCGTGGTCGTCGTGGTGGTCGTTTGTTCGTTTTCGGCAGGTGTCGTTTAAGTCACGTGACTCGTTGGTCTCGTCGTGGTCGTGGTCGTGATCGGAGGCCGGGGCCGGCCGTGCCTGGGCGGTCGAGAAAGACCGTGACAAGCGGACGTGTCGTGGGTCGAGGCGGGCCGCCACAAGTGCAGTCTTTCGTGTGTCTGTCCGGTCTGTCCGTTCTGTCCGTTCTGTCCGGTCTGTCCGGTCACCTGTCGAGGTCCGGGCCGAACTGCGGTTGCTCGCGTGTCGGCTGCTGCTGCTGCTGCTCCACGCCGGACACAGGAACGGCAGCAGTGTCCCCGAGGCCGGGTCGGGCGCAGACACCCAGGGCCCAGCAGGCACGCGTCTAGGCCGAGATGGTGCTCCAAACAAGGCCGACGAGCCCCGAGCCAGAGACAGGCCAGAGGCCAGCACGGCGCCGCAGGCCGGCCGGTCGAGGCGGCAGGGTGGTTTCATGGGCGGGCCGGCATGTCGCGCGAGGCGTGACCGAGCCACCGGAGGCGTCGAAGCGAGACGCGAAAACGAAAAGTGTCAGACGCGAAAAGGAGGCAAACAAAAGAAGCAGTCGTGCTTGCCTTCCGGCGCGGTGTCGCCTCGATTGGGAAGGCGAGCAAACTGAAAATATGGGGGGCAGCTGCTATCTTATCGGTCAGCAGGTTGCAGTAGTTTTACAGCGGGCGGCTCAGTGGTTATAGCGACCGGCGAGTGGTTATAGCGGACCTGCGAGTGGTTATAGCGACCGGCGCCCTTATAGTGGTTCAGACGCCAATTGGCCTATAGGCTTTTATGGGGCCTGACCAGAAATTGCACATCACGAAGACGACGACGACAGACGACGAGACGACGAGACAAGCCACGACGACAGACCCGACAGACCGACACACGACACACGACACACACACGCCGAGCCCATACTCGCCACCATGGTCCGCCAAATCCGGGCGGCCCGCGTGGCCCAGACGGTGCGCATGAGCGTCGACACGCTGACGGTCAACCGCGTGACGGAGATTGCGCCGCCGTGGCTCGAGGTCGTCGAGCAGATCCCGCCGGCCGAGGTGCTGACGCGCACGGTGCCCATGCTCCCGCGCGTGTCGACACGCCCGCTGCGCAAGCCCAAGAACACGTACCGGCCGCGGCAGATTGTGTACGAGGAGGACGAGCTGCGCGCCACCTTTTTCCGCGACCATCCGTGGGAACTGGCACGGCCACGTATCATGGTCGAGACGGACGGCCAGGACGCCCGGCGTACCAACTGGGGCACCGGGCTGCGGCAGCCAGGTATTCCCGTGACCGGCGAGAGGTATTTTTCTTTTCCTTTTTTTTTCGTCGTCTTTTCTATTTTTATTTTTTATTTTTTCCTTTATTATTTTTTTTCGTTCTTTTTTATTCATTACCGCTAACGACCAGCGTCGTCCAACGCCAAATGTGGCTGATGAACAACACCGGCCTGACCAAGGAAAAGGCCTACGACATTGCACGCAAGGAGCTGTACGCGCTGCGGCACAAGGAGGACGTGGCACGCCGCATCGCACAGGAAGAGGCCCGCATGGTCGGTGCGTACTTTGGCAAGTCGGCGCTGCAGGTCGGCATGACGCTCGAGGACGGCCAGTACGAGGCGTGGAAGCGCTACGCCAAGCGTCGGACCGACATTTTTGAAGCGAAAAAGGCCAAGGAGGTCGCCGCCATGAACGTCACCGGCGAGCCCGACGAGGCCAAAGCCGATGTCCAGTAGCGGGAAACAACGAATCAAATCACGAAACGGAACAAAACAGACGACGTCGTATGTATTATAGCAAGCATGAATTAAGGACAGGAGAAAAGGAAGGAGCAACGCCGTTGATGCCAAATGAAAGTATACCTCACGTGACGCTTCGCTACGAGCGCTACGCATCGCGCCGCTTCTTAAACTTGCCACGGGCGGTCACGCGCCCCTCGGCCGGCTTGGCCTTCCATCCGGTCAGGATGTAGCCCTCGGCGCCGCCGCGTGCCGTCATGAGCGGGTGCGTGCGTCCGGGCAGGACCTGCCACTTGCGTGCACGGCTCGTCTGCACCTGCACGCCCAGCAGCAGCATCGGGTTGACGGGAAACTCGGGCGTGCCCGGCCAGTGCTCGAGCTCGTCGACGCTCTTGCCGGCGACACCGGGCGGCGGATCGGGGCCTGCCCAGGCCGTGCGTCGCGGGATGCTAAACAGGTCCGCCAGCTCCGCCAGCGGCTCCATCGTCGGCGAGTAAATGGCCACGGGCGCACCGCTCGCCAGCAGTGGCAGTGCGTGCCGAAGCGTCGACGCCAGGTCCAGCGTCGACGCCATCACGAGACCTTCAAAGCCGCCCGCGCGTGCGGCGTCCACAATGTGCCGCGTCCGCACCCACCGCCGCCGTTTGCGGTGGTACGCCCCGCGCCGGCTCGGTTTCCAGCTCGCCATCGTCGCGTCCGATGCCTCCTGTGGTGCGTGGGCGTAGACGGAGTCGCTTTCCGGCTCCAAGAGCTGCAGCCACGACAGCGGCAGCAGGTGGTCGTTGAGCGGGTGCGCCGGCCGTGCCGGGTCGGCGTGGTCAAAGCCAAAGTACTTCAAGTACGTCAGGTTCGCCTGCGAGTTGGCGTGCAGCAGCGTCATCGTGTTGGTCAGCGAAAAGGTCACGTCCAGGTCGCTGCGTGCCTGCTTCTTGCGCCGACCGCCCTCGACCGCGTCCAACCGACGCTTCGCCGGGACCTTGTCGCCGCCAGCCTCCTCAATCTCCGCCTCCAGCGCCGCCACCGCCTCCGCGTCAGCCGTCTCGTCCGTTTCGTCCGCTTCGTCTGCTTCCGCTTCCCCTTCGTCCTTGTGGTTGTACAGAATGCCCATGCGCTCCGCCATGGCCGCGACCAGCAGACCGCCCGTGTCGTCGACCACCAGCCACCGGCCCCCTCTCAAGTGAGACGAGATGTCGTCTTTTTTTGTCGTCGTCGTCGCTGTCGCTTCTGTCGATTCTGCCTCTGGCAAAAACCGGTCGTCGCCGCCATAGTGGACGTTCCCCCAGCAGCCGAGCAGGGCCACCATCTCGTCGCGCAGCTCCATAATCTTGGCCCCGACGTCCTTGTCGTCGAGCAGCCAGTTGCCCAGCGTGTACACGTCGAGCGGCAGCACCGTGAACCGCCGAATGTACTTTTTCGCCTTGAGCAGCTTGTACTTGGCCAGCGAAAACTGCGTCTTCTGGTCGAGCGCCGTGTGCGACAGAAGCAGCTTGGCAATAATGTCGCGGCCCGCGCCCGTGCCCTCGCGCTTCAGCGCCAGAATCTCCTCGTTGGTCAGCGTCTGCCGCGCGTCCGACTCAATGGCCGCCTGGTTCGAGCGCGCAATCACGGCCTGGCTCTCCATGTCGATGAGCGTGTACTCGTCCGTCTCGTTGGCCGCCGTGTCGGCGTCGGCGTCCGGCTCGGCGTCGTCGCCCGTCTCGCCCTTGCTCGAGGCAACGGCCGCCTCGGCAGCACGCGCCTCGTCGGCAAACACATCCGCATACAGCTCGTCGGTCGGGATCACGCGCAGGCGGCTAAACGGTTCATCGTCCTGCTTGTCGAGAAGCTCGTACGTCAGGTCGTAGGGGCGGTGGATGATGAGGTTGCTCGGGAACGCGCCGTACTTGCCCAGCGAGATGGTCCTGGCCGTTAGCCGTGCTCGCGGATCGACGAATCGGAATAAAGAGACTCAAGAGACAAACTCACGTGTTGGGCACGACCTGGAGAAAGCGCACATTCTCCGAGGGCAGCTTGAGGCCGACCCAGGCGTTGGGCTGGATGACCGATGGCATTTTCGTGTCGTGTCGCAAACAGGTCGAGCGGTGTCGCCACAAGTTGTGTTTTTCTTACCAGGAGCGATAAGGTCTTATCGGCGCTAGCTCAACTCACTAACATGTAACATGTCCGTGGCGCCTGTACAACGAAGAATCCAAGTAGTGATCAAAATGTTATCCAAATCTATATACAGCGCAGTCTATCTGAAAAATGCTATCCTCCAATTAAATACAATGCTCCAAAAAATTTAAAAAAATCAAAATATCATGCAAAAACGAAATGCAAAAAATCACCAAAAGACGACACCGACGGCGGCGGCAAAGATGAGGCTGCTGGCGACGCGCACGGCGCCGGCAGCGCCCGTCTGGGTCGCGGCGGCCGATGTGGTGGACGCGGCGACGGCGCCGTTGGTGCCCGACGTCGACGTGGCGGACGTCGACGTGGTGTTCCGGGCCGAGCTCGACGAGGAGGAGGAGCTCGACGACGACGACGACGAGCTCGACGAGCTGGACGCCGACGAAACGACCGACGACAGGGTGCTGGCAGACGACGACGCGGCGCTCGACGAGGCGGTGGTCTTGGACGCCTTGGCCGTGGTGACGGGCTTGGCGGCGCTGCCGGACCAGGGCGCGAGGACGCACTCCTTCATCATGCGGGTATCGGTCCAGACGCCGTTGGCGTCGACCGAGGGCGTGAGCGACAGGACGTAGTCGGTGGAAAAGGCGCCGGCGGCCCAGACGACGAGGCCGGCGTAGACGTCGCCGTCCTTGTTGATGGCGGTGTTCTGGTCGGTGAACATCTGGTAGCACTCCTCGGCCTGGGGAGAGGCGCCCGTCTCGGAGATGAGGCCGAGGCGGCCGGCGTCGCGCAGGTACGAGGCGAGCGCGGTAAAGTTGCCGACGTTGTTGGTGTTGCAGGACGCGAGGGTGCCCGAGTTGTTGACGTCGAGGTACTTGTGGATGTCGAGCAAGAGGTTGTCGGTGGAGCCGTCGGGGTTGGTGATGGCGAGCAGGCCGGCGGCCGAGCCGTCGGACACGAGCGTCGCGGCGCTGTCAAAGTTGTTGCCGGGCAGCAGGATCATCTGCGAGGTGGCGCCGGCCTTGCGGATGGCCGTGACGACGACCTGGCACGTCTTGACCCAGAGGCCCGTGTCGAGGTCGTGCGGCTCGTTGGTGACTTCAAAGATGATTTTTTCCTCCTTGGCGTACTTTTTGGCCAGATTGGCCCAGAGGGCGGCAAAGACGTCGTTGGAGGGGCCGCCCTGGCCGACCACGCCGCCGTTGAAGCGCGCAAAGTTGTGGACGTCAATCATGCAGTAGGCGCCGGTGACGAGGCAGGCCTGGACGAGCTGGTCGTAGTTGGCCAGGTTGCCCTCGTCGAGGGTGCTGCCGGCGGTGTCGAAATTGTTGATGAGGTACTGCCACGAGACGGGCAGGCGGAACAGGTTGAGACCGTCGTTTTCCGCAAAGTGCTTCATCTGGCCGGCGCCATCGACACCGCCGAGCGACGCCAGGGGCATCTGGACCAAGCTCATGTCGCAGGTGCCGCTGATGAGACATCCCATGTCGAATCCGGGAATGGCCATGCCCTGGTGGTCAGTTTTCTTTTCTTCATCTTTGTGCGGGCGACCAATCGCGGTCTCAGATCGGGACACGGCCAATCAGCCGGAGTAACGTACCAGCAGGGGAACCTTTGCGTGGGCAACGGCGCCGAGGCCGAGGACGAGCAAGGACGAGAGCGAATGCATTGCGGCGTCGAGATGGCGAGAGGGAGGTAAGGTGAGAAGGTCGAAAGAGAGAGGAGAAGGAGAAAGAAGGAGGAGAAAGAAGGAGGAGAAGAAAGGAGGAGAAGAAAGAAAGAAGAGTCGGGCGGCGAGGCAAGGCTGACGGAGAAAACAATCGAGCTAGGAAGGAGGCGAATGGATGGGCGACTGCAACGGCAACGGCGACCGGGGTGCTGCGGCAGGAGCTCGGTGGTCCTTGGAGTTTGTTTCTGGCCGGTCTTTCTGACCGGGAACGGCAAGAGACGAATGAAGAAGGCACGGAGGAATGCTGCGGAAGGCTGCGTGCGAGGCAAGAGCGAGAGACGAGAGACGAAGAGAGCCGTATGGGTCGAGGCAGTCTGTAATATATGGAGTATGGGGAGCTGTGATCACCGGTGAATACAAGAGAAAGCTGATTAAGTGAATATTGTCGTCGTGGGTGACGAGCACGACCCACGACGGTGGATTCGAGCTATACGTTGCGCTCTTGCGAAGAGGGCGCGCGGCACCAAGAAACTAGGCAATGTCCCCAGAATACGACACGCGCGAGATACGAGGCGCGCAGCTAGCTCTACGGAGTACGGAGTAGCGGGGATACTCGATATTAATAGAGTTGCTGACAGCCTACGCGAGGCGCGGGTCAGACGAGGCAGATACGAAAAAACGAAAAAGGAATGAGCGATGCAGCCGCATGCGACGGAGGCAGGAACGGAATGCGAACGAGCAACGAGCGGGCAGGCGCGAGGCTGCTGTCTCACTTGTCTCACTTTCTTTTTCGGGCAACTCAATGCGCACGCAGGGTCGCAGCAGACAGCCTGCGCTAGTGCGCCCAGGATAGGGGACACGGAGTATTAGGTAGCTTGGTCGAGTTTGATTGCGACGATAGCGGCTCGGCTGCCTCGAGGCTTTCCGTGTCTTCTGGTCTGGTCTGGTCTGCTCTTCTGGTCTGTCTCTGGTCTCTTCTGGTCTGTCTCTTCTGGTCTGGTCTGTTTTTTCTCTGGTCTGTCTCTGCACTGAAACACGTTGACTGATGACGCCAAGCGACGCAAAACGAGATTGGTCTCACGCTGCGCAGAATACGGTTGAGGTCGTTGGCGCCCAGGCAGGCCACGGCCGCAGCAGTGAGATGAGGACCCTGAATACGAGCGTGGGAGACACTTGGCCGGGTGGCTTTGCAGGGTCCACTCGATTCCCAGACAAGCAGACAAGACCAGAGACGGCAAGTCGAGGTTGTCGCAGGACTGCTCCCATTCGTCGAGGCCTGATCGGCGTGGGACGCTGGAGCTCTGTGGGTCAGGGAAGATGGAGGCCGATAGACAAAGACGGGGTACGTATTTTTATTTTATTTTATTTTATTCTAAACATATTTTATTCTATTTTATTCTATTATCTACGAAGTCGTCGCACAGGCGACCGGACTCCATGCCGAGCAGTAAAGCAAGTTGCGGCTGTCGAAATCTTGGTGACCGAGTCGGGGATGCGAATAATACGAGATTATACGATCAGCAGAGAGAGAGTAAATGGCGTAAACACAGAGCCTTTTTGTGACGGCCTGGCGCCCGACGCTGGACCATTGGCAAACGACCGTCTGGTCACTGTGTGATGTCATGCCATTCGACTAGACGCACGTGAATGTCATTGCTCGATGTTGCATTCTCCGTAATTTAAAGTAATTACGACTGAACAGGATGACAATTTCGGCCAGATTACGAGATCCCTTGCAGGGCTGAGACAGATTCCTTGCTTTAAATGCATAGATTTATTACGTCGATGGTTAGACGTCGTGTGTCTTGATCGGAAGTCGGGTGGAATTGAAGCATTTATATCAAAAGGACAAGGCTCGGGTCGGCACTGGCACGTTGGTGTACACGATGCGGGTGGCTGCAGCTGCATGCGATTGTGCGACTCTCGGTAGTGGGATCAATTAGCTGGATGGCGTGACTGTGCGACTGTGATTCACGACGTCGAGTCTTGGTCTTGCTTGAGTCTTGGTCTTGACTTGAGTCTTGGTCTTGACTTGAGTCTTGAGTCCGTGTTTGCAAGAAACCAGGACGCATGCCGTGGCTGTTCTTTTGATCAAAATATTGCAACAGTAAACGGTGGAGTTTTGCATCAATCAGTGGATTAGATTGTGCTTTATTTTCTTGTTTTTATAGGAATATGGCCAAGATGATAGTTAAAATAGTTAAAAATTAAAAAGAAAATTCAACGAAAAAAAAGAAGAAAAAAGAAAAAAAGTCAACAACACTCAGACATTCCACGCGCCGGCAAGTAAACCAAAAGGGAGACGACAACGCCGTGCCGACGATGCGTGTGCTGAGGCGTCAACTGCAGAGGCGTCACCTTCACGTAAGAAACAGACCCACTCTAATTGACGTCACATGACAGAACACCATTGTAAAGGATATACTAACAAATGAATCTAATGAATCCAACTAAATTCAAGTAAGTTCAATAAATAATAAATTCAAATAGTCCAAATACATTATGAGAAATCACGGGTTGCTTTAATACAACTAGGATTCAGAATTAGAATTAGAATTAGAATTGGAATTAGTTAAGCAAAGTATAGGACCCACTTAAAACACAAAACTACATTGAAACTAGACATCTTTAAAAAAATTGACAATGGTTCGGGTACCGGCGAGACCGAGTCCGTGCCGGGGATAGCAGAGGTAGAGGGGTTCGTCACGGGCGCCAAACTTGCGACGAAAGTCGGCCTTGGCGTGGAGGTGCATCTGGTCGGCGGCCATGGCGTAGGTTTTCTGGAGGAGACGGGCACGGAGGGTACCGTGCAGACTGGCGCCAAAGGTAATGTCGGGCGCGGCGCTGGCGCCAAAGGTCACCTGGCTGGCGCCACCGGCGCGTGCGAGGGCGAGAGCGCGGCTGACGGCGAGCTCAATGGCCCCCGGCGGCGCGCCGGGAAAGTCGAGGGCGAACTTGACCTGGGCGCCGTGGCAGGGCGCGAGGTCGGCGAGGACGACGAGGGCGGCGACGTCGTACCCCGCGTCCAAGGCGACGACGTAGCGGCGGTGCGGTCGGTCGATCCAGGGCGCGAGGTCGGTGGCGTGGACCTGGACGCGTCGCGTGGCGCGGCGGTGGGCGTGCCAGTCGGCGATACGGCGGTCGCAGCGCGCGACGAGGTCGTCGTCGAGCGTGTCGCCGCGGTCGACGACACGCAGCGTGACGCCGGCGGCGCGTGCCTGGCGCTCCTTTTTCCGCACGGCCTTGCTCTTGGCCTGGCCGAGATCGACGCGTGCCTCGCCCGTGCACGAAAGCGAGCGCCAGCCGAGCCGCCCGGCCAGGAGCGCCTCGACACGTGCCGACGTCTGCAGCCACAAGGGCCGGAGCCGGACGGCGCGCACAAAGTCGAGGAACCCGGCGACGACGGAGCCGAGCTGCCGTGCGTCGCACAGTGGATCGCCGAGCACGACGGCAAACAGGCCGCAGCGGGTGAAGCCGACGGTGCCGCCGCTGGCCTCGTCGCGCCAGTGCCCCCAGCGGCGGTCGAGCCAGGCGGTGTTGCTGGCGTCGCCGTAGTTGGCAATCAGGTGCTCGACCGGGAGGTAGAGCGGCCGTGGCCGTGATCGCGAACGGCGCTGGGCCAGTGCGTGCCGCACTGTGTCGGCTTCGGGATGCGGCAGGCGCGGCGCAGTCTCGCCTTCCGTTTGCGGCGACGACGCGGCCGTGGAAAACGACTGTGGGTCACGTGGAAACAGGGCAGCGTCGCGGACGTCGGGCAGGCCGTAGAGCAGCGCGACGAGCCTCTCGAGGCCGAGCGCGGCGCCGCCGTGTGCCCGGGCGCCGAGGTCGAAGCCCTGGAGGTACTCGCGCATGGCGGCGGGCCGCACGCCGGCGTCACGCATGTTCCGGCGCAGGACGGCCGGGTCGGTGACGCGCTGGCCGCCGGTGCAGACCTCCTGGCCGCGCACGAGGACGTCAAAGGAGTTGGTGTAGCGCGCGTCGCCGTGGGCGCGCTGCGTGTAAAAGGGGCGTGCGGCGGCGGGAAACTGGTCGACGACGAGGACGTCGCTGGCGTGTGTGGCCTTGACGAGGGCGCCGAGACGCTGCTCGGCGGCGGTCGAGAGGTCGGCGAGCGGCGACTGCGGCCGGCCGGACGCGGGATCGACAAAACCGTCGTCGTTGAGCATCTCGACGGCGCGGCGAAAGGTCAGGACGACGGGACGCGCCGGGAACGCGACCGGTGCGACGCCAAAATGGGCTCGAAGCACGTCCTCTTCGCGCGCGTGAAAACGGCCGACACCGTCGACGACGGCACGCAGGATGCGCAGGACCTGCTGCAGGATCTCGGCGTACGACGCGTCGAGGGCCATTTCAAAGTCGAGGCTGGTAAACTCGGCCAGGTGGCGTCGCGTGTTGCTCTTTTCGGCACGGAAGACGCGTCCGACCTGGAAGACACGGCCAAAGTCGGCCGCGATGCACTCTTGCTTGGCCAGCTGCGGGCTCTGTGCCAGGTACGCACGCCGGCCAAAGTAGTCGACGCCAAACACGGCCGCGCCCGACTCTGTCGCCGTCGGCTGCAGCGCCGGCGTGTGCACCTCGATGAATCCGTCGACCAGGAGACTCGCCCGGAACAGCTGGCACACGGTCGACGACACGCGTGCCACGGCCAGCGCCGCCGGTGTCCGCAGATGGGTGACATACTGAGAAGCATGGCCATGTGCCTCTTCCCATGCACTGGCAACGTGCACGCCGGGCACAATGGCCGCCACGACAAACAGTCGCTGGACACGGACCTCGGCATGTGGCAGTGTCGCGTTCTTGACGCGTCGTGCACGTGCTCCGGCCGGCCGAACCAGCACGCCCTGCACCTGCACCAGCGTCGCACGTGGCAGAGACCGTGCCCAGCGCACAAACTGGACAGACACGTCGGGAGACTCGTGACGGGCCTCGACGACGCACTGCACAGTATCCAGCTGCCACCGCAACTCCATAAACACGAGCCGCGCGCCCATGGACCGCACTGCGTGCACGCGGCCCAGAAACGTCACCGTCGTGTCCATTCGCACGTGTGCCAGCTGCGCCATGTCCACCTTGTTTGTCGGCATCGCGTGTGGGCACAGCCGGCCGTAGTTGGGCTCGACCGGTACGGCTGCTGGCCGCGTGAACCGGTACTCGTGCAGGTCCGTCGTGTCGAGACCGTGTTCCTGTGCCAGCGCCGCCGTGTCGCCCAGTCCGCCCGCCATGGCTTCCGACAGGACCCGTGGCGTGGCCGAGCTCACCAGCTTGTTCAGCATCAGCAGCGGCGCCGCCACCACGTCAAACGACCGTGGGCGCCGGCGTTCGTCCGATCCCTGCGTCTTTGGGTTTTTCGTCTTGGACCGCGCCTGTTTCTTTTCGTTGCTCGTCTCCGACAGCTTGCGGTGCCCTTTGGGCCGTGCCACGTCGTGCGTTGGCATCATGATGTGGGAGGCGAGGAGAGAAACGTGAGCTCAAGGAACATGAGAAGCTGTAGCGAGGAGAGACGAGGCAACGTGAAGCTACAGCGAGAAACATGATGAGCCGACGCCCGACGACCCGAGCACGCCAGACAAAAGGACAGCGTAAATGCCGCTGATGACCAAGGCACCTGCTGGCTGCCCGATGGCGTACCTCCGCGGCGTCCTTATGTCAGCCGGCCGAAAGAGGCAGGCTCGGCGCTCGGGGAAAGTGGGGCCGTTCGGCGCTGGCAGCGGCTGGCAGGCACGTGCTCCAGGCACGGGGATGATGGAACGGACGCGGCCGGAAGGTACGCGGCAAGAGCATCCTCCGGTGCAGCTTCCGGTTGTGCCCTGGCAAGAGCGGCCGCGGAAGCTAGACTGTAGACTGTGAGACCACAGACAGGACGGCAAGCAACGCGAAGCGTCTCGATAAGAAGATCATCTTGGCCAATACAGTAGTAGCACGGCGCATGCTAATCGACAACCATTAAAACCGAGCTGTGCGTACCTGTGTGAGTTAATACACCTGCCTCGTCGTGTTGGTCACATGACCAGTCACGTGATATTACACCTCACGTGACTGCTGCACGCACGTGCTCACGTAATCAGTCACATGATATTTCTTAATGAACCCACGTGATCCCATGCAGCACGTAACTGAATGTTCCACACGTCTACCGCTCACATAATCACGTAATCGTAATAACTCGTGTTCAGCACGTAATAATTCGCTTTACGTCCTGCATGTCTACACCCCGCGACCGTCCAGCTTCTATATTTACCTGTTTGTAAGCGCCCCGCACGATCTGAGCCGATGTTCCGAGGCACAGTATCCCAATATCCAACAGCCTTAAACCCGTTAACTGCGGCCGACCCAGCTACTTTTAGTGCAGTAACCAACTGTAGCTAGTTTAGTGCAACGCCTACGGAATTACGGCCCCGGAACATAATTGCAGCAGCCGGTTCCGTCTTGATATATAACGGCAGGTCACAATAATACTCACAATTACTTCCCTGGAATAGCTCGACAACGAACCACAACACACGACTTTATATCAAAAAAATGGCCTCGACGTGCTGTGTCAAGGGCTTTACGTGGAACGGTACGCCGTCGGGCCGGACGGACAAGATTGCGGGCTTCGACGCGTACGTCGCGGGCGACAACTCCCGCGCGGCCGTCCTGCTCGTCCACGACATTTACGGCTGGAAGGCCAATAACGCACGCCTGCTGGCGGACCACTATGCACGCGAGGCCGGCGTCACCGTCTTCGTGCCCGACTTCTTCCGTGGCGGCCAGGTCGTGCGTGCGAGCCGCCCCGACCTGTCCGACGGCGATTTCCTCAAGCAAGTCATCTTCCCCTTCCTCGGCGACCACCCACGTGCCGAGCGCGACGCCGACATCTTTGCCGTCGCGCGTGCACTCAAGCGTGACCTCGGTTTCACCAAGGTCGGCGCCATTGGTTTCTGCTGGGGCGGCTGGGCCGTGTTCCGACTCGGCGCCAGCGCCGACAAGCACCCGGCCGACACGCCCGGTGCCACGCCCATCGAAGGGCCGCTCGTCGATGCCATTGCCGCCGCGCACCCGTCGCTGCTGACGACGGCCGACATTGACGACGTGCGTGCACCGACGCTCGTGCTCGCGCCCGAAATCGACGCCCTGTACTCGCCCGCGCTCAAGCAGCACACGCTGGACGCGCTGCAGGCCAACGGTGTCGCCCTCGACTACCTCCACTTTCCAGGCGTCGAGCACGGTGTCCTCGTGCGCGCCGACGAGAGCCAGCCCCTCGCCGCCGCCGCCCTCGTCCGTGCCAAGCACGCCACCGTCAGCTTCTTTCAGCTTCATCTTTAGTAACTTTCTCCATTAGACAATAAATCAGAGCTACTCCTTTTTCGCCAGCACGTCGACCCAGATGGGGGCGCGTGCAAACCGTTCGGCCGAGACATGCTCGGCATCCAGGGCAAGCCGCAAGAGGTCCGTCTCCGTCGCCCACTCGCCCGTCGCCATCAGCCCGACGGGCACCTTGTCGCGCTCGCCTGGCCCTGCAACCTCCCCTGCGTCGGGCCGGCCCTCGGGCACGACGTACCCTGCCGGCATCGTAATCGACGGCAGACCGACAAAGTTGGCCAGCCACACGTACTCCATGGTCCGCATCGTCGTGTCGCCGTCGCTCAGGCCCCAGGCGCCCTCGCTGGCGCTGCGCACCGGCCAGCCCGCACAGCTCGTCGTCGGCGTCACAATGACCATGCCGGGGTGCTTGTGCCACAGGTACGACAAGTGGCCCGTCAGCGCGGCACGCAGCTTTTGCGCCAGCACATAGTCTGTCGCCGGTGTCGTGCGTCCCAGCGCCAGCAGGATCCGGTTCGCCGCCTGCAAATTGTCGTACGTCGGCAGCAGCGTCGCCGCGTCGGCCAGCACCGTCATGGCATGCGCCGTCTGGCCCTCGACGAGAAAGGGAATGTCAATCGGGACGGCGCGGTACCCGTGGTCGCGCACCAGCCGCTCAATAAAACTCCGGCACAGTTCCTGCACGCCCTCATCCGCCCGCCGGAACCATGCCTCTGGGACGCCTAAAATTTTCGACTTGTTCGTCTTCATCTGCACGGCCGGAAACAGCGAGGTCGGGTGCGGCTGGGCGAGGACGGCGTACACGGTGGCGAGCGTACGCACGTCGGCGGCAATCGGACCAAGGCACGCACACGTCACGCAGTGGTTCTGCCCCGGCTTAAACGACACGCGTCCGTGCGTCGGCTTGAGTCCGTACGCCGAGCAAAAGGCCGCCGGGATCCGCACGCTGCCGCCGCCGTCGCTGCCGAGCGCAAACGGAACGAGACCGGCGGCGACCGCGTACGCACTGCCCGACGAGCTGCCGCCCGTGTAGTACCCGGCATGGTACGGGTTGCGTGGCGTCCCGTGCACCGGATTATTGCCCGGCGTGTCCAGCCCAAACTCGACCATGTGCAGCGCGCCCAGCACGACGGCCCCGGCCTCCTCCAGCTTGCGCACCGCCCACGCGGTGATGCGTCCGTCCTCGGTGATGGTGCCCGTGTACGTGTTGCGCGACCCGAGGCACGTCGTGTACCCGTCCATGTCGTACTCGTCCTTGACGCCCGTCGGCACGCCGTCCAGCGGGCCCAGCGGTGTGCCTGCGCGGTACCGCTCCGTCGACGCCTCGGCCGCACGCAGAACCAGGTCCTCGCGCGTCTGGAACCACGCGACCGCGTGCGGGCCCTCGGGCGTCCCGGCCGCCGCGTCGGCCTTGCGGATCAGCGGCAGCAGGGTCCGTGCCACGTCCGTCGGCGTCAGCGTGCCTGCCAGGTACTGTGCGTGGTAGTCGGCCGCCGTGTAGTAGCGTGTCGTCGGGAACCGGTCGGCCGCCGGTGGCAGATGTGGCGGGTCAATCGGGCTATCGGGCGTCCGTTCTGGCTGGCTCGGGTCCGGCAGCGGCACCACCGTCGGGTCGTAGCGCGGCTCGTAGTCTTCAATGAGCGGTGCAATCGTGCGCAGCGACGCAAAACCGGCGTTGCGCCACACAATCTGTCGCACAATGCCAAAGTATTCCATTCTGTCCGTCAGCCGTCAGCGTGTCCGAGTCTAAAGTCTGACTGAGTGCCACTCACATGAACCGGCAAATGATCAGGAGCGGGCCGCGAAGGACCGGGCTTGATTTGCGGTCATTGCGGTACGGGACGTCGGGGCTGCAGTGTTAGCGGTCGTCTGCCGTGCGTGATTCGTCTTACCCTTGGATCGGTTCAGGGTAGTTGAAGTATCCCCGCTTGCGCGAGTCAGGGTCCATGACGAAAGTTGGCTGGATAAAGAGCTAGAGCTGGTAAAGAGAAGGACGAGAAGAGGGACGAGAAGAGGACGGAGAGGAGCTGGTGAAGAGAGCTGGAGCTGGTGAAGAGAAGAGGACGGAGCTGAACAAAACTGCAGAGCAGAAGCTGCAGGAATGGAGGGAGCAGAAAGAAATGGAGGGACAGCCGGTGCTTATAGAGCGTAAAGACTGTTGGTCCGAGAACGCCGGCCAGTGCGACGCAGCTGACAGCAAAGCACAGCGAAGAGCCGCAAGCGGTATGGCGCGTGTCCGGTGTATTCCGGTGTATATTATGGACAGGCAAAAGGAAAGATACCAGATGGCCTGGTGCAGCGAGAGGCCAGGTGGCAACACGACGCCACCTGCCAATCCGAGACGAACTGGTCGCTCTTACTCTGCTAAACGGGCGCTGGCGGGGTTGCGATCATCCGGCAGGTGGCTGCGACATCCGCACCTTCCGGCGCCGTGCCTGCCTGCATGTGCATGGGTGGGACAACATCGCGTCGGCGCGTTCGCGCTTTGCAACGCCGAGTTCCTCTGAGTATAAATATATTTATATTTATATTTAGTCATGCCACCCAAAATGTCCACGGCGATTTCACTGATCGCATGCCGGCTTTCCTCCCAGACGGCGCGTACCGCATGTGATGTTGTGATGTGGGCCCACTGTATTTCATATCGATCTACCGTACGTCGCATTACATAATCGAGGCTATGGTTTAGTGGCTAGAATACCACGTTGTGGCCGTGGAGACCCGTGTTCGATTCACGGTAGCCTCACTTTTGCACGGCTTTGCTTTTGCGTTTACAGTTTAAAGGCATTTTTCGTGTTGCTGCCTTTAGGTTTAATGGGAATTTAAAAGGTTAATAGGAATCAATCTAGACCCAGACTACGGAGTATTCGTATATGTATATTTCTACAAAGTGCGGAGTACTCCCGTAATATTGACTAGGTGATACCCCGCCATGCACGTGACTTCAGCCGCCCTTGCCTGACCACCGCGTCGTCAATTGTCTATCGTTTCGTCTTCACACACCGTTGCACCGTTGCACCCGTACATTCGAGACCCGTTCTCGCTTCCGACACCATCGTGACTATGTCTGTGCCCGCACGCCCAATTGTTGCCACGCCTCGTCCAACGTCGAAACCGCGCCCGCACCGCATCGCCTCAGCCCATCGTCACACCGCGTCGTAACGCCTCACCTGCAGCCACACGAGTCCTAGTTCCGGTTTTCTTATATTTCCGAAATTCTACGTTGACATCAGCATGGCCAAACGCGGGGCTAGGAAACCCGTCGTCCTGCCGCCGCGCACCAAGGAAGAGGAGGTGCAGGATCTCATTGTGCGTCCGTTTACTGTTCGTTGACGGCCAGGCTAGGCTAATTCCAGAACGAGTTCCGCGGCACCGTCGACGAGTCGCTCATTGTCCTCATTGGCGGTGAATCCAGCTACGACCAGGCCCGCGAGGAACTGACTGTGCTCTCCGTCTCGGCCATTGCCGAAGCCGACTCTGGCTTTGACCCAAGCGGCCTGCAGGGTCCTCACGACGTTTTGACCGAGAATGACGTCGACGTCGACGTCGAGAATGACGCTGAAAAAGACGCCGCCGCCACACCACGTCGCGGGTCCTACACGTCCAGCGGCCTCGCGTCGACGTCGCAGAATACGTCCGTGTCTGACACGCCCTGCTCGCCACGCTCGGACCTGCCTGACTCGACCTCGGCCTCGATCCCGGTGACTGTCGGCGACGCTGACGAAGTGGCCATGCTGTGCAGCATGTTCCCCATGCTCAAGGTCACCGATATCCGGCTGGCACTGCGCAGCTGCAAAAACGACCTCGCCAACGCGTCCGAGTACCTGCTCAACATCCAGCTCTTTGAAGAGACGGGCGAGCGGCCCAAGGGCATCGACGGTTTCTTCCACGACGAGCCAGACCACCACCGGGCGAAGCGGGGAGGGCGTGCCGGCAAGATCAAGATGCAAAAGACGCACAAGGCACAGAGGGTCGACGTCGGCTACAAGCTCAAGCCAGCGCCCAGCGAGGCCGACGACGGTGATGATGGTGGTGGTGGGCCCGTACGGCCGACGTACACGGCCGACCCACGTTCGCTCGAGCAGCTCCAGGCGCAGTACAACCACCTGCGTGAACGCAGTCGCGAGGCCGGTGCAGCAGGTGTCGCCGAGATCCGCCGGGGCAAGTCGAACCCGGCCCACTTCCAGGCGGCCGACGTGTACTTTCAGCGACGCAACGAGACGGTGGCCCAGGCACGGGCGCTCGAGGACGTTCTATGGGACCGCCAGGTCGACGCACAGAGCGCGCCCGGCATGGTGGACGTGCACTTTGTGCCGGTCGACGCGGGCGTCGCGATTGCACTCGATCGCACGCAGCGATGGTGGGACGCGCTCGGTGAGAACCGTGTGGCCAAGGCACGCTCGGCACCGCTCCAGGTCGTCACCGGCCGCGGCGTGCACAGCTCGAGTGGCAGCTCGCAAATGTACGCGCGCGTCGGACGTGCCCTCGAAAGCGCCGGCTGGAAAACACGTGTCGGCGTCGGGTACTACTACATCAGCGGGCGCAAGCTGGTGTAGGAGTGAATGTAAGACGGGCGTCATTAGCGAATGCCAGTACTGCTCTCACTGCGCTCGTTCGAAGTTTCAGTGAGCACAATGCGACTGCATCCGTTCTGTTTATATCTGATACCGTGGAGCAGTTGAAACTCTTTACAGGCGACATACGGGTTACTTATTTTATACCATTTATGGCTTTTAATACAGTACTCCACAGAAAGTGCACAGAAAGTGCTCACAGAAAGACTATTAGAACTATATGCACTCAGTGAGACATCTGCTGATAATATACAGCAACAAAATACTTACGTAAGCACCACATCACCAAACGGTCTTTCCCAAACTTCCGGCAACGGAAAGAACAGGCAATAGCGACGGCCTCACTTTCCTCTGCTCGTTTCGCCCCTTTTCCCATCTTTTCGCTGATCTCTTCTTTTCCTTTTCCTCTTCATCCATCATCTTCAGTCCTGGCGTCCATCAACGTCCATTAATTCGTCCATCAATTCGTCCATCAATTCGTCCATCAATTCGTCCATCAATACGTCTATAAGTAATATTAACGTCCAAACGCCAACACTGACAACCCCTCCTTTAGCGGAGCTGATTCAAGTGAGTTTACAGAGTACATCCTTTGTTTTATTCTGCTCTTCGACCCTGTCAGGTCACGCAATCACGCAACGCCTCGACCCATCTCCAGTTCTGGACCGCGGGGTGCCTGCACCTGCACGCTAGCGACAGTGGCAATTCTCGCCAACGGCCAATCGCCCACTCAACGGCCAATCGCCCACTGTGACGTCGTCATTGGCGACTCGACTCGAGCCTCGACTCTTTACAAACAGCTACCGGCCAACTACAGTGCGCCTCACACATTCACCCTGAGCCAAAACTGAATCTCGACTGTTCAATTTCAATTCGACTGCATCGACTGCATCGACGCACGCGCACCACACGCCCGTGCAGGCTACCACTGCCACGCACGACGTCGCGGACATAGGAGATAACCTCGTTTAACGCGTCACGGCCGACTGACTGTTTGACTGTGACTGTTCTGCTCGCCAGGCCATTGGTGCCGCCGGCTTGCACACAGCCAGATCAAATCAACCAGTACGAAACCAGCACGGAAAACCAGTACGAAAACGAGAGCCAGGTTGTGCAGCAACGATTGGAAAGCCTCGTGCAGCACAACGCACAGCACTACGCACAACGCACGTTGCAGCGCTGGGGCCAGCGACAGCCGTTTAACGTGCGGGCGTGCCGCACTAAGCCGAGCGCAACATTTCTGCTCAGTCAGTCAGCATCGTACGGCGAACCAGAATCAACGACAACGACGACACAAACGCAGACTCGCCATGTCGCCCACGACAAATTCGACGCCCTCGTCGGGCGCACGGTCGCCCGAGGAGCAGTTCAAGGTGGTGCGCAAACGCAACCGCGTACCGCTGAGCTGCTACCCGTGCCGGTCCAAAAAGTACGTCACGACTTTGCTTTGCTTTCTTACGATGCCTGCTAACTGTCAGACTGTAAATTCACCGACAACTCTCATTGAAAAAAACTAACAGACAGGAAATGCGACCGCGGCCACCCGTGCAGCAACTGCGTCAAGCGCGACGGACCGGATACGTTGTCGTGCTCGTACGCGGCGCCGGTGAGCCGCAAAAAGAGAGAGGGCCCCGACGCGAGCCCCGACGACATGCAGAACCGCATCGACCGTCTTGAGAGCCTGGTGCTCTCGCTCATGCACAACGGCAGCCCGGTGGACGCGGCGACGGCGGCGTCGGCGGCCGGCATGGTCCCTGCCGTCGCCAAGAGCAAGAGCAAGAGCACGAGCACGAGCGCGAGTGCGAGCGCGTCACGAACCGACAGCGTGGCGTCGCACGAGCGCGACGCGGGCAGCGGCACGCAGCCGGCCGACGACGGCGACGGTGCGGACGGTGCGGACGGCGGCGCCGACAGCGACGTGGACGACGGGCTGGCGACGTCGCTGGGCGTGCTCAAGGTGGACGCCGACCGCGGCAAGTCCATGTACATTGGCCAGGAGCACTGGCACACGATCCTGGCCGACATTTCCGAAGTCAAAAACTACTTTATCAACCACCGGCGCGACCTCGAAAGGAGCTACGAAAAGGTGTTGCAGAGCAAGCCGGCGGCGGCGCGTGAGGCGCCGACGTTTTTGCTGGGCGCGGAGCCGGCGACCGAGGACGATTTGCGCGCGGAGCTGCCGCCCAAGTCGACGGTGCTGACGCTGTGCGGGCGCTACTTTAACAGCATGGACAACGCCGTCAACATTATCCACGCGCCGACGTTCAACGCGCAGCTGCGCAGCCACTGGCAGGACCCGTCCAAGACGCCCATCATGTGGCTCGGCCTGCTCTACTCGGTCATGTGCCTGGCCATGCTGAGCTACCACAAGGTCGGCGACGAGCCGCCCGAGTGGAAGGGCCACGCCATGGAGCTCGCGTCGCTGTTCCGCGTGCGCACGGTCCAGTGCCTGACGACGGCCGACTACACCAAGCCGGTCGAGTACACGGTCGAGACCATGATCCTCTACGTCTTTGGCGAGTACTCGTCGCGCTGGGACGCCGACCTCGGCCTGTGGCTCATTGGCGCGCTCATTACGCGCGTCGCCTTCCGCATGGGCTACCACCGCGACGCCAAGTGGTTCCCGTCCATTACGCCCTTCCAGGCCGAGATGCGCCGGCGTACGTGGGCGCTCGTGCGCATGTGCGACGTCATGTTCTCGCACCAGGTCTCGCTGCCCAACATGATTTACGACCACGACTGCGACACGCAGCTGCCGCTCAACATCTTTGACGAGGAGTTTGGACCGACGACCAAGGTACTGCCGGCGTCGCGCCCGAGCTCCGAGCCGACGCCCATCAGCTACATGATTAGCAAGGTCCGGCTGTGCCTCGAGCTCGGCAGCATCCTGCAGGCGACGACGCGCGTCGGCAAGCCCGTGCCCTACGACGAGATTCTGCGCCTCGACGCGCGCCTGCGCAGCGTCAAGGCGCAGCTGCCACACCACCTGCAGCTCAAGCCGCTCGAGGGCTCCCAGGACCCGCTGACGCTCATCATTGCACGCTTCAACATTGACATTCTCTACCTCAAAATCATGTGCCTGCTGCACCGCAAGTACCTGTCGCGCGCACGCACAAATGCACGCTACGAGCCGTCGCGTCGCAGCGCCATCGAGGCGTCCATGGAGACGCTGTCGCACCTGCAGACGCTGCACAAGGAGTCGCAGGCGCACGGCCGCCTGCGCTCCATCAAGTGGTACGTCGCGTCGATTGCGACCAAGGACTTTCTGCTGCCCGCCATGCTCGTCGCGCTCGAGGTGCGCTTCGACGGCCTGGCCGTGCGCGAGGGGCGCGCGCGCGACTCGTTTTGGACGCCCACGCAGCGCGCCGACATGGTGCACGCACTGCACGCGACCAAGGAGATTTGGCGCCCGCTCGCCGACGGGTCCATGGAGGCGTACAAGGCGTACAACATTATCCGCATCGTCCTCGAGAAGATGGCGACCGGCGCCAGCGACGCCGACAAGACAGCCAACGCCAGCACCAGCACTGTGACGCCGTCCGACACGCCCGTGAGTGACGCCGTGCGCGCCGAGGCACGTGCCGAGTTTTCCGGTACCATGGACATTATGGGCGTGGCGACGGGCCTCGCACCCGTCGACGACACGGCCGACGACACCGACACCACCGCCCCTGCCACCGGCAACCCCGGCAACCTGTTTGGCGCCATGCCGACGACCAGCTCGGCGTTTGCAGGCAACACGATGCCACTGGCGCCCATGGACACGACTGTCCTCGGGCTCGGCGGGCTCGGCCCGCTCAACGGCGACGGACTCAACAGACTCAACGGCGACGGACTCGGCAGACTCGACCTCGACGGACTCGACGGCATGAACGACTACCCGCCGCTCAACAACGACATGATGGGCTCGCTCGCGGGCTTCAGCATGATGAGCGCCGACATGGGCGGCACGGCGCCCAACATTTTTGACGATACCATGGACTTTACCAACAACTTTGACTGGGACACGCTTCAGTCGTATGCACAGAGCGGCCCGTTGGCGACGGACCAGTCGTTTACCGTGTTTGGGTCCGACCAGCCGCTGTCGACGACTGATGGTCTCGGCGCCACCTTTCACTACGATCCGTCACTGGGCCCTCAGGGGCCCCCGTCATAATACTGCATTTCGATTTCATGTTCTCGCATGTTGTTCTCGCATGTTTTTACAATATATCCCGCTCCGTTTGATTGCCTGACGTGCGATTTACACTATGTACAGAAGGCAGATGAAGATGGAATGAAGAAAGAAGAAGAAGGAAGAAGAAGAAGAAGAACGAATGGAAGAATGGAAGAATGGAAGAAATAAAAGTCCGGCGCAGTCAGAGCTACAGGCCAAAGGCGGCCTTGGCGGCGGTCCAGTACTTGAGGCGCGGCTCGGTCATGTCGACGCCGACGCAGCCCATGTACGCCTCGAAGCCGGCGTCGTCGCCGGCCTGCAGCGCCTTGCGGACGTCGTCGGTGCACTGGGTCGCGAGGAACCAGGCGCCGGAGCCAAAGTTGTACTCGTCGACAATGAGCAGGTCGACGAGGGCGTTGGGGTCGTCGCCGGCGGCTGCGAGCGGCTCGGCGAGCGCGGGGATGGACTCGGCGTACAGCTTGTTGAACATGAGCGTCTGCATGTTGCTGGTGCCCTGGCCGGCGACGTCCTTGCGCCGGCGGTAGACGAGCTCGCCCGACTCGAGCGCCGTGAGCGCGAGCACGCCTGCAATCTCGGCGGGCGAGAACAGCTTGTTGCTGGCGAGTGCGTCGATAAAGTACGGCGCGGCCTGGTCGGCAGAGGCGCAGCCGGCCGGGTCGGTGCCGGCGCACGAGAGCGTCTGCGGCATGATCTGGCCAATGAGCTCGGCAGCCGTGGCACCGCCGTCGCGCTTGAAGAAGGCGACGTGGGCGGGCGCGGCCGGGATCGCAGCAGCGAGCGGCAGCGCGGCCAGCAGAGCAACAGTGAAGCGGGTCATGGTATCGGTTGAAGACGGGACAGATGACGAGATCAACGAAGATCAGAGAGATCAGAACAGATCAGAACAGATCAGAACAGATCAGAACAGATCAGAACAGATCAGAACGAGAGATAACGAAGATCAGAACCAAAAGATATGTGAGAAGCGTAAACACTTGTTCGAACGTGGTTGTAAGAGGTGAACGGTAAGAAGAATGAAGAAGAAGAAGAATGAAGAAGAAGAAGAAGAAGAAGAAGAAGGGAAAGGGGAAAGTTTAGGCACCTGTCCAAGAAGAGAATGAGCTGATATGTACAGAGTATGGAAAGCGTGTGGAAAGAGCGACTGATGGATGGAGCAAACGAACAGAGGGCAGGAGCGGGCGGTGCTGTTATATGCAGGTAAGTCGCGGTGTCCGAAAGAGGAAGCAGCAGGGGTACACTTGCAGTCGATCGGTCCCCAAACTAATCTTGTGCAGCGTCGACTTGATCATGGCGGCCGGGCACCGGGCAGGGCTGTTTGAAACGTAGAGTACAGGGCTCGGATGTTTCTTGGATCGTGGCCACCTTCGTTTGGGCCGAGCAATCCTCTTCCAAGACGTCCATGCGTATGTTTCCTTGCAAAAGTACAGAGTACGGGGTAGTCTCCAGAAATATCCCGGCAGGCGCGTTCGTGCTCGAGCCTCTTGGTTGGCTGTAGAGTTCCGTCTATATTTATGTCTGATGCCGTTTCAGAGTGAGCCAGCATCAGCCAGGCCGCCTCTGTGTTTGAAACCCGCGAGAATATTTTATGCTTGGTTCGTTCATTGGCGTTTGCTTATATGCTTACATGTGGCTCATTCATGGACTGCCTTTATTGGCGTTTGCTTCTATTTATATGTACTTGTTGCATTCTCGAGCGCCAGTCTGGGTGATTGAACCCGGGTCAGCAGCCACCGCCAACGGGTGAGCACTCTGGTCATTCGCACCGATTCAATGTGCACTGCAGTATATTTGTTTTGAAATAAAACACCGGATGTAATATATTATAAAATATTTATTTTGTTCCAGCTTGATATTTGTTCTGTCCAACTTTGAGGCCGTGCGCCTTCCCAATCGAGCAATCGTTGCAGCGGCAGCCGCGGTCGATCCTCCGGCTCACCTTCCACGATCGGGCCCGACGCATCGCTCCTCCTGTTTCTCTAGCTGCATGATTCAGCCCCTCCACTTTCCCAGTTGTCCGTCGTCCCTTCTGCATCCTGCCCCCCACGTTCCGCCCTTCTGGAAGCCCCTTGATTTTACAAGTTCTTTTGCGTGTTCGACGACGTTCTTTTGTCGTTCCTTTGGTTTTACGGAGTAGGATTAGATCCTTTCGAACGCGGCGTCGACGTAGCAGTGGCCAGCTCTACTAGCTCCACGCAGAAACGCGTTCAACGGTCGCCATGTCGATCATAAACAATCAGACCCATATTGCACGTGACTTTATTTCATAATATTTTCAGAGCACCAAAGCAGCATCTACCATGCCCATTATGCCACGAGAGCATTGTCCGCTAACTACGGAGTACGGAGTAATGTCGACCTCATACTCCGTACTAGGGCTTCACTAACGCGACTTACACACGGCGAAATGCAGCTAGGCCTGGAGAAGAAGGCGCCAGCTATTCAGGAGACGCGTGGCGAAATGAGCCAAGCACAGCCTCGCCTGCCGTAGTCAGGGCTCCGTACTAGGTGATTGTTTACTCTGTATTCTCGACGTCCGTCTTGCGCTGATTCTCCATCACGACCATGGCACACTACGCGGACGAGGGCACGCGTCTGGACGACAGAAGCAACGGCGACGACGACGCCGACGAAGAGGCACGCACGCCCAAGTATGCACGACGACCTCGACGCAGAGGCAGCGGTCTCAGCTGGGGCTCGGCCGTCTTTTACGTGGCGACGGTGGCGAGTTTCCTGACGATCCTGGTGCTTCTCAAGATTGGCATGTTTGACGTGGGTGCACCTGATCCAGAACCAGTTCCCGAGCCAGAACCAGAACCAGTTCCCGAACCAATGACATTCCGCGACGACGACTACGTGCTGTCACCCGACTGGGACTATGACGCGCCACCGACGACGCGTGTGTACCACTGGGTCGTCAGCAACATGGACGCAAACCCCGATGGCGTGTACCGTCCCATGACGGTCATCAACGGCCAGTTCCCCGGCGAGCTGATCCGGGCCAACGAGGGCGACACGGTCTCGGTGACGGTCGAGAACCAGGGCGCCAACGCGACGGCGATCCACTGGCACGGCCTCTACCAGAACGGAACGAACCACATGGACGGCACGCCCGGCGCGACGCAGTGCCCGATTGCACCTGGCCGCTCGTTCCGCTACGAGTTTGCCGTGCACGGCCAGTCGGGCACGTACTTTTACCACGGCCACCATGGCGCCGACGCCCTCGACGGACTCGTCGGCCCGATTGTCGTGCACGCCCGCGGCGAGACTGGACCGGATGGCGTACCCCAGGCCGAGCAGACCGAGCAGAACCTTGCATACGACTCGGACCGTGTCGTGCTCGTGCAGGACTGGTACCACGACGCGTCGGCGACGCTGCTCGTGCAGGCCCTCGAACCAGGCGCCGAGTCGCCCCCCCTGCCCGACGGAGCCCTGGTCAATGGCCGCAACGTCGTCGACTGCACCCGGTACCCGGCCCGACGATGCGACACGGCCACGACACGCCTGTCCACGCTCGACCTGCCGACCTCGGGTCGACACCGGCTGCGTCTCGTCAACGTCGGCGCCCTTGCCTGGATCGAGGTGTCGCTCGACGGGCACCATGCCCTGGCCCTGACCGAGATGGACGGCGTCGATATCGTGCCCACGGTCGAACGCACCGTCCTCCTCGCCCCAGGCCAGCGCTACAGTGTTGTTGTCAGTTCTGCTGATGGAAATGGTGACGCCTTCTGGCTACGTGCACGCATCGCGACACACTGCTTTGGCGAGTCGCTCGCGTCAGACAGCCCCGTCGCCCTGGCTGTCGTGCGCTACCACAACGACGACGATGCTGAGCGTATGCCGACGACCGACGACGACAGTACCCCGACCGTCGTGTGTCGGGATATGGCTGTTCGAGAGGGGAACGAAACACGCTACGCGCCGGTGCCTGCACGACCTGCACCGGTCGTGGCCGACCATGCCTACAGTCTACGGCTCAACCTCGAGATCCACGACTGGCGTCTGCAGCGTGGCTACCTCAACGCGTCGTCGTACCGCCCCAACATTGTGTCGCCTGCTCTGCTTCGTGCCGTCGATGGTCTGGCCGCCAACGACTCGTCGTTTCGCGTCGACGGTTTCTTTGCCCAAGACAGCCCGTTCCCGGCCCAGACGGAACTGACACTGGCCCACGAGCACGCCACCGTCTTTGACCTTGTCGTGCAGAACCTGGACGAGGGCAGCCACCCGCTGCACCTGCACGGCCACCAGGTCATTGTCCTCGGCGCCGGCCACGGCTACTTTCCCGGCTACGACGCCCTCGGTCTCCGGCCCGACGGCCACGGTCTCGTCGACGGTCTCGCGCTCGAGCACAGCCGTCTCGCCAACCCCGTGCGTCGCGACGTCGTCGCCGTCGAGGGGTTCGGCTGGACCGTCGTCCGCGTCGTCGCCGACAACCCGGGTGTCTGGAAGTTTCACTGCCACATGGCCTGGCACGACAATGCCGGCATGGCCATGCTCCTGCTCTCACGCACCGCCGACCTTGCACACTACGCCGTGCCAGACGACCACCGTGCCCTGTGTGATGCCAGTCCGGACGAGTTGCTCAGTGGGGCTGCTCCGTCCGACGACGTTTGGCAGTAGTCCTTTCGTTTCGTCTCGTGTCTTTCGTAGGCCGATCTATTAGCACCGCCGAATAAACAAACAAACAACAAAAACAAACAGAAGAAAGAAAAAACAGAAAAAAAACAGAAAAAAAACAGAAAAAACTACGCCTTGACGCTAAACTCGGCAAAAAAGTCCTCGTCGCCTTCGAGCTCTTCCTTGATAATGTCGAGTCCGCCCACGAGCTCGCCACGCATCCATAGCTGCGGGTACGTCGGCCAGTCGGCGTACTCCTTGAGCCCCTGCCGCACCTCGTCGTCGGCCAGAATGTTGAAGAAGCCGTACTTGACACCGTGCTCGCGTAAAATTCCCACGAGCGTCTTGCTGAAACCGCACTTGGGCTCGCTCGGCGTGCCCTTCATGAACAGCATCACCGGCGCCGCCTTGACCAGGTCGCCCAGCCGCTTGAACAGCTCCTCTTTTTGCTGCTCCGCCGTCAACGCCGGCGGCCCTATTGGCTCCGCCACGCCCCGCGGCGCCGCCGCCGGGATCGTGCTGCTCGTCGCCTGCGCCTCAATGGCCGCCCGCACCTTGGTCGCGCTGCTGCCCGACACCGTCTCGACCACCTGCCCGTTGCGGATGAGGACCAGGAACGGCACCGCCGTCACGTCGTACAGCTCCGAAATGTCCGACAGGTCTTCCGCGTTCAGCGACACCCACGACGTCGCCGGCGGGCCCGAGGGTGTCGGCGGGTACTCGTCCGCCAGCGCCTCCAGCACCGTCGCCATCTGTGCACACGGCGCCGCCCACGGCGCGTGGAACGACGCCACCAGCAGCGTCGACGGCGCGAGGGACGCCAGGTGTGCCTCCCACTCCTCGACGGACTTGATCTCCGAAATGGTCGACATGTCTGGTCGAATTGTTTGATTGTTCAATCGTTCAAAGAGGGTCGCGTTCAAATCGTTCCAAGGGTCGCGGATCGCAGGTCGCAGGTCGCAGATTCAGGCCGCTGACATATCGCGCTCCGATGAACGGCTCGAAGGACTGGGAACCAGGTGGAATTGGCATGACGTGCCCCGCCTGTACAGAAATCAGATTTTCAGAGCGGGGCCCACCTAATCTGATGGGTTCGGCAAAGGCTATTGGCTGGTTGCCATGGCGTCATGCCCTGAATTTATCTGTCCCAGGCGGTGTTTTGGTGTATAACCGACCGTCCGATATGGTGTAATGGTCAACATCCGACGCTCTCACCGTCGAGCTCGGGGTTCGATTCCCCGTATCGGAGTTTTTTTTTCTGTTTTTCTGTGTTTCCGTCTTTTTAATCTTTTTTTTCTTTTTCTTTTTTCTTTTTCTTTTTTCTTTTTCTTTTTCTTTTTCTTAATTTTCTTTCCTTTTTTTTCTGAATTGTTTACAATGAGAAAATGTATACCTCGACATCATCAAATCCTGGGCATAACCTTACCGTTCTGACCCAGACAACGGAAGCGACCTCCACCGCTTCCTGCGTGCCGTCCGGCGAGGCTGAGCAACCATTCTTCAGTGTGTCATTGGTCGGCTGTCCGGCTTTAGGCTTTGTACGACTCGTCGCCAGGATGGGACGAGACAACGTAGGGCAGCGCCCGCCTTGGCGTTACAAGATGTCATATGGTTTACAGTATCTACAGTATTTACAGTATTTAATATTTACAGTATCTACAGAGTACAGTATTTACAGAGTGGACAGAGTGGACAGAGTGGACAGAGTGGACAGAGTGGACAGAGTGGACAGAGTGGACAGAGTGGACAGAGTGGACAGAGTGGACAGAGTGCTCAATAGCGACCAGCCCTGATGGTGGAGCGCTGCCGAGCACAGTGCAGGGGCCAGCGTCCTCGCAGGGCGGCTCCTTCTCTCGGAAGGCTTAGCGCTAGCACCTCAATACTACTCCGTATAAAGTGCGTCGTGCCCTTCACCGTGCCATTCGATCACGAGGACGCACAGGCTGGGCGGCGCGCGATGGGACGCTGCTGGCGTAACGACGGGCTGTGAGAGGCTGCAGTGCGCCTGGGCTCTCCTGGGCCTTCTTGGGCCTTCTTGGGCTCTTCTTGGTCGTGGGTCATTGGCACGACTCGACAAAAACAGAAGGCGGCGTGCGTACGTCCTTCCTCGTGCGGTCGCCACTGCCCCTCGTCCAGACCGACCAGCACTCATCTTTCAGACTCGACTTCAGAGGCAAGCAAACGACTGACAATTGTATCGACGTAATTGCGACGTAAATATAAACTACAAACTGGCCGTCGGACATTCGCCGGCCACCGCAGCGCCATAGCTACTGCTACTACAGCTGGGACCCACCGCCAATGCTAACAGAGGCAACTGCAGTAAAACACTGCGGACCCCTGTCCAGCTGCACCTGCCACTGGCGTCCTCTGTTTTTCCGCCGCGTCGTTTATCTTGGGCGCTCCTCCCCTTTCCGTTTCGCCCCGTCTCTTTCCATTTCGGTTGCGATTTCATTCGACATCAAGTGCAACTTTTCGTCTTTTCGTCTCTACAACCAAACAAACACCATGTCCAACCAGCAGTATTACCAGCAGGGCCCTCCGCCTCCCCAGGGCTACTACCCGCCCCAGGGCCAGCCGCAGTACCAGCCCCAGGGCCAAATGCAGTACCCTCCCCAGGTAAGCCGCCTTGATGACGATTCGAGTCGACCAAGTCGATTCCACGTTGACCTTTCCACGTTTTCCACGTTTGACCAACGCTGACCACCAGGCTTATGCCCAGCCGCCGCCGCAGGGCTACTACCCGCCCCCGGGCCAGCCGCCGTACCAGCAGCCGCCTCCGCCGAAGCAAAAGAGCGGCGGTGACGGCTGCCTCAAGGCGTGTCTCGGCACCCTGCTGTGCTGCTGCATTTGCGACGAGACGATGGAGTGCTGCGGCGAGTGCTGCGATATGTGCTAAGCCTGGTCGGCAGCAGGCCTGGCCAGCATCGCGACGGATGGCCACAAGCGATGAGAGATGAGCAGCCAGAAGCCAGCAACGAGTGATGCAGCCAGCAACGAGCAATGCAGCCAGAAACGATCGATGAGAAGCCAGCAGGAGCAGATATACTAAATTGTCATCGTCTTGGCAGCTCCAATCGACTGCGAGCCTCCAATCTTCTGCGACGGTCTACATCATCTACGACGGTCTACTATCTATTTCTTCCTGTTTTCTGTATTGTTCATGATTCACCAGGGTCATTGTCATCTAGCCTACAACGTTCTTTTCTACCTCTTGCTGTAATTTACCGTGCTTGCTGCCAACGTTGGCCTGTCGTCAATCAGTCTGATCACCGACTCGGCGTTAGTGTGCCAAGACCGGCGCTACGTGACCTGGCCGTCCAAACGCCAAGACACGGCCTCATCTGCCGACAACAGAAGCCAAACAGCTTCTGGAAAACATCTTGTCGCAAAATGTACCACACTCGATTCGTCAAGTTCGATGACCCTGAAAGTATGGCGCACACAGTGCAAAGAGTATGCGCCGCACTGTACCGCACTGTGCACTGCTGCTTTTCTGCTTTCCCTGCAGCGACGAAACGTTCATTTTAGTCTGACCTCGGTTCACATGCACTGCGTCATGGAGCTTCCGTTTGTCAACTGCTGGCTGCATCACTCTGATTCTGACTCTTGACGGCTATAGCCGCCGACACTGCACCTGCCCGAGCCACTGTTGTACCCGCTTCTGCCGTCGTCCTCGGCTAGGCTGCCAAATAACTCACTGACACCATCACCTGTTCGTCTGTTCGTCTGCTCGCACTGCATTGGCAAAACAAGACGCTTTTGAGGCGTTTTGAGGCGTGAGGTTCAACGCCGACGCGACGTCGACTGACTCTGCGCCTTCCTTACATGGCAGCCCCGCATTTCGTCGTCGTCTGCGGGCGCGGCTGCCTTCGCGCTCGCCGGCAGCAGGAATGCGCAGCCTCTATGTCCCAGCGCCCCACTATAGCACTGCCCGCTCCTGCTTGTGCCCGCTGCTTGTGCCGCTGCTCGTGCCTGCCGCGCCTTCGCCATTGCAGCTGCCTCGTGTATGTGACTGGCGAGATGCACGGAAAGTGCGACTGCATTGTGACTGCATTGTGACTGCATTGCGACTGCATGGCATGTCCTGAGCGCATGTCCTAAGCAGGAGCGGTCCAATTGACTGCTTGATTGGGCAGCCACGACCATTGTTTCCGGCAGCGCCTGCACCGGCCGTTGCGCTGTACGTATTGTGCTTGCCTGGCAGGCCCCGCATATTACGGAGCCATATATTTACTGTCCCTAGAGCACGCTGATATAATAGTACGCTGTAGCACTGCTGTTGTCTCCTTTCCACTCGTTCCGACGCCCCTCTTCTCTGTTCGGTCTCGCTCACTAGACACTCGACAAGATACGACCCCTTTCCCTACAACAATCTCCCTCTTCAACACCATCTCTCCCTTTGCTCCCTGCTCGATCGTCCGACTCGCCGGCGAGAGATCCAACATGACGTCGCTCAACCTGTCCATCAACGGGCCGTCCATCCGGAGCAGCTACGACTCGGTCCTCAACGGCCCGGCACTGTCGGCCACGCAGCCCAACGACGCGCGCTGGGCGCTCTTTTCCGTCCAGGCACCGCTCATCAACGCCTTCCAGCAGGACAGCGGCAACAAGGAGAGCGTGCTCAAGGTCGACAGCACCGGCAGCGGGCCGCTCGAAGACCTTGTCGAGGACTTTAGCGAGGGCCGCATCCAGTTTGCCTTTGTGCGCGTCCTCGACCCCAACAGCGCGCTGCCCAAGAACGTGCTCGTGGCCTGGTGCGGCGGCGGCGTCCCGGAACGCACCAAGGGCTACTTTACCAGCCACCTCAATGCCGTGTCCAAGGTCCTGCACGGCTACCACGTCCAAATCACGGCGCGCTCGCAGGACGACCTTGAGATTGACGCCATTATGAAGAAGGTGGCCGACGCCTCGGGTGCCAAGTACTCGGCGGGCACCACCGGCACGACTGGTGCGTCGTCGCGAGGTGCAGGTGCAGGTGCCCCCCCGCCGCCCAAGAAGCCCATGGTCTTTACGCCGACCGCCTCGTCCTCCTCGCACGCCCAGTCGACAAACCCGCTGGTGGCGGCACGCAACCGCAAGACAAACACCGACACCGATGCCGACGGCTGGGGCGACGACGCGCCGCCCGTGACCCGCTCGCAGCTCGAAAAGGTCGCTCCGGCCTACAAGCCCGTCAAGGTCAACCTGGCCGAGCTGACCAAGAACCCGACCGACACGCGCTCCGGCGGCGGCCACGACGACCGCCACCCCGACGTCATTGGCGGCGGCTACAAGCCCATTGGCAAGGTCGACATTGCCGCCATCCGGGCCGCGTCCAAGAGTGCCAGCGCCGGCGACGACCGCCCGGCGCTCGTCAAGGGCGCGTACGAACCCATTGGCAAGGTGGACATTGCCGCCATCCGCGCCGCGGCCAAGCCCAAGTCGGACGAGCCCGCAAGAGCACCGGTGTCAGCACCGGCACCCGTGCCGACGGTCAGCTACACCACGACGGTCTCGGACCGCCTGACGTCGCTGCCCAAGCCCAAGGTCGCCAACAAGTTTGGCAGTGCCGCGCCCGCGTTTGGCACGAAGCCCATTGGCGGCTCGTTTGGCATTGGCGCGCCCGCGCCCAAGCCGGACGCCCTCGTCGGCGCGCCCGGGCGCTCGTTTGCGTCGTCGGCCGGCAAGACGCCCGCGCAGCTGTGGGCCGAGAAGAAGGCGCGCGAGCGTGGCGAGGACCCGGCTGCACCAGCGTCTGCACCAGCGTCTGCACCGACACCAGCAGCGGCCATCAGCCCCCAGCCGACGGCGTCGCTCGACGCGCAAAAGAGCGGCAGCGGCGGCTGGCAGAGCACGTACAAGGGCAAGAGCTGGGCGCCCGTCCACACGACCAACTTTGGACGCGTGCCCGGCGTGACCGAGGACCGCCGCACCGGCGACAACGACAACGATCACGACCGCGACGCTGCACACGCCGACGAGAGCAGCGCCGGTGTCTCGTCGATCCGCGACCGTTTCAAGGAAACGCAGCCGATTGCGCCGAGCGTGCCCACGACCACGCGTTCGGCCCACGCCCACGACGACGACGAGGCTGCGCCGCCCCCCGTGCCCTCGGCCTCGCGCCCGACCATCCCCGGCGGTGTCCAACTGCCCGGCCTGCCGTCGCGGCCTGCGCCTGTCGAGGAGCCCGAGGAGCCCGAGGAGCCCGAGGAGCCCGAGGAGCCGGCGTACGAACGCGAGCAGTCGCCTGTGCGCATCGCCGTGCCTGTCGCTCGTGCACGCGAGCCGGAGCCGGAGCCGGAGCCCGAGTACGAGGAGCCTGCACCGCCGCCGCCACCGGCCCCGGCTGCACCGGCTGCCTCGGCTGCTCCGGCTGCACCGGCGTCGGGCGGCCTGCGCGCCGTGATTGTGTACGACTATGAAAAGGCCGAGGACAACGAGATTGAACTGGTCGAGGGCGAACACGTGACCAACATTGAGCAGGTCGACGACGATTGGTGGATGGGCACGAATGCACGCGGCGAGACCGGTCTGTTCCCGAGCAACTACGTCGAGCTTGTCGACGGCCACGCAGCGGCTGAACCGGAGCCGAAGCCGGCCCCAGCCCCGGCCCCGGCTGCACAAGCGCCGGCTCCTACCCCGGCTGCACCGGCGGCTGCACCGACACCTGCCGCCTCTACCGGCCCGACGGCCATTGCCCAGTACGACTACGAGGCCGGCGAAGACAACGGTATGTTTTACACCACGTGACCTGGAACGTAACCTGGACCATGCTAACCTGCAGAACTGAGCTTCCCCGAGGGCGCCAAGGTGACGGACATTGAGTTCCCCGACGACGACTGGTGGTTCGGCCACTACCAGGGCCGCTCGGGCCTGTTCCCAAGCAACTATGTCGAGCTGGAGCAGTAGTGTACTTTAGGAGTGTTTATAAGAGACTGATATTCTGCCCGCTAGACCAACCCGAGCACCAACCCAACCTGTCCTGTCAACCTGACCATCGCTAAGAAACCAAAAAAAGTAAATACAAGAAAAAAAATCGTATCGTCATACGGACTCATCCTAGAAACTCGCCCGAGAGGAGCGTCTCCCATGGCTGGCCAGTGTCCCAGGCACGCTGCACGAGCTTGCGTGCGCGTGCGACCTGTGCCATGCCGGAGCCCTCAATGTCGGTGAGGCGCGCGAGCATGAATCGTCGCTGGGCGGCGTCGGTGGACTCGCAGGCGGCGGTAAAGAGGGGAAAGAGCCAGCAGTTTTCGGCGGTGCCGCCGACGTGGATGAGGTCGAGGCAGGTGGCAATCTTTTGCACGTACAGCTGGATCTCGGCGTCGGTGGTGCGCTTGCCGAGGACGCGGCGGTGCAGGTGCAGCAGCGCGGCCCAGTGGTACGCCTCGTTGGTGGCGGCCATTTCGACGCAGTCCCAGCGCGAGACGTCGCCCTGGTGGTGCAGGTGCGAGCACGGGCGCGGCGCTTGCGCCATGCTGTCGCGCACGTCCACGTCGAGCGACGCGACACGGTCCTCGACAGAGTCGCCGGGCGTCCAGCTGGGTCCGTCGCGCAGGCGCTGCGGCTCGCACTCGCGCACGAGGTGGGCAATCTGCGAGAGAATGTAGATGCAGCGCGTGGTGAAGCCCATGACGCAGTCAATCTCGTCGTCGTCCTTGGGGTCGTACACCTTGTAGTCGAGGATCCACGCGGGCGACGCGTCGTTGGGCCCGTCGCCGAGGCCGCCGAGCACGTCGAGGTAGGCAAACCAGCTCCAGAGAAAGGAGCACACCTGTCCCTCGGGCGAGCTGTGGTGCTCGACGCGCAGGCCCTCGGGGCGCGACGAGATGAGGTTGCGCGCGAGCACGAGGTGGCGCTGCCACGGAATGTCGTAGCCAAACGCCGTCGGCGACACAATGGCGAGCGAGCACAGCATAATGGCCGTCGCCACGTTGGCATTTGAAATCTTTTGGCTCGCGTCGTCGAGCGACTGGCGCAGCGCCGGGAAAATGTCCTGCACCCACAGCGCGATGCGCATGCACGGCTCCTGCTGCTGCAGCACGCGCGCACGGTGCGACGCCGAGTAGGCCAGAAGCAGCGACAGCAGGTTGTCGTTGTTGAGCGCCATCTGCGCGAGGATCGTGCGGAACGGATTCGAAAAGGGGTCGTCGTGCGGCACGAGCACGCGCGCCGTGTTGTTGATAAAGTGGTGAAAGTAGAGCAGGTTCATCGGGTTGTCCGTCAGCTTCGCCGGCAGCTTGCCGAGCCCGCGCGGGATGCGTACCGGCACCGGCCGCGCATAGAAGCCGCCGGGGTCGTGCGCCGGCGAGTGCACGAGCGTGGTGCGCTTGCCCAGCGGCGACAGGCCTTGCTTGCCTTTGAGCGCGTTGTAGTCGTCGTTTTGGGCAAGGTCGAGGTCGACGAAGCCCGCGTCGATGCCGTAGTAGCGGTGGTGGTGGTGGTCGTCGTGCTCCTCTTCGTGGTCCTGCTCCTGCTCCTGCTCGCCCGTGCGTGACAGCAGCGACGTCACGCTGAGCCGGCGAAAGTCGTTGGCCTGCAGGTGCAGCAGGTCCGGGCGTGGCGAGGCCTCGCTGAGACGGGGAAATGTGGCACTCGCGTTTGCACTCGCGTTTGCACTGGCAAACAGCCGTGGCGACGTCGCCGACAGGGACCCCGAGCCGGTGGACGGCGACATGGGCCATGTCCAGGCAAACTCATTTTCGCTGCCCTCGCTCCCGATACGCTGGCGCTTGGCCGCGTTTTGGGTGTAGTCGGGCTCGGCGTACGTCATGCCGTCGTCCATGGACCCGTGCAGAAAGGCTGATGACACGGACGATGCCGGCAGTGGCTGGACTTGAGCCGTCCGGGTCTGGTTCGGCGACGGCGGCGACATGGTAGACGCAAAGGCGGCGGCCATGCCGGGCTGGCTCGTCTGGCTCGTCGGTGCTGGGGCGACGATGGCCGGGGCACCAAACGATGCAAAGGACCCGGCGCCGGCGGACACGTCGGACAAGACAACGGGTGCAATGGTCGGGTCGAGTTGAAACTGCATTTCGAGCTGTGCTTGTGGCCGCGGGGGATGCCGTGGCGGAAAGATGGCCGGGACGTTGACGCTAAAGCTTTCCTGCTGGTCGTCGAGGCCGTCGTCGGCAGTGGGGTCGGGATCGGGATCAGGGTCGTGGTCGTGGTCGGGGTCGTCGCCGTCGGCAAGCAGGACTTGGCCGAGGTGCACGGCCTTGAGCTGCGGACGCTTGCAACGGCCGTCCCATTTGAGACGGATGCCATAGTCGCACTGGTAGCCGCCCTTGATGCACTTGCTGCAGTTGGGGCGCTCCTCGGTGCACTTGACCTTGCGCGCTTTGCACGACCTGGTCGTTAGCTCACAGCTGTGCACATTTGCAATACAACGCACCAGCACCCGTTGCGGCTGCGGCTCTTGGGCTCGCGCCCGTCGGGTTTCCTGGGCCGTGGCATCGTGTTGGCGAGCGAGAGTGTTGCAAGGCGCAAGGCTGTGGCAGGCCGGAGAATTAAGTCGGAGGCCAGGCAGACTGACGTGGGCGCATGCAAAGCGGAAGGTGGGAAAGAGAGATAAGCCAAGATAGGGCTAAACTAGCCGGGCGCACGGGACAGCGGCGTTGTCCAGGAATGGTGCAATGTGCAGCCGCAGCTGACGGACAGCATCATAGCCGGGCGTGACGGCTGCAAGCGGCGTCGTTGTCGGCCGTTGGTGTGTCGTGTCGTCGCGGGGCGCGCTCGGCCGTGCAAGTGTCGGCAGACAACGCCGAGCACGCCAATGTCGGACGTATTGAAGTCGCACTGATGGAAAGTGAATGCACAAGTTCCCCGCGTCTGACGTCGATGTAATTTTCAGTGCTTTTTTTATCTTTTCGCGTTTTTGTCTTTGCGTGTGTCTCTTTTATCTTTCGCGTTTTTCGTTTTCATCTTTCGCGTTTTGTTTTTCGTCTTGCGTGGCTCGGTATTGACGAGCCGTGAGTGGTGGTAGCTGCGTCGAGAAGCGCAAATGGAACAAGTCGGCAATGGCCCATGGCCATGTGAAAACGAGTCGGATTTGACTCGGGTGCACGAACACTGCAGCCCGAGTCTGTCGAGTCAGGTCAGCATGTATTTATGAGCCAGCAATTGGCGAATGGTCGTCCGTGACTCGTTCGTGACTTGTCAGTTCATGGCCATGACGATGACAAATGATAGCTGGCTGGCAACGCAACGGTGGGCGTGTAATTGTGATTGTCGATCAAGGGTCTGACTTGGCGAGTGTTGATGGAGAGTTACAGAGTAAATTATGCACGTCGGCCGTCAAGAGAGAAGAGGGCCCCTATTCCGTCCGTTGTTCCTTCCGCAGAAGCTCCTGCCACGACACAATACACTGACAGAAGCTCCTGCCACGACACGAATACACTAACAAAACGGAAGCACCGAACTGTCCTACAACTCCTTCCCAAAGAGGGTTGTTCCTTCCGTAGAAGCTCCTGCCACGACACAATACACTGAAACGGAAGCACCGACACGACAAAACTCCTTCCCAAAGAGGTCTGTCAGTCGTGGTTTCCTCTTTATTATTTGACAGTCTTGGCATCAGCGGCTGCCGATTTGGGAAACAGCAGTTGACAACGCTCGTCTCAAGCAAGATTTCAGGATTGATATAAATATAAATAATTTAGTTTGGCCGAGACTTGTGAGATGGGGTAGGCTGTGAGAAATAAACTTTACGAACTGGAAGGAGCGCTTTACGATCCTTTGGGAGCCTCACCGTAGCAAGCTCGAGATTAGATGTTTCTTTTGTTTTCTGATTGTTTTGCTGGCACTCGAAAGCTCCATGAGCCAATGCACCTTCTGTTTCAAGTTCAAGCTAAAGACATGTAGATTCCTGCCTCCCGGTCACGTGCACTCGCTACCCTACGAAATATCAATGCTGAGAATCTTGATATCCTCGTCGGGCCGCTCCTTGGTCGTGCGCACGGCCTCGATGCGGTGGATGACGTCCATGCCGGCGTAGGCGCGCCCAAAGACGGTGTGCTTGTTGTCGAGCCAGGGCGTCTTTTCGGTCGTGATAAAGAACTGGCTGCCGTTGGTGCCCGGCCCCGCGTTGGCCATGCTGAGCGTGTACGGCTTGTCGTGCTTGATGGAGCCGAATTCGTCCTCAAACGGGTGCCCCCAGATACTCTCGCCACCGGTCCCGTCGCCGAGCGGGTCGCCGCCCTGGATCATAAACTTGCGAATGACGCGGTGGAAGATGGTGTTGTTGTAGTAGCCACGACGGGCGTGCGTCGCAAAGTTCTCGACGGCCTTGGGCGCGGACCCTGGGAAGAGACGCAGTGCAATGTCGCCGTAGGACGTGTGTATGACCGCGTTGGTGCCCGTCTTGCCGTCGCTCCGCTCGGGCGCGCCATTGGCCGTCGTCGTCCGGGGCCGGACCGGCCGCTCGTTGAGAATGTCGCGCGCGGCGCCCTTGGGCACGTCGACGGCGTCGGTAAAGAGGTAGAAGCGCTGCTTGCCGACGCCCGTCGCAAACAGGATCGGGTCGCGTGCCTCGGACGCCTGCAGCAGCGGGTTGCTCGACGCGGCCATGGCGACGGTCGTGACGCCCTTCTTCTGAGGCTGGCCCTGGTACAGCGCCAGCTGCAGCGGCCGGAACGACTCGTCGCCGCCGTACAATCGCACGACCTTGTTCGTCACCGTGTTGACGACCTTGACGCCGAGCATCGACCCGTAGAGCAGAAAGTGACTGGATTCGTCAAAGGCAAGACTTGGGGCCTCGCTGTCGACTGCGTGCTCGGCTGCCAGCCGCCGGCCAAACTCGACGGCGTCCAGCTGCCGCAGCGCCGTGCCGGCCTGCTGCATATCCTCGGCCGTCCGCAGCGACTCGTCGTACGTCCGCACGAGCTTGCCCGAGGCAAAGTCAAAGAGACGCACGCGCCGGTCTGGCGTGCTCAGCGTCGCAAACTGTTGCCCCGACGGTGCCATGGCCAGGGCCACCGGCACGCTCCGTTCGCGCTTAAAGACAAACAGGTCCGTCGCGCTCTTGAGCCGCCACACGCTGTCGGGCTTGGCGTACGCGCCCGTCCCGCTCGCCTTCCAGTACTCGAGCATGCCGCCCGTGTCGGCCGAGACGACGCAGTCGTACGCCGCACAGTACGCCATGAGCGCAACGGGCGCGCGGTGCAGCTTGAGCGTGTGCACCGGCCGCAGCGGCTCGTCCTTGGTCAGCGACGCCTCGCCACGGCCGTCGAAAATGTGCACGGCCGGCGCGTCGCGCTCCGAGACGGCCAGCAGCGGCCGTGACGCGCCGCGCTGGTGCACCCAGCACACGCAGCGCGGCACAAACGCGAGCTGGATGAGCGAGACAAGGTCAAAGGTGGCAACGTCAAAGATTTGCACCGTCCGGTCGTCGTCGGCCGCGCCCGCCGAGGCAAAACTGCGTCCGTCGGCGCTGGCGGCCACCGCGGCCACGCGGCCCTCGTGCACCTTGAACTCCTTGACAAACTCGATGCCGTCCGCCACCTTTTTCCAAAACTTGTGCACGCCATCGACCGACGTCGTAATCAGAAAGTCGGTTCCGGGTGTCAGCGTCAAGTGCGACACCGTCTCCTTGTGCATCAGCGACTTGCTGTACCGCCGGCCCGCCGGCAGCGCCGACACAAACAGCTTTTCGTGCTTGAGTGTCCGACGCTTCTTTTTGGGGACCGTCATCGGCAGTTTCGGGCCCATGTCCGAGTCGCTGTCGCTGGAGTCTGCGTCCACCTCCGCCTCCGTCTCATCGCGCCTGTCGTGCTCGTGCTTCTCATGCTCGCCGTTGCCTTCATAGTCATCGTGCGTGCGCTTGTTGGTCGCTGTCGGCGCGTCGCCGTCTGCAGAGTCGGCCATGGTGTTGTGTGTTGATGGACGGACAGGCTCAGATAGTGGGGACGCGTCTGCTCGTCTGATTGGTCCATGCAATCACGTGACATCTAGAATATCTCACAGAATCATCTCACAGAATCATCTCACGCTATAACACACCTCAAGCAAAATGTAGTGTATACGCGATCTAAAGCATGCACGGCACCGACAGCGTCGGCGGCCGATTTAAACAACAAAACAAAGCCGGCGCTGACGCCCACACCGCCTGCCGCCTGCCGCCTGCCACATGCACACCAATGCCATGTCAAACGAACGAAATGAAATAAAATCCACAATATTTTTAACAGACAGGCGACGACAGAAAAAGCTAGTGGCCAAGGTTCTTGGGCGGGTCGTAGACAATCTTCCGGGTCTTGAGCCACGCCCACTTGTACCGCTTGACCCAGACGCTCATGGCAAAGAGCACGGACGTGAGCGCGAGCACCTTGAAGCCCATCTTTTTCCGGTCGTCCATCTCGGGCTCGGCCGCCCAGTTGAGGAACTCGACGACGTCCTTGGCCATCTGCGACGTCGAGGCCGGCGTCCCATCCTCGTACTCGACCAGGCCGTCAAACAGGACACGGCCCATGGCAATGCCGGTGCCGGGAAAGTACGGGTTGAAGTTGAGGCCGGCACCGACCTGGGCGCCCGCGGGCGCCTCGTCGGGGTAGCCCGTCAGCAGCGAGAAGATGTAGTTGCAGCCGCCGTGGCGCGCCTTGACAATCAGCGACAGGTCGGGGGGGAGCGCGCCGGCGTTGGCGAAGCGGGCGGCCTCCTCGTTCGGGTACGGGTCCGGCAGGTAGTCGGCCAGCTTGCCGGGGCGCTTCTCGATGATGCCCTGGTCGTTGGGCTCCGCGTCGTACTCGTTCTCCTCGGCCAGCGCCTTGGCCTCGTCGACCGTCAGCACGGTGCCGACCAGGGTGCGGTACGGAATGCGGCTGAGCGAGTGGCACGCGGCGCACACCTCGCGGTAGACCTGGAAACCACGACGAAGACTGGTGGTTAGCACTGCACACGTCGAAAAAGAAGAGAACTTACGCCTGGTGGTCAAAGGTCTTGAGGAACTGCTGGTGGACCCAGGGGTAGTCGACCGAGTGCATACTGGACAGTTAGCGTCGTCGCGTCAAGGAGTTTTCAGTTGAACTCACCCCTCCTCGGCGGGGCTGGACGCCTGCGCCGTCGGGCCGTACATGTGAAAGTACCAGGCGACGGAGCCGACGGCCAGGGCAGTCGAGGCCGCCGTGGCGACGTTCATGCGCGTCGACGCGGTCTCGGCCGATGCAGAGCTCGAGGCAGCGCGCTGGCAAGTTAGCGAGTGCGAGTGCGGAGTGAAGTGACGATGACGGGGCGTGGTCAAGACCGGCAGACCGGCAGACCGGCCGTCCGGCCGGCCGAGAACCGAGGAGAACCGGCGAGACCAGCCGTGTCCGTCCATCGTTTCCTCAAGCGAGGTGGCTGACCTTGGCGATGTGGACGGGGCTAAACGCCCGCGATGCCCGCAGAGTCGTCCTTGCGGCAAACATGTCGTGTGCGGGTGCGCGGTGGTGGTCGTCGGTCGGTCAGAAAAGTGTCGTGTGGTCGGCCAGGGTAAAAATTCAATGGACACGCTGTCGAGCCAATTGTCGAGAGTCAGGCGGTCCGTCCGAATCAAAAGTCGAATCAAAAGTCGAATCGACTCGGAATCGATCGATCAGGAGAAGCGATCAGGAGGCGCGTCGGGGCGGAGAACGGACGAGACGAAGAGAGGGAGAAGAAGCCGCAAAGTTCGTGTCGGCCCATTGAAGCATGGGAATTTTCGAAAATGGGCGGAAGCGATAGGCTGCGCAGTGCCCACCGGCCGGGCCACAGCGAGCGACAGCCCCAAGACCGCCCCTACCGAGAAAACCAGCCAAAAACACGGGCAGAGCCAGCGACCTGTTGCATAATTCCGGTTTAGCCCGGCCGTGATTGGCTGGCGGGCCGGTGGATCGCGTCACGATACGAGTCACGTGACTGTCCCGCCGCAATTAATCGCTCAGGCCAAGACGAAAATCGTAAAAGAGCAGTGGAGGCGCAGCCAATGCAAGGGCAGGCGTTTGCAAGGCCCGACTTTTGCCGTGATGAGTCAGCAGACTCGAGCGCGATTGGAACACTCAATCAATCGTTGATGCATGCACAGTGTACGCATGTCTGACATGTCTGCACAAGCTCATACGGAATCAATCGCACGAAAAATAAATTCACAACCTGCTTGTGCCACTATGAGGCCGCGTTGCGACGCGCCTTGACGGCCTTGGCCAGCACGTCGAGCACGTCGACGGTGTCGTCCCAGTGGATGCACGCGTCCGTAATGCTGACGCCGTACTTGAGGCCGGCCTTGCCCTCCTTGGGGACCTTTTGGTTTCCTGCAGGTTAGAACTGTGAAAAGTGTAGACCGACGACGCAGAACTGTTCAAAAGTGTAGACGAAAGACGCACCCTCGTGAATGTTGCTCTCAATCATGACGCCCATAATGGCCTGCTCGCCGCTGGCGATTTGGCCGGCGAGGTCGGCGGCGACCTTGGGCTGGTTCTTGTGGTTCTTGAGCGAGTTGCCGTGGCTGCAGTCGACCATGAGCCGCGCCTGGAGACCGGCCTTGTCGAGCGCGGCCTTGGCCTCGGCGATGCTGGCGGCGTCGTAGTTGGTGCCCTTGGTACCGCCGCGCAGAATGACAAAGCAGTCCTCGTTGCCGACGGTGCCGACAATGGACACGACGCCGGGCTTGGTGACGGACAAAAAGTGGTGCGGGTGGCGGACGGCGCCAATGGCGTCAATGGCGACGCTGAGCGTGCCGTCGGTGCCGTTCTTGAAGCCGACGGGGAAGGACAGGCCGGACGCGAGCTCGCGGTGCAGCTGGCTCTCGGTGGTGCGTGCGCCGACGGCGCCGACGGACAGCAGGTCGGCGAGGAACTGCGGCGAGATGGTGTCGAGCATCTCGGACGCAATGGGCATGCCCTTGGACGTCAGGTCGACAAAGAGCTTGCGCGACAGGCGCAGGCCCTTGTTGATGTTGAAGGAGTTGTCAATGTCGGGGTCGTTGATCAGGCCTTTCCAGCCGACCGTCGTGCGTGGCTTCTCGAGGTACGACCGCATCACAATCAGCAGCTCGTCCCGGTGCTTTTCCTTTTGGCCCAGCAGCATGTCGCAGTACGCGAGTGCCGCCTCGGGGTCGTGGATCGAGCAGGGGCCGATGACGACGAGCAGGCGGTTCTGCGGGTCGCGTCCATTGACCACGGCCTCGACCTCGGCCCGGCTCGCAATCACGGTCCGCTTGGACTCGGGCGTCTGCTGGATCTCGTGCTGCAGCAGGTCCGGTGGCGTCAACGGGTTGTACCCGCGAATCCGCCAGTCCTCGCTCTCGGCCCGGTTGCCGACGTTTTTATTTTCGAGGAAGAACTGCCGTTAGCGGGGAGAACATGACGACGGAGGACGGACGATGACGGACGATGACGTACGGAAGACATGGTGGGGGTGATTGAGGAAGTCGAGAGTCGGTCGAGAGTCGGTCGAGAGTCGGTCGAGTCGGTTGAGTCGAGAGTTGGGTATCAAGATGGAACGTCGTTCGTCAGTATTGTAGACGCGTCCGTAAGAGTCATCAACGCGACGAGCAAGGAAAAAGAAAAGAATATAAAAAGAAAAATCAGATTCTGCCGTCTCGTTTTGACATCGCTGACCGCCTTTGCCTACCACGTCTTGAGCTAGACTTGTGCAACCACAGTACGCACTTGTACGCAAACACAATCACGACACGCAAACACAACAATAAAAGATTTGTACCACATGATTGACTCAACTCAATCCATGGGGATTCAAACACCGGCGAGGGCCAATGGTGGGGTCGTGCATAGAAGGTGGGGCATCACGACTGACGAGCAGCCAATCAGAGCGGCATTCAATAGTTGGATATAAATACAAGGCTACTCAATCTTGCCCTTGCCGTTGAGCAGGTGGTAGAGCCGCTTGAGCACAATGGTGCTGCCGGCCATGAGCGCGGCCGACACGGCAAACAGCGAGACGCGCTGCTGGGTGGTGAGCAGGGCAAAGATGGGGTACGGGTAGAAACCGTTGTGGCTGAAGCAGTACTCGACCCAGGTCCAGTAGAAGGAGGCAATGCACAGCGACAGGATCATGGCTTCCTGGCCGCGTATGGTCCACGGCGGGCTGAGCAGCAGCAGGTCGGCCGACAGGAAGACGGCCGGCGCCAGGTGGAAGCCAATGTCGGGCAGCAGCGGCAGGTCGACGTCGACGTCGGGCGGGTACACCAGGTTGCGGTCGTACGTCGACAGCGACCAGTACAGCACGCTAATGAGTACCTCGAGCGGCGCGACGCAGACGCCCAAAAAGTTCTTTGCCTCGTACAGCGGCCGGCTGACGAGCACGTCGGCCACGAGGCCCGCCACAAACGTGACGAGCGACAGCGAGAGGCCCAGGATCGTCAGGAACTGAAAGTCGCCGCCGACCGAGTCGACTGGCATCTGCGGGAACCGGTGCAGGTACACAAACGACGCCGCAAACGATGCAGTGCCAGCAGCGTGAAGGGCCAGCGAGGTCGCACGGCCAGGCGAGGCCAAGCGCTGGCGTGGGTGCTTGTCCATGTCGAGGCGAGCGAGGCGAGCAAAGGACGAGGCGAACGAAGAGAGAGGTCAGGCAGGCGAGAGCCGTAGAATGGTCGGAGCGGATGCAGCTGTGATGAGTCTCACATGGTGAAGGAAGATTATGTCCATTGGCGTGAGGGAGAGTGACTGACATCATAGGGAACAGGCCCACTTTTATACGCACGTGACAGACCTCGTATCGACCAGCATCTGCACTGCACTCATCTCACGTCATGGCCGGGTCGGACCTGAGCGAGGACGGTCCCAACGTGCCAAGGCCGGCCAAAGCACCAAAGACGCCTCGCAAGAGAACCCTCAAAGAGTGCGTCTCGCCGTTCTTTGCCAGCCGGTCCACGTCGGGAGGCAGCGACAAACGCGAGGACGAATCTGGCACCTTCGTCACGCCTCGCCTGCGCACATTCTCTCCGGACGCCGGTGCAGACTTCGACTGGCTGTCCGAGAGTCCCGTGTGTCCAGAGGACCCAGACGACCAACCGTCCACGTTGTGCTCTGGCCTGCCTCTGGCCGAAACACCCTCACCAAAGAAACGGCGCCAGCTGACATCCCCCTTCTTCTCGCCGCCGGCCTCGCCCACCAAGACGCCGACGCTGACGCCGAGACCGAGCCGACGTGGTCTTGTCTCGTGCCTGCCGGTGCCGCCCCTCGATAGTGCCCGCTTCGGGCTTGTCCAGGAACAGCTGGCCGACGAGCCGCTGTGGCTGCTGATTTCCCTCGTCCTGCTCACGCGCGTCGCCGGCCGCGTATCGCTGCCCGTCTTCTGGGACATTAGGCGCGACTATGCCCATGCCCCGAGCGCGCTACTGACCGAGGCAGCCGGAGTCGACTTGGAGACCAGGATGCGCCACCTCGGTATGGCCTCGGTGCGCTGCCACGCCATACGACGCCTGGTCCGGCGGTGGCTCGACCAGCCGCCGCAGCCGGGCGTCGTCACGGTCGTCAAGAACTACCCCGAGGCCGTCAAAAACTACCCCGAGGCCGCGCAGGACACCGCCTGGGAGATTGGCCACATCACACAGGGCGCCTATGCCGTCGACTCTTGGCGCATCTTTTGCCGCGACAAGCTGCTCGGCACGTCGGCCGGGTCCGACGAGGCGCAGCCCGAGTGGATGCGTGTGCTGCCGCAGGACAAGGAACTGCGTGCGTTTCTGCGCTGGCGCTGGATGCAGGAAGGTTGGGACTGGGACCCGCTGACGGGCGACCGTGAAGTTCTGGGCGAGGCGCTGCGGCGTGCCGTCGATGAGCGTCGTGTCGGGTACGATGACCAGGGCGTGCTTCGTATACGTCGGGGCGTCGAGCGAGCTGAGTAGATGACTGTCGATTTGTGAAATAACATGATTAGGGTCTGCCTAATGGGTATCTGTGAGAAGAAGCGCAAAGAAGTAGAAGAAATAGAGGAAAATGAAGAAAATGAAGAAAATGAAGAAAGAAGAAAGAGGAAAAAGAAAAGGAAAAAAGAGAGAAGAAAAAGAAAAGGAAAAAAGAGAGAAGAAAAAGAAAAGGAAAAAAGAGAGAAGAAAAGAAAAAAACGCTAATGCCCGCCAACCTGGTCGTCGGGAATCGGGCGCACCCAGCTGAGGGCTGCATTCACCACAATGTGGATCACGCCCATGATCCAAAACGACTTGCCATAGTCGGGCACCGTCCCGGCCGGTCCGTTGCCGTCGTCGCTCCCCGGAAGCGCGTGCCTAGTGACGAACCGGAAGAGGATGGCAAACAGCACGCCGCCCAGGTTGCCTGCGGCGCCCGTCAGGCCGGCCACCACACCGTTGGCCTGTGGGTGCACATGTGGCACGAGCGCAAAGTTGGCGCCGTTGCCCGTCTCGAGGAAGACGGCCACCAGGCCAATCAGGACAAACGTCGTCGCCTCGCTCGGCATGTGTCCCGTCCGCAGCGGGTTCGCGTACTTGCCGACCAGCACCAGCGCGCCGCCGCTGAGCACGCCGCACATGGTGATCCAGTGCCGCTTGAACCAGAGCCGGTGCTGGCAGCCGTGGTGCGCACACAAAACGCAGTGCTTCTTGCGCACCAGCCGCACCAGCCCCACTCCGCGGCTCATGCTGTACAGCCCGTCGGCGACCGCGCCGCCCGACGGCCGCGTCACAATGTTGAGCAGCCCAAACATGGCCGCCCACCGCGACGCTCCCGTCTGCCCCAGGTGCGGGTAGCTCTGCAGGTAGTACCCCGAAAGCATGCTGTTGATGGCCAGTTCCGCGCCAAACGAGCACATGTACGTCAACATCAGCGCCCAGGTGTGCACCGAAAACGTCACCCGTACCACCTGGGCCATCCGGGGCGGCTGCACCACCTCGCCATTGGCCGTCTCCAGCATTTCGGTTTCGGAGAGCCGCGCCTCCCTCTGGACGCCGGGTCCGTTGCCGTTTTCGCTGTCGCCGCTTGGGTTGCCGTCAGAGGGGCCTCGGAGACAGGGCGCCAGCTCAGACGGGCCGTGGTTCACGGCGCCGCCCAGAATACCGCCGGCGCTGCTGTCGCTGTCCTGCCTCTCGTTCTTTCTTTCGTTTTCGTTCGGGCCGGCTGTCACTTCTGGCTTCTCGGTCGTGGCCGGCTCAGAGGTAGGAAGGGCCTCTTCATCTGCGTGCTCCGCGTGATCTGCGTGGTCCGTGCTCGACGACACGCTGGACCGGTGCAAGGCCAGCCGCCTCTGGGCATTGGCATGGCGGTCTTTCCAAGGTCCATCAGGCGTGTCTGCGCCAAAGAGGAGCATGCTGACACCGGTCACGAGCACGAGCGCCAGCGGCACCAGAAACGTCAGCCGCCATGCCACACGGTTAGTGTAGTTCATGCGCCGCAGCGAATCGTAGACGGCCGGCATAATGAAATACGTCACGCCGCCCCCGGCATTACCGAGGCCGCCCGTGAGCGCATTGGCCGACCCGACCACGTTCTTGTCGAAAAAGGCCGTCGTCCACACCTGGCACGGAACAAACGAGCCGCCCAGGATGCCCATGAAGAAGCGCACCGCATACAGCCCGCCCACGTTCGTGACCAGGGGGGCCAAGCCAGTGGGGATGGCACCCACCAGGAGAAATGCACAGAACACGAGACGTGGGCCGAACATGTCACACAGAGGCCCGGAAATGATGCGCACAATCAAACTGGACGTTAGCATGTGCCGACTCTGCATGGGCCAAAACTTGAGACTTACGTTGCCACCAACGACACTATGTTGGAGTTGGCAATTTGGTCGGGCGTGAGCTTGAGGTCGTCCCGGATCGACACAGTCAACTAGAGGTTAGCAGTCGCACGCCAGCGGGCGGACGAACAGATGATGGCGTGTCGTTTGCACACAGAAAACTGCTTACCAGAGGTGGAAAGGCGTACCACGCCCAAAAGGCTACCATAAAGCCAAACCACGAGAAAAAGAAGACGCGTCCATACTTGTTGACCGGGTTGAGAAGGGGAATCGCACGGGCCTTTTGGCTAATCGGGTTGACCGTCGGCATCCGGTACAGATCGGCCACCTGGAAGCCCGGCATGATGGCGGTAGCAGATCTGCAGCAGCGGTTCTTGTGTCTGTGGTTGTGCCTGTCGAGTCCAGCGGTACGCAGACGAGCAATGTCTCACGTCACGCGCTGTGCATCGCCAGCCACCGATGCGACAGCCTTGCCCGGATTGCTGTAGCACGCTCGTCTCGTCTTGCCGGGCGTGTGCGGGCGCGCGTGTGCAACGTGAACGATTGCAATGGATGCCGAGTGCTTGTGAACGCGTTGTGAACGCGTTGTGAACGCGATGCACAGGCCAAACGTCGCGAGCTGATGTCGATGCGGAGAGTCGCCGACGTCGACGCTGCAAGTAGAAAAAGGCAATGTTTCAATCCAACGCGAGCCTGGCCGGCTGCGCCGCAACCCAAGGCCCAAGGGATCTGCGCGACTGGGCGTTAGTGTGTTAATATTTTAGTGTCGCGGTTGATGCCCCACTGGTACTTTGGCGACGGTGGACGTCTGGCGAGATTGGTGCCTGGGGAGAATTGGCAGCCTGGGCGCCGATGTTGATCAAGGCAGGACAAGACTGATGGGCAGGCGCAGTCGATGCAAACAGGGAACGAGAAAGGCGGAATGCGAAGAAGGAAACGAATTCGAAACGAGACCAAACAATCCGAGCGCTTACGTTAAAGTGCGAAGCCGTCGAGGCGGAGCGGTCCTTTTGTCCAACACGCGTGCGCGATAGCGGGATGACGGACTCGCTGTGGTGCTCGCAAGTCGAAGCGATGCGATTGCTGGGATGAGGGTCGGTGTGCAAGTGGTGTCGATGGGAACGAGGGAGGAATGGACGGAGAGATGCAGTTTCGACGAGCTCCAAGACGGATGCCCCTATTCCAGTCCAGGGCCAGACATGCACAAAAGCTCCTGCCGCGCCGACAAGCTTTTCTCCTCGTCCTAGTCTTGGGGAAAGAGGCGACCAGTCATCGCGGGCCAAAAGGAAAGAATGCTGGGCGCCAACTGGGCGCCAACTGGGCGCCAATTGCCCCTGGGCCCGTCGACACTACTCTGCCGAAGCGAAAAGATACCGTGTGGGAAGGAGGCACGGTGCATCGTCGGTTTCCATGTGGGAAGGAGGCACGGTGCATCGTCGGATTCCAGAGTCCTAGGCGTCAAGTGCCGCCGACTTGGCTCCTGCCCAAGAGTAAGTGCCGCCGACTTGGCCGTTCGCTCCTGCCCATGCGCCAATACGCGGCTGAACGGGCCACCCAGCGCCGGAGACTTTTTAGCGACAAGCACACACAAGCAACAACCAAGGACAAGACAAGAGAAGGCATCGCCAATGTTTTGAAATCTGACAATGCTCCGGCACTTGCAGGCTTGTCGATGCAAGTAGAATAAAGACCAGCCGGCACTTGTTGGCACGACCAATGGCAAGCGAGAAAGCCACCACGAACATTGGGGAGTCGAGTCGGGGAGTCGAGTCGGGGAGTCGAGCCGGTGGGCTTGGGCTGGAATCGAGAGAGCAGAGCACTGGACACAGCCACGGAAAGCCAGAGAACCCACTAGGACTGCCAAGAGCCGCACTCAAAGGCTGCCAAGGCTGTTGTCTTGCAATGTGCGCACGGACCCACTTTCTTATCAGTGCCCTGAAGGGATCTGGACCGTGGCCATCAGCTCTGTACGCTGCGAGACGGACAGTGTGCATTCTCGACCAACACGTCTGAGAGCCTGGTGAAACAGTGTCACAGCAAAGGCATGCCCAGAAGGACGGCGGCATGGCCAAGACGCGACGGCAATGTTGAGTCATGCATCGTCTGGCCGAAAACAAAGCATGACGTGCATAAATAAATTTATCACTGCGTTGCAACATGGGCGAGCGAATGATATGGATCATGTGAATTGTGCTGGATGCACAAACATTGCGTGTCGTGGTTTGTATGCCACAGGCCTGGCACGTGGACTGCTCGAGATTTCATATATATTTATTTTTAGCCGAGTCGGTGTCATCCACACGCACGGCGCCGTGCTGCCTCGTGGCCTCGAGCCTCTTGCTGTCACATGTGTCTTGCATCTGGTGTTTTTGTGCATGGTTGTTTGTGCTTTGTTTGTGCTTGAGATCAGCCTGGACATTACTGAAGCTCGACTAGCTTACTCCGTAGGTTTCAGGTACTCTAGGATCCTCCGGTCGATCGACTGCCAACACTCCAGCATACTGATACTCAATAAAAAAATGAATTAAATATACTCCGTGGAGATTCATACGTGACGGACCATCCACGATTTATGATGGAAAAGTCCCCTGGCTCTTGCCCAACTCGGTCGTCGCCTTGCACCTGCCGAATTGCACTGCCATCCACAATCCTGGCCGGCGACCGTGCGACGTCGCAGGATTGTCCGCCGGAAGAGGATGGACTCCAAGAGAAGCAAAAGGACGTGAATGAGCAAATGAGAAGAATGAATCCAGTGTTCCGTTTGAAAACGCAGATAACGGCCGTCGGGACGGCGGTAGTCGGCGGCGGGCGTGTCTGGCCAATGGGATGTAGTATAATGCGCCAGATTGGACCCGCATGGCCAAGGCTGCACTGCACCTTTGCATGTCTCGGCGGGTCTGGGCGGCTCCTTCAGCGTCGCACACGGCTGCCGCACGGCTGTTCTTGAGAAGGGGCAAAGCATTGGCACCGAATGCACCGGCGGCCGCCCCACTGCCCGTCCCGGGCCTGCACCGACCGTGCAACGCCGGACTGGTCACGACGCAGCTGCCCAGTTATATTTTACAGGACAAACTGCAGTACATAAATTATACCGACTTTTATGCATGGTCTTGCGGGGTATTGATCAGGCATCACAGTACGCGAGGCAACACGTCGGAGGCTCCTGCCGTCCCAGAACCAATGGTCGTGGTTTCTATTTTAAAAGTTTCGTTCCGAGTTTGGTCGTTCCGAGTTGGTCGTTTCCGTTTGGGACACTGGAACACTAGAACACTGGAAGGAGCCACCCCTTTCTTTCCGCATCGAAAAGTCAAAACCCCAATAGCACCCTGACCGCAATCTGCCATGCCCAATATCATGGGTTCATGGCACAAAACACCCCCACGAAACACACGGGGTCCCGTGCCCAATCATCCGTCTGTCTTGCCGTCGTTTTCGCCTGTCCTGCGGCCTGCCTAAATAATCTTCTCGGCGGTTTCAGTAATTCGCATGTCTGCAGCGCCAAGAGGCTGAGGCCAAGATAATGACCAGGGATGATTCGCTGCAATCTATACATTTACAGTATTTATATTTAAATTTATAGTCGACTTTTTCTACTTTTTATCTTGTACATATTGTTACTATGTGCTTGCGTATATCAATCTGGCGCACGTAAATTAATAAATCAAATAAATCAAATAAATCAAATAAACAAACAAACAAACAAAACAAACAATATAAATCCTTGGTGCCCGATTGATGCGTGTGCGACTCTTGGAAGGCGACGATCGGTCTGGGCTTCACCAGCAGTCGTCAGCGTTCCGTGCAGACCGGACCTGGCCAGGGCTGCGCCGCAATATAGACCGGGCTGACGGGACAAGACTTTTGATTGCTCAAGCAATGAGCCAGCCATGCCAGGAGATGAACCACCCACGCCCAGCGCCCGCCCAGCGGGATTGTGCAGTGGTCATTTATATCTAAATCTACAGATTGGGTCTGACTCCCACGCCTTGGCTGCGCTGGCCAATCCTCTTCTTTCATTCATCGCCTGGCGGACGCTGGCGATCAGTTCTCGGCGCAGTCCATCGTGGATAAACAGTGCCGCAACGTGTTCAACATACTCCGTAGGACGCCGACGAGGGCGGGAAGAATGAGACCGAGACTCCTTTTTCGAGTTTTCTTTTCAAATACATTAAATTTTACTTGGCTGCTGCACATGCTCCTGCATGTGACGTCCCGGTTCCAATGAAAGTCCGAAGCCTTGGCTGTCCTAGGCTTGGCTGCACAGCCCGATGCAGTCGTATATATATTTATATTGGTGCATGCGTTTGCCAGGGCATGCGACGCGTGGACGTCGTATTCCTATCAGAGTAATTGCCAGGGAAAGTAAAATATTTAAGACATTGTTTGCCATGAAAAGATGTCAATGATCGCCAGTCTCTTCCACCGACGTGCTCATCAGTCTTGGCTGGCATTCCATGCGATGCCACCATCCTCTTGCGTGCATCAGAGATCGCAGCTTCATCGAAATCTTTGTCATAAATACTCGCAAAATAGACTGGTTCTGTCGTGCATCGCAACTGCCGTTTTAGTGGCTTTCTGTGCGCCTGCCGTCTGGGCTAAACTATATTTATAACGGCGGCAAGTTCGCCTCCAGAGCCACCGAGAGCCGCCGTGCTCTTTCCGCGCCGAACGTGGGTCCCGATACGGCACCGCCTCGCTCTTTCTTCCGCTTCCGCAGCCATTGTCAGTACGCAGCATATCCGGGCGGTGTCGGCGGTCGGCTAGCATTTTGCCTGTTTTTCAGATTACGTAGATTTACGTAGATACGAAGCCGTAAATAACGGTCCAACGGCCGATCAGCACTTTGATACCGCGACGAGTGCCGGTTCACCCAACTCTCCTTTCTCCTTTGGCTCTTCTCTTCTTCTCTTTCCTTCCTTCCAGACAAGAGTCGAGCACGGAAAGAAAAAAGCGGAAAGACGGAAAGAGCAAACGGAGAGATAAGGCCGACACACAAAGTCAAACGGCATCCACCCCAGCGCATACTCCGTACACGCTCAGATACACAACTGCCACACACGGCTCGCTGCCAAGAGACACATATTAGGGGGCCGCCGACGATCGTCACCAAGGCCGACGCCCAAGAGTCTTGGACGCATATTTCCCGTCGTCAGCAACGGCCTTTGCCTTTGTGACCTGACACAGCATCCCATTTTGTCTTTGGCATCCGTCTTTCCGATTCCGTTGTCTTTTCGATCCCAGCTACTACCCATTTACTGCCCAGCTACTGCCCAGTCTGCTACCCGCCGTTTCTTCCGGCTTCTGTCTATCCGTTTCCGTTTCCACATCCAGCACTCGACTTGTCACACCCTACAGGGTACATAACTCGGCTTCCTCCCGCTCATTCTCCTTTTCATCTTAGATCTTTAGCAGCACTTATCCCGATCAGCTATCCATACCTATCCATACCCCATCTCATACATTTCATCTCATACCTCCATCTCATACCTCCATCTCATACACTTCATCTCATACACTCCATCTATACACTCGATCATCCGCTCTGTCCACTTTCTTCTCGTTCTGTCCACTTCTCGTTTGTTGCTTTCGACCAACGACACCTCGACTGTCAACTACTTACGACTCAACCAACCAGCCTACTATGAGCTCTGCCAACAACAGAGACATGATCATTCCCGTGCCGCACGCTCACGAGCGGGGCGACCGCAGAGGCAGCACGGTCAAGCTGACGGACGAGAGCGACAAGACCGACTCCGACACCAGCATCTCGCAGACCTGCACCGTCCAGCCTACCCGCACAGAGCCCACCATGGCCACACCGCGAGGCGGTGTCTGGAACTATTTCATGAGCGACATCCGCCCCGACGTCATGGTCGAGGCCGAACTCTACCTCCTCACATTCTGCACAGGCATCCAAGGTATGTTCTCCCGGTTATCGAGCGTGAACGTCACTAACTGTCAGACGCTGCTTCCTTCCCCGACTTCCGCTGCTTCACATCCAACCAGACGGGCAACACAGTCTTTCTCATGGTGGCCCTCGTCATGCCGGAAGCCAACGGAGTGTACTTTATTCCGGCCAACATTGGCGTCGCTCTCGGTTTCTTCCTCCTCGGCAGCACAATCACCGGCCAGGTCGGCCACGTTATCGGACCGAGACGCCGCTGGTGGGTGCTGCTCTGCAACCTGGTGCAGACGGCCATGGTGTTTGCCGTCGCAGCCATCCAGCTACGCTACGGTGTCGAGCCCAAGGGGTTCCGGACGCTTGCCTGCATCAGCCTGCTCGGATTCAGTGCCGGCAGCCAGATTGTCCAGTCGCGCGCTTTTGCCATGCCCGAAATCACAACAGCCATGGCCACTGCCGCCTGGATCGACTTTACCGTCGACAAGCGCATGCTGAAACTGTCGGGGAACCGTCCCCAGGCCCGTCGCTTGGGTTTCCTCCTCTCCCTGCTCGCCGGTGCTCTCGTCGGTGGCGCCGTCTTTCGCGTCGCCGGCTCGGCCATTGCCCTCTTTGTCTCTGCCGCCGGCAAGATGGTCGTCACGCTCATGTACACCTGCAACCGCGCCGAGAAGCGCAAGACTGAGCTGAACGAGGTCTAGCGTCTTTTAGTCTTTTTTGGTTACGTCGTTTGCTTTTGGTTACGTCGTTTGGGATTGATTTCACTGGTTTGTTTTTGTGTTTGGGCATCTTCAAAGTACAAAGATGGCGTGGTTTGCATTGTTCGGCATTTGTCCTATATCCTGTTGCTTTCTTAGCCCCATTCTTTCCTGTCTGCTTCTCTGTACTTTCTCTGGGTCTGGTTCGCCAGTGGTTGCGTTGCTAGTTTAACGATAATGACAAAGGTGACAGTCGGGAGGAAACCATGACACTCCCGGAATAGACGACTATGAGCCAATGATATGAGTACCAAATATGCAGTCAGCAGTGCTATCGAAAGTGTATGAAAATGCAAAGAGTCCAGTTCATAAAATGCATAAATCGTTTTCATAAAATCAATGAAATTGACAGTTGTGCATTAAAGTGGAGACTGCGTGTTAGTGGAAAGCGCGTGTGGCATTGCGGGACCACTAGTCCGTACGCGACTACCTGACGCGCTCGACGCGGATGGGATGCACCTGCCGCCACCACGCTCAACGCTCCCCTCGGAAGGAACAACGGCGCATCGAGCCTCGACCCCAATCAAGAAAGACCGGCTGCACAGGCTGCACTACACGAAAAGACCTGCCCGCATCGATCCTTGGGGCGCCCCTTTTCCGACAGTCGCCAAAGTCAATTCTTCCTCCACCAACACATCAAGCACTCAATCGACGACACCAATCGACGACACCAATCGACGAGACAAGGGACACACGACACAACACCGCCCATGTCGGTCACAGCCATTGCGACGGCTGTGCCTCCATCTATCCATGACCCGAAACAACCTTGACGACCATTTGCCCTGGCTCATCAGGAGCCACGCGACTCGCCCGACCGACTTTGTGACTGTTGCTTCGGACGAAACATTCGACAAAAAAGCAAAAACTTCGGGACCGGCTGCGCCACAGCCCTTTGGTCTGTTGACGCCGGCCGCCCGTTCCACGTCTGCCCACTCGCCCGTCACGGCGGCCTTGATCTCGACGTTTGGGCGAACCGACGCCTCGCAGACACACATAAACACGACCATTCCCACGCCACGAGCCACGAGCAATCCCGTCACCACAGTCAGCAGAGCCGCGCCACTGCCGACGCCTCTCCCCACCGCCCCGGCCTCGGCACCATTGCGAGCGGCCCTTGTCGCCCCCTCGGACTCGAGAGATGCAGCCGTGAACCGAGCGATGCGAAACCTGCCACCGCCAGTATACTTGCCCGCCACAGACGCCAGCATGACGTCCACGCCGAGCCGGCCGCCGCCACCACCACCGCAGCCCGAGCTGCCCCAGCTGCCCCAGCAGCCCCAGCAGCCACACGCTTCTCGCACGTCCTCCAAAAAGACGGCAAAGACGGCCGGCGAAGCGTCGCCTTTCTTTGACTACCTGGAAGACTTTCAAAACGTCGTTGACCTCACTACGGACGACAGCACGCCCTCTTCGCAGCCGGAAAAGGACGACACCGTTCTGGTCGAGCCGCCGCCGGCATGCCGTGGCAAGAAACGCAAGAGCATAGAGATGAGCCCGGTCAAGAGCACACCGGCGTCCAAGAAAAAGGCAAGGGCCGAGAAAAAGGCTCAAAAGGCCGCCCGGGCCATGGTTGACGACGAGTTTGACGACCTGGATCTCGGCGACTTTCCTGATGTCAACGATATACTGGCCATAGCATCGTCATCACCCGCGTTGGCTCGCCAGACACCATCCAAGACGAAGGGCAAATCGCAGACAGTACCGCCAAAATCGCGAGATCCTGCACCGACGCCGACACCGCCCGTCCTCCCGAGCTCGGCCACGCCGCAAAAACGCAAACCGGAGCCGACGCGTGGCGATGTCGTCATGGACTCGGAAGACGAGTTTGTCACGCCGCCAACGCAAAACGTCTCGTTTGTCACCTGTCTCCAGGACCAGTCAGTCATGGTACTGGACGGCCCCCCATCACCACGCTCGCCCACGGCTCGGAAATCACTTCATGGCGGGACACCATCAGCAACCATACCGGAAACAGAGCCGACAAACCTGGCGCCACAGCCAGCTGAACCAACAGCCATTGCCGATTCGGACGAGGACGAGAGTTTCAATGACCAGCCCGCCCCCGGCCACGAAACCGAGTCGACGCAGCGCCCAAACGTCATGTCGTACTGGCCGGCACTGCGGTACAGAGAGCACCAAGTCGATGCAAAGCTACGCAAAAACGCCCAAGACTACTTCAAGGCGCTCCGGACACCGTCACGCCGCACGCAAATCCGGTCGGAGAAGGAGCCGCTGCTACGCGAGAAGCAGGCTCTCGAGGACCTGGTGCTCGAGTTTCGAGCCTGTGCAGCTCTGCACAACGACCAGGAGACGATTGTCGAGCAAATCACCAAAGCGTACCATAGCCACGAAGATACCGGAGACTACGAGGACCGGATCGACCAGCTTACCGCCGAGATTAGCACACGCGAAGGAGCCCTGCGATCACGTCTCATCGAGGCCGGCATCAGCGTGACCGACGCCCCGTCCGACTTTGACGCCGGCAGCCCGCTTGTCGTGGTCGTGCCCGAGACGCAACACCCCGACGCGTTCGTCACGCCCGTCATGTCGCGGAACGCAAGCCTGGCGCTGCACCAGTCGTCGCAGTCGTCGCAGTCGTCGCAGGTCATCCTGCAGACCCAGGCCCAGGCCCCGGCCGCGCGAAGCAAGCCTCCGCCGGCCTTGCCACGTGCCCCGCTGCAACTCCCCAAGGCACCGGCCCTGCACAGCAACGGAATGCCGGAAGACGTCGAGGACTACTTTGACGACGACAGACTCTTTGACGAGGACATTTTCGACGACATTGAAGACACGCTGCCGAGCAATACCAACACCACAAGTCGCAAGGACAGCACAGCACGGCCTCTGGCGTCCGGACCAAAGTCGCAGAATTTCTTCAGCGACACGTTTAGCGACGACCTGGAGATGATCCAGATGGCCGAGGACTTTGAGATGCAGCACTCGTCCAGTGCCAAGAACGCACGCCGCCCTGCACCACCGGCCCCAGCTTGTCGACCCGTACTCGCGCCGACGTCGGGCAATGCGACGTCCAAGAAACCGGCCGGCACGGCCAAACTCGCGCCGGAGCTCAAGCGGTTCCCATGGTCGGCCGAAGTCAAGGGCGCGCTCAAGGACCGGTTCCGCATGTCGGGCTTCCGCCACAACCAGCTCGAGGCCATCAATGCGACGCTGGCGGGCGAGGATGCGTTTGTGCTGATGCCGACGGGCGGAGGCAAGTCGCTCTGCTACCAATTGCCGGCCATTGTCAGCAGTGGCAGAACGAGCGGCATCACCATTGTCGTCAGCCCGCTGCTGAGCCTGATGCAGGACCAAGTGGATCACTTGAAGGCCATGGACATTGCAGCCAGCTCGTTCAAGGGCGACATGCCAGCCGCGGCGCGCGACCAGATCCTCGGTCTGTTTACGACGCGGAACCCCGAACACTTTCTGCAGCTCCTCTACGTGACGCCGGAGATGATGGCCAAGAGCCCCAAGTTTTTGAATGGCCTGCGAAACCTGTACCGGAACCGAAAGTTTGCACGCATCGTCATTGACGAGGCCCACTGTGTGAGCCAATGGGGCCACGATTTCCGGCCCGACTACAAGAGTCTCGGCACGATCCGACAAGAGTTCCCCTCGGTGCCGGTGATGGCGCTGACGGCGACGGCGACGCCCAACGTGATTGTCGATATCCAGCACAACTTGGGCATGCAGCAGTGCAAGGTCTTTACGCAGAGCTTCAACCGGCCGAACCTGTACTATGAGATTCGCGAAAAGACGACGGGCAACGCCGACCACATTATCGCGCTCATCAACGAGCGGTACCGCGGCAAGACGGGCATTGTGTACACGCTGTCGCAGAAATCGACCGAAAGCTTGGCCCAAAAGATGAGCAAGAGCGGCATTTCGGCCTACCACTTCCACGCGGGCATGCCGCCGCAGGAAAAGCTGCAGGTCCAGCGCGACTGGCAGAGCGGCAAGATCAAGGTCGTGGTGGCGACGATTGCGTTTGGCATGGGCATCGACAAGCCGGATGTGCGGTTCGTGGTGCACGCGTACCTCCCCAAGAGCCTCGAGGGCTACTACCAGGAGACGGGCCGCGCAGGCCGCGACGGCCGACCGTCCGACTGCTACCTGTACTTTGGCTACGGCGACATTGCCAACCTGCGCAAATTCATCACCGACTCGGACGGCAGCGAAGACCAAAAGGAGCGGCAGCGCGACATGCTGCAGCGCATGGTCGCCTTTTGCGAGAACAAGACGCACTGCCGACGCACAGAGATTCTGCGGTACTTTGGCGAGGACTACGACAGCACCGAGTGCAACAAGTCGTGCGACAATTGCACCAGTGACGCGCACTACCAACTGACGGACCTGACGGACATTGCCATTGGCGCGCTGCAGGTGGCCAAGGCGCACACCAACGGCCTCACCATGATCCAGATGGGCGATATCTTGCAAGGAAAGGCACGCCCCGGGCCCGATGCGCTGCAAAAGGTGCCTCGTCTGGGCGAGGCGCACGGCATTGCGCGCGACATGTGGCGGCCCGAACTGCACATGCTCATCTACCGGCTGCTGAGCGAACATGCCTTGCGTGAGGAAAACCGTGTCAACAACCACCACGTGGCCATTCAGTACTTTCACCTGGGCGGCGAAGTCGCCAGGGAGTACTTTGCCGGCCGGCGAAGGCTGCAAGTTGTGGTTAAAGACCACGGCCCCGGCGGCAAGAAGACGAAGAAGAAGCCTGACAAGGCAGCGACGACGACGACGAGAAAGACGAGCAAGACTGCCACAAAGAAAAAGGGCAACCCGCTGGACGACGACGACGATCCGTACAGCGATTTCGAGGCGTTTGCCGGCCCGACAACACGCCCGACACACCCGACACACTCGACACACCCGACGACACGCAACGGCTACGCCAAGGACACTTTTGTGGTGTCCGACGACGACGACGACGCCAGTAATGCCACCTCGACACGGGCCAAGGCATCGTCACGCACGCGGGCCAAGGCACTGGCGGCCATTGTGGCGCGTCAGCCGGCCCAGCTTCAGCAGTTTGCCTACAAAGAGCCAAAAGAGCCAGCAACGAATCGCAAGACGCCGAGACAGCAGCGGCTCGACGAGATGCCGGCCTCGGGTAGCCGTGCGGGCCCGACCGCCAGTCTGGCCAGTCTGCCGGCGAAACACATTGACGCGGTCCACCAGGACCTGGTGGAGGTGTTTGTGGACGAGGCACGACGCGTCGAGGAAAAGATTCGCAACGAAAAAGGCTTGCGGCTCATCTTCAACCAGGCCCAGTTGCGCGACATGGTGACGCACTGGACACAGACTCTAGAGCGGATGCAGCTCATTGCCGGCATCAACAGCGAACACGTGCGACGGTACGGTGGCCATTTTGTGCCCCTCGTGCGCAAGTACCACGACATGTACCGCGAGATGATGGGCCTGGACGCCGTCCCAGCCCCCGACGATACGGCCCCCGACGATACGAGCGACGAGAGTCCATTGCTCGGCCCGGTATCGGCAGCACGGCGGCCCAACCATGGCCCGAGCGCGGCCGACCTCGAAGCCATTGTCGACCTCATCACGTCGGACGAGGAGGGTTTTGGCGACGGCGATGATGATGATAAGGACACTGGCCGAAGCGCGCCCCGGGCGTCTGATACCGAAGCTGCACAGTGGCGTGCCCAGCTCGAGACGCTGCAGAGCCAGGCGACCGAGCCCGGGGCCTCGTCTACGTCCAAGAAATCGTGGGGCGGCAGTCGTGGCGGCAGAAAAGGATGGAGACGTGGCGGCCGGCGTGGCGGTGGCGGCAGCCGTAGTGCGAGCAGCAGCAGCTACCGAAGCCGGGCCGCTACTGGCGGGACGAGTGGCGGGACGAGTGGCGGGACGAGTGGCGGGACGAGTGGCGTGACGAAACGCAAGACAGCGTCGAGGGGGATCGGTACGATGCCCTTGTGATTTGTGGTGGCTTGTCATCTCTGTGTGGCTTTGTTTTGTTTACTGGCGTGGGTGGCTTGTTGTCGTTACTCTTGCATGTGTGGATTGTTTTGTCTAGCGGTTTTACCATCGGCCATCGAGCCTTTAGCATCGGAAATGATTACACGTGACCATGTCAAAATTGTGTCATTACGAGAATACGTTCATTACATTAGCCAAGACTGTACAGCCCGCCTAGACGACATCGGAAATCTCGCGACGGACTTGCCGGCACCACTGGTAGATGGCGTCTTCAAAGGCCGGCCACACGTCGGGCTTGCTGCTGCACACGATGCCGAGCGCGTCAATCTTGAGCAGGACCTCCCAGCGCAGCTCGGCCGCCTTGACCCAGTACCGCAGGTTGTCGGCCGCGCGGTACGGCTTCTGCGTGTCGGCGTGCCACGACGGAATGGCGCCAAAACGCCGGTGCGACTTGCGGACCGCACAGTTGTGCAGCTGGATCAGGCACACGCCGTTCTGCATGTGCTGCAGAAACGCCGTCGGCTGGCCCGTCGCACGGTCCATGGGCTCCCACGCCGGGATCGCCGCCTCGACCTTGTCTTCGGTGTTGGACGCACTGGCCACAATGGACTGGAGGAAGGCGTACTCGCGCTCGTACGCGCGTTTCGGGTCGCCGCTCGCCGGCGATGCATCCGCCGGCCAGTCGTCGTCCTTGAGCCAGGTCCAGCTCGCGTGCTCGGCGCGTTCCGCCGCCACCATGGCGTCCTCGGCGTCGAGCATCGCACACAGACTCTGCACCCACGCGTCCAGGCCGCGCAGTTCCTCGGTGCGCACGCCGCCGGCAAAGTTGCGTGTCGCCATGCGCTTCAGCGTGTCCATGACGCTCAGCAGCTCGCGCCGCACCTCGCGCTCCGGCTTGATCGCGTCCAGCCGGTCGGGGTGCTCGTGGCTCGTGTAGTACACCTTGGCCGCGCGGATCGCCAGCGTCATCACGTCCAGCAGGTGCATGCCCTGGATCTCGTACCACGCCGTCACCGCCGCGCGCGCCCCGGCGTTCTGCGGGTTCGGGTTCGGCATCACCATGCCCAGCCGCCCGGGCTTGGCCGGTGACGCTGGTGCCGAGGCTGTCGGCGTCGCCGGCGCGTTCTGGCTCGCCTTGGCCTCGCGCGCCTCTGCCAGCGACGCGCGCGCATTGTCCAGCGACGTCTGCAGCTCCGCCTTGAGCTCCGCCTGCGACGGCGGTTTCGGTATCGGCTTCTCGCGGTGCATGTACGTGCTCACCGTCGGCGGCAGCATCACGGCGGGGTCGGCGCCTTCAAAGTCCTCGGGGTACCAGTCGTCGTGGCCCTGCTCGTCGTCGTGCTCGTCGTCGACGGGCGACTGCACCAGCGCGTCGCCGAGCGTCGGCGTGTCGGACGGCGTGTCGATGCTCCGGTACTCGTCCATGGCGATGGCGTCCGTCGGCAGCGTCATCATCGACCGCACGCGCGGGCCCGTGTACGTCGACGTGCCTTCAATCTGCGACAGATCCAGCGTCTTGGCCTTGCCAGTGCGCCGCTTCCTCCGCTCCAGCTGGCCCTTGAGATCCAGCAGGCCGGTGCGCGCGAAATAGTGCTGCAGGTGTGCAATGCTGCCGAGACTCAGCACGCTCTCGCGCGACCGTGCACTCGCCGCAAAGTCGGTGCCCTGCGGGCGCATGTAGCCCCGGCGTTTCGGGTGGCGCTGCTCGGGTGCACCGGACGCACCGGGCCCACCGGTCGTGGTGCCGGCGGTGCCAGCGGTGCCGGTGCTCCCCGTCGACAGACGGTTGCTCGACGACGACGGCGACATGCCCGAGTAGCTTCCAGACGACTGGCGGCTAAACGCAGTCGACGAGCCGGCCGTGGTGGCCGAACCGTGTGATCCAGACGACGCGCTCGACAGGCAGCGGGACCCGAGGTCGCCGGACGTGCGGCTCTGGATGGCGTCACCCTTGGCAGCAAGGGACGGCACGGCGTCGGGCGACGGAGATGCGGGGCGCATGCTTCGTCGCAGGCGGCGGGGTGGCAAGGCTTGCAAGCTATGCAGTCGGAGTGGCAGGGCTTGCAAGCTATGCAGTCGGCCGTGTGTTGCGTCGGGTGATTGTCGGGTTGTCGGTTCGGACGGGCGGCGGCGGGCAACGTCGGCTGGTAAGAGTGCGTCGTGGAACGTGGCACACGTTGTTCAATGGAAACTGAGCGGATCGTTGCAATTACAGAGTTGTCGTGGTGCTGTATAGAGTTGTCGTTTGTAAATAATTACCCGTAGGATTGACTGGGCGCAACCGACGACGTGTCCAGCTGCCAAATGTGTGACGCGAAGCAGTCTGTGCTTCCCCTCGTCGAAAAACCGGCCGGAACGTCTGAGAATGCCAGAGAACAGGGCGAGAACAATAGGGGAAGCCACAGCGGTCGGGTGCACGAGACGGTGGCGACGCAAAGCGCGGGTGGGTGTAATTAAAATGAGCTGGTGTCCTCTGGCGTCCAGGGGTCCGCGAGGCGAGCCTGTCTGTTTGTCAATATAGAAATGGTCCCCAGTAAATTTATCGTTTTGTCTCGTTGTTAGCTCCCTGAAGCGACAAAAAGAGAAAAAGACGTCAACAATAAGTAAACATGATTATATATATAAATTTATACTCTGTAAAAGATCACAGGCTGGGTCGTGAGCCGACGCGGAGGGGTGCAGCGGGTGTTGTGCAGCAGGCCGCCAAGTCGAAAAGGAGGAGATCGTGGTAAGCTTCGATGCCAGACAGAGTCGAAAAGTGGCGGGTGTTTACATATTTATGGTACGATTTATGGTTTTTATTTTGTGTGAATTTTATGCCATAAAGATCGAGACCATGTTGGCAAGCGCGATGCGACGACGCGGAAGGTGTTACGGAGGAAGACGGTCAGGAACGGAAAGTGCGTCGAGCGTCAAGGGTCGCGATCGTGATGCCTTCCTCATGTGGCCTGCCACACACTACGATGAGCAATCTCATTCTCAGGGGCTTGTGTGTTTGGGAGGGTGGTGGCGCGTGAATCGCGAGGAATCCAGTAAATTGCTGGAGAAACGGTGCGTAGTTATTTTTATTTATTATTCCGAGAGCTCCTGAGCTCCTGGTCTTTCCCGAAGCAGCCTAGATTCCTCGGCACAAGGCGTGGAGAAAAGTGGGTCCATCACTCGTGCACACCAGATTTGTATTCGTCTTCATACGGAGTACTCTTCATGCTCTGTTAATATCAACCATGCGACAAACACGCCATACCCTGAGCCAGAGATGTGTACATTAATCATCTGAGAAGTCACTACTATCATGGGAACCTCTTGGATGTCGGTGACTCAGTTGTGAGGTGGCTACAAGTAGCAAGTAGTCTTGCCTGTGGCATAACGACACAAAACGGCGATTCTAAAGCAAGAACGACGAGGCCTGCAGAAAATATATACATACTTTACAATACGAAGTAGGGTTGTCTTCACGCAGCCACGACAGGTCGTATGACAGCTGGCAGGCGGTACCTGCATCGGCTGCAGTGCTGCATTGGTCTTTGACAACGCCGGGAGCACTGCGCGAGAATCGACACTGCTCGACGTTTATCTTCAACTCTTCTTCTTCTTCAAGATCGGGCTGGCTCAGCAGGTTGAAATAAGTATAAATATATGCAGGTACGGTGTGTGTCGTTCTTGCCTCTCTCAGACTGGAGCTCAGCCTTGGCTCGGTCGTTCCTTCTTGGGCGACGACTACTGACTGGTGTTGTATCGATCTCGGGTTTGCAGTTCATGGTAGTATCCCGAACCCGTGGGAAATTGCACCGTTGCTTGGGTTGTCTTTGTCCTGAACTCACCACGCATCTCGACGCTTATAAATGTATTTTCATCTTACCATATACTCCGTATATATTTACATGCGATGCTTGGGCAGGAGCGTTCTTTTGGTGGCCTAATTAGGAAACCTAAGCCAAACATCGCCACTGACCGTTGAAGCTTCAGGTCGCTTTATATTTAGAGCCACTGCAGAACAAAGAGCTTTCAACGCGCAAGAGCAATGACACGACATAGTCCCGACTGGCGTTGGTTGCCCTTTGTTGACAACGGCTTATCCCTTTGTCTTGTGCCTGTGCAGTCTCACCCGCGCCTGCTCCATGTGATACTACAGCGTCCGTAGCACCTTCTCTACATGCCGTCATGTTCCTCTTTCCTCTGAAGTAGACCCTCCGTAGACATCGCCACGGCTCGCCTGTTTGTTTCGGGCAGGAGGACAGCCGCGGGCCAGTCCGCGCCAGACCTTTCTGCCTAGCTGATCATTGACGGAGGCAACCCATCGTCACAAAATAATACGCCCTCGGCTGGTTGGCAATGCGTATGACGCGGCTGTTGCCGGTAGCTCTTTCCGCTTGCCGTAATCGGGTTGCCAATTTGGCTTTGAACGAGTTGCCCTTGCCCTCCTCGGCTGCATTGTCGCTCGCCCTTGCCGATTGACGATGGTCAGCCAGTCTACCTTCCATCAATCCCTTGTCCGTCGCCGGTCGCCCTTGCCTTCGACCCAATTTGTCAAGAGCGTGGTACTTCTTGCCTGTCCGCGTTTGTTTTCGCTTGTTTCCACCGTCCAGCCCTTGTCTCAATTCCCCTTCCTCTCACGACCTTTCCTTCTTCCAATTCATTCCAACTCACATCAGTTTTCTGCTCTCACAATCACATCAACCCTCGGCCACGACACGCGCAGCAACCAACTCGTCCCGACCTTACCTTTAGCGGCCCCTGCTTTCTCCATTTTCGTGCATGCGCCTATTCCTACTGCGTACTGCACGCCATTCTCGTTCTTTCGAGATTCAACGTCTGGTCACAATCACCGTCCAACCAGCTCGTCCAGCCAGCTCGTCCACCGTCGGTGCCTGCAAGACAGTCCATTACCTGATTGCGCCCGCCTCAGCACCCAGCACACGGCAGCCTGGCTCCAGCACAGGCAACCGCCAAATCGAAGCGACAACTGCAAGATCACTGCCATCTCCACAAAACCAACGATATCACGACAAACGCCTTCGTCAAAACGACTTGTTCTGCTGTACGGAGTAAACAAGGCAGCTGGTTTGCGTCTTCCCTGCAACGGACAAAAGGCGCAAAAAGTCGAGATTGGAGCTTCCTTGCGGATTCGCTCGCCTACGTCCCGTCCGCCTGTGACTGAATTGGCTCTACAAGACACTATATTTACAGAGTACTGGTCGCCATCGCTGATAAATGACCACCTCGCTGGCCACGTCCAGGAGCGTTGCTGCCGGTGCGCCTGCGCCCGATAGTAGCAATCTCGGGAACAATCTCGTCCTACCCAGTCGCTCCAACAGCACCACCACGAAAAATCTCAAAAAAGTCAGGCGACACAAGTCGTTCACCTCTTTTACAGCATCCGTGGCAGCCACTTTTGCTGCGGCCACGGCCCCATCGACAATCGCGGCCCACCACAAGACCAGCGACCCCAGCCAATCCCTGGCCCAGTCTCCTTCTTCACAAACCGTGCCAACACTACCTGCATTGCCTGCATTGCCTGCATTGCCTGCATTGCCCTCTGTGCCTACATCGCCCGCGTTTGCCTTTTCCGCATTTCCTGCCCTCGCCGTGCAGCCCGTGCAGCAGCAGCCTTCCTTCGACCCTGACCCTGACCCTGACCGCCTCCACGACAACCGCCACCAACCCCCCAGCAATGGCGATCGGCACCCGCCTGGCCTGAAATCTGTCGTCTCTGTCGTCGAAAACTCCAGCGGTCTCGCTCACCCCGATCCCAACCACTCTCGAATGCCCGACTCCGACATTGGCGCCGACGACTTGTCCAAGTCTGCTCCCGGCGCGCCCTCCTCCGCCGCACCCCTCGCACCCCTCGAGCTGCAGACGCGTCTTTTGGACACGCAGGCCCAATCACAGCCTCTCGCCCTCGCCCTCGCCCTCGCCCAGTCGGACGGCCCGCCGTCGCTGGTCTCGGACTCGCTGACGCCCGCCACATCGCCCTCGCGCCCCAGTCGCCGCGTCGGCTTCGCCTCGACGCCCGACGATCTCTCGCCCGTCGCAGCGGCGCGTCCGCGCCGATCGTCCAACGCCTCGAGCACGACATCGTCCGTGTCGCTCACCACCCCCATCCAGTCCTCCAACCCACGCAAACCCTCGCCCGGCCTTGCGGCGCGTCTCAAGGCTCTCGGTTTCGGCGCAACACAGCCCAAAGTCGCGCAGCCAACGTCGCCGCACGTCCCCGAACGCATTGGCCGCCTGCCCGAAGACCAGCTGCGCGAGCTCGACCAGAAACACCAGGCCGCCTCGACCGTCACCGTCATCCAGCGGCGAGGCCGTCCCTGGAAAGGCCTCACGTCGTCGTCGGCCCAGAACGACGAGGCGGACCCGTACCTATCGGACTCGCCGTCTGCCACGGGCGCTGGCGCAACCGGCGCAACCGCCATTGTCGTCGTCACCGAACCCGACGACCAGGGCGCGCATGTAAACGGGGCCGACGCGGGTGCGTTCCTCCCTGCCATCGAGCCGACTCTGCCACTCGACATGGATACCAACAAGTACCGCCTGCCCGACCACACCAACGGAAACGGCACCAAAGCACAGCCCGACATTCGCCAGCAGCACATTGACCGTGAACCGTCGGCAGCCCTATCGACAACGTCCGACGCGCCCGACGTCCCGCCACCACCACTGCCCAAGGACACCCCGCCCGTGTCCCAGGACCCGTTCGTCACGACGGCGCAGCCGGGCTTCAGCGCCAGCAGCACCGACTACGTCCCCGATGCGCCGTCGTACTTTAACCCGCTGGGCCTGCAGCGCCCCGGCTCCATCTACACGCTGTCGCGCGTGTCGTTTGCCAACCAGCTGGCGCAGCTGACCTCGATCCAGCTCCCCGACGCCGAGTCGCTCTCGAGCCGCATCTCGGCCATCCCCACGGCGCAGTCGGCGTCACGGGCGCTGATTGGCGCGGCGGACCAGATTCGCAACTGGATCTCCAAGGCGTCCGAGGTGATTAGCGGCCTCGACAGCGACGACGACGTGGAGTGGGCGGCCGCCGGTGGCCGTGAAGGCCTCGAGGAGGTCGAGAATGCCATTGTGCGCTTTGAGGAGCTCATCAACGTCTACGTCGGCGCCATTGAGGAGCTGCAGTGCCGGTCGGACATTGCGACGGTGACGTCCGAGGAGCTGCAAAAGGCCGTGGTGCAGATGGAGTCCATCATGGAGGAGTGGAGCCGGATGCGGTCGGAGCTGCACAGCGTCAAGGCGCAGGTCGAGATTGCCATGGAGTGGGAGGAGCTGTGGGGCATGGTGCTGGGCGATATCCAGAACGAGCTGGACGAGCTGAGCCGGCTCGTCTTTGAGATGGAGGAGCGGCGGCACCGGTCAATGGGCGCGCCCGGCGGCGACGGCGTGGACATTGGCGACCTCGAGACGATTGTCGAGGAGAGCCGGGGCGGCAAGAAGCTGGCGCCGACCACGAGCGGCGTGCCGAGCAGCAACCGCTTCAGCCTCTCGCTCTTCCCCCCCGGCCCTGCGTCGCCCGATGCGCGCAGTTCGACGCCGACCATTTCGCAGGACGACTCGAGCCTGCTGGCGCTGTTTGCGCGGATGCAGCCGCTGCGGGCGTCGCTCGATTTTCTGCCGATGCGGCTGTCGGTGTTTGAGACGCGCGCCAAGTCGTGCTTCCCGACGGCGTGCGAGGAGCTGGAGGAGCGGCGGTCCGGGCTGGACGCGAGCTACAAGAAGCTCGAAAAGGACGCCGAGTCGCTGCGCAAGGAGCTGGGCGAGGACCGGTGGGTCACCGTCTTCCGGGGCGCGGCCCGCCAGGCGCAAAAGATGTACGAGTCGGTGGAGCGGAGTGTGGCCAAGCTGCAGGAAGGGCTGGACGCGGGCATGCACCTGACGAACCAGCCGGTGATGGCCAAGAAGATTGAGAGCTACGAGACGAAGAAGACGCACTACGGCCCGGCGATTGAGCGGGTGCTGGCCATTATCGACAAGGGCGTCAAGGACCGACTGACGCTCAACGGCGAGATTTTGCGGCTGCACCACGAGCTGCAGACGCAGTGGGACGCGCTGCGCGACGCCATGGCCGACATTGACGTGGCGATTGAGGAGCTGCACGCCGACGGGCGGCGCAACCAGCAGCTGCGCGACTCCATCTCGAGCATGCTCTCCAACGACCGGTCGACGAGCGGCAGCGGGCACGACACGCCACACAGCAGCCCGCCATCGTCCGTCATCATGTCGTCGCTCGGCCTCGACGGCAGCACGCGAAAGAAGCGACACGGCCCGATGGATACCAAGACGACACCGACGAACCGGCGGCAGTCGGTCTACGGCGCCACCAGCTACCTGCCACAGCCGACGGCCCGGCGCAGCGTGTCGTCGTCGTCGGCAGGCCCAGGCCCGGGACCGGGACCGGGATCGGGCACGCGCAACCCCGTCTCGCGCTTCTCAAGCTCGCTCGGTCCGGGCGCCAGTGTCAGCGGGCGCTCGTCGCCCATGGTGGACGGATCGCGCACGCCGGTGGCCAGCAAGCGGTCGTCCGTGTACGGCAGCGGGTCACGGCCGCCGTCGACGCTGGAGAACCGGCCTCGCTGGAACACGTCGACGACGGGCATCGACACGGGCCACAACTTTAAGCCGCTGACGCTGACGACGCCGAGCCCGTACGCCAAGACACCACCAAACTCGCACCGTCTGTCCGTCACCGGGTCGCCACGGTCGGCATCGAGTCTCGGCACGCGGCTGCCGATGCGCAGCCCACTCGCCCGTGCGTCGACCGTGTCGCCGGGCCCCGACGTGCTGGAGCAGCGGGCACGGTCGCGCACGGGGTCCGTCTCGACGCCCAACGATATGCCGGGGTTCCGCGACGCACCGCCGTACCGCCCGCCGCGCCTGGCCACACATGCGTCGTCGCCCGCGACGGGCTCGCCACTGGCACACGGCAGCAACCGGCGCGTGTCCATGCAGCCGGGCCGTGCATTGGACGGATCGCCGTCGGCGCCAGCACGGCCGGCCAGCTCGATGGCGATTGGGCGGCGGCAGAGCCTGATGCCAGCAGCACACCGTCGCGACGGAAGCATATCGGGCATGTCGGGCCGCGTGTCGCCACAAGCCGTGGCCGGAGCACAGGCGGCCATGAAACGCGCCGACAGCCGGCCCAAGTGGCGGGTGTAGCCCGTCTCTTCTTCTCTTCTTTTTGCCTTTCTCCTTTTTGATTCACCACGAACGACATCTTGCCAGCGAATGTGTTGTCGAATTTTGGCCATCTTTTCCATCTAACCCTACTCTTTGTACCTTTAATCGACCGTCTTTTGTTCCGTCTTTTGTTTCCGTCTTTTGTATCATTTTTGGTAGTCCCCGGCCTGGGACGGGTTTGTTTGTACAGGAAATGCAAATACCCTTTGATTTTAGATTTGTATAAATCCATTTCTGATATCATTTTGTGTTTTTTACTATTTTTGTTCTCAACGGCAGTTCCACCGGTTTACTTGGTCTGATACGTTAGTTTGCCAGACTATGGAGATAACACGTCATAATGCCACTCCAAGACTTGTAGATGTAACATTTGCGTGCTCTCTCTATATTCTTGAGTCACCTGCAAAAAGACCAGAAAGGACGCGAATCGAACGAGACCATGCAATGTGCGTCTTCTGTACACCGTACACCTGTCAATCAGCCACAAGCCACGGCGACCATGACACGTGGAGTAGCGTAAAATGTATATTTAGATTGGGGAACGACGAGGAACGACTGGCTCGTTCTCTGTTCTTCTATTTTTCGCATCTTACCAACTGCAGCGGCTGGCAAAATGCTGGAATTAAAGAATGAAACTATGATTAGGCGCCCGCGGCCTATTATTTACAGAGCAGGCTGAGCAGGCGGCTGATGCTTATTATTTTTCGTTGCAACGTTCGCCAACAGGAAGAACTGGCAGATCGGAGAAACTGACGTCGCCGACCCGTGCACTGCCCACGCAGGGTCGCAGTCCAAACAAACTTCAGGAACGATCTGCACGCGCCGACCTTCCGGCGGGTGCATGCAAGTGTAAAAACTGGAGCGCATCGAAGCCAGTGGCGTTAATTACGGCCTTTGAATCACTTTCAGACAAAGACAATCTCAGGTGGAATGCTGACGAAGAGACCGAAAAGGGGAAAGGGCAGAGGGTGCCGCAACCGAGACAGCTCGCCAAACGTACTTGGCAATCAGAGTGCGACAGAATGATACGGAATTGGGCGAGACACCAGGCCAGCCAACATGGTCGAAGTCAGCAACAACGCAAGCAAGGACTGACGATGCACGAGAAAGCACGGCCGCAATAACAGCAGGCGCATACGAGCAGTTGCCAACACAGGCAGGGTCGTGTATCATGTAGATTGCCTTTGATTGCAGTACGAATTCTGCCAGGGCACGTTTTGTGTTGGCACTGTTGGGATTGAAAGAAGAAAGAAGAAAGAAAGAAACAAATGACGAAATAGAAATAGAAACAGACGAAAACAGACGAAAACGAAACAGAACCAACAAAACAGACGAAACGAAACAAAGACGGACAGCCTTGCACGGGCGTTCCTTCCCGAATTCACGTTTTAGGTTTACAGCATCGGTCTTGCTTTCCAAAATTTACATTGCACACGCGCAGTCTCACTCGTCTCAGCTCCGCCTCACTCACTCGGTCCCGCGGGCGCTCCTTCCCCGTCTACCGTACGGAGTGTATTTACTCCTGCGTTCCTCGCGCCGACGGCGACCCATCGATCCCTTCCTAATTTAGACAACGTAAACCTGCCTGCACCTTCCCCGTATTTCCACCCCTTCTCGACCAGTTCGTAAACGGCAGGTGCACGCAGAATATAAATTTGTTCTATATAACAGGCTGTTCGTCCCATCTTACTGCACTAATCTGCATCACCACAAAACCTCACTACACACTACTCCATATATTTACACCACCACAACACCACAACACCCACAACACACCACAACACCTCACAACACACCACAAAACACCACACACCACAATGCGCGCCTCTGCCATTCTCGCCTCGGCGTCGGCCGTCCTTGCCACGTCCAACGTGAGTCGCTCCATCTGCTCCATCTGCTCCGCCTGCAGCCGCTAACAAACAGACGTCGGCCCCCATTGTCGCGTCGAACCCCATTGGCGCCGCCTACACGGCCACCCTGCCCGCTGCTGCCTTTGACGCCGCCGCATACCCGTCGGGCGGCAACGTCGTCGGCTCCATCTCGGCCGTCTCGGCGGCCGATGGCACCGGCGTCGAGTTCCAGGTCGCCTTCTCGAACTTGCCTGCCACCGGCGGCCCCTTTACGTACCACATCCACGCGCGCCCCGTCCCCGACAACGGCAACTGCACGGCCACCGGCGCACACCTCGATCCCTATGTCGTCGGCGAGGCCGTCACCTGCAACAGTGCCGACAAGGCCTCGTGCCAGGTCGGCGACCTCACGGGCAAGTGGGGCAAGGTCACCTCCGACCCGTTCACGGCCGCGTACACGGACGTCTTTGCCTCGACCGATCCCACGAATGCGGGCTTCTTTGGCAACCTCAGCTTCGTCCTGCACTACCCCAACAAGACCCGCATCACCTGCGCCAACTTTGTCAGCGCCGCCGCCAACGGCTCGTCGCCCACCGTCGTTCCCACCGGCTCGTCACCGTCGGCCAGCGGCTTCCACACGCCGACACCCTCGTCCTCGGGCGCGCCCTTTACCGCCGGCGCTTCCGCCAACCGTGCCACCGCGCTCGGTGCCGTCGCCGTCGGTCTCGCGGTCCTGATGCTGTAGTCGTCTTTTTTTTTCGTCGGGCTGGTTTGTCGTTCTGCCGTTCTGTCGTCCTGCTTGTCCGTACATATTAGCTTTTTGCTCTCATTGGATTCACCATAGGTGAAGCATTTAATCACACTTATCCAAAAGAGATCAAGGTGTCCAAAATGTCAAAAAATGAAATGTCCAAATGTATGTCCAAATGTATGTCCAAATGAAAAGTCCAAATAAAAATCAATCAAAGAGGGACTCGTCGTCCGTGTCAGAGTCTTCCGCGCGTGAAATGTAGCCCGAGCGGAAGGCTTCGTCGACGTCCTTGTTGCGCTCCTTCTCCTTGCCATCCTCGGCCGCCTCGATCAGCGGCGCGCCGTACCGCGACACGCCCGAGACACCGATGCGAGCGGCCACGTCGTTGGCCTCGGCCAGAGGGACCAGACGCCGCCGTGCCGCCCCGTGCTTTTCCGCCGTGCTCAAAAACAGAGCCTGGGCGGCCGTCGCAAGCACCAGGTGGTACGACTTGGTCGTCGTATACCTCTCCGGCAGCGGCAGTCTCGGGCGCCCGCTGGTGTCCTCGGACAAGACAAACTCGTCGGGGCTGGCGTCCACCCAGGCCGTGACCGACTTGGCGCTGTTCCACGATGCATACTGGCTGTGCGTGTCCTGCACCACGTACGCCAGCAGCCGGTCGTCGGCGACCTCGAGCGGCGTCATGCCCACCGCATTCTCGCGCCGCAGCAGTTCCGCCATGCGTTCCGCCGGCACCGACCCGACGACCGCCTCCAGAACCACAATCGGCGGCAGCTCGCGCGCCAGCATGTGCAGCACCGTCTCGCCCGAACCGTCTGCGCGCTCCAGCTCGCGTCCGCCCGAGTACTTGAGGTACACGCGCACCGCCTTGGCCAGGTCCTTCTTGTACGTATACTGCGCCGGCCAGTGCCCGACCGAGTAGTGTCGGTGGGTCGTGCCGCTGCTCGACAGCCACGCGTGCAGCGGCGTCCGTCCACGGCCCCAATCCGACACGGCGCTGCCCATCCGCTCGAGGAACATGGGCGCCAGCGTCTCCGGCCCAAGCCCCTCCAGCACGTCCAGCACGCTCTTGAGATGCACCGCGCTGGGTCGGTTGAAGAGCAAAAAGTGCAGCAGGTTGGCGCCCGTCGGCTCGTGCCGCTTCGTCACGTCCGCGCCCGCCTCGACGAGCACGCGCAGCAGCTTGGGCTGGTCGTACAGCGCCGCCAGCATCACCGGGGTGCGCGACAAGGCGTCCTGGAACTCGAGTGCCTCGGGCACGGCCTTGGCCAGGTACGTCAACAGCTCCACCGACTTGTCGTCGTCCGTCTTGTGGGCATGCTGTGCGCTCGTGACGGCCGTTGCCAGCACGGCATTCCGCTCGCTCGCCAGCCACGTGCCAATCACGGCCTCGTACCCGCCCGGCGCCTTGCCCAGCTGCACAATGCGCTCGTCTGCCTGGGCGGCCGCCGACTTGGCAAACGTGAGGTAGCACCGCAGTGGCGCGTCCGACAGGAACCACTGCACAGACTCAATGCAGCCCGCCCGCACGGCCAGCTGAAGCGGCGACGCTTTGCTCGTGTCCGTTGCCGCCTGCGTAGGCCGTCCAGCCTCTACCCAGTCGCGGCGCTTCGTTCCGTACACCGTCAGGCCCCGGTAGTGCCGGTCGGTCGCCTTGGGCTCCGGCATCGCCACCCCACTGTCCTTGGCCATGGCGACAAGAGGGAGACTGGCGCCCGTGCGCTGAATCACCTCGGCCAGCATGTCGATGCGCCCAGAGGCCACCAGGCCCTGGAACACGTCGGCGCTCATGTGGTAAAAGTGCTCGTGGCCGGCCACGCCGCGGTTGTAGTGCGCGCAGACGTCGAGCAGAAAGGCGAGGGCCTTGTGGTCGTTGCGCTCGAGCGCGTGGCGGAACAGGTTGGCCCGCTTGGTCGGGTCAAAGGACTTGGTGCCGAGGGCCTCGCTGCCCGAGGCCGCCGTGGCCGTCCACACGGCATCCCACGAGATCATCGCACGCGGCGTCGTCTCGCCCTTGACCTGCGTGCTAATCTCGCCAATGTTTTCGAGGGTAAACTGGTCGTCGTCGCGAATCGTGCGGTACGGGCCCTCGGCGTAGTCGTCGTCGTCGCCGTGCACGGACCCGCAGCACGCACACGCGGCCTCGCTGTGCGTGTCGCGCGTGTCGCGCGTGTCGCGCGTGTCGCGCGTGTCGCGCGTGTCGGACAGGACCGCGTTGGCGTCGAGCTCGTAGTGCACATTGGTGCTGTCCTTGCTCGGGTGGTACTGGGCATGTGCAATCTCGAGAATGGCACGTGCCACGTCAAGGTGCCCGCGCAGGAATGCAACGGCAAACGGGCTGTTGCGGCACTGGTCCAGCACGCCAATGGTAAGCGGCGCCTGGCTGCTGCCCCAGACACCCAGCGTCAGCTTCTTAATCGTCTCCAGGTCGCCCTTCCACGCTGCCTCAAACAGCTGCACATAGCCATTGCTGCGCGCCTCGGTGACGTCGTTGGCCTTGTAAAAGACCGGCCGGAACTCGTACGCCTTGGCCGGCGGCTCATCGGCAAAGCGCGCCGTCTTGACCTCCTCGGAGCGCACGAGATTCTCCTCGCGCGTCGTGGCCAAGATACGCTCCTGGATCGCCTCGAGCGTCTTGATGGCCGAAGCAATGGCCGCCTTCTTGGCCTCCCGGCCAGCCGCCGTCTTGGCCGTCTCGGCCTCGTCGGCGTGCTTGTCCGTCTCCTTTGCATAGCGCGCCTTGCGCTCCTCCAGATCGTGCTTGGCGACCATGTAGAGCCAGCTGTTCTCGTCCAGCGCGTCCAACAACTTTTCCGAGTTGGCCAGGTCCGACAATGACTGCCTCGTCTTGGGTGTCTCGTCGCGGTACTGGCGCAAGATGGTCAGGTCCCGCTGGACAAGGCTGAGCGCGTTCTTGGGCGTGTCCTTGTTCATCCACGACCGGTACCCGGGCTCAAAGTTGCCAAACTTGGTCCGCGTGTCGGGATCGGCGCCGCGCGCGAGCAGGTCCAACGCCAGCTCGGGGTGTGGGCCTTCCAGGGCCGCAATGAGCGGCTGGTCAATGGACCGTTTAAACTGTTTGACATTTTCCTCGTACTCCTTGAGGTCCTGCGAGTAGGCAGACGAGGAGCGAGCTGCTTTGAGCCACGTCTCAAACTCAATGGTCGGGCTCGCACCAAGCTCCAACAGCTTGCGAGACATTTCGACATTGCCGCGCACCAGAGCACTGAGCATCGGGTTCAGTTGGGACCAGCTGTTGGGCAGCGCGACGTGGTTGATCGTATTGGCCGTGCCCGTCTTGTCACAGTCGGCCAGGTGGGCCACCAGGTCGACCCGGCCGCTCTCGACAAAGTCGTAAAAGACGGTGTTACCCTGCGTGTCCGCCTGCGAGGCCGTCGAGCCAAGGTCGAGCATGGCCGAGATCATGGCGACGGCCTTGTCCTCGGGAAGATGGAGACACAATGCCAAGGCCAAAATCACATGCACCGAATCGTCGTACGGAGCCTTGGGCAGCTTGACCGGCAGCAGGACGTCGGCGCCAAACTCTTGGCACATGAGCTTGACGACATCGTGGTGGCCCGCGATAATGGCAAAGTGGACGGCCGAGCAGGGGCGGTCCCACGCGGTAATGTTGACGTCGTAGAAATCCGGCTCGTCTGCATCGTCGCGCAAGGCCAGGTCGTCCGAGGGCGGCTCAGCGCTCTTGCTACCGACGACCTGCACGTACGAGCCGGACGTGGTCGAGACGACGTCGACGTCCGAGACCGCCTCGACAAGTTCGCCGTCCGAGTTGTCTGCGTCGCTCTCGTCGCTCTCTTCGTCGCTCTCGACCTCGTGGTCGGGCCCGGCACTCTCGACGGCCGCGGCCGCCTTGCGAGCCTTGCGGCGCTCCTCTTCCTTTTCGTACTCCTCCGCCTCGTTTGCACTGCTCCGGGTCATGAGAATCTTGACAATCTCGACCGAGCCACGCTGAGCGGCAAAGTGGAGGGCGGTGCGGCCGTCTGCGACGCGGGCGACGAGCCGCGCACCGCCGTCGACCAGGGCCTGGACGACGTCGGGCGTGGAGACGGCGGCGGCGAGGTGGAGGGGCGTGCGGCCGGTGTGGTCGCGCCGGTTGGGGTCCGCGCCGTCGCGTGCGAGCCAGGCCCGGACAGACGCGACGTCGCCGTCCACGATAGCCTGGCAGAGACGCGTCGTGTCGCCAACGTACGCCATGTCGGTCCAGTCGTCGTCGGTGAGCGGGTTGAAGGAGCCAATCTGCTGGCGGCCGGGGTTGTCTGTGAGAAAGGCAACCTTGCCGGAAATGTAAATCTTGCACTCTTCCCCATACACCTCGGCCTCTCTGTCGTTGGTGGGCTTGGGACAGAAGCCGCAGCAGTCGTTCATGACGTCCTCGGCGCGGCCAAAAAAGGCCGGGTGGCGGTGCAGGTACACATCGCGCTTCTTCTGGTTCCACTCGGCATTGAGCAGCAGGTCGCGCGTGTAGCACAGCTTTTCGATGCGCTTCGCGTTGAAGCGACGGCCGTAGGGGATGGCAAAGGTGTCGTAGTTGCTGACGTCCGGCTCGACACTCCACTCGGCGACCTCGTCAACGTGCTCGTCCTTGATGTTGCCGCGCATGGCCGATGCGGACAGGGGCGGCTCGGGCCGGCCGCGCTCGACACGGCGGCGCGCGGCATACGTCTGCTGCGAGGCGCTCGTGGGCAGACGCTCGAGGACGAGGAGGCGCGCGAGGCCCTTTGTGTGCTTGAAGCTGCGCTCGAAAATGGTGGGGTCGATGCGCGAGCGATCGAGGCCGGACCAGTAGACTTCAAAGTTGCGGTGGCTGTACTTGGACAGCCGGTTCTCGTACGACGGGCTGCGGCGCGTGAGGTCGACGTGGTTGACCTGCGTCATGTACGACTCGACGGCGCGCGGCGTGGCGTAGACCTGCTGGCCGTCGTAGGCAGCGCACGAGCTGTCAATGTCAAAGCCGGTCAGGATCTCGGACACGCTGTTGTAGATGCGCAGGACAATCTGGATGTGGCGCGTCGGGTACTCGCTGCAAATGGTGATGGCGTGCTTGGTGCGGACGGTCGTGGTCTCGGTCAGAATGGCATCGCGGACGGTGGCCTCAATCTGCTTAATCTTGTCCATGGCCTGGTCCTCGGTCAGGCCGTAGAGGAAGATGTCGACGTCGGACGCCGGCGCAAACTTTTCGTGGAAAAACTCGCGCAGGGCGCGGCGCGAGCCTGCGTACTTGGCGGGGACGGGGAGCAAGCAGTTGACGACGGACGAGCCGGCGAGCACGATGCCGTCCCAGTCAAGGTCGCTCAGGGCGTTTTCGGAGAAGACGGCCAGGTTGGCGCGAAAGTCGCCGAGGGTGGGCACAATGGCCATGGACCCCGAGGGCCGACGGTTTTCCTTGGGAAGAGGCATAATGTACTTGCTGCGCTCCTCCTGCGACTGCGTGTCGGGGTCACGCGCGCGGACGGTGATCTTGGGCGTGCCGTCGGTGAAGAGGGGCACGACATTGACGAGGGGGTCGGCGAGGACCGGGTGCGAGGGTTCCTGGGCATAGACCTCGCGCAGTTTGGCCTCGTAGGCACGGAACGGCGCAAGCAGCTCGGTCATGGGCGTGTCGGGGTGCTTGGCCAGGTAGTCGGGCAGCGCTGCAGGGCTGGCCGGCAGCGGCGGAAGCTCAAGAGACACCATGGTGCTCAATTTGGTTGAGGCGGGTTCGAGGTCTGAAGTTAGAAGACTGAATGGTACCAACAAAACTGAATGTCGTCGAGTGTGACAGATAGCCAGAAGGGGATGAGAGCGGTATAAGTAGTCGTCAAAGAGTCCTGGTATGGGTTTCGGCTGTGGTCAGGCTGCCAGGCTGCCACGGCTGCCTGACATTCACGGTTGAGCGTGTTGGAAAAGTGCCATTGTGACGACAAATGACAAAATGACAAATGACAAGGGTAGCTGCGAGACGATGGAGAAGCGGTCGAAGACGACGATCGCTAAGCTTGGAATATTGAAAAGAGAGGGGCGCGCGGATGGATGAGGCTAAAGCTGAGGGGCTGCGGTGACGATACGCCTTGTGATGTGTGATGCCAAGATTTGGAGCGAGGCAGACACAGCCCTCAACAAACGATCCCTGATGGCGTTCACAGTCAGGGGCACTTTGTTGACAAAATTCACGGAAAACGGAAAGAACGAATGCACGATTCAGGGGTTCTCCGATGCAGAAGGAGCGTTCACGCCGGTGGAAGCTGCCTCCCGTTCGATGGGAAGGTGCGGCTGCCGCCGTTACATATTTTTTATTTTTATTTTTATGTTATTTTATATATATATATATTTGATTTTCTAACCCGTCTATTTGCCGGAAGATGAAATTGACAAGTTTCTCATTTATGTCCATCAGAAATTAGTACAAACCGCTCTGCGCGACCGCGCTTGGGCGGTCGCGAGCCGGCGCAGGGGTCAATCAATAGCAGTCAATAGACCAGGCAGTAGGCAGCAGGGTGGAGAAGCGGAAGAGCAACGGAATCAGCCCTTAACTCAACCCAACGTTGAGACGAAACGACAGTCAGTGTGCCTTGCGAGTTTGGTGTCCAAAAGAAGAAAAAGGAAGCGAAGTTCATGCGTCTGTGGTATGAACTTTAACTTTCACTCTCTAAAAAAGATACAAGTAAACCTCTATCCAGATAAAACAGTTAATTCCAAGTGCAAGCTGTGCCGGCAATGTGCCAGAGCAAATGCCAAACGAGATACACATACAAGAGACAAGAGACAAGAGACAAGAGCACCGCGTGAAAACGGCCAAGGAAGGAAATGCGGGCAAAAACAGATGATGTGCGTGGAAGCCAGTCTTTCGTAGATTACAGTTCGGTAGGTCGAGCAGGCGAGCGAGCGGCAGACGTCGAGAGGCCGGTCGTCGGTCGTCGGTCGGTCGGGTCGGTCGGGTCAGTGAGACAGTGAGACAGTGCGACAGTGAGCAGTGACCAGTGCGACAGGACCTAGAGGGCGATGGCGCCTCGCCGGTTTTCGCGTAGGTGCAGCATGCCCTGCAGGCCGCAGAAGACGAGGAAGACGAGGTAGATGAGGACGGCGGTGAAGATGGTGGCGGCGACGGCCGGTCCGTCTTCGGGGTCCTCGATACCGCCGACCATTTCATGGTGGTTGTTCTTGAAGAGGGCGCCGAGAATGGACAGGATGACAATGGCAAATACGGAGATGACGACGCTAAAGATTAGCAGATGGCCACGAGCGACGACAACGACGACAATGACAAGACTACACACCATGCCCATGCCTGGACGGCGCTGACGACGGGCTTCATGACGAAGACGGAGATGGTGTCTTGCGGGAGACGGTGGCGGTAGTAGGCGGTCGTAGCTGCGGATGGCGACGAGCGGGGATCAGGGACGGCAGACGGGGCGCGGTAGCCGCTGAAGCTGGTGCTGGTGCCGTGGGCGTGTGTGTCGTGGACTGGAGCGTGTGTGTCGTAACCTGGAGCGTAGACTGGAGGACGGACTTGGTTGGCAGTCACCAGACGATCGCGCAGCTCGATGAGGTGAAAGTCGGAGGACGGGCTTGCGTTGGACAGTGACGGGGTATGGATGCTCGATGGATTGGCGGCGTGGCGGCGACGTTGCATGAGATTGAAGGCTCGTGGCGAGCGATAAAGACGCGCTTGGTGGATGCAGCATGGCGATCTTGAGCTTCATGGTGATACCCACTATAGACTTAGTCATTTGCCTATTCTGGTAGCTTGAGAGTCGTATTATTCTGCCACCTTTCACCGCCTCATGTCGTGATCGGTGACGGCCTCTCATCCATCGAGTTGCGGCTTTCTTTTGTTTTCTTCTTGTCCTGTACTCTCGTCGATGGGTACTCTCTCGGATCATTTGGTTATTTGGTTGTGGCGTACTCGCCGACGCCGCTTTCATTGATCTGGCTCATCATGTTTCAAGTACGTCGTCGAGGAGCGGCAACGAACCGACAACTAACGACAGGCGCTCTACCCCCACCACGAGGACCGGCTGCAGCTGCGGCTGCACCGTGCGCGGTCGGTGATCCTGACGCCCGAGGAGCTGGTCGAGATCCGGGCGGCGCAGCGCACGTTTGAGGGCGCGTACATGCGCACGGCGCTGTCGCAGTTTTCGTTTGCCCTGGTGGTGCTCAAGATTTTCAACCGCGAGTTTTATGCCGTGGGCGCGCTGTTTGCCGTGTACGGCGTGGGCGTGATGCTGGTGGCCATTTACCGGCGGTACGAGGGCAACCGGCAGTTTTTTACCGAGGAGCAGGCGAAAGAGGACGACGACCCTGACCCGAACGAGCACGGTCAGGCGGAGACGCATCACCGAATGGAGCCGGACGGGACGTATACGCACGTGGTGACGAGGAAAAAGTTTCGGACGAGCGGCAACAGCGTGGCGTTTCTGACTGCGCTGAGTGTATCGGCGTACCTAGTGCTGATTGTGTTGTTGTGGCGGATGCGAGACTAACTCGCCTCGACAGAATCACAGCCAGCTGATCAAAAAGCCAGTTGATCAAAAAGACAGCTGTAATCATGTATGTATCGATCCCTATAGAACAGAGTCCAGCAGTGTTGAGAAAAAGAGAAGAAAATAAATCCAGCTAAATAACCCAAAGAAAAAAGAAAAGAAATCCAGCGAAAACCCACTACCAAAAGAGAGTAGAAAAAAATCCAGCAACTATCCCATACTACCAATCCCATAACCGTACGCGCCGTCCTGCCTGTCCTCCAACCGTGCTACCCCAGTCGTTGCCGTCGTTAATATATATATTTATGGGTGGATGAGGAGAAAGAAACAGAAGAAACAGAAGAAACAGAAAAGAAACAGAGAAAGGTAAGAAAGAAGAAGATACGAGTAAGAAGATACGAGTAAGAAAGATATGAGTGAAGAAGACACCGTCAAAGACGATGGGAGAACCAAACGAGACAAGAGAAAGAAAAGAGAAAGAAAAGAGACGAAAGAGAAAGAAAAGAGCAAATACAAGAGAAGAGCAAAGAAGAAGAAGAGCAAAGAAAAGAGCAGCATGAAGAATCACCGGTAGTGGTCCCAGTTGGTGTAGGCGTTCTGCGACCACCCGGGGTAGCTGGGGTAGGCCGGCGTGTGAGTCTCACTGGGCCCGGCGACGGGGCTGTGCTGACCGCTGCGGCTGGCCGGGCCGGCGTATGCGTGGCGGTCCGAGTCGTTGTAGTCGTGGCCGTAGTCGTGGGTCTGCGTGTGGCCCTGGACGTGGGTGTGGCCCTGGGCATGGGCATGGGCATGGGCATGGGCATGGGCGTGGGTGTGGGCGTACTCGCGCTCCTGGTCGCCGCCGGCGTGGGTCGTGGCCGACGAGGGCGTGGGGGGTGCGTGGCCGTCGTAGAGGCGCTGGGGCGAGTACTGCCACATGTCGTCGACGCGTGCACCGCCCGAGGTCGAATCGGGGGTCCAAGGAGCAGGCGACGTGACGGAGGTGACGGGTGCAACCGACGTGACCGGTGCAACCGACGAGACCGACGAGACGGGAGTGACCGACGTGACGGGAGCGACCGACGTGACAGAGGGCAGCGAGGTGGCCGAGTGGGTGTAGGCGTAGCTGGGCAGCATGGGCGCGTCGTGGGCGGTGCGGTACGAGCGCCAGGCCGAGTGGCTGGTGCCGACATGGCCCGACAGGCCGTAGCGGTGGGCGTGGCCGTGGCCGTACTCGGTGGGCTTGACGTGCATACGCATGGCCGGCGGTGCCATGCCTGCGAGACCAGAGTTCTTGCGTTCCATGGCGTGGTGGGCGCCAGTGTGCGACGAGGGCGGCTGCTGCTGGTCGACGGGGTGGAAGATGCAGTCGCGCTTGAGGCGGATGCAGTTGTAGCAGCGGCCGAGGTCGTCGTCGCTGGCCGGGACACAGCGGATCTTGCGACGGCGACAGTGGGCACACGCGACGGACGTGCGGTGGTAGCCGAGCTTGTTGCGTTTGCGCTCGCTGGTCACAAGGGGAGGGTGGTCGTCGGGCGTCATCATGGGCGGAAGGTACGACATGGCGTGGACTCGTCTGAGAAGGGAGACAACCAAGCAGAGCCTGGTCAAAGTCGACAGAGATCAGTCGGAGACAACACCAGAGCCTGGTCAAAGTCGCAGAGGTCAGTCGGAGACAACCAAGAAGAGCCTGGTGAGAGACGTGGGCTTGGAAGACGTGTCGGACCGATGTGGAAAGGAGTGGACGGCTTTATACAGGTCAGGTCAGGTCAGGTCTGACTGAGCACAAGCGAGAGAGCAAGAGAAAAGGCAAGCTGGGCCGACAGCGCTTGAATACGACACGGACGACAAAGACAAGCGTCAAGACGGCGGGTTCGGGATGGTAGAGGCGGGCCGAAACGAGCCAGTCGTTTGGTAGGGCTTGTGCAACAGCAGTAGGCAGCTTTGGAGTCGAGTCAGTCGAGTAAGTCGAGTAAAGTGAGTCGAGTCGAGTCGAGTGAGTCGAGTCGAAGGAGGTTGTCGAGTGCAAGTAAAGCAGGAGGAGGCCGGGGTACTATATGTAGACGAGACGAGAAATCAAAATGACCGAGGACTGGTCTGGCGTCAGGATGGAGCCTAACTTGGCTGGGACGTGCTCGTGGCCGTGCTTTGGGCGCACGTTGGGGGCGGGTAACGCACTTTGACCTCTTCCGCTGCGGATGGCGTCGAGGTCAGGTTGGAATGGATAGGGCGATAGGGCGTCCAACAGACTGAAAGACAGGTTGGAGCGGTGCAGCGATGACAGAGGCAGTGACGTGGATCCATACACGCAGAGAGCCTCCCAGTCGCGACATGCGATGCCCAGCTGGCAGGGATGTACCAAGTACCGGTCAGAAAGAAGAAGGAAAGAAAGAAAAAAGAATGAGAAAAAAATAAAAAATAAAGAAAAAAGGAGAAAAAATAAAGAAAAAAACAGAAAACAAAACAAAACAAAAAAAGAAAGAAAAGCCGCTAGAACGAAAACAGCAGGCTAAGGACAGACAGGGTCAGTGACCAGGGAGGGGTGCAGGCTGGGTGACGGACGACGCTGCGTGTTCAGTGTTGGTTGAGCGAGGCACGTACCCGTACAGAGCCAGCGTGCTTGGATGGTGTGGTCAGGTACAAGTAGATGGACTTTTGGCTTCCGTCCAGCGACGACGCAAGAGATGCAGTCAGATTGGGTGGCCAAATGGCAAATGGCATTTATTTTTGTAAGTGAATTAAATGCAAAATCGAACGCAAACTCTGTATTTAGGGCGTCCGTCTCTGTATTTAGGCGTCCACTGTATTTTACCGCGTGAATAAATCATTAAATGAGTGTGCATAATTTATATCTAAATATATATATATATATGAGTAAATCACAAATATTTGGTACCCTCCGCTTTGTGCACCCCGGGGTGCAGAACGAGGCGTGTGAACAAACTCTGTGCTGGCGACGCGGACTCGGAGAGACTGAAAACCTGATGCGCTCGCAACAGACCAGCCTGACTGGCGAGCCAAGTCGTCTTACAGTTGTGTATTGTATTTATATTTAGAGTATGGACGCCAGAAGGCTGGATGAGGAAGGCACGGCAGGGCTCCTGCTGTCTGTCCAAGCGCTCTGGTCGTTTCTTTGCGGCATTTTGGCATTTGCGGCTGCATCACCACCAATGCTACAACCGATCGAGCAACAGAGGCGACGAGCTGGCCGTCGACGACTCGGCCGTGCTGGGTGCTGGCGATCTGGAGATCAGATGAAGACAGCGGCACCAGCAGGCAGCATAGTCGACGGATAACGTCGACCAAGAGGCAGACGAGCAGCTGGCAGATAAGGTCGGCAGCGTAAATATACGTGATGTATTTGTACAATATCTGCGATATTAAAAGTGATCCTTGGGCTGAAACGTCTCGTCACGCCGGTGTGATGGGATTCGTCGCTCAGCGTCGGGAATAAGACCAACAGCCCATCGTCCGTTGGGCTTGTGCGTCTGCGCTGCCTGCCTGCATTTGGACGACCCCTTTCCAAAGTACAGATACTCTGGAACGCAGCTCATCTCGCCAACGCGACACGGCGCATGGCACGCTCCTCCGTGGCAGAATGCACGTCGACGTCACACCACCTCCGCTGTCTGCGTCCATACGGGACAATACGGCCAGCGCGGCCAGCAACGGGCACCTGCGGACTGGACCTGCGGACTGGACTGGACAGACAGGAGTCCTCGTCGCAGAATTGCCTCGCCCCTCCTCCTCCTTTGCCGTCACGTCCTCCTCTACTCCGTAGGAGTGCTGATCTGCATCGCTCAGCCTGGGCATGGAGCACGGTCAAACCTACTCCGTATACACTAAGACGCATGTACTGACGCATGTACACGTGCGCTTGGACTCGGGCCTGCTCCGAAACACCTCGTCTTCTCGGTCGATTCTGCTTGTGCTCTTGCCGTTTTCGTCCGTCGCTCTTTCCCCTCTAAATATATACCTAAATAAATATACATCTCCACGTGTCCCCTCTACGGAGTAAATAAATATTTACGGAGTAGACATCTCCTCACTCGAGTACCCCAGCTTGCCCAGCCTACTTCCGCCCAATTCTCTCGCTCGTGATACGCTCTTGCTGTGACGCTCGTGGCGGAAGAGCTCCTTTTTCCTCTTGCTTGTCGCTTTTGCTCCTTCCGCTTTGGGTCCTCCGCACTGATGTGCTTTCCTCCGTCGAATGCACACTCGATCCCCACTTGTTCGGTCGTTCTTTGGGCCTCTATCGACCTTTTCGCTTTTTCGGCTTTCTGGTCCTATTCTGTCTTTGAAATGCTATGCCTGGCGCTTGTCGCTAGCTGCAGGTGGTCATCCTTCTGGGTCCAACAGTCTGTTGGCGCCGACCGTTGTAGAAGTACCTGTGGACATGGAAGTAAGCACGATGTCATTAGCGGAATGTATAGTTAAATACAAAATAAGCAAAAATAAAAGAATAAAAAACGGCTCATATCTCCTGGTCATGCTCATAATGCCTCGGAATGCTCGCAGGCTGTGTTCCCTGGGGTTTCAACAGAGTCTCGTATTGAGTGTGCTTGGACTGCTCGACCGACATTGGCGATATTGCCATGATTGCACTATCAAGTATCACATTCCGAAGTTGTGCTTTGAAAGCTTTGAAACCAGAAACCAAGAGACAAGACAACAAACAACAATCGCCCGAGTCCTTTTGCTAAACAAGTCGGCCTCCACATCGGGCGCAACCGTTGGCCGTGTCGAGACGCTCTCGAGCCATCTCGGTGTACGGAGTAGTGGCCGTCGTTGGCCTTCCGTTTGGCCTGTTTGTCGAGTCGCAGAGTCTCTTTTCTCTTTCTTTCAAATCGGGCCGTGGGATTGGCCGAGGTTGATGCGAATGAATAGCGAATGAAACGGTCAGAACAGCATAGCCGCTGGACCAAGACTTCCTTGTCGCCGCTCCTTTGGCCCTGTCGTCCTTTTTTTCTCTTTTTTTCTTTTTTTCTTTTTTTCTTCTTTTTTCTTCTTTTCTTCTTTTTTCTTTTTTTCTTCTTTTCTTCTTCTTTTTTTCTTTTTTCCTTTTCTTTTTTGCTTGCTTGCTTTTGTTCTTCGCCAGCGGCCCGACTCGGCTGTTGTCGGAGACATCCAAGAAGCCCGTAAATTTACGAATACCAGGCAGACTGCCAACGAAAACGCAGGTCGAGCGGGGATGCAGCCTGATATACTCAAAACCGCGCCTCGCACAAACATGTGATGCTCGACGTGCAGCCCGGCTGTGCGACGGCAGCCCTGTCCGTCTGTGTCTCTCTGTGTCGGTCTCTGAATCCGTCCAGCTGTCCGCTGCGCTGTACTAGCACTGGCTGACTGACTGACTGGCTGACTGGCTGTCTTGTGACGACATGCGTCGAGTCCTTGGCCGTTGCGGTTGTGCTACGCCAGTCGTGTCATCGTGTCAACGTGCCAGCACAACAGCCACACCCGCGAACCTCAAACCGCCACGAACCACGAGACACGAACCACGAACAGCAAAACTCCGTCAGCCGTGCAGTGCACAGCAGGACTCGCTTCCATTCCTCCTGGGCTGGCGCCGCCAACGACAAAAAGTAGAATAAAATAAAATTTAAATAAAATAAAATAAAAAAATAAAAGGCGACTGATTGCCGCGTGTTGGTTGCCTGCTGGAGCCCAGAGGTACAAGTGACTTGCTCATCGAGGTTGCCGAAAAGGTACTAGACCGGCACTAGCTATGCCACTTGCGTTTGAGTGTGATTTCGAATTTCGGTTGGTTGGGAAAGGGTGAGTCCACGCTGCATGCAGCAAGCATGACAGGCCACTTTTGGCTGGAATAGGTAAACAAACTTTAATAAAACTTCAATAAAACCTAAATAAAACCTAAATAAAACCTAAATAAAACCTAAATCCTTGGGCGCAATCTCGCAAACCGACGCTCGTCTCGGCGGCCGGTCGTCTTAATCACGCACCAAGTCGACGTGCACAGTGCACCAGCAGGGGTGCTGCGACGTGACGGACGATGGGCGACTGCAACGACTGCAACCAACCACCATCGCTGGGCAATCCGCGCAACCGACATGGCTACGACCGGCAGATTGCGAATCATCAGCGTCTCGGCCCTTTTGATGAGAGATTTTTGCGTGTGCCACGTCGAGTAGAGCACAGCGAGCGATCCCATTCATGGCCGCTCAGTCCAGAACGAGTACAGAAATAGTCCAGAAATAGTCCAGAACGAGTCCAGACGAGTCCAGAAATAAATCCCGAACTGAGTCTAGAAACGAGCCCAGAAATAGTCCGGAAATAGTCCCGAACTGAGCCCAGAAATAGTCCAGAAACAAGTCCAAAGAGTCCGGAATCGAGTCCAGAACGAGTCCAGAAACGAGTCAAAAAAGAGTCCAGAAATAGTCCAGAAACGAGTCGAGAAACGAGTCCAGAACGAGTCCAAAGAACGGCATCATCCCGTGACGTTCACTGCGAACAGGACGGCACCAGACGACAGCATTGATCTGGCGGACAGCTGGACGGATCTGGGGAGCGGCACGGCGAGACGGGACGGCACACCAGCCGTGCGCAGACCTCTGCTCCCATACTCACCGTCGGCCGACTGGCGCAGACCGAGGTTCACGATGTCAGTCGGAGGAACAACTACCACTGCACTGGACAGTATTTACAGCGACCGCTGGCGGTTTCACATGCTGCAGGAATCCTCTCGTACTGTTGCACTCACCGAAATGACATTTACGCTAGCACTCGACTGTTACATTGGAGGAGCGTGTAGACTGCAGATAGTGTTTTTTTCTTTTTTTCTTTTTTTCTTTAAAAAAAAGAACAAACAAACGAGATGCTGAGATGCGACCAACGCACCTAAACAAAGTCGAAGCCGGCAAACCAGGACAAACATTTCAAACGCGAAAAGCATGTATCTTTCCCACAAACTCAACTCGTACGACGCAAATGACATGAATTATCAGGCACTTTTCCGAATTAGGACATTACACAAATGACTAAGCATTTGTCCGACAAGCATACGGAGTATTACTGAGCATAAATATTACGGAGTCTGTTTGCCCCACACGACCCCCCTGATTCGTCACTAGAAGGCTGCGTGTCCTTGAGCTGGAGCTAGCGCGATTGCGTAGAGCTTGAGCATTGAGCACCAAGCATCACGAACGGCACGTCAGCATCGACGACAACGGCATCCACAACATCATCACAATGGGCAAGCGCAGCGTCACACCCTCGGGCCAGCCGTCCACGTCGCCGGCCCCCCCCCAGACGTCGGCCAAGACGACGGCGGCCCCAATTTTGACGTCGTCCTCGTCGGCTGCATCGCCCAACTCGGCACAGGCCGTGCTCGACAACCTGCTGCAGCACTACCTCAAGACGACGCCGCAGCGCACGAAGCTGCTGGACGCGTTCATGGCGTTTTTGGTGGTGGTGGGCGCGCTGCAGTTTGTGTACTGCGTGCTGGCGGGCAACTATCCTTTTAACGCGTTCCTGGCCGGCTTTGCATCGACAGTCGGCCAGTTTGTGCTGACGGGTGAGTCTTTTTTCTTTTCTCTTTTCCGTTCCGCGTCCGCGGCTAACAGACAGCCTCCCTCCGCATCCAGACGACGGACGCCAACAAGGCCGACTTTCCATCGGTGTCGCCCGAGCGTGCGTTTGCCGATTATGTCGGCTGCAGCTTGATACTGCACTTTTTCTGCATCAACTTTATCAACTAGCGCCGGAGAGACTCGACCACCTGAGACCCGACTACCCGAGAGACTTGACTGAGAGACCCGACCACCTGAGACCCGATCACTTGAGAGACCCAACCAACCCGACGAGACCAACGGCCAAGTCCGCCGTCCGGTACTTTACGCAGTCGATTACATTCGCTGACGACTTACTCGCTGTCGACTTACTCGCTGTCGACTTACTCGCTGTCGACTTACTCGCTGTCGACTTCTTCACTGTCGACTCCACTGTCGACTACCTGCTTCGCCACCTGATACTTTACTACTGTACTTGCAATGCCAGTTTACCCGCTTGTCTTATGTCGTCAGATGCATGTAGTATTCATCAAACAGAACAATCACGCTACTCGTCTTTCGGGACGGCCTTGGGCGGTGGGGGCACGGGCGTGGCCACGCGGCTGGTGGTGTTGCTGCCCTCGAGCTGCTGGCTGCGCTGCTCCTCTTCCTTAAAGTAGTCGTCCATGTTGAGGCCGGCCGTCTTGGCGTGGCTCTTTTTCTTTGGTCGCACACTGCTCGGGGCGCCGCCCAAGGGTGGTGGTGCAAGGTCCGAGATCGTCGAGATGGTCGAGATCGTTGGAGCGGCGACGAGCTGCGACGGAAGGACGAGGTTGTCGGCGGGTGGTCCCGAAAACACGGGCGTCGACGTCGACGTGGCGGTCGAGGCGGTCGGAGTGGCGCCACCGTCAAACATGGTCTCGCCCGGGCCGGAGACGGGCTCGTGCAAGGGCGCGGGCAGACGGTGGAGTGCACCGTAGCCGAGGACGCAGCCAAGAGCCCCCTCCCCCCCCCAGTCGCGGCTGGGGTGGATGGTGACTTCGCGCGTGACGTCGTACTCGTTGTTGTAGACCCAGAGACGCAAGGGCCGGCCAATGTGGTCCTCGACGAGCTCGCCGAGCCCCGACTCGCCGTGCAGGACGCCCTCGGGCGTGCCGAGAACGTAGTCGCTGTACGGCAGCAGCCCGCCGACCTCGGCAGGCGAGCGTGCAGGCACGTCGAGCACGTGCCAAATGTTGGACACGACGGCCAGCGGCGTCCACTGCAGCGCGAGGCCGAGCGACGCCGTGTCGGCCGGTACTGCGACGTGCAGCGTGCGCGCACGCTGTCCCTTGGCGCTCCACAGACCGAGCGTGACGGTACCGCCGGCGCAGTTGCGTACCTCTTGTGCAAACAGGGCAGGGTCCGAGTCGTCAATGGGGCGTCCGTTGATGCCGACGACAAAGTCGAACCACGGCTCAATCGCTGCGAGCGCCAGGTTCGTGTTGCGCAGGACCTGGAAGCCGAAACCGCTGTGCACGGCGCTGTCGCGGCCAGCCGGCGTGCCGTCGCCGTCGAGCCGCGCAATGAATCGGTTGAGTGCGTTGAACATGTTGTTGTGACAGGAGCAGTCTGTTGACACTGCTAGACCTGCTCTTGACACTGCTATTGACACTGCTATGACACTGCTATGACACTGCTATTGACACTGCTATGACACTGCTATTGACACCTATTGACACTATTCTATTGACACTGCTATTGACTGCTATTGACTGCTATTGACACTATAACCTAAAAAGTGGACCTCGGCTTCCAGTTGAGTTTGCAGATGCACACGACACCATCCACCACGATGACAATCCACGAGTCCGACGTGCTGCCGCTGACGGCGCGGTGCCACCACTACACGCAGCTGGACGAGGTGCCGGCGCATATCCAAAAGTACTGGAAGGGCCGCTCGAAAATCTTCCGGCGGTACAATGACGGTTTCCAGCTGACCGACGACGCGTGGTTTGGCGTGACGCCCGAGGCCGTCGCACAGCGCATCGCCACGGACCTGCCGGTGCACCTGCCGGTGCCGGACGACGCGGACGCGGACTCGACGGTCATTGACCTGTTTGCCGGCGCCGGCGGCAACACGATTGCCTTTGCCCTGAGCGGCCGCTGGACGCGCGTCATCGGCATCGAGCGCGACGCCGACACGCTCGCGTGCGCGCAGCACAATGCCGCCGTCGCCGGCGTCCCCGACGGCGCCATCACATGGGTCCACGGCGACTGCTTCGACGTCGTCGCGCGCCTCAAGGCCGGCGAAGCGCTTGCCCTGTTTGGCTACGACGCCGAATCGGGACAGTACGACCCGGCGATCCTGCCCGACGACGTGCGCAGTCCCCACCTGACGCTGCACCTCGACACGCGCGCCACCGTGCTCTTTGCGTCGCCGCCCTGGGGCGGCGTCAGCTACACTGGCGACGCCGTCTTTGACCTCGTCACCATGCAGCCGTACGGCCTGCCCGCGCTGCACGCCCTGTGCCACCCGCTGCCGCACGCCCTGTACCTGCCGCGCACAAGCGACCTCCAGCAGCTGGCCGACGTATACGGCAGGAGCCGCCGGTCCAGAGGAAAGGCTCTCGCCGATAAAGACCGTCTGCGCGTCGTCCAGTACTGCATGCACGGGTTTAGCAAGGCCCTCGTCGCGTACTACCCGGGGGAGGCCGACGCGGCCTAGTTTCGCCAGTCTGTATCGTCTTTCTGCCATATACCCATTTGCATTCGCTCCGCATAATCATACATTGCTCCTGCTGTTTGCAATATTAAACTTGTTCGCTCCTGCCATTGCATAATCATACATTGCTCCTGCTGTGCAATATAAGATTAAAGTTCTGCATAACCATAAATTATGCTTATTATGCTACAACTGCATATCTTTCTAAACGCTACAGGGCCTTGACAATGGCCCGCTCGTCAAAGAGATCCTTGAGCAGGGCCTGCACGCACCCATCGACGTCGACGGGCGCCATGGTGTACGTCGACTCAAAGGCGTAGATGCTCAGCTGGCTGAGAAAAGGCCGGACGACGCGTCGTACGAGCTCGTCGCGTCGCTCTAGCCCCACATCGTCGCCTAGCGCGTTGCCCAAAAGTGGCCGTTTTGTGCGACCTGTGAGCAGCGCCGTGACGGCCTCGCTACCACCCGCATCGGCAAACACACCGGCGCCGAGGGCCTCGGTCAGCTCGTCGGCCAGCGCCACTGGCTGGTACGACGCCGGGCGGTACACGGCGTCAATGGTGTCCGTGACAAAGAGCCACGCGCGCAGCTGAAAGTCGTCGGGCGCCGTGCACACCAGCACGTCCAGCAGCTTGCACGCCTGCAGCAGGGCCGCGCAGGCGTACGTCTCGGCCGCCAAAGTGCCATCGGGCGCCGTGACCGACGCGACGGCCGCGTGCAGTTCTGCGTCCACCAGCGGCCACAGCCCGGCCAGGTGCACCGGCGACGTCTTGAGAACCAGCGCGCGCAGCACCATGTACACCTCGGCACGCGTCGTCGACGATGGCGACGACGTCGCCGACGCGCCCAGCAGCTCCACCACCCGTTCCGTAATCAGCGGCAGGTCCGCCACAAACGCGTCCTCCTCCGATGCCACAATGAGCAGCGCGACGCGCCGCAGCGTCAACTGCGTCCGCCGGTCCGCCTCGAGCCGCGCCGACGTCGCGCCGACGCCAAAGACAATGCCCGCCGTCGTCGGCGCCGTCAGGCGGCCCAGCAGCTCCGGCATACGCTCCTTGTCGCTGTGCGCCCACTGCCGCAGCAGCGCCAGCCAGTCGCTCTGCACGACGCCGAGCGGCGTGCCAAAGAAGCGCGCGTCGTTGAAGGCGTCGGCCACGTCGCGCTTCCACGCGCGCTGGTTGTTGGGCAGCTGCGACAGCGCGCGCAATAGCCGCAGCGTCGACGCCGACATGGTCTCCGGGAACGCCTTGGCCCGCAGCGCCGGCCCGACAACGCTCGTCGAAATCGTCGCCGCCGCCGCCAGCACGCGGTCCGTGTCCATGAGAATCTTGGGCAGGTCCGGCACAATCGCTGCCAGCACCCCCACAATGTCGTCGGCGCGTTCCGCCGGTGTTCGTCTCGAGGTCGTCTTGGTACTGGTTGCTGGCGCGTCGTCAAACGTCAGCGGGCGTGTCGTAAAGAGCGCGGTGAGCAGCCGCAGAAAGAGGTCGCCGAGCTCGCGCCGCATCTTGCGCTGCTCGCCAAAGTTGGTATTGTCCACCTTTTCGCCCAGAATCGCGGCAAACTCGAGCAGGCACGCCAGCGACTGCCGGTGCGGGAACGGGTTGCCCAGCAGGTCCTTGAGGAAAAAGGTGCAGTCGCCCCAGATCTCGTCCATGACGTCCGCCTCGAGCGACCGCGCATAGTCCACAAGGAACACCACAATGTCCGTGTCCGCCAGCGACACCGTCAGCGTCGACGTCCGGGCGGGGTGTAGCGCGCCAGGGTTCGTGCGGCTGTAGATGGCGTTGAAGAGCGCCGGCACCGTGTTCTTGGGACGCGTCGCGTCCAGCGATAGAAGCAGGTCAAACACGTTTTCGCTTCCGTTCAAATCTTCGGCGCGCCACAGGGCTACCGTCGTCTCCAGGCACTCGAGCATCTCGGCGCGAAAGAGCTGCTCCAGCAAACGCCGCGCCCGGTTACGCATCCGCAGCGACGTGTAGTTGAACGACGCCGCCGACGTCGCGTCCTGCACGCCCACGGCCGCCGCGCTGCCCGCCTTGCCCCATGTCCAGATGCGGAAAGAGATACGGACGGCATCCTGGAACGCCAGCAGCACCGTCAGCCGGTCGTTGGCCGTCGCGCTGCGCGTCTGTGGCGCCGCGTCCGACGCAAAAATCGTGCCAAAGAAGCCTTGTGGCGTGTCGGGGCTCTTGACCGCCTGGTGCCGCGCCTCCTCCACCACCAGCATCTGGTGCGCCGTCGCCACCACCTGCTCCAACGCATTCAGCAGCGAAATCAGCGTCGCCTCGGGCGCGTCCGTGACGCACCCGCGCGCTTCCGTCGCATTGCACTGGCCAAAGATGGTCTCCAGCGCCGCAAACGTGCTGCCAATCTGCGTGCACAGCGTCTCCACCAGCGGGATCAGGACCTGAAAGATGCTGTCTGCGTACATGGGCAGCACCAGGGCGAGAAAGGATACCCAGCTGTCGAGAACGGCGCGGCTGCTCGGTGCACCAAAGCCTGCCTGGATGCACTTGAGCAGCGGCGCCGGCGGCGGCGGACGTGTCGGCGGCGTCACCTCTTCGGTCGAGGCCGACGCCGTTGTCGTCGTTGTTGTTGTTGATGTCGCTGATGTTGCTGCCGCCGTCTTGAGGTCGCTGCTAAACGTCCGCTTCTCAGTGGCCACGGGCGACGCAGGTCGCTCGGCCACGATGGCCGCCTCGCGCAGTTTGAGCGCCGACGCCAGTACGTCCAGCAGCAGCGTCTGGATGTACGGATCAGGGCCTGCGAGCGACGCTCCCAGCCGCTCCAGCAGCGGGTCCTCGAGGTGCATGTACGCGAGCGACGCTGCGTCGGGGGCCTGCAAGATGTGGTGCAGCGTCAGCAGCGCATAGCGGGACAATTGCGCGTCGCGCCGGTCGCATAATCTCGTCGTGTCAGACTTCGACACCACGACGCACTTCATGCAGACGTGCACAAACAGTTCCTGGTACGTCATCTCCTGCTCGCCACGCACAAACTCGTCGCTGCCCGTGTCGCGAAGCAGGCTGTCCTTGATTGTCCGCCGCCCGAGCACCGACCACAGCGTCGCCGGCGCCCAGCGGAACACGTTGTGGACCGTGCGCAGGTAGTACAGGCACAGGTCGACGTCGTCGTCAAACGCGTAGTCGGAGCCGGAGCCTGTGCCCGCCGCGAGCCGTGGCGTCTTGGGCGCGAACCAGTCGCGGCGAAGCACGCCGAGGCCCAGAAACTTCTTGGCCAGGACGAGACACAGCCGGTCGAGGCCGACCATGCTGGCGAGCCAGGTCTTGGCCGCCATAAAGAGCTGCGTGCGCTCGTCGAGCAGGGCGTCGAGCACGAGAAAGAGCGGTCGTGTCAGCATCACGTCGTAGTAGTCGACGCCCGCCAGCCGTACGACCGACCGCAGGCTATTGCTCGGCGTCCCGGGCGTCGGCATCTTGGGCGTGCGTCGGTCGGTCGTGCGTCGGTCGGCCGCCGTCGGGCTGTCCTGCAGCGTGTGCAGCCAGAGAACGGCAAAACTGCGCCCGGGGTCGGCGTGGCGCGTCGCAAATGCACCACGCACGTCGTGCTGCGTCATCAGCCGTGCCACGGCCGCCTCAATGTCGCGGCGCGCCGTGCCCAGCGCCGTCTGCAGCAGCCACAGGCTGCGTACCGTCTCGACGTGGTACTTTGGCTCCGTCGCCGCCAGGAACCGCCACGCGCGAGCGACGAGCGACGGGACCAGGGCCGCCAGCTGTGCCGTCGAGATGCGCTCGCTCAGGTGCAGGTGGATGGCGACGTGGAGCACAGATGAAAATGTCGTAAAGGCCAGCGTGTCGCCGGCGTCGCCACGTGCGAGCCGGTCGTGTAGCGCCGCGAGCAGTGGCGCCACGTCCAACGGGATGCTGCTGGGAGTCTTTTCGAGCAGCAGCAGCAGCACGCGCGTCTTGAGCGGCAGGTCGGCTTCGGCCGCGTCCGTCGCGAGTGCCTGGTGGGCCAGGGCACATGCCTTGCGCAGCAGCAGCTCCGCCGTCGCGCCCGCGCTGTACGGCGGCGCATCCGTCTCGAGGCTGCCCTGGTCGTTGACGTAAAAGTCGCGAATCGATTGGAGCACATCCGCCGTGGCGGCTGCGTGCTCGCTCGTGGCCGGAAACGCACGTTCCGGTACAATGTCCAGCAGGTCCACGGCAATCGTGAGCGCCTGTGTCGTCGTTGCAGTCGCCGATTCGAGCATACAGAGAATGGACAGGGCGGTGAGTGGCGCGTGCACGGTGACCATCTCCTCCTCGCGCACGTTAAAGTGCTGCAGGATAAACTCGACGAGACCCAGCTTGTCGGCGCGCTGCTCGGGCGTGAGGTCCGTGGCGCCGACGGCCTGTGCGACCAGGCCGAGCATCTCGCCATAAATCAGGCCGCTCTCGACGCCGTCAAAAAAGACGCTCGCGCTGCGCAGCACCTCGTAAAAGTCGGCCTTGGACGCTGCCTCGGCCTTGTACTTGCGCACGCTGTCGACAATGGGCAGAAAGACCTCGGGCACCACGAGCCCGCCAATCTCCCAGCGGTCCATGAGCGACAGGCAGATGCGGTAGGGCCGGGCGCGCTCGGCCGGCACGGTGCTCGGACTGTCCTGGACCATGCTCAGCAGCGCACGCGTCAGCGGCTGCAGGCCGTGCTCCTCAAAGTAGCTCGTCTTGGGCGCAAACGCCGGCTGGGTGTCGGCCAGGGCCGTGGGCGACTCGGGGTGGTCGCCATCTGTACCGTCAGTTCCGTCTGTTCCGTCGTTGCCCGGCTGTGGCAACGGGCCGAGCAGCCAGGCCGTCAGGCGGCGGTTCAGGCTCATCTCGCGGCGGATGACGACACCACAGGCCGCACGCATCAGCAGTTCCAGGTCCGACGGCTTGACGCGCGACTGCAGCACCGACGCATGCAGCGGCAGGTGGGCCACCAGGAGATCGAGGAAGCCGCGCTGGATCAGCAGCTGCTCGTCGCCCAGGCCGGCCGTGAAGCACCGCAGCAAAAGACCCGGCTCGGGCGATGTAATGAGCTCCGACAGCTGGCCTTGGAGGGTGGCGTCTGTCGAGTTTGGTGTTTTGTTTTTTTTGTTTTTGCCGGCATCTGCCTGGACCTGGCCGAGCTTGGGCAGGAAACGGGCCAGGTAGGCGAGGGCGCCTGGCCGGCGGCTCTGGCTCGTAATGGTGGCCAGGAAGAAACACTGCCAGAAAAAGTCGTCGCCGGTGGCATGGTCGTCGGTCAGGTCCTTGCTGGACGCAGGACGCACCGACGTCTTGAAACGGTTGACGAGCTTGAGCGTGCGGTCAAAGTCCTCGGCCGTCTCGTCCTCGAGGCCGGGCAAAAGGCCGAGGATGAGCGACTTGAGGGCGGGCCGCAGCGCACGCGGGTCGAGGTCGAGAAAGTGGCGCTCGAGCAGGTCGAGAAAGTGGGCGCGTGCCGACAGCGAGGCAAACGAGAGCGTCGGTGCGAGGCCGGGCAGGTACAGCGGCAGGTCACGTGACAGGCCGTCCGGGCCAATGACGGAGAAGATGTAATTGTACACCTCGAGAGCTTTTTGGTGGACGCCCGACGGCAGCGACGGGTTGAGGCACTGCGAGAGACGCTTGGCAACGACCGTCTTGCTCGGGATCTGTGTCATGGTCGGCTGGCGGGCCTGCAGCGCCTTGAGCAGGCGGTTCAAGAAGGAAATGTAGTCGGCCCACTCCTGCAGCGCCGTCTCAAAGAGTGCGAGCGCGCGCTCGACGCCGAGGGCATACTTGCGGAACGCCTTGTCGCGAGCATGTGGCTCGTCAGCTGGAGGTTAGCGGTCGTCGTGGTCCAAGGAGACAGAAAAGGCGAGCGAAAAAGGTGAAAAAGCGAGAAAGGCGAGCGAAAAAAGTGAAAAAGCGAGAAAGACGCACCGGCACTCAACTGGTTGCGCCATTGCCGCGGTGCGGGCGAGTCGCGGCCGGAGCTCTCTGGCGAGACGGACCGGCGTCCCGTCTGCAGCTCGGGGGCCATGTTGTGTGTTGAAAGACGGACGAAATGGTCGTTGTGTCGTTGGTGGCAAAGTCATATCGTGCTCAGGGGTCTCCTTCCGCGTGGGCGACTTTGGGCGATGCAGGCACGATGGTGAAGCCAACTGGCAGAATGCGCTCGCGGCTTCCGAAAGGGGGAAGGAGCTGTTGGCGCCTGCTGTGCATGGTACCACAGGCAGGAGCGACGTAATGTCGAATTGCACACGGCCGTACGCAAGGCGGTCAGTCCAAGTGGGGCTCATGGCCTATTAGCACTGCGTTTATACTAGGGTGTATAGTGCGCATTGAGACGTCACCTAAATATACATAGCTCGCCATTCCATCCATCTCCCATCTCATCTCCATCGACAACCCCACCAGTCGCCGATTGCACGCGACAGCATGGTCAGGCGCTGAGATGGCCGGCCACGGTGGCGACAACGACCCGGCACCCGCTGGCGAGCCTCTGCAACCAGGCACGGGTTTGACCTCGACGGCCTCAAAACAATCACCCACATCGCCCTCATCACCGTTCTACCCCTACCCGATCCCCCCACCGCTGCCGCCGCGGCCGGATGCGGCTCAACTGCAGGGCCGGGCGACGACGGCCGTGTCGTCGATTGACATTCAGACGGTGACGTTCCCCGATGGCTCGCGCGGCAACTTTTCGACGCCTGGCGTGCAGGCGTCGCCCTCGCCGACCGTGATCACGTCGCCCAGCATCTCTCTGCGGTCGCAGACGGGCCACCGGCGGTCGGCCAGCAGCGCGGGCGGCACCGCAGACCTGTCGGACGGGCCCGGGCCCGGGCCCACGGACGCCATGAGCGTGATGAGCATCGCGGGGACGGTGCGGGCCCCGGGCGACCTGGCGAGCCTGGCGGTGGGCGATTTTCACCGCAAGAGCCGGGCGTGGGCGATGCTGCGGGCGCAGGCGACGAGCGTGCAGCCGTTTGAGAGTACACGCATCGCGCGCGCGGCGTACGCGCTGGCCGACTTTGACGCCGAGTTTGACGAGATTCCCGAGATTGACGAGATTGACGAGGCAGAGTCACGCGACGAGGCGCGGCTGGCGGCGTGGAAGGCCAAGCTGAAGCACTACATGATCCTGTCGTCGGCCGGCAAGCCCATCTGGAGCCGGCACGGCGACCTGAGCCTGGTCAACGCGTACATGGGCGTCGTGCAGACCATTATCAGCTTTTACGAGGGCGCCGGCAACCCCCTGCACGGTTTCACGGCCGGCAAGGCGCGTTTCGTCATTGTGACCGAGGGGCCGCTGTACCTGGTGGCCATTAGCCGGCTGGGCGAGAGCGACGCGCAATTGCGCGAGCAGCTCAAGGCGCTCTACATGCAGATCCTGTCGACGCTGACGCTGCCGGCGCTGACCAGCATCTTTGCCCACCGCCCGTCGACGGACCTGCGCAAGCCGCTGCAGGGCACGGAGACGCTGCTGGCGTCGCTCGCCGACAGCTTCACAAAGGGCTCGCCGTCGGCAATGCTCGGCGCCCTCGAGTGTCTGCGGCTGCGCAAGTCGCAGCGCGCGGCCATTACGAGCACCTTTCTCAAGCAGCGTACCGACCGGCTGCTCTACGGACTGATTGTGGCCGGCGGCAAGCTCGTCAGCGTGATCCGCCCGCGAAAGCACTCGCTGCACCCGAGCGACCTGCAGCTCATCTTCAACATGCTCTTCGAATCGGGCGGCATCAAGGCGGGCGGCGGCGAGAACTGGGTGCCGCTGTGCCTGCCGGCCTTTAACAACCGCGGCTACCTCTACATGTACGTCAGCTTTGAGGGCGACGCGCCTTCCGGCTCTGACAGCACCACCACGACCGACGGCGGCATCGCCATCATCCTCATCAGCGCCGACAAGGAGAGCTTCTTTGAGATGCGTGCGATGCGCGAAAAGGTGGCCCACAACATGACGCGCAACGGACAACTCGGCCTGATCCGGGCGGCGGCGGCGGCCGGACGACCACGCGTCGCCGACATTGTGCGCCGCCCCGGCACCGCCGTCCAGATCAGCCATTTCCTGTACAAGTCGCGTGCCAACGTGCAGTTTGCCATGTCGGCCGAGACCAGCAGCAGCAGCACACGCGAGGGCCGCCGCCGACTCATGACAGTCTACCACCAGCTGCACGCGGCCGTCCACGCACGCCACGCGCACCTCAAGATCCTGCACTCGGTCGGCGAGGACGCCTCGAGCCTCGCCTGGGTCACGCCCGTCTTTGAGTTTTACTGCGTCGCCGGACCGAATGCGTCGCGCGCCGTCGTCACACAGGATGCCAACCGTATCGTGCAGTGGGCCAAGCGTGAAGAAGAGCGTCTCTTTATCATTGGGGGAGGTGTCTTTTAGGTGTGCCAGCGCGAAGAGGCGCCCAGTTACCGCTTGGCCGATCAAGCCTGCCTGTGCGAGCTAGACAACTCACAGCAGCTAGCATTTTCACGTTTTTTCTGACTCATGGAGTCTGGCGTTTTTAGAGGTCTTGGGTAGTTTTGAAACACATTTGCTGCTTATATACTTTACACGTGACGGATTTTATATATTTACAGTGTGGGCGTGGCTGACGTCAGCAACATTGACTTACTGGCGTTACACTGATCTGGGCATCAAACCGGCTTCTGTCTATCCATTGTGAGGTCGGCCCGTCTGTCCGTCTGCCCGGGCACTGAAAAGCGCCAGAGACCAGTTCTTTTCTATCATTTGGCTCTCCAAAGCCGTCTCTATATTCGTATTACATAATACATAATACCTTGTCCAAACTGGGAAGAACTGTGAGCTCCTTCCGTGCCAATCACGCTCTCGGGACGCTCGTTCGACAAGATTCGACGACCACGACTCGACAACTCTCGACGAGAACCTTGTCTGCCAGCGTACTCCGTAGAGTATGCAGGTACGGCGACTGCTTTCACCCAGACAGCCGCTCGCGGCGCGACGACAGGTACAAGATCCTTGGCGTCGCTTCTGCTCCACATAGTACCCCTCTCCACCCCATTTGGTCTGGAAACAGACTAGCGCGTACTAGCGCGCCCCGCTTCTGCCGCTTTATCAGCCTTCCGTGGTGTCCAGTGGCGGACAAATCAACCGCGTGCAGCGCAACGAACTGAACACCTGTCTTCTCGCCCGTTGGCGCATCGACTAAGCGGTGGCGTTGGAGCGCGTTACGGTTGCAAACGTCGACACCGTTGCGCGTCTGGATGGTTGGAACGTGCCACGAGGATTCAAGGCACGTTTCCGGAAAGACCACCTGTACAAATAAACAAGAACGACGGAAAGGGCAGCGGCGACGACGGCCGAGGTGACGTGATGTAGTACGGGGGTGCTCCTTCCGGTGCTGAATAGAGCTTAAGCGTCACGCCGTAGGGCAACGGGCCCACCCCGTAGCCAGGCAATCAATCGCCTAACAGCGCTGTACTCTGTACTCCGTACTTAGTGCCTGTCGGTCAGCACTGACAAAAGACACCTTGCAACCAGCTTCCACTGCCCCATCCGTCCTCGTACGTTGTCCTCTTTTTACACCGACCTTCCCACCTCATCATCACCGCGCAACTCTCTCATTCCCTCTTCATCGTCCTCGCATTCTTCGACACCTTACCATATTCACAGTACGTTGTCCCGTTGACTTGCTGCGTGTGGTGTCTGCGAGTGTTCGACGTCCTGCACCGGCTTGTGCACCGTGCTACCCATCACCCTGACCGCAACGATAAAGCTAACCAGCAGATGCACTGCCGCACGATCCTCACGGCCCTGGTGGCCGGTGCCGTTGGCGCGCTGGCCGGCTCGTCCGACGTCGCGCAGCTGACCAAGGACACCTTTGACGAGTTTGTCTCGTCCAACGCCATTGTGCTCAACGAGTTTTACGCGCCGTGGTGCGGCCACTGCAAGGCCCTGGCGCCCGAGTACGAGGAGGCGGCGACGATCCTCAAGGAGAAGAACATTAAGCTGGCCAAGATTGACTGCACGGAGGAGGCCGAGCTGTGCCAGTCGTACGGCGTCGAGGGCTACCCCACGCTCAAGGTGTTCCGCGGCCTCGACAACATTACGCCGTACAAGGGCCAGCGCAAGGCGGGCGCCATCACGTCGTACATGATCAAGCAGTCGCTGCCGGCCGTGTCGACGGTCGACAAGGCGTCGCTGGCCGAGTTCAAGAAGACGGACAAGGTCGTGCTGGTGGCGTACGTCAAGGCCGACGACAAGGCGTCGAACGAGACGTTTGGCAAGCTGGCGGAGAAGCTGCGCGACAGCTACCCCTTTGCCGCCACGAGCGACGCCGAGCTGGCCGAGGCCGAGGGCGTGACCTTCCCGTCGGTCGTGCTGTACAAGGACTTTGACGAGGGCAAGTCGGTCTTTGCCGACAAGTTTGACGAGGCGGCCATTGAAAAGTTTGCCAAGACGTCGGCGACGCCGCTGATTGGCGAGGTCGGCCCCGAGACGTACTCGGACTACATGTCGGCGGGCATTCCCCTGGCGTACCTGTTTGCCGAGACGGCCGAGGAGCGCCAGGAGCTGGCAGACGCCGTCAAGGCGGTCGCCGAGAAGCACCGCGGCGTCATCAACTTTGCCACGATTGACGCCAAGGCGTTTGGCGCGCACGCGGCCAACCTGAACCTGCCGACGGACAAGTTCCCCTCGTTTGCCATCCAGGAGACGGTCAAGAACCAAAAGTTCCCCTTTGACATTGACGCCAAGATCACGGCCGAGTCGATTGACAAGTTTGTCGCCGACTTTGTCGCCGGCAAGGTGGAGCCGAGCATCAAGTCGGAGCCGATCCCGGAGACGCAGGAGGGCGTCACCGTGATTGTGGCCAAGACGTACGACGAGATTGTGCTCGACGACACCAAGGACGTGCTCGTCGAGTTTTACGCGCCGTGGTGCGGCCACTGCAAGTCGCTGGCGCCCAAGTACGACGAGCTGGCCGAGTCGTTTGCCAACTCGGCCTTCAAGGACAAGGTCGTCATTGCCAAGGTCGACGCAACGGCCAACGACGTGCCGGACGAGATCCAGGGCTTCCCCACCATCAAGCTCTTCCCCGCCGGCAAGAAGGACGAGCCCATTACGTACACGGGCGCGCGCACGGCCGAGGCGCTGGCCGAGTTTGTCAAGGAGCACGGCAAGTTCGGCGCCGACGTGGCGGAGCCGTACGTCGAGGACGCGAAGGTCGACGACGCGGCCGCGACGGCCGCGACGGCTGCCACGGACGTGCCGGCGGCCGAGGCCAGCGAGGACGCGTCGCACGACGAGCTGTAGGTGCAGCAACACTCGCAGGCCAGCTGTTTTTTTGCATCCTTTCCCGTTCGCCGTCTTGTCTTGTTCTGGACCGCCTTTGCTTGGTGCCTTTGATTTTGATGGCACACGTTGCCGGTGCTAGTATGTTTACGAGCCAATGTATCATTACAGTACGAATTGCGTGATAACGTAGTATCGAGTAAATATGCGTTGACCGGACTGTAAATGTACGTCACGTAGTTTGGCGTTGACCGGTGTACGTCACGTGTGTTCTGCCGTGGCTCACCGCCCGTCGCCGTCGCCCAATCCACTGCTTGCAATAGCTGTACCGTGTGCCGCGGCCGCCTGACGACCGTCCAAGCTCGAGATTGCGCACCATCACTTGTCCTCCATCCACGATCCACGTCACCCGACCGACCGACGGCCGCGAGCTTACCGACCATCCAACGTACCTTGCACCGAAACTGCCCGTTTCCACGCCGCTCCGACCTTGCTCGACTTGCTCGACCTTGCTCGACCTTTGAATTGCCTCACTCGTCTCACTTTCGACCAACACCATGTCTGCAAGACTGGCCGTTGCCCGTGCTGCGCGCACCGCAGCCGCCCCCCGCGCGTTCTCGACGACGGCACGCCGCCTGGCAGACGCGCCCCTGCCGGCCCGCAAGCCAGTGGGCGCGTTCCGCGGCGGACTGTTTGGGTTCCTGCTGGGCTCGACGCTGACGGGCGCGGGCGTGTACTCGTACGTGCTGTCCGAGTACAAGGCATCCAACGACCAGCTGACCGACGACATTTTTGTGAGTTTCTTTTTCCTCCGTCTTCCTCCTGTCTTTGCAACGTGCATGGCTGACCCCCAGACACTCCAACGCGCGACGCAGCAGCTGAGCTCGCACCTGGCGACGCTCGAGGACAAGGTGCAGAAGAAGTAGAAGGCCAGTCTTTTCGTCTCTCTTCACGGTGGGCACTTTTCGTCTCTTCTCTTCACGGTGGCACGGCGGACCCGGGACCGGCGGCATGACGCTTCATAGAATGACTTGTACATAATTTACGGCAACAGCGCTACGTGCTGACTTTCTGTGACTCACTGCGCTCGGCTGTCCATCGTCCTCTCGTTTTCGAGATTCTCGTCCCGTGAGCCCGTGAGCCACGGAAAGGCCCAGAGGCTACAGAACAGACGCTGGGCCGAGGTCTGCCGAACTACCAGCCCAGCACGAAACCCACCACGCCAAACGTCAAGTGCAATATGCAGACTGCAAAATGTAAAAGATTATGGTCAGCAAGGTAGAAGAATAGGGCAAGCAAAACGAGCAAAAAGACGAAAGGCAACGAGCAAAAACGACCCCCCTGGGACTCGAACCCAGAATCTTTGCCATCGGAAAGCAACACCTTACCATTAGGCCAAGGGGCCGTTACTGCTTAGTTATCAAATGCGTGGTGTAATGTGGGCCATGTGGCATGGTACAGAGTGCCCCACATATTTACGTTTGAGCTTTCGAGCCCAGCTTGACGCGTCCTCAACTCGCCGCCACCGACCACCGACCACCGACACCACCGACTCGACACCCTTCCACGAGAGCACGAGAGCACGATGAACAACTTTGGCATCCAGGAGGTGGCGAGCCACCGGCTCGCCATTACGCCTGGCTGGGCGTACATCCCCGAGACGCGCCGCAACAACGCGTTGCCCCCCCCCGGCTTTGGCAGTATGACGTCCGGTGCTCCGGTCCCCGAGCCCTCAGCGGTGGGCGACAAGACGCGCAAGCGGTCGGCACGCCAGCAGGCGGCGCACGCGCCCGGCAACTCGTTTGCGCTGGTGTCGGACCTGACGGCGCGGCAGGAGACGAAACTGCGCAAAGAGCTGGCGTTGCTGGAGCGCGACATGGGCGCGCTGGCGAGCGGCGGCGGCGGCGCGCGCGAGGCGGCGATCCCGATCCCGCAGCGCGCGCTCAAGGCGCAGAACCAGTACACGCCCAACGTGCGCAAGGTTCTGGCGTCGCAAAAGACGTTTGCCAACTACCTCGACGACTTTAACGCGTTCAACGCGCTGCACCACACGACGGCCGGGCACGTCAACTACGGCATGGGCAATGCGGGCCTCGCCGACGCGTCGACACCAAACGCGTCGTCCAACGGCCGCCGAGCACCGAGAAAGGACGGGTCAACACGCGCACAGCGCGAAGCGGCCAAGGCCGAGCGCCAGCGTGCCAAGGCCGAAAAGGAGCGTCTGGAGAAGGAGCGACTGGAGCAAGAGCGTCTAGAGCAGGAGCGTCTAGAGCAGGAACGATTGGCGCCCAAGGTGTCGGCACGAAGCGCTCGCGCGGCACGCAATGCACGGCGATCGACGGCCGAGGTACAGACACCAGCAGCGACGGCAGCGACGGCAGCGACGGCAGCGACACCAGCCGCGACGCCGGCAGCGACACCAGCCGCGACGCCGGCAGCGACACCAAAGCCTGGCAAGTCGGTCAAATGGGCGCCAGGGCCAGCCACGCCGATTCCCGACGTCAAACCAGAGATGAAGGAAGAGGACAAAACGCCTGCAAAGACTGAAGCCACGCCTGCAAAGACTGAAGCCACGCCTGCAAAGACTAAAGCCAAGGCAGCAAAACCGGCAAAACCAGCAAAATCGGCAGCAAAAACAGCCAAAACAGTCAAGACAGACAAGACCAAGACGAAAAATGTCCGCCAGCCGGTGTCGGCCATCCTGGCGCCGTACAACGGGCAACACCTGGTCTCCATCGGCAATAACCACCCGCTGCTGGCGACCTGGGTGCCGCCGCCGCCGACGGACGCGGAACTGCGCGCGCTCGTCGCAGGTCCGCCGCTATCGTACCACGAGACGCGTGCGGTGCTGGACCTGCGTCCGGGCAGTGGCCAGGCGTACCCGGCGCGCGTGTTCTGCGACATTTGCGGCTACTGGGGACGTGTCAAGTGCACCAAGTGCGGGACGCCCGTGTGCGCCCTCGACTGCCTAGAGCTGCACCGCGAGGACTGCATTTCGCGGTATGGCCTGTAGATTATGTATACAATATGATTATGTAAGACAATATGATTATGTAATACGCGACAAATGAAATTGTGACAATATGCAAGCCAGCTCAACGACGCTCGCCGCACAAGCCGCACACGCCGCAGTCGCCTGCGTTGAGGTACGGCACGGCACGGGGTGCACGCATGCACGCGAGGCTGCGGCACGTCCACGCACCGGCCAGCACGCCCGCGTCGAGCACGTGACTGCACATACCACAGCGCGTGCTCGCCAGGTCGTTGGCGTACGTGCAAACTGGGCACTGTGGGCCAAGGTGGGCGACGTGCACCGCGCCTGCCATGTCGGTGCTGGTGCCGGCAGGAGGAGGCGGAGGCGGCCGACGAGGCTCATCGTCGTTTTCACGTTCGCGCTTGAGTCCGTGCTGTTGAACTTGTGCCTGCCGAGACGCGTCGTGCAGAGAGTCGTTGGCAAAGGCTGGTGGTGGTCTGGCAGGACCGGTCTGGGCCGGCGCTGGAGCAGGGTGTCGGCCAAACTCTTGGTCTTCGTCCTCGTCCTCGTCGTACTCGCCGTCCTCGTTGTCCATGTACGCGTTAAACGCCTCGCGCGAGTACATGTGGTTGCCTTCAATGTACGCATTGTACGCGCCAATGGTCTCGTTGTCCTCCTCTTCTTCCGAGTCCGTCCTGTCGCGGAACTCGTCCATGTCGTCGGTGTCGTCGGACTTGTCGGGTTTGGCCTCTGTCTTGACAGGCCTGGTTCCAGTCTCGTTCGTCGTCGTTCCAGTCTCGGTCGTTGTCGTTCCAGTCTCGGTCGTCGTCGTCGTCCTCTCAGTCGCGGTCGTCATCCTCTCAGTCTGTACTAGTCCGATTGGCGTCGATTCTGGCAGAGGCCCGGTCCATGCGGGAATGTCATACAGAGCCGACCGGCTCGTGTTGCTCGGCTGTGCCTTGGGCGCCCACGACGCGTCCTGCATCATCTCACGCAGCTCGCGACGCGCGTCGTCGCCGTCCATTCCATTCTCGCCACCCTGCTGCCCGACACGGCCGAGTCCGTTGCCCAGACCGTCACACACGCGCACCATGCTGCCGCCCTTGCTGTCCAGCAACCGTGACCCATCAAGGTCGACCGCGTCGTCGTCGTTGTCATACTCGTCAAACTCGTCGTCAGACTCCTCCTCCTTGAAGGCGTCCTCCTCCTTGAAGGCGTCCTCCTTGAAGGCGTCCTCCTTGGACGAGTCCTCCTCCTTGGGCGACGCGAACCGGGCAAGGGCGGCGGCGGCACGCAGTTCGCGTCCACGCTTGCTGGCGGCCACACGCGGTTTCGTCGCGAGCAGTCGCTTGTCGGTCTTGGTCGTAGCTGTACCAATCTTGGCACGTGCGTCGAGGTCGTCGCCCAGCACGGCTCCGTTGGCGCCAAACTTGCGTAGAACCCGCCGGTCCTCGCGCTCGCGGTACGTCTCTTTCGGCCGCGTGCGTGTCCCGTGCTTGCGTCCACGCGACCGGAACGTGCCGCCACACAGGTGCTCGTGGAGCAAGTCCTCGTCGTCGTCGGCGGCCACGTTTCGCTCGTACACTGGCCGCTCGCCCGCCGCGCCCAAGAGCATGCCGCGCCCCCACACGCCGTCGCCCGTGTACTGCTGCGCCCACAGTGCGCGCATACGCGCCGCATACTCGTTGCGCACCTCCCAGAACGCGCGCGAGTGGTTCATCTGCCGGCAGTGCGCCAGCTCGTGCATCATGACCATCTGCACGTACCGGAACGGCAGCCACTTGGGGTTGCGCCCACGCGTCTTCAACACCAGCTGGATCACCTCGCCCGCGTTAAAGTTGCGGCCCACAAACTCGGCGTTGGGTCGGTACTCTTCCAGCGCCATCACCGACAGACCGTGCTCGCGCATCACCGGGACACACTGTGCCGCAATTCGTTCCAGAAACTGCTGCGCCACATCCTTGTCGGGTCCCTCCAACGGCTTGATAAAGACAATGTGCGGGTTCGGCTGCGCGTGCCGCGCATTCAGCCGCTGGATCCCAATCGGCATGTCGTAAGTTGAAGACGTGCTCGACGCGTCAGTGGGGCATGACTCTGAATATATATATATTTACAGTGGATACATGTCTCACAAGTCTGTATACGGTCTGAACACGCGGCATCATGAAGATCACCGCCGACGGGGCCCGGCGCTGCTGCCGGCTGCATCGCCACGGTCGGCCAGCGACACCACCTCGCCAATCCCCTGGGCCTCCTGCTCGTCCTCGAGCCGGCCAATCTCCTCGCGGCAGTCCCACCACTTGGCCTCGCTCAGCTCAAACGCCTTGGTCTTAATCTCCTTGACCAGCAGGTCCTCGACGCGCTTGTTGGCCCACCGCAGCTGCAGCATCAGTACCTCCTGCCACTCGTGCGACGTGCGGTTGAAAAAGTCGCGCCGCGACTCGAAAGGCCGCGGGTGCGGCAGCCCATCGTCCTCGGCCTCGGCCTCGTCCGCCTCGTCCGCCTCCTCTTCTGCTGCCGCTGCTGCCGCCTCTGCGACCACCTCCACAGTCCCCTTCTTGCGCGTGCTCGGCGTATACTTTTGCTCTTTTTCGTCCTCCTCCTCCGTCTCGTCCTCCTCGTCGTCCTCGTCCTCGTCCTCGTCCTCGTCCTCCGAGTCGATCCACGTGTCGTCCAGCGCACGGCTAAACACCTCCTTGACACCGTCCATCTTGCCAAGGTCAATGGCGTACATGTCGTCAAACGTGTACTCGCGGTCGCCCTTTTCAAACGTGCCGCCGTACATGTACAGCACATCGTCCTGCACCGTCAACAACGCATTAAACCGCGGGTGCGGCAGCTCCGTCGTCACCGGCATCTCGCGGGCAGGTGTCTCCAGCTTCTCCTGGGCGACGTCGGGCTTCGCGTCTTTGACGTCCTCGCTCTCGACACCGGTCTTGGCCTCGAGGGCCGCCAGCTGCGCCAGCAGTTCCTCCTCGTTGGCCGCCGCCCGGTTGCGCCTGCCCACACGCGGCTGGTCCGCACCTGCCTTTTTCGGCGCCGTACGTGGCTTGCGAAGGCCGAGCGGGAAGAAGCGGTTGCGCTCGACGTTCCATGCAAACAGCTGGTTGAAGAACTCGCTCTCGACCGACTCGTCGTTCTCCTCGACATCGTGCACGCCGCCAAACAGGATGCCGCGTCCGCGGTGGTACGCCATCGTCGCGCCCGCACGCGTCGGCACCGGCGAGTTGGCCGGTTTCTTGCGCTTCTCCCAGCGCACCGTCGGCGGTGCTCCAGGCGCTGCGTCGGGTCCTGGCGGTGTGATGCGCAAAAAGTAGCAGTCCTGGTGCACGACGGCCTTCATCGTCACCTTGCTGCCGCCCCGGCCGCCGGGGCCCGATGTCGCCTTGATGCGCGAGTAGCCGCCGTACAAAACGGCGCCCTGGTCGTGCGGAAGCAGCGTAAACGACGACCGTGCGTCCGGCTTGAGCTGTGCCGGTGGCAGCACCGGGTTGTGCCACGCAAAGTTGGCCGTGTCGTAGAGCCACAGGTCGCCCAGGTACCGCGTCTGGTTGGCCGTGTCCTGGAAACCGCCAAACAGGACAATGTACTGCTTGTAGTACGTCATCCGGTGCCCGCTGCGCGCCGGCGGCGACTTGCCCTTGTTCTCCAGCTTCGTCCACTCGCGCGCCGCAGGGTCCAGCCGCCAGAAATCGTTGTAGTGGTAAAAGGTGCCCTGTTTCGGCGAACTAAACTCGCCGCCAAAGAGAAAGACGGAACTGGCCATGTTGCCGCCGCGGCACCACGCATGGCCCGACCGTGGCAGTGGCGCGTTTGGCGACGTCACCGTGCGCCACTCGTCGCGGTCAATGTAGTAGACGTGCAGGTCGTTGAAAAAGGACGCCAGCGCACCGTTAAAGTACTCGCCGCCAAACAGCAGCAGCTGGTTGCTGTTCGCCGGCGACGCCAGGAAACACGCCGCCGCCCGTGCCTTGGGTGGACCGTCCGCCACCACCTCGGTCACCTTGAGAAACTGCTCCTGCTGTCGCTGGTACTCCTCCAGCACCGCGTCAATGTCCACGTCGTCGCCATCGCCCTCTTCCTGCTGCTGCTTCGCCGCCTTGATCTTGCTCTTCTTGTCGTTCTTCTTCTCCGCCTTGGCCTTCTTCTCCGCCGCCTTGGCCTTTTTGCCCTCGCTCTTGCCCTTCTTGTCCTTGGCCATCGTTGTAGGGTGCAGGAACATCACGATGTTCGATGAATTAGTGGGTCTTGAAGGGGTGGGTCTTGAAGGGTTTTAAGTGGAGTATGCCACCATGATCTTCAGTAGATAATCACTGAATATTCGGTATGTGTTTTATTGTTTTATCATGGACAATAATTGTCCATTAATGTAGCTAGTAACCATTCTTCTTCAGCCACTCGGCAATGTCGGCGCCGTCGCGCTCGACCCAGGCAATCTTGGACCGGATGGCGTCCAGGCTCTGCGCCAGCGCCTGGTCGTAGCCCTTGGTGTTCTTGTCGGCAAAAAAGGCCTCGACACGCTCAATCTGCGCCTTTTGCGAGAAGCTCGACGTCATAATCGTCACCATCGAGCCCAGCATCGACAGACCGGGCGGCAGACGCTTGTACAGCTCCTCCCAGTGCTCCGTCATCCACCCAAACAGTGCCTCAATGCCCGCCGGGTGGCCACGCAGGCCCGACGCAGGCATGTAAATGTCCTGGTCCTTGACCTCGGTCCCGCTCAGCATCGCCAGCGTCCGCTCAATCAGCTCGGGGCTCTTGGCACGGCCCAGACTGCGCAGCGCCGTGTTGCGTGCATCGCTCGTCGTCGCCGTGCGGAAAAAGTTGACAATCGCGTCGTACTCCTCCCGGCCGCCGTACTTGAGCACCATGCCGAACACGCTCGCCCGGATGTTGGGGTGCACCGCCGACACGTCGCCCGCCACAAACTTGGCAAACATGGCCTTGGCCGCCGCGATAATCGTCTCGTCACCGCTCAGGCCCGCGCAGCCAAACATCATGCCCTTGAACTGCTGCTCAACGTGGCCGTCCGACTCGGAAAAGGTCCAGCCCAGCTTGTGCGCCATCGGGCTCGCCAGGTCGCGCTGGAAGGCCTCCAGGCTCTTGCAGATCGACTCGTCCTCAAAGATCCACGCGCTCTGAATCGCAGACAGGCGCGAGATAATCTCGTTCCAAACGACAAACTCCTTCTCCTCGCTAAACGACTTGAGCAGGCTCAAAACGCCCGACGTCTTCTGGTAGCCGGAAATCGCCAGCGCGCCCGCGTCGGCAATCATACCCGCGCGGTCCTCCACCGACAGCAGGCCCGCCTTGGCGGCCTCGCCCAGCTTGGCAAGGCGCTCCGGCGAGTACGACGTCCGGAACAGGCTCGTGTGGTTCGCATTGAGCTTGAAAAAGTCCTTGCTCGACACCTTGAAATCCGCCTCGCGCGTCGCCAGAATCGGCTCCTCGTCGATGCCCTCCTTGGTGCGGATGCCCAGCAGCACCGGGTACAGCGTCTGGTCCTCCTCCGGCTTGACGTCGCCCGTGCGCAGGAAGCGGTTCTGCTTCAGGTGGATCGAGTCCTCCTTCTCCGTCACAGTCACAACGGGGTAGCCGACGTTCTTCGTCCAGACAGTCATGACCTCCTCAATGGGCTTGCCGCTGGCCTCTGCCAGCGACGCCCACAAATCACCCGTGACCGTGTTGCTGTACGCGTGCTTCTTCAGGTACCGGCGCACGCCCTCGAGGAAGGCGTCCTCGCCAATGTACGTCGAGATCATGCGCAGCACGCACGAGCCCTTGGAGTACGAAATCGCATCAAAAATCTGGTTGATCTCGTCGGCGCGCTTGACAGGCACCTCAATCGGGTGGCTGCTGCGCAGCGAGTCCAGCGACAGAGCGCCCTGCAGGGTGTCCGTCACGTACGACTCCCACACCTTCCACTCGGGGAAGAAGACGTTGCAAGAGTACCACGACGCCCACGTAGCAAAGCCCTCGTTCAGCCAAAGACCATCCCACCAGTCCATGGTGACGAGGTTGCCAAACCACTGGTGAGCGAGCTCGTGCTGCACAACCTCGGCAACACGCTCCTTGGTAGCAGCACCGCTGGTCTTCTCGTCCAGCAGAAGGTCGACGACACGGTACGTGACCAGGCCCCAGTTCTCCATGGCACCCTGGGCAAAGTCGGGGATGGCAATCTGGTCCATCTTGGGCAGGGGGAAGTCGATGCCAAAGACCTTCTCGTAGAATGCAAGCGTGCGCGCAGCCAGGTCCAGCGAAAACCGGCCAGTCTCAATGTCCTGGCCGACGGGCGCGTAGACACGCACGGGCACGCGGAACGCGTTGGACTCAATGTAGTTGAGCTCGCCAATGACAAAGGCCACAAGGTAGGTCGACATCTTGGGCGACGGGTTGAACTTGACGGCCTTCTTGACCGCGTCGCCGCCCGTCTTGGCCGCAACCTCGGTCTCGGAGGCAACGTCCATGTTGCTCAGGCACGTCAGGTGCTTGTCGGCAATCAGCGTGACGCCAAACGTCGCCTTGAGCGACGGCTCGTCGAAGCAGGGAAACGCACGGCGCGCGTCCGTGGGCTCCATCTGGCTGGACGCCAGCACACCGGTCGAGCCGTCCTCCTTCTTAAAGGTAGAGCGGTAGAAGCCGGCCATCTTGTCATTCAGAGAGCCGGTAAAGGTAATCTCCAGCTGGGCCTTGGAGCCCTTGCTGAGGCCACCGTCAAAGTCAATCTTGGTCGTCTGGGTGTCCTCGGTGTAGGTAATCTTGGGCGCATCCGCGACAACAGCGCCATCGCTGCTGACCTTGGCACTGTGCACGTCAAGCTCAAGCGTGTGCAGCGAGACGGAGTTGGTGTTCTTGACGACATCGAGGTCAATGACGACGGTGCCTTCAAAGGTAAACTTGGCAAAGTCGGGCTCGAGCGTGAGCTCGTAGTGCGTCGGCACGACGTCGGCGGGCAGCAGCTCGCGGCCATTGTTAATGACCGTCGCGCCGGACAGAGCTTCAGATTGGCGACACATGGCGTGGCGACGGTGAGAGCAGTGGCGAATGGCAGTGATGGGTTGGGCGCGTGCAGGCTGGGCACGTCGGGAAACGCGAGCAGGTGTCTGTCTGAGAGAGGAGAGGGGTCGTGATTGTGTGTGGTGACGCAGTGCAGGGGAGGATGCGACTACGGAGGGACTGCTTTGTTGAGTTAGCAGTGGGGTCCGGATTCGGATAACAAAACGTGTCCAACGCGACCACAATGTGCAAAATGATTGGGCAATGCGTGGGTTGTCTTTCGATGTGTGCTCACGGCCGAGCGTCTAGGCACACACTGCTATGGAAACACCCGATGAACGAGATTCAGCGTTACACCGGACTCTGGGACGATGCACATCACCGAGCACAGTGCAGACGAGAAAGGCGGTGTGGTGGGTGAGCCACTAGCTGGTGCCTAGCCAATGCTAATGCTAGGAGAAATGTAGACTCACATTAAACGTCTCGATGGTGCCTGTGACGACAGCGGGGCGATGCAGTGGGAGGAAGAGTTGGTCGCGGTTGAAAAGGACCTTGCGGAGAGCAATGTTGGGCGGGGGCTGGCTCTTATTAATGGAAGCGGCGAGCTTAATAGTGGTATCCTGGGCAGAAGGCAGCCGCGTGACGCAACGGAAGAGGACAGCATGGCGAACAGGCAGGTTGGTCCGGGCAACGCAAACGGTGCGGAACGAGCGACTGGCCGGGTCTCGGCAAGGAAAGGTCGACCCGAAGAGGCAGCAGAGAAAGAACGTGGGCGCCGGGGAGTGCCTGCAATTTCAAACGAGCGTGGAAGACGGACGTGATGCACAATCGGGAAGGACCAGCCAGACAAGCACGGGATCTCGCAAGGTGAAAATTTCGGTGGAAAAACCCACGCACGATAATTGGCCGTGCTCGCCTTCTGTTTCTGTCGCCGTTCCAGGCGTTGTGGGCAGTCGGTACGGAGCCTGCCAACGCTGAAGGGAAGGTGCGGTGGCTAGTGCATAGGCCATTATAGCGGGGATCCGCCGCCGTAGCACCCGGGTTGGCCTTCCATTTACAGCACGTTCATGGCGGCATTCGCTGAGGTACGGTAAGAGCCTCTATTACCGAATTCTACTGTTTTTGGCAGCATGCTGTTAAAGACAGTGAAGCAAGACTCGGCTGCACCATTCTGCTCTACCAGGGCAGCAAAGCAAGCCTGACAACATTTGAACCAGTTTTGCAGCAGTTTGTCTCGTGGGTGAGCAAACAAAGTAAATTTATATATATATATTTAGACATCAAAACAAACACTCCGAAACTGCAACAGATCGTTCTCTTGTTCTGGCTGGACGTCTGGCCTGAACCGCTGGATCCTGCCTTATGAGTAAGCAAGCAAAGTTCCCACTTAGGAAGGCGAGCTATACCAACGCACGTGACTAGTCATCACTACTTGCCCAAGTGTCGGCAGGTGGCATCGCGAGACAGGAAAGCTCGACCACGACATGCTGCAAGCAGATGGGTTCACCGGCAGCAGGAATCCCCACGGCCGCTTCCCCGGGCGGTACTTATGTGGAATAAGGCACGCCACGTTCCGGAACATGCTTTCATGGACCGAGCCGAGCGTGGCCATGGACGAGCCAAGGAAAATCAGCTGAAAGCCGAAGAAGCATGCACGAGAAGCCAAAGCCAGCTAGAAAGCCCGAGCTTTCGCGCATGGCCATGGTAATAGCCGAGATCGAACGCGGGGGAAAGGCGCGTCGCGAAAATGGCGTCGCTCAACGTCGGCAAGGCAAGAGCCATTGGCCAATCAGGGGCTGCTGCCACTCGTTCTTTCCATCAACGGCTGCACAACTGCCCGGGATCTTCCCGCCGTGTACAAAGCGCTAGGCGCGATTCACTAACAGACAGAAGTACCGCGCTAAGATGCGACACAACGACCGTACACGACAATTCTACGAGCTTCACCCGTGAAAACATCGCGGGCACGTGTGGAAAGGTACGTCATGTGTACAATTTCGCGTCTACGGAAGCTGCAATGGAAAGAACCGGACGACAGCAGTCGAAAATGCCGAATCGGTGCCGCAATCTCGTGTTTGGTATGCTCTGAACGTCTGAACGTCCTGAAACTTCAAGCCCAAATCTGGCTTCCAAATAAAATACACTGAAAGAACATTGGCCATCCAAACAGTTTAACTTGCAGTGAATACTGAATACCATCATGGGCAATGGCTCATAATTGTGCGACTCATCTGGGACATCCAGGCTTGCTTATATTTATATTTAAATAAATTGAGTACGGGCAAGACACCGCCTTCCAGACGCGCCGGTCCAGCCAGGTTCTCTGTCCCGCACCAGCGCCGGGGGTCGTCATCGTTTTCCTGGTGCACCGTGCCACCAACGCGACCACCCCACCATTGCTGCACTACTCATTGCCCCGCCAAGCTCAAGTAAAAAAGGCCAGGAATAAGGTAGAACGACGCAGAATACGCAGGGCGTGAATAGGACTTTCCGGTTTCTTCAAACGACGGCAAGAGCTGCCCTCGGACCATGCAAAGTGCCCCTCATCATTAACGTGAGGGCGCTTGTGCACCCAGGCCTAATCCGTGGCCAAGGGTGGCCGCACCTGCCAAGCTCGAGCTATTCCGTATTTTAAAACATATTTAAATCCTCGCCTGCCCCGACGCCCTTTCCTGTCTGAGATTCTGCGAGTGACTCTTTCCATCATCGACTGCCGTCCAAGCACGTTCCTGCCATTGCAAGACATTGAGACACATCGTCCCTTCCAGGTATGAGCATCACACGTAGCCCCCCGCGCCGGCAGGGAAGGAGCGAGCGATAGAGCGAGCATCATCAGACCTTCCAAATCACGCACGTCCATCCATGTAGGCATCAGCCATCCCCTTTCTATTTTACACCCCCGTGGTATCCAATCTGTCTTCTTTACATTCTCTCCGACTCGTCTTTCGATTTTTCCTCTGCAATCATCGACAATCCACACGCTCTTCCAAAGGTCTGCCCCCATCTCAGCCCGCGTTGCCCCTCCAAAACGAGTAGCTCCGTTTTACGAAACCCAATTTGTTTACACTTTGCCTCTGTGAGGCATATTCCCCAATCTTTGTCACCCCATTGCAAAGTACGAAAGTCTCAAGGTTTTCTTTTGCTTTCCGCTTTCCGCTCGCGGCGATTCGAGACACTGCTCCATAGCCCATTCATTGCTCGCCTATCATTTGACTCACCCGTCTGTTGCCAAGTGCCTCAGCACTCAAGATCTGTCAAATTATCCAGTTTCTGTTAGCAGCCCTCTGCCCATACCAAGCTCCCCTCCCCGCCTTACTTTTCTGCCGCCCTGTCCTTTTGTTTTCTTTTTTCTTCTTTCCTCTCCCCTCTCCCTCTTCTCCTTCCCTCTTCCCTTCTCTTCAGGTTTCACTGACATCGGACTTCCGACAAACAGCTTCCAAACCAAACAATCTTCAACATGGCCATCTCCAAGATCCACGCCCGCTACGTCTACGACTCGCGCGGCAACCCGACCGTCGAGGTCGACGTTGTCACCGAGACTGGCCTGCACCGTGCCATCGTCCCCTCGGGCGCTTCCACCGGTTCGTCCACCCCTCTCTGATCTGCGACTACGGCGACCTTGCCGCGAAACTTTCTCGACGTCCCCATGTCGACGCGCATCTAGCTAACACGGCAATAGGCCAGCACGAGGCTTGCGAGCTCCGCGACGGCGACAAGACCAAGTGGGCCGGCAAGGGTGTTCTGACTGCCGTCAAGAACGTCAACGAGATCATTGGCCCCGCCATCATCAAGGAGGCCCTTGACGTCAAGGACCAGTCCAAGGTCGACAAGTTCCTGATTGACCTTGATGGCACTCCCAACAAGACCAAGCTGGGCGCCAACGCCATCCTGGGTGTCTCCCTGGCCATTGCCAAGGCCGGTGCCGCCGAGAAGGTACGTCGCATCTGCCAACAAACCACCCAAACACCAAAAAACCAAAAAACCAAAAAACCAAAACACCAAAAACTGAGCATCGCTAACGTTCTAGGGTGTCCCCCTGTACGCCCACGTCTCCGACCTGGCTGGCACCAAGAAGCCCTACGTCCTGCCCGTCCCCTTCATGAACGTACTGAACGGTGGCTCGCACGCCGGTGGCCGTCTGGCTTTCCAGGAGTTCATGATCGTCCCGTCGGATGCCCCCTCGTTCTCTGAGGCTCTCCGCTGGGGTGCTGAGGTCTACCACCAGCTGAAGTCGCTGGCCAAGAAGAAGTACGGCCAGTCTGCCGGCAACGTTGGTGACGAGGGTGGTGTTGCCCCCGATATCCAGACTGCCGACGAGGCTCTTGAGCTGATTGCGGACGCCATCGAGAAGGCTGGCTACACTGGCAAGATGAACATTGCCATGGACGTTGCCTCGTCCGAGTTCTACAAGGAGGACGTCAAGAAGTACGACCTGGACTTCAAGAACCCCGAGTCGGACCCCACCAAGTGGATCACCTACGAGGAGCTGGCCGCCATCTACAGCGACCTGTGCAAGAAGTACCCCATCGTCTCGATCGAGGACCCCTTTGCCGAGGACGACTGGGAGGCCTGGAGCTACTTCTCCAAGACCCAGAACATCCAGATTGTCGGTGACGATCTGACTGTGACCAACCCCCTGCGCATCAAGAAGGCCATTGAGCTGAAGTCGTGCAACGCCCTGCTGCTCAAGGTCAACCAGATTGGCACCCTGACCGAGTCGATCCAGGCCGCCAAGGACTCGTACGCCGACAACTGGGGCGTCATGGTCTCGCACCGCTCGGGCGAGACGGAGGACGTCACCATTGCCGACATTGTCGTTGGTATTCGCTCCGGCGAGATCAAGACGGGTGCCCCCGCCCGCTCTGAGCGTCTGGCCAAGCTCAACCAGCTCCTCCGCATTGAGGAGGAGCTCGGCGAGAACGCCATCTACGCCGGCACCAACTTCCGCACCTCTGTCAACATCTAAATGGTGCTGAGCGGCGCGGCGTCAGCCAGCAGTCTGTTGATTGATCTATAACGTCAAACGTCGGCGAGCCAGCGGATCTAATGAGAGATATGAGGTTCGGCATGAAGCCGCTGATACCACTACATACGAAATACATCCATGAACAAAATGAGAAAAAACGTGAACAAAAATGCGCGCAGGTGTGACACGTATCGTACGTCCAGCCCCTCCAAGCGCGTTTTCGCATTTTCGCATCGTGGTGGGACGTGGGAGCTCATGGCGGGGTCGATCCCCTGTTAGTTGCCTGTTACGGGTGTTATTCGGGGGGTTATAGTGCGAGCGCAGCGCTCGTGGGGTGATGTACCGAAGCGACTGGTGTCAAACATCCCACCAAGTGTGGCTGAGCTGTGGCGTGGCGTGCCCAGGCACGTGATAACTCCATAGGTACGTTGTCAGAGCAACACCCCTCGTTTATTTACTAATAAATAAAACGGCCCCACAATTACACACCGCATAACAGTACCCTGTCGATGCATGCCCGTATTGAGGGGTGCTGCATCGAGTCGCGTCTTTTCGACTCGCACATTGGCTCTTCTTGTGAAACTTACTACTATACGACCTTTTGAGCCCACGACAACATTACCAGCACGACGCATGACACCGACGAGATGGCTGACCCGGTCAACTTTGACGTGATTGAGAGCCAAAAAGAGAACATCCAGTCACTGCCAGGCGGTCGGTCAGCGCGCAAACTGGTGGACCTGTACTCGCCGCAGTCGTCGGGTGTGCAGAGCGGCAAGCTCCCCCCCATCCTGACTCCGACACCCAACCCTGGCGACACGAACACGCTGCACGAGACGATCCGGGCCGATTTTGAGGCCGAGCTTGCGACGTCGGCCGAGTCGGACGATCCGCTGGACGCCTACGACCGCTACGTGCGCTGGACGCTCGATGCGTACCCCTCGGCCCAGGCGACGCCGCAGTCACAGCTCCACCTGCTCCTCGAGCGATCGACCAAGGCGTTTGTCGGCGCGGCGCAGTACAAGAACGACCCGCGGTACCTGCGCCTGTGGCTGCACTACATTCGCCTCTTTTCGGATGCACCGCGCGAGACGTACGTGTACCTGTCGCGGCACGGCATTGGCGAGAGCCTGGCCTTGTTTTACGAGGAGTACGCGGGCTGGCTCGAGAGTGCGCAGCGATGGCCACAGGCCGACGAGGTGTTCCGGCTGGGCATTGAGCGCAACGCACGACCGCCGGCCCGCCTGATGCGCAAGTACCAGGAGTTTGAGCAGAGGAGGGCGGTCCAGGCACCCGAGTCGATTGGTGGCCGGTCGTCGCCAGCACTACCGGCCGTCCGACCGGCGCTCTCCTCCAAGATTGACCCCTTTGCAGCGGCCACCGAGGCCACCCGTGACCCGCAGCAGGCCCAGCGTCAACTGGAGCAGCAGAGACGGCAGCAGGCCACGACGCAAGCGGCACGCACGGCCAAGCCCAAGATGTCCATCTTTTCGGATGCCGACGCGGGCGCCCAGCACCAGCAACCAGCACTACCGGCGGCTGGCCCGAGCAAGGGCTGGGACAGCATCGGGTCCCTTGCCCAGCGCAAGAAGGAGAACACGGTAGAGGCGAAGCCGTGGACGGGCGAGACGCTGAGTGCTGGCGGCAAGCGGAAGCCGACACCGAAGATGGCGGTCTTCAAGGACGCGGTACGTCACCCGACCCCCCTGGCCCTGCCACAAACAACATGTTGATCATTTTAGGACTAATCTTGGCGCCGGACTTGCCTTGTGCAATGCCTGTCCCCGGCGCACTGTATCTAGACTTTAGCCAAATCACACATTACCATCCACCCGTCGCACTACCAGGTAACAGTAAACCCGGCCAGCGGCAAGACGGAGCGCGTCTTTGTCGACCTGCGCGCGGTCTACCCGACACCGGAAGAGCCCGGCACGGAGCGCAGTTTCGAGGAGATTTGGGCGGCCAACCGCGGGCTGCTGGACAAGGTGTGGGACGAACCGGCGCCGGCGCCGGAGCACGAGCTTGCGCAGGATTTTTTGCTCGAGTCGCCGCCGCTGCCCTCGAGGCTGCCCTCGAGGCTGGATGTACCGCAGAAGCTGGCCGTCCACCACGACGTCGTCCTGCTGGACGAGAACGGCGCAATGATCAAGAGTGACCGTGACAACCGGCCGCGAAAGAAGAAGATGGATCTCAATGAGACCCAAATCAGTGCGTATTCTGGAGACGACGCGTGGCCGTGCTAATCGTGCTAACCGTACAGTCAAAGCGAAGCTGGACTCGCCGTCTCGACCAAAGCTGAAGAAGCGCGGGTCAATGTCGGAGCCGACAATGACGATGCACACGCGCGCTGCGACGGACGACATTTACGACATTTTCAACGAGCCCAAGAAGTCGCTGCCGGAGCACGACGACCACGACACGACGGCAGCGTCTGACGATGACTACGAATCGGAAGACGACTATACCAGTGGCGTCGAGAGCCCAGGCCGGCACGGACCGTCGAGTGAGGCGGGCGAGACGCGAGATGGGGACGAGGCCGACGAGGCCGACGAGGCCGACGACGAGATGGTGGATGTGGCCGAGGTGGTGGATGTGGCCGAGGTGGTGCAAGACGAGAACAGCGGCTGGGCCGTCTTTAGCGACCGGCAGCACGACCCGGACATTATGAGTGACGAGCCAGAGCCGCCGCAGCCCGACGAGGACTACGAGGAGCCCAACGAGGAGTTTAGCCCACTGCCCGTGCACAGCTTCCACGGCGAACAGGAACGGCTACAATCACAATCGCCACAATCGCCGTTGGCCATGTCGCCGGACGAGACCGACTTCCAGCCGATCCAGACGCGAACAGTCTTTATTCCGATCCCTCCCGAAGACTACGTGGCACCCACTCGACCTTATAGGGATCCCGTGGAGGCGGCTAACAACCGCCTGCCATTCATGACGCCCATTACGGAGCGCACCGAGTCGTCGCTCGAGTTTGACACGGACGGCGACCGACGAGCACTGCACGCTAAGACCCCAAGCAAGCTCGCGGGCCGCTCACGACCAGTGGCAGACTCGGACGAGGAGGATGACGGCGACGACGTGGCGGACGAATCGGGGCTCGAGGTTGTCGAGGAGGTGGAGGCGGAGGAGGACCCGATCCACTGCGACACGGCGGATGACGAGGTTATGAGCAGCCCGCTGATGGACGTTGTGGACCACCTGCCGGAACCAGAGCCGCTTTCGATTTTCCGCGAGCCCGTACCCAAGACGGCACCGAAGACGACGTCGACGTCGGCACCGACGCCACGCGTTGCGCTTGCGCCCAAGGGCCCAATCATCCCCGACCGGCAGTGCAACCCAATCGACGCGAGCATCCGCAACGAGATTCTGGCCAAGGTACAGCCGCCGCTGCGGTCGTACCGTGGCTTCTACGACCACCGCGACGAGAAGAGCGACAAGGGCGCCGAGATCCGGCGGTATGCCAAGGCGGTGACCAGGACGTCGGACCGGTCGAGTGGCGTTGGCGTGCCGATGGAGATTCGGTTCAGCGACTGTGCGTCGCGGTACACGGTACGACGCGAGCTGGGCGCAGGTGCCTTTGCCCCCGTCTTTCTCGTCGAGAAGAAGCCGGGCGGCGACGGCGACGAGAACGACGAGAACGAGCACACACTCGAAGCACTCAAGATGGAGACGCCGCCGACGGCGTGGGAGTTTTACATGATGCGACTGGCACACGCTCGGCTGGGCCAACACCGTGCGACGGCGTCGCTGGCGCCGGCGCTGGCGTGCCACCTGTACCGCGACGAGACCTTTTTGTTCCTGCCGTACTACGCGCACGGAACACTGCTGGACGTGGTCAACCTGTTCCGGGGCGAGGCGTCGGGCGTGATGGACGAGACGCTGGCCATGTTCTTTGCCATTGAACTCTTTCGCACGGTCGAGGCGCTGCACGGCAAGGGCATTCTGCACGGCGACATTAAGGCGGACAATTGCCTGATGCGCTTAGAGGATCCACTGAACCAGAACAACATCAAAAACAGCGAGCCACTGTCGAGCCAGTGGCAGGCGGACGGGTCAGGAGGCTGGGCGGCACGCGGGCTGACGCTGCTCGACTTTGGACGGGGCATCGACATGCGTGCGTTTGCCAGCGACGTCCAGTTTGTGGCGGACTGGAAGACGACGGCGCAGGACTGTGCAGAGATGCGCGAGGGGCGGCCGTGGACGTGGCAGATTGACTACCACGGCCTGGCCGGGGCGCTGCACTGCCTCCTCTTTGGACGGTACATGGAGACGGTACGGTGCGACGGGCCCGGCCCTGGGCTGGAACGAGGCCTGGAGCGTGGGCCGGTGCGGCGGTACAGGGTGCGTGAGACGCTGAAGCGGTACTGGCAGACGGAGATTTGGGGCGACGCGTTTGAGCTGCTGCTGAACCCGGCGAGCGTTGTGGCGGCCGAGGACGACGGGTGGCTGCCGGCGCTGCGGACGATGCGTGGCGTGCGTGAGCGGATGGAGGCGTGGCTGGCGGCGAACAGCGAGCGTGGTGTTGGGCTGAAGAGTCTCATGGCCAAGATTGAGCACTGGGCCCGTCGTCGGTGATTTTTTTCGTTTCTTTTTTTCGTTTCTTTTTTTCGTTTCTTTTTTTCGTTTCTTTTTTTCGTTTCTTTTTTTCGTTTCTTTTTTCTTTTTTTCGTTTCAGTTTTTTTTGTTTTCTTTTTATTGATTTTCTGTGCCACGATCTGTTTCTATGGTCGCCGTTCTTATTGTACACTACTTCTTCCGCCGCCACTACTTCTTCCGCCGCTTGACGTCCTTGGCGGCGCGCTTGTCGACCTGGTCCTGGAGACGCTTCCTCTGCTGCGTCCCCTCCTTGTGCAGCGCCGCCTCCTTGGCCTTGTACTCGTCGCTTTCCGGGTCCATGCCGATGAGGCTTTCGAGCAGTTTAATCTCGTCGGCCCAGACTTGGCGGTCCTCGACATCTTTCCCGTCGACGCCCGGCCGGTCAATGGGCGTCTCGAGGACGAGGGGCATGTTGGCAAACGCGTCGCAGTTGACGAGCGAGTGAAAGGCACGTAGGCCGAGAAATCCGGTGCCAATGTTGGCGTGCACGTCGCGGCGACTGTCGAAGGGCGCCTTGCTGTCGTTGAGGTGGACGGCCTTGAGGTACGGGAGACCGACGACACGGTCGAGCTCGGCCACCGTCGCCGCAAACGCCTCGGGCGTGCGCAGGTCGTAGCCGGCCGCAAACGCGTGGCACGTGTCGAGGCAGATGCCGACGCGTGCCTTGTCGTCGACGGCCTCGATCAGGTCACGCAGGTCCTCAAACTTGTTGCCGACCGTCGTGCCGCCGCCGGCCATGTTCTCAATCACCGTGACAACGTCCGACGGCGCCGTGTCGCGGTGTGCACGGTTCAGGGCGTCGGCGATGCGTGCGAGTGCCTGGGCCCGGCTGCCGCTGCCGGCGACGGCCGCGCCGGGGTGGAAGTTGTACAGCTGGATGCCGAGCGCCTGGCACCGGCGCAGGTCGTCGACAAAGTTGGCGTACGCCTGGTCCTGCTTGGCGCGGTCCGGCTGCGCGAGGTTGACGAGGTACGAGCCGTGCGGCAGCACCTGTGTCGCGGGGTCGTAGGCGTGCTCGGCACACCCGTCCTTCCACTGCCGCGTCGCGTCGGCCTTGAGGGGTGGACTCGCCCATTTGCGGTGCGGCTTGAGGAACAGTGCAAACGCGTTGCCGCCAATGTGTGCCGCATTGGCCGCCGCATTGTGCAGGCCGCCCGCGCTGCTAATGTGTGCCCCAATGTACATTTTTTTGGGTAGCTTGGCCACGTCCGTCCTCGGTGCCAGCGGTTCCGTCTTGCTCTTCGAGGTGGCCTTGGCCACGTCGTCCTTGATTACCGGCTTCTTTGGCGGTAGCGAGTGCATCTTGGCGATTGCGTCCTTGATGGCCGACTTGGTCTCCGACTTGGTCTCTTTGACCTCTTTGACCTTTTTGACTTCAGTCTTGGTCTCCGTCTTGACCTCCTTTCTGACGCTCGTACGCGACGACTGGCGTACAGGGAGCGGCATCCTGGCCGACGTCGACACCGACCGTGCGAATCGTCTCAGAGCCACTGTGCTTCGTGGTGGGAGTTGGTGAAATGCGATGGTGTTGGAGAGTATTGAGCCCGTCGGTTATGGCATAAAGATTGTCGCGTTATAGCCACGCAGTCACGTGACCACGCGATACCCACCGGGTCGTGATAGGCCGTGATACCCCACCTTCCTCAGATTTGATCCCACTCAACATCGACACCACCACACTGATGCTGCGACTGCTGCGCACCATGGCTGCTCCCCACGTCCCGATCCCGGCGCGCGGCGTCGACTACCGCGGCAAAATTGTGCTGGCGCCCATGGTGCGCTCGGGCGAGCTGCCGTCGCGGCTGCTGGCGCTGCAGTACGGCGCCGACCTGGTCTGGGGCCCCGAGACGATTGACCAGAGCATGATTGGCACGACGCGCAGCGTGAATGCGCGCACGGGGTGCATCGAGTGGAAGCGCGTGCCGTCCAATAGCGGGCTGGCACCGGACGCCAAACCGAGCGTCATCTTTCGCGTCCACCCGGAGAAGGAGGGCCGACGACTCGTCTACCAGATGGGCACGTGCAACCCCGAGCGGGCAGTCGAGGCTGCACGGCTCGTGGCCGCCGACGTGGCCGGCATCGACATCAACGCCGGCTGCCCCAAGTCCTTTTCGACCGACGGCGGCATGGGCGCGGCGCTGCTCAAGACGCCCGACAAGCTGTGCGCGATCCTCGAGCGCCTCGTCGAGCACATTGTGCCCGAGTTCCAGATTGGCATCAGCGTCAAGATCCGCATCCTGAGCACCGCCGACGCGACGCGCGCGCTCGTCGAGCGTCTCGTGCGCACCGGAATCCACGCACTCACAGTGCACTGCCGCACGACGCCGATGCGACCACGCGAGCGCGCCATCCGCGACCAGCTGCCCATGGTCCGCGACATTTGCCACGCCGCCGGCGTCGCGTGCGTCATGAACGGCGACGTGTACAGCCGCGACCATGGGCTGGCCCTGATGCACGAGTACGGCGTCGACGGCGCCATGATTGCGACGGCCGCCGAAAAGAATGCGAGCGTGTTCCGCAGCGCGGCCGACGGCGGACCCGCGCCCTGGGGCGAGGTCGTCGAGAGCTACGTGCGCCACTGCATCGCCGTCGGCAACAAGTTTGGCAACACAAAGTACCTGCTCGCCCAGCTCGTGCCCGGCCGCCACTCCGAGGCCACCGGCATGATGCGCAGCCACTCGTACGAGGCCGTCTGCCGCGCCCTCGGCTACTCGCACCTGCTCGACCTCGCACGCGACTGCGACCTTGCCATGCAGCTCGATCCCGCGTCGCTGCAGGCCGCCAAGGAACTCGCCGAGCGCCAGAAAAAGGAGCGTCGTGCCCTCGCCGCCGAGGCCCGTCGCACCCTCGGCCAGGCCAGCCAGGCCCTGCCCCCTGCCTCGGCCTCTGCCGCCGCCGGCAACATGGCCAGCGCCCGTGCCGCCGACCAGCCCGCGAAACGCAGCCTGTCCGAACGCGGCTCGTCGCTTGATAAACCGGACAAGTCGGACAAGATAAAGACGACGACGGAGCCGAAAACGGAAGGTGCTGAGTCAGCACCTCAGGCCGTGGCCGTGTAGTTTTTCCCTATTGTACCATATTGCATTCTGGCGTTGTAGATTCACTAGATTGTTTGATTGTAGATAATTATACGCACGCGCTAATTGCATCTGGCGTTGTAGATTCGGATTGATTATTGTATGCACGCGCTAATTGCGTCTATTGTACGCTAATTGCATCTGGCTTCAGTCACACCCGCTTACCCTGGGCGAGGAGCTCCGACACTTTGGGCGGCAAGACCAGGGCGCTGCGGTTGTTGCGCTGGTAAAAGTCGACGAGTGTCAGGGCCGTCTTCTCGGGCAGGTCCTCGTGCACAAAGTGGCCGGCTTCGGGAAACACCTGCAGCGCGTACTTGCCCTGCATCTGGCCAATGGTGAGCGTCGTGTCGAGCCGGTCCGTGCCGGCCAGCAGAAGCAGCTTGCCGCCACGCGCACTCAGAAACTTGCTGCTCAGCCCGGCGAACCAGCCTTCCCAGAACGGCTGCGTCGCCGCCAAGTCCGTGCGCCAGACGAGGGCCGTCGAGTCCTGCGAGTCGGTCGCGTCGGTCGCGTCGGTCGTGTCGGTCGAGTCGACCGAGTCACTCGCGCTCGCCCGGTCGACCAGCAGGGCCGGGACGCTGGCACGGGCCGACGTGGCGTTGCGCAGGGTGCGGCTGCGCAGGTGCCAGTCGATACCGGCCTGTACCGTTGCAAAACCTGCCGGCCGCGTGCCCAGGTACGTCTGCATGCTCGCCAGTGCGTCCATGGCGGACCCCTCGACGACGTCGAGCACTGCGAACCCGAGCAGGTCGCTGCCGAGCCGAAACGACTGCGCCAGCTCCGTCACGACCGCACCGCCCAGCGAGTGGCCGACCAGCACGAGCGGCGGCCGCGTCGGCCAGTGCATGGCGTTTTGGGCGAGTTCAATCGTCGTAAAGAGATCGTCGGCTAGTGTCGTCAGGCTGAGGTCGACGGTCGATGACGTGGACGTCGTCCCGCCGTGGCCACGGGCGTCCATGGACAGAATGCCGGCCGATGGCAGCCGCTTGCGAATCTCGGAAGCGACGGCGGCAAACGATAGCCCGGACGCGCCGGCGCCATGGTGCATGACAAACAGCGGCCCCTTGTCGCCGGGCGACGTCACGTACGCGTGGTGCGTCGTGCCCGTCGCGTCGGGCAGGAAAAGCTCGCGTTCAAAGAAACTCGTCCACGGGATCGGGTCGAGCGTGCGTCCGCGTGGCAGACCGTGTGGACGAGCGAAAAGGTTCTGGCTCGCCAATGGCACAACCGTTCCCGCCGACGACGCCGATGAGGCCGATGACGACCCGTCGTCGTCCGTGTTCATCGTGTCGTTTGTGTCTTTCTCGTTTGTTTCGTGCTCGACTTCGTCAATGTCGCTGGTAAACGCGCCGGCCTTGGCCTTGGCCCACCGCCGCTGCAGCTCGCTCATGGCCTGCACCGTGACGGCCGTGGGGCCCGAAGCTGGCACTGGCGATGGCACTGGCGATGGGGCAGGCGATGGGGCAGGCGCTGGCGCTGGACGGGCGTGTGTGGACGGCGTGGTGGAAGAGGGCGTACGTGCCCGGCGATGATGTTGACGGTACCTGCGGGTACCTTTACGTGCTTGCTTATATAAGTGCTGCTTATGTAAGTGCTTATGTAATACAGTGTGGGGTACGTCTTGCACAAGTCTAGCTGGTATGTCTGTATGTCTGGTATGTCGTATGTCTGATATGTCTGGTATGTCTGTGTCTGGTGTCTGACATGTCTAGCGATTGATGTTACAGCCGGCTCCCCATATTCACGTGCACGGCCTTTATCTGCGAGTAGGCGTCGAGGCCGGCCTGGCCGAGCTCGCGCCCGATACCGCTCTGCTTGACGCCGCCAAAAGGAATGCGCGGGTCGCAGTCCTGGCTGCTGTTGATCCAGACCATGCCGGCCTCAATGTCGGCGGCGACGCGGTGCGCGCGCTCGAGGTCGGTGGTGAAGACGGCGGACCCGAGGCCGTACTTGCAGTCGTTGGCGAGCGCGACGGCCTCGTCCTCGGTCGAGAAGCGGCAGACGACGACGACGGGCCCGAAAATCTCTTCGCGGTAGATGCGCATGCGCGGCGTCACGTCGACAAAGACAGTCGGCGCGATAAAGAAACCCTTGTCGTGGCCGGTCACGTGCACGGGGTGCCCACCAGCCACCACGGTCGCGCCTTCCGCCCGTCCCTCCTCGATCATGGCGAGGATGCGGTCGTACTGGACGCGCGACACCTGGGGCCCCTGGTAGCTCTTGGGGTCCCACTGGCTGCCGACGTGGCTGACGGCGTCGAGCGTCGCGAGGAAGGCGGCGAGGAAGGCGTCGTAGACGGTGTCCTGGACGAGGATGCGGCTGGTCGCGGTACAAATCTGGCCCTGGTTGGACATGATGCCGAGATGCGACCACTTGACGGCCTGGTCGAGGTCGGCGTCGGCAAAGACGAGCAGCGGCGACTTGCCGCCCGTCTCGAGCGTAATGTTCTTGAGCGTCTTGGCGGCGACGGCCATGATGCTGCTCGCCGTCGCCGTCGACCCGGTAAAGGCCACCTTGTCGACGAGCTCGTGGCCGACGAGGGCAGCGCCCGTGTCGCGCCCGAGGCCGTTGAGAATGTTGACGACGCCCGGCGCAAAGCCGGCTTCGCGGATGAGCTCGGCCAGCACCAGCACGCTCAGGGGCGTCTGCTCGGCCGCCTTGAGCACGACCGTGTTGCCACACGCGAGCGCCGGGCCCAGCTTCCACGTCGCCATGCTCAGCGGATAGTTCCATGGAATAATCTGGGCGACGACGCCAATGGGCTGCCGCAGCGTGTACGCAAACTTGCGGTGCGTCGTGCTAATCGTCTGGCCGTACGTCTTGTCCGCCCAGCCGGCATAGTACCGGATCGTGCTGACGGCCTCGACCAGGTCCGTCTCGAGCGCCTCGGCGTACGTCTTGCCATTGTCCCACGCGTCAATCGTGGCAAACAGCTCCTTCTTGGCCTCCATCAGGTCCGCCAGGCGCGCCAGAAGGTGGCCCCGGTCCGTCGGCGGCAGCTGGCGCCATGCAGGGCTCTTGAGCGCCGCCCTGGCCGCCTTGACTGCCGTATCGACGTCTGTCGCGTCCGCCGCGTGCACACTGCAAATCTCCTTGTCCGTTGCAGGGTCGACCGACGCAATCGTCAGGCCCGACGACGACGGAACAAACTCGTTGTTGATGAACAGGCCCGTCGGCTGGCGGTACTTTGTGCCATTCGGCGCCTCCAGGTCCACGTAGAGCGACATGGCGTGAGAGTGACGAGAGAGTTTGAGAAGACGGGTTTGTTTGAGAAGACGCGTTTGATTTACAATGATAAGGCTTCTGTTATTTATCGGCCGGTTCGGACTGCCTAATTAGGGCATGTAGTGCGCCCCACGCTATCGGGTTAGTCCGACAGCAGGAGGAATGTTCAATCAAGGTTAAACAAAAGAGGAAGGAGCCACGGCCACGGTCACAGCCATTTGCAGTGATATGCCGTTCAATCAAGGTAAACAAAATAGGAAGGCTCAATCAGGTTAAACGGAAGGCGCTACCGCATTTCCAGCGTGTGGAGCCAGGCGTATTCGTCGACGACGACGCGCTTGACCTCGTCGTCGAGGCTGGCGTCCGAGGGCGTCCAGCCGAGCAGTGCCTGTGCACGCCGCCCTGCGCCGCGTGCGTTGGTGCCAAAGAAGGCGTAGCCGCCGGGCAGCAGGCGGGCGGCGTCGTAGCGCGACAGGTGCTCGACGTCGGCCGTCGGAATGTAGCGTCGGGCCAGCGCCTCGGCGGCAATTCGGGCCGACAGGTCGCCAAACGCCGTCTCGGTGGCGCCTGCCAGGTAGAGCCCGTTGGCCCCCCAGAGTGCGGCGTCGGCGTCGTTGGCGAGGGCCTTGCAGGCCAGCTGGACGACGAGCGCCGAGAGGTCGGCGACGTGCACGGCCGCCCAGCGGCTCAGCCCGCGACCGACCTGCACGGCCCGGCCGCGCTGCAGCGCCGTCTTGGCGAGCGCCGGGACCTGCACGCTGCGCACATGGCCGGTGCCAGCGCCGGCGCCAAAGACAATGGGCGGCAGCACGAGCGCGCCCCGAACGGCCGGTGTCGTCGCGGCCACGCGCAAGAGGTAGTTGTCGACGGCACGCGTCGGGTGCGCGCGCAAGAGGGCGCGGATATCGGTACCGGCATCGAGGTCGTCAAACACGCGGTCCGACGGCTCGCCCGCCACAAACGTCGCCGACGCCATCTCGTCGGCCGCCAATCCGCTGGCGCCCGAAATCTGCACCCAGAACGCGCCGGTCGCGCCTTCCGTGGTGGCGGCCGCGCCTTCCTTGAGCCCCGCTCTTTCCGTGGCGGCCGCTCTTTCCCCAAGCCCCGCGTGGATGGCCTCGACGCTCGGCATGTGCCGGTTGGACGCCAGGTTGAGCACGAGCTGGGCACGTGCCGCCTCGGCCTTGATGAGCGCGCGGTCGTTGAGGTCGCCGACGACGACGTGCACGCGCGGGTACGTGCTGCTAATCTTGGCGCCGGCGTCGGCGTCGCGCACGAGCACGCGGACCGAGGCCGCCGGGACAGACTTGCTCAGGTCGTGCAGTACCTGGCCGCCAATGAAGCCTGTTGCGCCCGTCAAAAAGACGGACATGGGCGTGTGGTAGACGACGGTCATTGTGCTGTATTCGTGGAGGCGGGCGTCGGCTCGCGTGGCGCATTGTGGCTGTATCCGTGAAGCAGGTCCGAGCTCGTCTTGCTGGCGCATCGTGGCATAGTGTCAATAGGTCTCCACAGATCATCACAGATCCTCCAACAGATCATCCAATTGCAAACGCCATCAAAACAGTCATAACTCATATCGGACGAGAATAAAAATAACAATATGCAAACGTAGAAAGAGCCAACGCCATGTGTATCGATGCAGAAAAGTATAAGGTTGGAACAAGACGATTAAACGGAGACGTCAGAAGCGTCACCACCAGAAGCGTCAGAAACGTCACCGTCGTCACTGTCGCCGTCGTCACCGTCAGAAACGTCACCGTCAGAAACGTCACCGTCGGACACGTCCCCGTCAGACACGTCACCGTCACCGTCCCCATCCCCCACACCCGGAATGGCCTTCCAGGCGACATAATCCCCCTCGAGCCAGCGTTTGCTGACGGGCAGGTTGTACGGGTCAAAGGGAAAGTTGCCCTCGAGCTGGAGCCACTTGGTGTCGTCGGCGGCGCCGTGGGCGGCGTCCTCGCGCAGCGCGTCGCCGCTGCTGTAGCGCCCCGAGGCAAACTGCGACAGGTGCACCTGGCGGTTCGCCTCGATGCGTGGAAACACGTACATGAAACGCAGCGAGTGGGCCAGCTTGGCAAACTCGCCGACAATGGGCGGCGAGCAGACGACAAGCGGGTTGAAGCGGCTGTGGATAATGGCCGCGAGCGCCGGCTTGAGCGCGACCATCCAGTCGAGGTCCTGGCCGACGTACGACGCCGCGTCGTCGGGGTCGACGAGCTGCTCGGGGTACGCGTCGACGAGGTCGCGCCAGCGGAAGCAAAAGATGTACAGCAGCGCCTGCACCCACGCGTACAGCTCCTGGTACCGCCGCAGGTCCGGCCCGCGGCAGCCGTCGGCGTGGCGTCGGCGGAAGCCGTCGATGCGGTGGCAGAGGATGGTGGCGACGTCGCGGACCGTCTGCCGAGGGACACGGGCGGCGCGTGCAACGTAGCTGCTCAGGTACGCCGCGGCCGCCTGGCGCACAGCCGCCGGCCGGTTCGACTCGAAGCCCAGGTTGAGCAGCGTGCCGGTAAAGACGTCCTGCAGCGCCAGGCTCGTCTGGGAAAAGTGGAAGATGAGAAACTGCGTGTGTCGCGAGCTCGGGACCGTCAGGACAAAGTTGGCAAAGTCCGACAGCATGTCCTCGAGGCACGCACGCGCCTCGGCCGAGTCGGGCGTCGCAAACACGGGGGCAAACGCCGCAAACAACCGGTCCAGGATCGTGTCCAGCTTATGCACCAGCTTCGTCGCCTTGTCAATGCGTGCCACCTCCTCGTCGTAGCCAACCTCGCCCTCTTGTGGTACGTCGGAGTCGCTGTCGGAGTCGGAGTCGCTGTCCGAGTCGTCGTCGTCGGCATTGACATCGTCGTCGACTGCGTCGGCGTCGACGTCAACGTCGTGCTTGGCATCCTTTCGCGCCAGCTCGTGCATCACGCGCGCCACCAAATCGTCGTCCATGTCCGACAGGTCCAGCTGAAACTCCGTGTCAATCTTGACCAGGTTGCACGTAATCGTCTCGAGCACCTCGGCCGCCAGTGTCGGCGCGTACGTACGCATCCGCAGCAAATTGTCAACGTACGCCAGGTGCGCGTGCCTGCTCTCGCCCGACTGTGGGAAGGCAGTGCCCATGTGCTTGCTGACGAGCAGCCGCGCCGCCGGAAACAGACGCAGCACGTGCCGCATCGCAAAGTGCACGCGGCCCTGCACGTCCTCAAACGACACCAGTGCAAAATCAGGCACCGTCCACGCGCTCGGCGTCGACACCCGGAACCAGCCGAGCAGCATCTCGACCACCTGGCCCAAGTACCCGCCCTGGGCGCTCACGAGCGCCGACAGAAACTGTACAAACGCCCGGAAAAAACGCACGTCGCGGCCCACCCACGAACATGCCAGTACCTGGCGCACCAGCCCGACACACGACTTGTTCAGCAGCGGCGCACTGCCCGCCAGCGCCACCACAAACAGGACCAGGTCGTCGGGGCGTACCGTGTTGCCGTCCGCCCGGTCGTCGTCGTCGCCGTCGTCGTCGTCGTCGTCGTCGTCGTCGTCGTCGGACGACCGTCGCTTGGCCCGTCCTTTGCGTGGCCGGCTCTTGGCCGGGTCTTTGTAGGGTTCCTTGTCGTGCGAGAAGACGTCCACCAGCTCAATGTAGTCCTGGTCGTCGTGGCCCGGCTGCTTGACGGCAATGCTGTGGCTCTGCAGTGCGCGTCGCACGAGCCCTTTGGTCTCTTGGAGCGTGCGTCGGCCCACCTCGGTCGTCATGTTGAGGTTCATGTCAAAGTGCACCTTTTTTCGCGGTGCCAAGGGCGTGCCGTCAGAGTTGTTGGAGCCGTCAGACTCGTTCTCGGCCGAACTGCTGCGGCTCTCATTCGTGACGGCCTCGTACCCGTTTGCATCGGTGCGCCGCCGCTTGCTGGCGTCGCGGTCGGTCGCGTCGCTCCGGTCGTCGCTCTTGCGTTTCAAGAGGATTGACTTGTACGGCTTGACGGCATCGCCACTGTGCTTGTGGCTGCCGCTCGCGTTGCTGGCGGCGGCCTTGCACGCCGCCTCGGCCTTGGCTGGCGACGGCCGGTCCATCACCAGCGAGCTCGCCGTCATGAGCGTCGCCGGGGACATGGGTCGGTCTCAATTGTCAATCTCAAAGTTGGCCTGCAGCTCTCATACAGCCGTCGGTCTGCCGCACCCCGTCCACCGTCGTTGCATGTATCCGGACGTCTGTCGTGTTCCGTGTCGTCGGGTAGGCAGGAAGTGCTCCGTGCTCCGTTCTCGTCAGTCGTTGCGCGTCTCTTGGTGTCGCGTCTGTTGCTCTCGGTGTCGCGTCGACTCGAAACGCCCTGCACGCCAAGACACAGTGCACACAATGCGTCCAGTCTGCTGCCAGTTCGTGTCGGGAGATGAGATAATGAATGCGGGTCAAACAATGCTGCATTCAATGCGGTCGTCGCCGTGATGATACTGTGTCGTGGTAGAGGGGAGATTGACACTCGCGGAATTTTTGCAGGCAGAAAGGACTTTTAAGTGGAGACATGCACCTCCCGACGACGCTTGGAAAGGCGGGGACGAGTGGTCACGTGCGATCCACTCATAACGACATGTAAATATAAACAAATATTCAGACACTGCTCGTCACCGTGCAACAACTTGAACATGACGACGGGTAGATGCGTCGATTCGTACATTCGCAACGTGCGCACTGACCGTAGCGAGCAATTCATATCCGTGAAATGAACTACAGAACCGAAGCAAGATAGAACGAAGCGAAACAGACACAAAAACAAACACAGACACAAAAACAAAAACAAAAATTAAAACAAAACCAAACATAATGGAACAGGACCAGCAGACCAGACCGGCACCGTGTTGCTCGTGCTGCTGCCTGCTCAGAGGCAGGGATCACAACATGACCAATCCTCGGCAGAAAAGACAACAAATCAACAAAAAAGATTGACGAAAAAAAGGCAGCAACACGGCATGGCCGATTAGTAGCCGTCGGTGCCCGTTGCGCCGTTGGGGGCTTGCGTGCCATACATGTTGTAGCCGGCCTGGTTGGCGTCGGGAACGGCGTCGGTCGAGGCGGCAAACGAGGCCGCCGCAGGATCCTGGGCGCCGGCGACGTAGCCTTGGCTTTCGGGTCGCGGCGGCTCGCCTCGGGCCGACTGCGACTCGCGGTACTTTGACAGGTAAATCTTGAGGGCCTCGGCGTAGTTCTCAAAGCCGAGCGATGTCATGGCGAACAAAATGTCCTCGCCATTGACCGTCTTTCTCTTTTCCTGCTGGCACTTTTCCGAGGCTGGACGTTAGTGGCCGTCGATTGGATGTGAGAAAGAAAGGACAAAAGGAGACGTACCCTCGCTGGTGATGAACGAGATAAACTCGCTCACACACTCTTGCATGCACTCCTTGGCCTCCTTTGCAATCTTTGCATTCTCGGGCAGCGCGTGCTTCATAATTCGAGCCACTGGAGCAAAGTTCCGAATGTTAGCGTCGTATACGTCATGCTTGTCGGCCCTCGACGAGCCGCGCCGCTCGCTGGGCGAGTTGGGCGGCGACGAGTCCTGGCGGGACATGTACAGGAGGGAGAGGGAAGAAAAAAGAAGAAGAAAAAGAAGAAGAAAAGGACAAGGAAGGAAAGAGAAGGAAGAGCGGAAAAGTGGCGAATGGACAACAGGACACAGCAGTGGTGCACGGTGAGCTGCAGGCGGGCGCAGACGGCGCAGAATGCAGAACGCAGAGCAGAACGCAAACGCAAAACGCAAGACAGGCAACGGCAGATGGGCCAACAGGAGCCAGTAACAAGGAGCCAAGGGCCAGGAGCCAGGTACCGAGAGCCAGGAGCCAGGAGCCGAGAGCCAGGAACCAGGACCAGTCGCGACGCAGGAGGCGGGCCGATTTGCCAGAAGCACGATGCAGGATGAAGACGGCAGAGGTGAGAGGTGAGCCGGGCCAGGAGAGCAGCAGACAGTGGACAGTGGACAGGGCAGCAGACAGTGGACAGCGGGCATGGGACATGGGACAGCACGACAGAACGACAGGCTGGGCTGGCTTCGTACGCCTGCTGGCCGTACGCCTGCTGGCCTGCTTCCGACAGACTGCAGACCCGCTGTCGATATGAACGCCTGTGCGTGTTGTCGTGTTGTTGTCGTGTCGTATCGGTTTCATCGGGCCATCTGTCCACTGTGGCATGCAGCTATGCGCGATGGTGTGTGCACGATGCTGTTCGCCGTCGTGCCCTGCTCTGTGCGCCCAGACGCCGTCTTCTCGTCTGCTGCTGCCTGTGCCCGCCTGCCGACCAACCTCGCAGCGGCAGACACCCAGATGCGTGCACCGTCGTACTCGTACGCCGTCCGTATCCTGGCACGTCGGCGTGGCAAGTCGTCTGCAGTGCATGTCTTTGACATCGTCCTCGTCTGCCTGTCCTCGTCCTCGTCCTCGTCCTCGTCCTCGTCCTCGTCCTCGTCCTGCGTCTGTTGCCCAGCAAGCCAGCATCGCAAGAGCCGCATGCTATCGTCCGTACCCGGGACGTTGTGGTGTCCCAGACATGTGCCTGGCACAGCATGGCCTCGGGACTCGTATATGTACGCTGCGAGACACCAGGAGCACAGGCACAGGCAGCACGGGCAGCACAGGCACAGGCAGCGCTGTCAAACGCCAGACACTGTCAAACGCTGAACGCAGTTCCGATGCCAGTCTGTGTCTGTGTCTGTCCTGTCCGTGTGCTGGGCGTGTACTCCGTACGCGTTCTAGAAAAAAAACATAAAACATAAAAAAAAAACATAAAAATCAAAAAACAAAAAGACGTACCGTTTGCAATGGGCAGCCAGCGGTCCTGCTCCTTGACCTCAAAGTCGTAGCCGCCGGCGTGGAGCTCCTGCTCGTTGTTCATGTCCTGGTCCTCGTCGGGTGACTGCACAGGCTTCTCGTCCTTTGTCTCGGAATGCGGCGAGTCGGACATGCTGGGCTACTTGTAGGCGCGAGCCGCTGCGGTCGAGTGGCTGTCGAGTGGTCTGTCGAGTCGGGTGGTAGTGGTCGAGCCGGGCGGCCTGTTGGGGCGTGGAGGCAAAGGCTGACGCTGGGGCGGCAGGCCTGGTTGGTGGGCTGTGATGTGTCCCTGGACACGTTGCAACGGGGCTGCATCGTTAGTCGATAAACTGATCAATCGCAGCAGCTCTGCAGTTCCGTGTCTCGTCGCCTTTGGAAAACGCCCACCCAAGGCGGCCCTGACCAGTCCCATGCCAGCTGCCTAGCAGTCTCCTAGCAGCCCATGGTCGGCGCGTACACCGGCACAGCACATGACGATATGACGACATGCCGCCAAAGAGACCCGTAGCCGGCACACGCCGACTGACGCCCAAGGACAGCCAGCATGGGCGGTAGACGAGCAACGACCCGGGTGTAGCTGCAGCGCTGCAGGCTAGACAAGCTAGCAGCGTTGGGCTGCGGGTGCACCGCCTGCTTTTGTTTTGTTGTCTGCACTGCGCTGGCGGGTCGCTTCTGCGTGCACCAGAACAAAAGACAAAGGCGAGCGAGTTTCGAGCGATTCGAGCGATTCGAGCGACTTTACTCGCCCTACGCCCACAACAAACACCCGCCAAACACCCGCGAACATGACTAGGGCCTTTTGCCCTTTTGCGTAGCACTGGTCTCGGTTCACCTGCTGGTTCCCGTGCTTTGTTTCAACGTACCCTTGCTTGTAGAGACGGGCGACGAATCGCAGAATGTCTGTGGCGGTTAGCATCCTCTCGTTCTCGTTACAGTGCCTGCGCCCGTAGTTGTCCGACTGCCGACTGGCCGTTTGCCTGTTTGCTGTACTCTCGTGTCTTGTGCTCTTGTGCGATACGTGTGCTGCATCTCAGTCACCAGCGGCCGACGTTCCAGACCCAGCGCCAGCGCCAACGTCCCAGCAGCAGTGCCCGCATTCGCTGCCAGGGCACGAAGGCCGTTGATGCGGCCTGCTGCACTTTGCGTGGCCACGGTTGGTCGATGCGACGTTCGAGTGCAGCGCAGTCAGCCAAGGACGGTGCACAATGATTGGACGCAAATCAGGATGCAATTCGGACGCAATTTGGACGCAATTCGGACGCAATTGAGACGCAATTGAGACGCAATTCGGACGCAATTGAGACGCAATTCGGACGCAATTGAGACGCAATTCGGACGCAATTGAGGTGCCAGTACATGCTCCAAGGGCTATGCAGTGACACGCGCGTCTTGCATTCATAGTGTCGTCGCCAGGGTTCGCGTCGCGTTCGCGATGCCGTTGCCATCTGCGACAGTGGCATGCGAGCATGCGACGATGACAGCGACAACGGCAGCGCAGTGCCGTGACGGGCCCGGCAGCTGCAGTCTTGGCATGCGCAGTTCAGCCACGGGTCGCACAAGCAACGGGTGTGCTGGTGCGCCTCGCTGGCAGCCAAGCAGCCACCGCAAGTCGAGTCGAGTCGAGTCGCATCGCGTCGAGTCGAGAGTCGAGAGTCGACTGTCGACTGTCGAGAGTGCACAATGTGTGGGCGGTGTGATGGACGGCCGGCGAGGTCAGGCGGTACGCTGGACGGGTGAGGCTTGCAGGGCGGCACAGTAGGTCGCGGCTCGGGTGTGATTGAGGTCGTCGGGTGTGATTCGAGGTCGTCGGCCGAGATGCAGGCAACAAAAGACACAGATAAAAACAGAAGCAGTATCGGGTCGGCACGGGCAGGCACGGGCAGGCACGGGCAGCATGGATGGACGGACAGACGCCGGACAGACACACGCCGGACAACACAGGCGCGCCGTGGCGCGTTGTGCAGGCGGCTCAGGTGGTTCTGGTGTTCTTACCAATCTGTTGCTGTTGTGTTGTCTGTTGTAGGCGTTGCGGTGGCTGCGATGGAGCAATCAGTATCACAGTATCGGTCGGTATCGGTCGGTATCGCGAATCGGCGTCAATCGTGTCGCGACGGTGTCCAATGGCTGCAGCGGCGGGCAGGATGCGGTCGTGAGGTGAGTGGTTGGAATTGTTTCGACCGTGGTGTTGGGCGAGTCTAGCGATGCAGGCGGAGCGCTGGTGCAGCAAACGGTATGAGTTGTTTGGCTGCAGCGGCTGGACGTGGGGTTCTTGTGCAGGGCAGCACGCGCCCGGTGCGACAGCAGGTAGTGCTGTAGCGCTGTAGCGCTGTAGTCTGTAGTGTGCAAGCTGAAATCACTCACTGTAAGTATTCCGTATAGACAGCTTGGTAGCAACAGCTAACTCGTAGCAAGCAAGACGGCTGAAGAAGCTGCAATGGTTGAGGAAGCTGAACAGGAAGGTGCGAGAACGGCGCGTGGAATAAAAACAAACGACAAAAAAAGCCGAAAATGAAAAGGAGAAACACAACGCGCCTTCCGCGCAAACCTGGCCGCGACGCCAGCGCAAACGAAAAGTGAGAAAAGTGGGGCGTTTGTATTTACAGTGTTTACGGGTACTTCCAGGTCATCACACTGCCATAGCACTGTAAATATAATGCAGATAAACGGAGGCGGTGAATGCAGACAACAGCTACAGCAGCGCACAATAACGGCGAAAAGGCGACGTGACGAAGCAGGGTTCAGCGCGGCAGGTGACCAGTCTATGTGACGAGCGCTCTTCAACTCGGCGCTCACTTTGTCGGAAAGTCGGAAATGCATTTGCCATTGCTTGTCTTGCCTCGTCTGTCTGGATTCTGGACCGTTACGTTTCGCCGTCCTGGTTTCTGATTTTTCTGATTGCATGCGATGGGGCGGACCGTGTTATGCGACTGGACATATTGGCCGCCTTGTTTGCTGGGTAGGAGGAGTCTGGCGGCGTGATTGGACAAAATGCAGCGCCTATGGCCGTGAGATGCAACGGTTGGACGTGGCATTGCACGAGTGTCTCGTGCTGGTATTGGCCAGCCGTCTGCGATTTCATTTGGCGGCGTCGTGTTACGACGAATGGGACGAATGGGAGAATTGGACGAATGAGGAATGAGATGAGACAATACTGCCAGTCAGAGCAGGCGATCCAAGCAGGTTCGTCCTGGAGTCACTTGACAGTAAGCGTCGGGCTGACCGATGTCTGCGCTCGGTGCCTCTCTGCCTCTCTGCCTCTCTCTGCCTCTCTGTCTCTGCTGTCTTACCATGGTCACGGTCCCATGCCGATGCAGATGCACAGCCGAAACAATCGTGCCGATGCGTTGTTTGCCAGCTGGCTAGCGGCCTCGGAGGGTGTCCGCCGAACAGAGTGAGCAGAGTGATGCAACCTTGGGACAGTACCAGTTGCGGTTTGCCAAAACTGGCCAGTCTCGTGTCTGGTGTCGCGGCCCAATTCCAAGGCGCTGGTTGGGCACCCAGGCGCGACGCGATGCAGACGAAAACGAAAAAAAATGCCAAAAAAGTAAAACAAGAGAACTTAAAAAAACTAAAAAACTAAAAAAACTAAAAAAACTAAAACCCAAAAACCCAAAAAAACCAAAAACCAAAAAACCAAAAAACCAAAAAAAAGAAAAAAGAAAAAAGAAGAAGAAAAAGAAAAAAGAAGAAGAAAAAAGAAAAAAAGAAAAAAGACAAAGCTCTCACCCAAGGCTGAGAATAAATGGTATCATATTGTCACGTAAATAACAGTCAACAAGACGGCAAACGGACGGCCAGGGACACGGCAAGACATGGCCCGAACGGCTGCATCGGCGATGCATGACAGACGCGCTGGCATCGCCTCAATATCCTCCAATATATTAATACAACGCCACCAGATTGCCCGACCGGCCAGCGCATCCGGACATCCTCGCCATGCAGCCTGGCGAGGCAGCCATGCGGGCGCGTCGTGGCACCGTGGCACCTCGTCGTGGCTGGTCCGTGCCTGGCCAGAGTGCCAGAGTGTCCAAGCTCACGACTGCACGACCTGCACATTGTTCTTCTTCTTCCACTTGTCCAGGTCCTCCTGTCGCGTCTTGTACTGCTTGACGAGGTCGTCGAGCACCTTGGCCAGGCCCTCCTGGTTCGTCTTGAGCGCCGGCACAACGTCCTTGACAGTGCGCTCGACCAGCACGCCGTTGATCATCCGGAAACACTTGCGGTCGCTCGGCAGCGGCTCCAGCGTCTCGAGCACCAGCCTGCTTGTCAGCGTCGTTCAGCGTCGTCAGTCTCGATCGCCACCTACTTGTGCTCCTCGGCCTCCTGCTCGACATCGCCAATCTTTTGTGCAATCTGCTGCAGCGCATTCTTAAAGTTGGAATACTGCGCCTGCAGGTCTGGTCGGTGTCAGCGTCTGCTTTCGTCTCGTCTCGTCTCGTGTCTCTCATCGTCGTCTCGTCGTCTCGATCACGCACCCTGCTGTCTCTTGGCCGGCGCCGCCGACGACGATGCTGCTGCAGACATGCTGTCTCGGTCGAGGGAAAAGGACGTGTCGTCAGTCGTGTCGGTCGTAACGTCGCGGCTCGTCGCGTCGCGTCTTGTCGTCGTCGTGAAAAGAGCACTATTTTTGCCGCTTCGTCACGCTCCCCTCACTATGCCCGCTGTAAATACAGTTCGGGCCTTATCGCTATCGCTGTTAGCTAAAAGTGGAGTCGTTCTTTGCGTTTGGCTGACAGACAGCGCCACCACCAATCGAACGACTTTGGATCGCTGTTTTGCGCTTGCCATCATCGTCACCGCCACCACCGCCATGCATCCCCATCTGGACGCCGAGAGACAGCAAGGTACGTTCTTTCTTTCGTCTTGCCTCGCCTCGCCTTGCCTCGCCTTGCCTTTCCTTGCCTCACCGCTAACGACAGGCTGCGCCGAGGTCATGGCCGCCTTTGAAGAGTGCCACGCCAAGGGCTTTCTCTGGAAGGCCGCCGGTATGTGCAACGACGCCAAGTCCAAGCTCAGCCTGTGCCTCAAGGCCGAGCGCGGCAAGCGTGTCTACCAGAACCGCAGCGACGCCCAGGAGAAGCGCGCCAAGGTCAAGGCGCTGTGGAAGGACATTGACGAGAACTCTTGAATGTCCTTTGGCCCTTTGGCCTTTTGGCGACACGACGGCGACATGCCACTCTGTACAACACCCACCGCGCGCCGAGCGATGCGCACAACCACGATACCCACGACCAGAAGACGAGGAGGCAGGGACAACAGAGGGGCGGCGTGGTGCGAACGCCCCGGACTAGACGTCACGTGATCCAGGCTAGTTCTATTGTGTGGCTTCGTTCTGGCAAGAGGTCTCTGCCATGATTCCTGTACGTCGACAAGGTGTAGCACGACGTCTACCCATGTCACAAACGTATCAGAGTTGTCAAGTGCAATGAAGTAAATATAAATGCTATCGTGCCGTCATAATGAACAAGTATCCAAAAGTGCTAAAAGGTCGCAAAAAATATCAAAGATTCAACACGTCATGCCCCGTAAAACTGCCCCTGCGGCTGGTTCGGCGAGTGCTGGAACGGCGACACCGACCCGTGTGTCACCGAGCCTTGCGGCGTGTAGTGCTCCGCGCTGCCCACAGACGGATCGATGGGCGTGTCAAAGGCCATCGGGTTGCCCATGTGGCCCATCACCGGCGGCTGCAGCCCCAGTGCGTTGGCCACGCCGTACGTCGTGTACGTCGACGCGTCCATGCCCGCCGGAATGCCCGCCGGAATGCCCGCCGAAATGCCCGCCGGAATGCCCGGGTCGGCCAGGTACTGTGCGCCCGACGCGCCAAGGTAGCTGCCTGTCGTGACCGGCAGGTTGCTGCCAAATGCCTGGCCGGTCCCGTAGGCCCCGGCGCCATGGACGTTCAGTGCCGCTGCCGCATCGAGGCTCTGCATCCGCGGCGCCATGGTGCCCGCAACGCCACCAAACGGCTGCTGTGCGTAAAACGTGGCCTGCTGGAACTGCGGCACCTGTGTGACCGGAGAGACCTGCGGGACGGGAGAGACCTGCGGAACCTGCGGGTACATGAAGCCATTGGCCTGGCCTGGACCGTAGCCAATGGGTGTCGTCATGCCCGGGCCAAACCCCATCGGGAGCATGTCCGGCGTGTACCCGGCCACGCCGACCGCGTTCATGTCCTGCGCCGTCGCAAACGTCGGCGCAAACGTGCGTGGCGGCGGGTCCTGTACAGGGCTGATGATCGTGTCCGGGTCCACCTCCTTGCGCTCGACGAGCCGCAGAACCGGCAGGCTAATGTGCTCCATGTGCTTGGCCAGGTGCACCGTCAGCTTTTTCCACGTCGGAAACGTCTTGTTGCAGAACCGGCACGGCTCGTCCTGCGGCAGCGCCTGTGTCTCTGCGTGGCAATGCTCGACGCGCTCCCACGTCGGGTCCGACACGCCCGCGCGCTTAATGGCCGCCTTGGTCTTGTGCACGGGCTCTGCAAATTTGTGCTCGCGCACCAGGTGCTGCAGGAAATTGTCGCGCCGGTAGCACGTGTGCCGGCACTCGTCCACATCGCAGGTCCACCACTCCAGGTGCCGGTGGCCCTCGTTCTCGTGCCGCACCCAGTCCGCCTTGCGCTTGAACATCTTGGGCTCGCGGCACCGGTCCCACGTGCACGTAAACGGCTGCACATCCTCGTGCACGTGCTTGGTCCAGTCCGACGGCTTCACCGGCCGCCTCATTGTAAAGCACAGCGGGCACTCAAACTCCGCCGGCAGCGTCGTCGTCGGTGGCATCGGAATGTACTTGGGGAAGCTCTCCGTCGTAATCGCGCCGTCCAGAGGCGACGCCAGGTCCTCGGCGTCGTAGCCGCACGCGTCGCCGCCGTGCGTCTTGGACTGCGGGTCCAGGCCGTGCGGTGCGCCCTGGGCGTCGCCCTGGGCGTCGCCCAACACGGTCGAGCTGCCCTGCTGGATGCACATGGCGCCGTTGACGCACACGCGGCCCTTGACCTGGCCCAAGTGCTTGATCTTGTTGCTCAGCAGGCCCTTGTAGCGCACAATCTGCTGGTGCGCAATGCGCTCGACCAGGTACGCGTTCACATCGGCCAGCATCGGGTTCACCTCAACGACGAACCGCTTGAACCCGGCAAAGTCGGGCGTGATGTTGTCAATCAGCTCGTCCGACTCCTCCTTGAGGTCGCTGTCGTCGAAGCCCTCCTCGTCGTCGTCGTCTTCGTCGTCGGGGTCAATCACGGCCACCTTGGTGGCAGGGATCGTAATAGGCGCAGGTCCGGCGGGGTGCCCGCTGCTGGCCGGGCCCGCGAAGCTCGACGTCGCATGGGACGGAGCAAGCGATGCGACGGGTGGGCCGCCCGTCTTCTTGAGCATGCGGATCAGGTTCGGGTGGGCATTGTCGGGAATGCCGCGGGCATCGGACTTGCTGCGCGGGCGGCGCAGCGTGTTGCCGACTTTGAGCAGCGGGCTCTTGGGCGACGTCAGCGGCGGGCTGAGGCTAATGGAGCCGGCGTGCGGGTGGCTAATGGAGCCGGCGTGAGGGCGGCTGATGGAGCCGTTGCGTGTGTGCGTCGCGCCGATCGAGGCCATGTTGCTGGCCATGTTGAAAAAGGCAGTGTTGATGCTCGGAATCGCCTGCTTGCTCGGCGCCTGCTTGCTCGGCATCGCAGGCTTGCCCGGCTTGATCTTGTTGCTCCAGCTGTCACGGCTGCTGCGGCGCTGCTCTTCAAACGAGCTGTTTCCGCTATTGTCAGCGTTGTTGTTGTCCTCGTAGTACGATGCGGCGTCATCGTCGGGTGTGCCGCGCTGGCGCTTCTGGTTGGTGCTCGGCTTGCGCACCAGGTCGCGCAGGTTGCCGAGGATGCTGGGGCGGCGCGACTCGCGCGGCTCGCGGCTGATACTGAGCTTCTTCAAAAAGTTGCCCGACGTCACGTCGTCAATGTCGGCAATGCTCGGCAGACTGCGCCGGCGCGTGCCCCATGTGGCGGCCCGCGAGACAAACGACGCGTTGTCTCGGTACATGCGCTCAAACCGCTCAATGGCCGCCTGCGACGACTCGGGCTGGTAGCGCGCCTGGCTGTTGGTGATGCGCCGCACGCGGGGCGCATCGTTCCAGACCTGGCTTTTGAGCATAATCTCATAGTCCGTCTCGGTGATTTCGCCGCCGTTGCCGGTGTAGTATGTGTGGCCGGCCTGTTCAACGTTCTCGGTGTCGCCGCCGAGGCCAATCTCGCGGTTGGACACGCCCTCAAAGGCCGCCTCGATGGGCGCAGGGGCGTCCGTGTCGTCTGGCGCAACCAAGGACGTGTCCAGCCAGTTGCTCACAGCCATCTTTTGCTTTTCCACCTTGCGCGCCTCCGCGCCCTCGTTGATCGTCGTCGCGACTTCGGCCGTCGACCAATGTGCAGGATCAAGGCCGCCGCGGCGGCCATCGTGCGACTCGGCGCGCTCCGTCTTGATCTCGCTCGAAGACAGGTAGCTGTCCTCGTGGTGCGCAGTGTCCTTGCCCCAGAGCGAGACCGTCACGTGCGGGTTGGGGATCGACATGGGCGCGGTCGTCGTCGTCGTCGTCGCGCCGCCGTCGGTGTCGAGCGAGAGACTGCCGCGGTCGTTGTGGCCAAGGCTGCCCCCGCTGCTCGTCGTGTCCGGCGTGAGCTCGCTCACGACAAAGGCCTGCAAGTCGGCAAACGGCGCAAAGCCCGTCTGCTCAGGCGCCGTCTTGGTCAGCTGCTCGGGCGACACGAGTCCGTCAAAGCCGGGCACAGACGAGATATCGCGCGGCGCAAACTTGAATCCGCCCATGGTCACAGACGCGCCGGCGCCCTGGTTGAATGGTGACTGCGACGCATTGAGCGACGGTGTTTGATCTGGGCTGATGGGGTAGACGGGCTTGTTGTAGCTCTGCACGGGCTCGGGCGTTGTGTATGTGTGCGTGTGGCCAGACACGTTCGACAGGGCGTCCGAGGGGCCGTATAGGTTGAAGTCGGTGTTCTGGCCCAAGGACTGCAAGCTGTCCCCCAGTGTGCCGAGGACGGCCGAAGCGTCGGCGTCTACGGACAAGAAGTCGAACAGATCGTCACCCGTGGTGTCAGCGGCGCTAAAGTCGCTGGACTGGTAGTTGTTGCTAAGGACAGACTCGGCAGGTGTGTTTGCAGAGGTGTTCAGAGGCGGGGAGGAGCTGGCGTGTTGCAACATTGGGGGCGCCGGTTGTTGGTTGTGGTGGAGGTTGTCGAGGTTGTCAAAGTCAGTCTCGTCCAGCTCGAGCGAGAGATCGGGGAACGGGTAGGTGGACTCCATGGCACGAGGCGTGGAGGGTGAGAGGGTATCAAAAAAAAGGTTCGATGCAGAAGACGTCACCTTCGAGGGACGAGAGAAAAGTCAGAATGAATGATGTAGCTCGGACTGGACGGGGTGGGCAACGGTAATTGTATGCGAACAAAGCGGTCACAGTCAGTCTGTCTGTCAGTCGCCGTCGCAGTCGCAGATGGGCCCGGTGGGAGAAGTAGAAAGTGTCGCAAGTTTCAAAACCCAAGAGGACGAAGCCGGGCGTGGGCGTGAATGAAAAGGACTGCCAAACGACGTGACCGGCAAGAAAGACGAAATATGCAAGAAGAGGCGAAAAGAAATATCGCTGGCGTGAGCGCCAACAAAATGGAGGGGAGGAGGCCAGTATTTACTGCACGGTCAGTCAGAATGTGGAGGAGGATGGGATGAAGAGGCAGGCCCCGTTTATGGAGACAGACCAGGGCAGCGGACTATCGGGCCTGTGGGTTGTGCTGGGGCTTGACAACGGCTGGACAGTGCAGTGGGCGGAAAAAGTCCGATAAATATACAATAAGAGGACGGCGAAGAGGCACTGACGAGAGCCGTCGATGTCGATATCTGTAAATATAAATAAATATACAAAAAGTGGTGCGCCGGGGCGTGTCTGGCGGGTTGACGACTCGATTTGCAAGCTTGAGCGAATACGTCGGGAAATGAAGTTGAGAGCGACGCAGATGCAGAGCAGAAGCCGGGTACTTGTGAGACTGGAAAGTCGGGCTGCTGAGGTGAGGACGAGGGGAGGGGGTAGATGGAGCGGAAAGGGGTGCAGCGGTTGGCGTTGCAATCAAAATCAATAGTGCGTGCGGCTAGGGCGCAGGGCGGGACAGCGGCCTTGGTTTGATTTTGATTGGGTTTTGCGTTTTGCGCTTTGCGTTTTGTCTGTGCAAGACGCACTGGATGAGCCGAATTAAAAGGCGATGGCTATAGCTGCGGCGTCAAAGCTTAAACTAAATTGAACAGGCGAGTACGGAGTATGGCAGGGCGGTGCTGTCTCATTGTGTGCGGCTGTAAATGGAGCGCGATGATGCGGTGACGACATCTGTAGATTTACCGTTGGTCGTACGATCTTCGAGATGGGTTTGACGAGGGAAGAAAGGAGAGCCAGGTCATGGAGTCCAGGATACAGAGAATAGGGGCTACAAAGTCCAAGAGACACTGGACGCAGTTCAAAGGGCAGGAACGAAGGGTCGTGAGAGTGAGAAATGGCAGGAAAGAGCGGCCGTGAATGGCATTCTCGCAACCGCCCAATTCAGAAATATGCACGGGAGATGAGCAAATATGGCAGGAGCAGTGATCACTATATTTACGGGGCAGGTACAGGAGCATAGCCCAGATGCATCAGTATAACGGCACAGAGAGTCATCAAATTATACTAAATAATAAGTAAATAAGTGTTGTCCACGGCGGTCATGGGGATATTGTTTACAGTGGCTCTGTGTAGGCCTGGGTATGACGGCTTTGCCTGCGGCTCGAACGGCACTTTTACGTGCATTCGTTTTGGGAAGGCACGGCCAACTCCGTACTCGTAAATATAAATATACGTCCAATACCAAGAAGCCGAAAACAAGAAACGGCGGCCAACGGCCAGGCCACGGTGCTAAACACGCCATGACGATGCCACGCATGACCCGAGTCAATGAAACTAGAGCCACGCAAACAACGCAAATAGACGGAAGCGACGGCGGCCCAAGGAAAGCAAGACAGAGCCAAGTGCTCTCCAAGAAGTGGGATACGCGTGTGGGGCAATGGGGAAGCTGGAGTGAGGAAGGAGGTACTTTCCGCGGCAAATTCCCTCGAAGCCTCACTGAAAGCTGGCATATAAACTTTTATTTATTTACGAGTAGACAAGTGACATGAGGTAAAATGGAAGAATAAAATAAAAGTGAGCAGGAGCAGGAGCAGTAGGCGTAGGGCGGTGGCTGTGGTGGGCGGAAACAATTCGGAAACGCAATTAAATTAATAGAATTTAGTGCGAAACGACTGCAGCGCAGGTGCCGATCGTAGGGCAGAGACAAGTGCGACAGAGGGGCACACAAAGAAGGAACAGGGGGAAGGGCGACGGCAGTGTGGCGGCGCAGAAACAGGTCTCGGACGGGGAGGCGGAGCGGCCAAACTCCGAATTGCTTGCCTTTGACGGCAAACCGCTGGACAAATCACGCGGAACGACAACGACGATGCTATGCGCTGTTGAAGGAGAAAAAGAAGCTGCTGTCGGCCTTCTTTCGACTTTCGAGTTTGGGAGCTCGTAGCGGATGGTCGGTCGGTCGAGCAGTGTGTGAGTGCGAGTGGGCGCAAGAGGAACAAGTGCGCAACGGGCCTAGGCAGTGGCCAGGGTAAGCGAGACGGTGGAAAATCTAAGTTCAAGTAGACAATCTAAATCTATATTTATTCATATTATCAGAGTAAATCTACTTTGTGCTCACGGGCCCAAAGGGGAAGAGTCTATCCGCAAAAAGAAAGACGTAACAAGGAAGCAGTGATGTCACAACCAAAGAACCAGGTCGTTGGCCAGATAAATTTACAGAGTACTTGAAAAGACAGACGAATGAAGGAGAATAAGCGTTCGTTCGGGACGTTGGCCGTCACAGTGCACGGTAGGCAAGGGCTGCTGACCAGTGCAAACGGTGTAGAAAAAAAGCATGCACGATCTGTAGAGGAATTAAAAGGCGACAGACCTGCAGGCTGGTGAGGCCTTTGCTTGCTGTAACCCTGTCTTCCTGTGGCGTATATATTTATTTATAAATTCTTCTAAAAAATACTCCGTCCATACCAGGAGTAAAACTACGGAGTAGAACCAGGACTAATCGGACTGGGCGATCGGGTGAGAACGTGCATTGCCGGTGGCTTAAATGTACAAACTATCCTCCGTTCGATGGCCGCCTGTCACTGTTCTGTTTGGGTTTGTCTTGGTTTGTTTGAACTGTGTGGTTCGACTTGGTCCGTGAGCCTGGCCCGGCCGCCCGTTTCGGTTTCTGATGCTCGCTAGCCGCATGCACGAGGCGTATTTGCGGCTGGCTAGGCGGATCTGGTGTTTTGGGGTCGTCTCGATTCCTCTTGCATCCTCTTCAGGCTACAAGAGGCATGGCGTCGAGGCGTCTCCAGGGCCGTTGCGACTGTGCGACACGGCGGCCAGTGCAACCGCCCCACGGCCGGGCCCTAGCTTGGGGATCCTCCAAGGCGTTCTCGACGTCACCGCGTTCATGACCCTGACCCATCGCGCCCTTGCATGGTGGATGAATGCAGGCACGGAGTACAGCAGCTTCACCGAGTCTATCTTGTTTTTTTTAAACATTCTTGTGTTTTTTTAAAACATTTATTTACAATGTTCCATGATGCGTGATGCCAGAACGTCCGGGCCTGGCATGCAAACCGTACGGAGTAAATATACAAAGTCGTGTCTCACCCGCCCTGCCACGTCGCACTGTCGGTCGAGGTTTGGGAAGAGCACAGGCCAGCCAGCCTCGTTGTCGACGGTGGCATGCTGCAGAGCTTGTTTGAGATGCACCGACCAGCGAATGGCACGCGGACACGCCAGAGTTTTGCCGGGCTGCCTGGCAGAACAAGTCTTGCGTTAGGCTTCAACATCGGGGTATGCCGATGTCCGGTGCCGCCTGACACTCGGCTGGTGATTCTTCGATACGATTTCGAGTCCTGGCTGGCTCGGTGAGTGACTGGTTTGACATGTAGATGCTCAAAATCCGGAAAGACATGGAGCTAGAGCGCTGGCGCCTGGCACATGACCTCGGGTCGGCCGGCCTCACTCCCCCGATACTGATACGGATTGCCGCTACAAGCCGATGCTGGCCTTTGAGCTACAAAGCACGTGGTCGCCAGTCCTCGCTCGGATCAACTGGGTAGATGCCTGTCGGTGCCGGTCAAGACTCTGGACTCTGGGAACAGGCTGCTTGCCTCGGCTGTGACGGCATGACCCATCATGACCGAACCGGAAGGTGTTGTAACGAGGCTGTCATAAGATTGCTTCGAGACGACGCCCACTGGCCGATCTATTGCAGTAACTACTCGTAAATACTTGTTCTACATGGTCAACGGGCTCAGACACATTCCACTTGTTCGGTTGTTCTCTCGTCTTTCCCCTTTCGCTTGTGTAAAAAGATGTTGTCACGAGCGTGTGTGAATCGCATGTCTCGGATACGTGCTTCCAAGGGCGCGACTGCACTGGAAGAACGAGTTAGGGCGTGCGGAGTCTACGGAGTATGTACGACCAGCATGCATTTGGCGGTCGGTGAGCGTGGTGAACCAGATTCAGCTTCGTCAGAGGGAGACAGGCCCAGTGTAACGACTCTCGGTCTTGCTCTCGAGGAAAGATCACCGCCATTGTGCAGTCGAGCAGTTCCAATCACTGCAGCCATTGTGGCAGTACACTCGCGTCTGCGAGATCCGAATAGCCACAATGTCCGAAAATAACACTGCAGAATGCGCAGCCGGGGCTGTGCACAGCCTCGTCGGCCTCAGCCTCGGGCATTTGGCACATTGGCGTTGGCACGTCGGCACGTTTAGCACGTTTAGCACGTTTAGCACGTTTAGCGCACGGAGCGCTAGCACAGCGGGCAGGCTGTGCAGCGGTGTTAGTGATGAGCCGCAATTCATGTCAATTTCACGTCAATGGTGTAAACAAACGGTGACTCGATCTTTGGTATCGATGAAGATGACACTGCCAATCAATTTCTGTCGTCCTGTGGATGACTTTTGAAGTTTTTCTGTATCTGTAAGTTTGCTTTTAGCTGGGCTACCAAAGCGAGTCTGGCCGCCTCGGAATCGCCGTAGAGTCGAGTACCACACTTTGACCGTGTCAAAAGAAACCGTGTCAGTTTGACCGTGTCAATTTGACCGTGTCAATTTGACCGTGTCAAAAACTGAAAACAGAGAATTTTTGACTGAATTGACTGACTCGATAGTAAGCGCTCTGTTGATTTGACGCACGTTTGCAGTTCGTCCGCCGATACGCGGCTGGGCCTCGGTGGTACCCACTTTTATTGAAGCTTCATTGGTAAACTCCGACGGCACAGCAAGACGCGATCATCACGTCACACGTCGACAATCACCACCGACCAACTCGTCAACCAACCATTACGCCAAACTACAGTCCGAAAACACGTCAACCAAACGACACTCTGAAAATATGGTACGTCTCGCGCGCTCGTCGCCTCCAGTCGGCCTTCTTGCCAGACGTCGAGTCTTTCGAGTCTCGAGTCTTTCGAGTCTCGCTCCTGACCACTGCTGACGCACAGTCCCTCGACACGCAGTCCTACATCCTGGCCGCGCTGACGGCGACCGGCGGCGCCATCGGGTACGCGCGCACGGGCTCGGTGCCGAGCGTCGCGGCGGGCGTCGCCGTCGGTATCCTGTACGGGCTGGGCGCGTACCGGCAGCAGAACCGGCAGGCGTACGGCGTGGAGCTGAGCCTGCTGGCGTCGGTGGTGCTGGCCGGCGCGTCGGTCCCGCGTGCCATCAAGCTGCGCAAGCCGGTGCCGGTGGTGCTGAGCCTGATTGCGACGTACGGGCTGTACAAGTTTGGCTCGGCGTACCTGAAGCGTCCGTGAAGATCACGCGACCAGTGACGACGCCTACTGTGCATATCATGGCCTGTACATATCAATGCACCGTTCCAAGCACGTTCGTGTCGTAACGTCGGGTGCTGGAGCTGTACGTGTGCTACATTACGTGAGGGTGCCTCAACCTTCTAGCTGTCCCTAAATATACTGATCGACCCCTGGAATGAACACGGCTGATTGGCCGGAGCTTGCCTGGCTGGGCCTCTGATTCGCTGACTCGACTTTGCCCCACTACGAAGCTCGTCGCCTACCGTAAAGTACTGTTGCGGCGTGTTTCAGCGCCCAAGTTGGCTAAAGACTCGGCAACGGACGCTAACCCTGGCCCGACACGTGCTGGAACGGTCAGTGTCCAGCGACAGCTAGCGACCGCTGCGGCTTCCTGCATCAATCGACTCCTCCGACTACATCATCACGACACCGGCCATTGATCGTTTTTCGGTTGGCGTTTTCTTTTGGACTTTTTGGATACATTGTTCTTGGCTCTCGACTCGCCGCCACGGGCCGCGCTCGGGTCTTGCACAACGGTACACAGGCCTCGATTGGGCTACTAACCCACGCGCCACGGATACGGATCCATTTCATCGACCACCCAGCCTCGCCATCGACAGGCGCGCGCCATCGCGCCGCCATGCGCCTCTCGATCCCCCAGGGCCCGGCGCGCGCGCTGCGGTCGTACGTCATCGTCGCGGGCGCGCTGTGCGTCACGTGGCTCGTCTGGCACGCCACCGTCGCGACCGTCCCGCACCCGGTATCGAGCCTGACGGGCGACCTGGTTGGCGGCGCCCACGGCCACCCAGACGGCCCAGACGGCCCAGACGGCCACGCGTCGGCATTCACCGTCTGTGCCGCACACGGCTGGCGCCCCTTTGCACCGCCGGCGTCGGCCGTGCGTGCACGTCGCGTCTACGACCTCATCATGGTCAACGACGAGCTCGACTGGCTCGAAGTCCGTCTCAACACGACGTACGCCGACGTCGACTACTTTGTCGTCGTCGAAGCACCACGCACATTCACCGGGCTCGACAAGCCGCTCACAATCCGCGACAACTGGGCCAAGTTCGCCGCGTACCACGACAAGATGGTCTACCACGAGCTGCAGTACCCCCCCGGCTTCGACCCGCCACGCGCCTGGGACCGCGAGGACCTGCAGCGCGACGCAATGCTGCTGCAAGTGCTCGCGCCCGGCGCACGTCCTACCGGCACCGACGGCCACTTTGACGACATGGACGCCGTCACGCCACAGACGGGCGACGTGCTCGTCGTCGCCGACGTCGACGAGGTCCCACGGCCCGAGACGTTGCGTGCCCTCCGTCTCTGCCACTTCCCGCGCCGTCTCACGCTCGCCAGCCAGTTCTACTACTACAGCTTCCAGTTCCGCCACCGCGGACCCGCGTGGCAGCACCCCCAGGCCACCTATTACGACGGCGTCGCCAACACCGTCGGACCCGTGCACCTGCGCAACGGCGACGGACCGCGTGGCCTCTATGCGCCCGTCTCGCTCGTCGGAAAGCTTTTCGGCCTTTTTCTGACGCCCCTGACCATCCTCGCACGCCGCTTCGACTCTGCCGCCATGCCCGACGCCGGCTGGCACTGCTCGTCGTGCTATGCCACCATGGCCGAGCTCATGCACAAGCTCGAGAGCGTCTCGCACGTCTGGATGAACCACGAGTCCTTTCGCGATCCCGCCCGTGCCGCCCAGCACGTCCGCGACGGCATCGACCTCTGGGACCGGCCCGGCGAGATCTACGACCGCGTCAACGCCAACACCGACCTGCCGCCGTTCCTCCTGACCCAGCCCGACCGGTTCCGCTACTTGCTCAACCGCGATGGCGAGTCCGCCGGTTTTAGCGACTACCCGTGATTGTTTGGCGTTGGTTGGTTTTTATTTGGTTGGGTGTTTTTTTGGGTGATTAGTTCTGGGTGATTTTTGGGTGGTTTAGTTTTGGTGGTTCTTTTTGCGCGGTGTTTTGGAAAAGGTTTTTTGGACTGGACATTTTGGAAAAGGTTTTTGGAAAAGGTTGACTTTTGGATGAATATAGTACTTGGCTACTGAAGAGGACGTCTGCTAGACTCGATTCACGTATACCTAGGACGAGCCAAGAGCGAGAAATGTATAAAGAAGAGCAACAAAAGCGAGCACAAAAAAACAAAAAACAAAAAGATCATGGTCACATTATCGTCACTCCTACACCATGGCCAGCCGCTCCGCCTCCGCCTGCGCCACCGGCTCAATCACGCGCTGCACCACGCTCTCAAACGCCTCGCGCTCCATCACCGCGCCAAAGTACAGGCACCGCACCACGCCCACCAGCTCGCGCTTCAGCCCGTCCACCACGTCGGCGCGCAGCAGCACCGACAGCGGGAACCGCGCCGCCAGCTCGAACCAGGCCTGCACCGGCGCCAGCTCCTTCTCCGACAGCGGGTTCAGCGACACCGCCAGTCCGTACAGCGACTTGAGCGACACGTCCGGCGCCTGCCACGACAGACCCTTGCTCGCGCCGTGCGCGTCGAGGTATGCGCCCGTCGCCGCCGCATCCGCCGGCGCCTGGTTCGTCACAAACGCGGCCATGCCCCGGTTTGAGCCCTCGATTGTCGACAGCACCGCCTCCGGCGCGTCGCGCAGAAACAGGCTTGTCGCCATCATCACGTGACCGTGGTCCGCCGCCAGGTCCGGCAACGCAGGGTCGTGGAACTGGTGGCCGGCGTGGCCCCAGCACACGTGCTCCAACGCCAGGATAAAGTTGACAATCGCGTGCGTCTCCGCCACCGTCAGGTCGGGCAGGAATAAGGCCGTCGCCGTGTGCTGCACCGCCGCCGTCGAGCCCGCCAGCTCCGTCTCAAACGTCGGCACAAAACCGGCCTCGTACGGCGACACCGGCATGTCCCTCGGGTCCCTCGGGATCGTGTCGTTAAACTCGCTCGAAAAGGTCAGCGTCGCGTCCGCCGCCATGCTCGAAATCTTGTACACCGGGTTGCCAATCACCTTGTCCATGACCACGCTGACGTGGATCTCGTCCAGGTCGGTGGTTCCCGTGCCCGTCTCCGACGACATCGGGCTGTCCACGCTCGTCGCCCCTGTCTCGCTGCTGCTCGCCGTGTCCGACGGCGACGAGGCCAGCACCACCGGCCCGCCGCCATGGCTGCTGTGCGTTGTGCACGCGGGCACGTCTGCCATGGCCGCGTCGATGCTCGCTGCGGCCGTGCTCTTGCTCGACTCGCCCCCAAAGGCAACCACGCCCGCCCCGACGTCGACGTTGCTGCGTGCGTTGCGCATCATCGTCACGACGCCCAGCTGCATCCGGAACTCGTCGTTCTCTTTCTGGATGTCGCGCATGTCCTGCTCCGTCGTCGTAATCATGTCGCGCAGTATGTTGATGTCGAGCTCGAGTTGCTGCATGTAGTCGGCCTTTCGCTTGCGGTGCGTAATCTGCGCGCGCCGGACTTGTGCTCGCCGGAGCCGGGCTTTTTCGTTGGCCGACCGCTGCGCGCTGTTGCCGTCGACTCCGCCGGCGTCTGGCCCTGCCGCGCCTTCTTCGCCCTCGACTTTCATGTCGCCCTCTTCTCCTTGGTCGTCTCCACGGCCGCCCATGTGACTGCGCGTGCTGCTGCGAGAGACATCTTCTTTGTGCTTTTTGTTGGCCCGGTTCTTGGCGATGCGAGGAACTGCGAGATTTGTGTTAGGTATTCCAGTCTGTTGTGTTGGTTGGTCCATGGTGCTATGGCGAGAGCCCGAGAGTAAAGTGAAGTGATATGGTCACAATAACGAGACTATGGTCCTCATACAACTAGGCCATATGGAAAGTTATGACGGAAAAGTGTACGACGGTGCCAGGTGATGTTGGTGATGGGAGGTGTCTGTTGATGGAAGAAGCACTGCCTCAAGTAGCGCGGACGGGCACCATATATGTCAAAAGGTTGAGATCATAACCGACAACCGACAACCGACAACTGTCAGACCCAGTGAGAAAAGCAAACACATGTGGAAATGAATGGCAAAAAAGACAGCGGAGTGGATGCTGGGCTCGGGCCAGGGCATGCAGAGAAATCAAATACCAGCCTAACCACGGGCAAACCACGAGTGACAAATTCAATCTGCATGACCCGCGAAACGCAACCAAAGCAAACACAAACAGACCCGCTCAGCCAAGTCGCCAGTCACTGGACTGCCTTGCCTTCCGTCTCAAAATGCGGCCGCCGCAACTCAAATCATCCTGCATCCGGCCACTGATCAATATTGGCTGGCCACCAGGGTCAGGCTAGCGTTTTCAACACGCTTTAAAGTATCAGATGCCAGCTCATGTCTGTTGTGCATGGGAGATCGTAGTGGGAGCGGTGGCGAGAAGAGAGACGCAGCAGCGTTGCATACTCCGTAGTCCGAGGTATACATCCGAGCCATGTATAACCATGTAGAAAGAAGTCCCCCACTGGAAAGACCTGGATTCGACAGACTCGAATCTGCCGTCCAAACACGACTAGCCGGCGCTGGCTATCAAGGTAGAAGACGGTCACTTACTTTCGATGGGCATAAACGTGACCTGGCGCGCGGCCGAGGCAGACGCCTCATTCGTGTGCTTCCAAAAGGCGGAAAAGGAGGGCCGTCTGCCGGGACCAGAGCCCTTGGTTTGATCGGTCGGTGGCGGAACCTCGTCCATGTCGGATGTCGGTGGGTGACGCGAGGAGGTTGGCTCGGTCGATGACAATGTCCGTGTCGGCGCGCAGGTGGAGTCGTTGCACAGTGTAGCGGAACGTGGACTGGGTGAGGCTGGACGTCGCCACGGGTATAAGCAGCAAGCAGTGTTTGGACGCGTCGAGGCTGTAAATATATGGTGATGTGGAAGGAGGTAGAGGAAGAAAGAGTAATGTCTGTGGGCGAGTACGAAGGCGGGGAAGTAGGTAATCAAGCTGGCCGACGAAAAGGCGAGAAAGTCAAGCGAGCAGGCGCGCCTGTGTGAATAGGGGAAGGCCTACAAGTGGAAGCTGCTAAAAACAGAAGGAGCGGTTGAGGCGGTGGAAAAGGGCCAAAGGCAGGCACGATAAAATCGATTAATTGGCGGGTGCCGAAAGTATTTGAAATCTTGAGCACGGAAGGTGCGAGGCGTGAGACGGTGGACATTCGTGCAAGAGCGACCCGTAATTCTCAAGGACGGGCAACTGTGACAGAACCGTATGTAAAATACGGCAAGAGCAGAGCAGTATATTTACGGGCAGGAGACGTGTTTCACTGTATCCAGGACGAGGAGGACGAGAGCGTAAGCCGACGGAGTATCATCAGCTCGCTGTTTGACTAGACATACAGGATACAGGAGAAAGCAGACGGGGCAGTAAAGGAGAAACACACGGTGTTTGGAAGCTGGGCATGGCCAGCTTGAATCGGAAAACAGGCCAAATCGTAGAAGCGAGGGGTCTTGCAGTATTTTCAATACTTGCTAGCTCCGCCATCGTGTCTATCAAAGACCGAGGGACTCGCTTGGGCACGGCTTGGCCTCGCGGCCAGCGCCAACCAGCAGGTGCTCTGATTCGCCGTGACGCGCGAGTGTTCAGAGTAGGTCCTTGGCTAGGCACGCGCTGGAAGAAAATTGCAGTGGCTGTTGTTTCATCATTTGGCATCACGCGGCCATCACTACAGCCCTGGTTGGAAAGCGAGAATCGCGAGGCCGGCCGTGGACGGAGTATTTGGAATAGATTTGGAATCATGCGAATCCTGGCCAATCAGAGACAAGCGGAGACAAGCGGAGAATAAAGTTTATCGAAAAACAAGTGCAGAAATGAGCGACAGGGGCCCCAATGCGGCAAGTGGGTCGCTCACAACTTACAGCGATACTGTGCAGGCCGTGCGAGACGCACTGTCCGTCGAGCCCACATGTATTTGAGTTTACGCTGCGGCTGGCGGAACGCAGTCAGGAGCACAGACAGTTGACTGCGCTGGCGTGGCTGAGACTGAGCGGACCGCGTGGTCCTTATGTAAATATATTTACTCCGTAGGTATGCTTTGCGAGGTGCGCAATGTGATGTGCAGCTCGAGAGACGAGACGAACGCGAATCCTGCCGGGCACGACTCGCGACTTTCTCCGCGGCGAGCTGGGATAGCGCTGGGTTGTCACGACAAGGACGAGGGGATCCGGAAGCGTGGTCCTCATTCCGGCCAGTGGGACTAGACAGTCATGCTTGGTTCGCTGGCGGTCTTCGTAAAGGCGTCGTATGGAAGCGCCATCACCTGACCGAGTTGCAAATCCGGTGTCTGTCGTTTCGATGTTGACGACATCCGAGTCTGGCGGCGCAGTTTGAGGCACTGCACAAGCACAAACGTTTACGCGGAGTACACTGTAAAATCTGTAAAAGGTGTGCACGTTTCAGTGTTCGGTCAGCATCACCACGCCAGGGATTGAGAACGATCCTTTGCAAATTAGGGCCATGTAAATAAAGACAGTATCAGACAGATGCTGAAAGCTGGAGCTGGAAACTCAAATAGGTACTCCGTCTCCATATTAGCAAGATATGTAAGTGGGTCCTATTCTGAAAGCGGTAGTAGCCCGTTGTACCTCTCTCACTGTCTACAGCACGAAAGGTACTTCTTACCGCCAGCTTTGGCTATCCACTTTGTGTGGGGTCAGCTGCAGGTAAACTCAAATACTTATATTTAGCAGACGCCGAATTTCAAATACTGAGACACGAGCCGCAGCTGGCTGCGACGTGATTGCATGACTAACGACCGACCGGGGCGAAACTCAAATCATTGCGTGCCAGCGGATCCCGGCTGACGTCGGTCTGCAGACGGCGTAGCAGACGATGGAAATATACATACCGTAAGTCTTTCTCGACTCCCTTTCCCAAGGGCGTCGCATACATTTACTTTTCACGCATTTCTCCTTCTCCATGGAGTAATTATTTAGATGTAAATGTACAAAGTCGAAGCAAAACCCGGGCAATCACAAACAGCTAGTTGGCGGGATATGTATTTATATATTTATATAAACTATTCTATCGTACATTACAGTGCTAGAGTCGCAGAAGCCTCGGTACGTGAGTACCCTCTGCACTCTCCGTTGTGGTATCTCATAAGCATCGGTCGAGCATCAAAAAAGGAAAATCGGGTGGGTGGGTCGACAAAAGAAACGAGACGGAAAAGACCAACAAAAGAAACGAGACAAACGAGACAAACGAGACAGAAAGGCTAGAAGCCGCCTGGGCGGTAGGGACCGTAGGGACCGGTACTAACGTTTTGAGCGTAGTACTGTGCGTTTGCATTGTTTCCGTTGAACCCGCTGTAGCCACTGTTGTCGTAGTTGTTGTCGTAGCCGTTGTAGCGAGGCGGCTGCTGCTGCGGGTACGTCGAGTAGACGCTCGAGTTGCTTGGGCTGGGCCCGCTTCGGGGCGGCACGGCGACGGTGTGGCCCATGGGCGCGGCCGACTGGAGCAGGCCGCTGCCGTCGTTGGAGCGGGCGATGCTGGTGGACGTGGCGAGGCCGATCATGACGGTGCCGGGCGAGGTCGTGTTGTGGGCGGACGATGCCTGGCGCGACGGGGGCATACGCGGGACGGACAGGTTCGGCAGGTTCGGTGAGTTGTGTGAGTTGGCCTTTTCGCTTTCGGCGAGGTCGGAGACGGGCGTCTTGAGCAGCGAGTTGCGGGCGTCGAGGGGCGTGAGGTTGTCGTCGGCGAGCAGGTCCCGTTGCTGCTTTTCGCGCAGCTCATCGTGCGGGTTCTTCTTGACGCAGGCGGCGATGGCGTTCCAGGCGATGAGCAGGGCGAGGATGACGCTGAGGGCGGACTGGACGGCGATGAGGGCGACGCCGGCGACGGTCTGGGTGGTGGCGGCGATGCCAAATTCCTCGACAAAGACGAGGATGCAGCAGACGGACAGGACGCGCACGACCTGGATGACAATGTTGACGACGTTGCCGGAGCGTCGTGCGTACGGCCGGTTCCACAGCAGGACGACGAGCATGAGCGCCTCGATGACGAGCTGGGCAATGGTCTGGGCCATGCCGTGGCCGTCGCCGAGCGCGAGCGCGAGCCCCTTGGCGAGCATGTACAGGATGGCGGGCACAAAGACCCACCAGTACTGGCGACGGTACGCCTCGTAAAAGAGGCTGTACTTGCTCCAGATGGTGTGGTCGTCAAAGAGGCCGTTGGCGTCGCCCTCTTCGTCCTTGAGTTTCTGCGCCGTGTACCAAATCTTGAAGCTGAAGAAGGCGAGCACGCCGGTGAAGAGGGCGAGCGAGACGCCGGCGAGTACCTTGGCGGCCCACGAGTCGCCGTTGGTGAACTGGAAGACGCAGTACAGGACCCAGACGCCGTAGAGCAGCAGGATGAGCGTCGTGATGGCGCGCGCAATGGACCGCCAGTAGTGCTGGCGGAACTCGGCGAGCGCGGCCGGGAAACGGCCAATGAGCGCCCACGCCTCGAGCACGAGCTTGACGAGAAGCAGCCCGACGGTGATGCTGGCAATGACAATGGCGACGACCAGGAGCACAGTCATGAACGTGTTGGCCGACGGGATCGCCAGTGCCTCGGTGTACGTCCGGATGCCGGAGACGACCGTCTCTGCCGTGTCCGTGACGCTCCCCTCAATGGCACGCTCGAGCAGGTTCTGGACGTGGCGAGTCTGGACGGTGCCACTGAGCAGGACACTGCGGGCGAGGCGCAGTGTGGTCGACGCTGGCAGATTATCGACCTCAAAGGTCGCATTCCGGAGCACCGACACGCTGTCGGCCGTCAGGTTGCCACCGGTGGCACCGCGAAACTGGTCGATGCCCTCCTGCAGCCCGGTCCACGAGACGAGGCCGGTCGAAAAGGCAAAGTTCTTGGCAAAGCTGCGATAGACGGGCGGGTACGCGACCGACAGCATGCTGTTCATGGCCATGCCCTGGAACCAGCCGGCGACCTCGGTGAAGCCCGGGCTGGCGGCGCCCAGGCCGGCCGACGCCGCTGATCCGGTCAGTGCACCGCCGCCACTGGCGACGGCGCCAATGGCCCCGACGCCGCCGAGGACGAGGGCGGCACCGGCGATGCCGGCGGCGACAAACGAGACGGCCGGCAGGTCGACCGTCTTGCCGTTGGACACCTGCGACTGGATGCAGGCGACCTCGAGCGACGCGTCGTCGGCGGCGTGCAGCTGCAGCGTGGCCTCGGCGGCAATGTCGGGGATCTGGAAGGCTATGCTGGGCACGAGGCTGGCGAACGCGGCCGGGATCGCCTGCGTACCACGTGCGGAAAACGTGCCGGCCGGTACCGGGCACAGCTGCGCGACAAAGGTGCCGGCGTCGCACGGGTTGAAGGAGTTGGTGTAGACCTGGGCGCCGTAGGCGGTCACGTTGAGCGTCGCCGTGACGTTTTGCCGCTGCGTGCTGGTGCCGGCAATGTCAAAGACGACTGTCTGCGCGTCCTTGTCGTAGGTAATGTCCATCTTTTGCACGGACACCGTGGCGTTGCCGGCGCAGGTGCTGAAGCCGGTCGTCTGCAGCACCGAAGCCGCCGAAGCCGCCGCCGCAAAGATTAACAGAATGTGCATTGAAAAAACTGCCAGAGTCGGGAGAGGAGAAGTCGAAAGAAGGAGAAAAGGAGACTGAAAGTGCCGGCACGAAAGAGGGAAAAGAAAGAGAACAACAGATCAGAGTGCCAGACGAAAAGAAGGAAAAGAGAAGAAAAAAAGAAAACAGAGGCGTGTTGCAAACACGAGCTCTGCAAGGGGCCGAGGATCAACCTGGAACGAAGAGAAGGAAAGGAAAGACTAGGCCGTGGCCATGGGCGCGTGTTGGCGAGGTGCAGATGCGATGCAGGTGAGGTGCCGTGCGTGTGGTCTGGTTGGCGATGCGATGTGCAATGGTCGATGCCACGGTCGAGTCGGCGCAAGGCCGTGAAAGAAGACTGAAAGATGAAAGACTAAAAACTGAGACTGAGACTGAACAGAGAACGAAACCGAAAACAATGTCGAGGAAAACAGAACAGCGTAAAGAAACGAAACCACAAAAAGAAGAGGCTGTCGTTGTGCTCGATCCGTGGGCCGGAGCGACAGGGGCTGGTGTTTGAGGTTGGATGCCCAGTCCCAGCCAGGCAGGGCTGGAACGCTGCGTCCAAGGAACACCAGCTTTACGGAGTATATTTACGAGACGGCACTTAAGGATTGTCGGAGCCGAGCGTGTCAGTGTATATTTATGTGCCGACGAGTGCATGCCTGCCGCCTGCTAAAGCATCCAGCCACAAGCGATACCGTTGCAAGTATGCAGATGTTGAATATAAGTATACTAAAGGAATGCGATGACTTGTCTCGGCAACTGCATACAGCCTGAATACGAATGGTCCGGCGCATCTCAACCACGGGACGGAAAGCAGTGGCGAGTCGGCCGGTATCGTGCAGATTGCAAATCAGTGAATCTGCCGTATGTTTTTTATTATTACTGGTGTGAGACCAACGTCCAGGAAGGAGCGCTCCTTCTTGGACGAGCACAAACGCCGCTTCTGGGCCACGGCTGTTCACGCAATGGACGATCATCGATTGTACATTACACCTGGTTGGCCAGGCCGGCGGCTCTGTTCTCGGCGCCACCGAATGACTCCTGTCTTGGTGGCGGCGGCACGCAAAACGAAAACGCAAACGCACCAAGACATGCTACTCTTCGTTCTCAGCATCGTTGCTGCATTTCATTTGATGCACCTTCTCCTTCTGGCACCTCGCCACGCGCCTGCCCCCTCTGGCACGGAGGGCACGACCTAGTTCTCCGTATTTTAGACTTTGTCGCCATTCGCATCCGCTTCCTGGCTCCCTGCTCTTGTTCCCTGTTCCCAGTTGTCCGACTGCTCGAACCCCTTGAAACCGCAGTGGCGGCAGGCGTCGCATCGCATCGCTGCCCTGGTTTCGGCTCTCTTGGGCGCTGGTCATTTTTTTTGATAAAAAAGAAATATTTATATTGAGAGAGCTGGCAATCGTGGATCTATGCGACAGGGGCAGGTGTGCCGCACGCACCTGCCGAGCCCTTCCGGCATTCGACTCCATTCGCACCTGCCGCACGATGCATGCAAAACATTAAAACGCGTCAAAACGCAGCCAGTATCTGTAGGATCTACTCTGTAGGATGCGCCATGGCCACCGTCACCGTCTGCGTTCAAGTCGGCGCGGGTCTCCTCGATTGTGCGCGGCTGGTGAGAGCGGAAAGGGTGGCAAAAATACGTTTCTGCTTTCCTACTTGAAATGTCTTTGCACAACTCCAACCAATATTCGTAGGGATCGTGGCGCAGTTGGCTAGCGCGTAGGTCTCATAGCAATATGAAGAATCAGGCAACTGGTTCTATATCCTATCCTAAGGTCGTGAGTTCGAGCCTCACCGATCCCATCTTTTTGGCTTTTTTTTGCTATCTTTTCTTTTTTTTGCTATCTCTTGTAATTTTTTGTCTATTTTTGTTTTTCTTTTTTGCTGTCTTCTTTGCTATCGTGTGAAACTTTTAGACTGCGTCTCTTTCTTGTCTTTGTTTTTCTTTCGTTTTTTGCACTTGTTTTTTGTCTTTTTTTGTCTTCTTTTTGTCTTTTTTGTCTCTTTTGTCTTTTTTGTCTTTTTGTCTTTTTTGTCTTTCTTTCTGTTTCAAACTATCAAATCCCTTGTCATCATTTTGTTCATTTTCAGAGAGAAAGTTCTACAAAGAAATACTATCATTCGGCTCCTTGATACAATGCAGTTTGTCCAAGAAAACCACCAGCAACATTTACACACTCAACGCAGGTGAATGTGCCCCACTTAACCGAGGAAGCTGCCTTCCGCCACTCTTCCACCCCGCAGTTAAATAGCTGTGCTAAATAACAAAGTGCTGGCAGTATCAGAACGACGACAGACACGCGCTGGTCGTCATGCTGCAAATCGTGGGAAAGAGGTTCTCTCGTCTGGCGTCTTCGGTGCGCCCAGCGGCCCGGCAAGGTACGTACGGCTTCCAGCAAGCTCGGCGTCGATTCGACGGTCATCTCGGCTACTGCCATGACTAACGGCACGGATAGGCAGCTCCTTCCCAATTGCATCTCGTACGTGTCTCCTTTCCTTTGCCCTTTGCTCTCTGTTTTGCTCTCTGCTCTCTGCTCTCTGCTCTCTGCTCTATCTCTGCTCTATCTCTGCTTTATCCCTGCTTTATCTCTGCTTTATCTCTGCTTTGCTCTCCTTTGCTCTCCTTTCTGCTCAGCTCTGCTTTGTTCTCCTTTCTGCTCCACTCGTCCATCGTGTCTGACGACCTCCTCGCTCCTGTCCAGAACCGCTCTGTCCACAACCGCTGTCACTCTTCTGACCACCAGCTAGACTGCTACACGCCTCTCCCCTCCCCATGGCGCCAAACGCGTGGGTGGGCGGTGCGGGCGCGGGCGGACGCGACTTACGCAGCGACGTGATGACGACACCGACGCCGGCGATGCTGGCCGCGATCCAGGGCTGCTCGCTGCTCGACGACGTGTACCGCGAGGACCCGACGACGCTGGCGCTGGAGACACACTGTGCGGCGCTGGCGGGCAAGGAGGCCGGGCTGCTGGTGCTGTCGGGCACCATGGGCAACCAGCTGGCACTGCGGGCGCTTCTGACGCAGCCGCCCCAGGCCGTTTTGTGCGACGACCGCGCGCACATTTTCAAGTACGAGGCGGGCGGCGTGTCGATGCTGACGGGCGCCATGGTGCAGCCCGTCGTGCCGCGCAACGGCCTCTACCTGACGCTCGAGGACGTGCAGGCACACGCCGTCGTCAGCGACGACGTGCACGCGTGCCCGACACGCGTCGTCAGCCTCGAAAACACGCTCAATGGCGTCGTGATGCCGCTGGCCGAGGTGCAGCGCGTGTCTGCGTGGGCGCGTGCCCACGGCATCCTCATGCACTGCGACGGCGCGCGGCTGTGGGAGGCTGTCGCGTCCGGCGCGGCGACGCTCGACGCGTACGCCGCGTGCTTTGACACGTTGTCGCTGTGCTTCAGCAAAGGCCTCGGCGCGCCCATTGGCAGCGTCCTGGTCGGCCCCGAGCGCGTCGTCAAGCAGGCCGCCTGGATCCGCAAGGCGATGGGCGGCGGGCTGCGGCAGTCGGGCGTCGTCGCGGCCCCGGCACGCGTCGCCGTCGACACCACCTTTGGCCCCGACGCCACCGGCCAGCACGGCCTGCTCCGGGGCACGCACGCGCTCGCACGCGAGATTGGCACGCTATGGACGCGTGCCGGCGGCCGTCTGCTGTACCCCGTCGACACCAACATGGTCTGGGTCGACCTCGGGGCCTCGGGCGTCGCCGACGACGCCCTCGAGACGCTCGCCGCCGCCGAGGGGCTGCGTGTGTCGGGCAACCGCCTGGTCGTGCACTACCAGATCTGCGAGAACCGCGCCGACGTCGTGCCCAAGCTCGAGCGCGTCTTTGCCACCGCCCTTGCCGCGCGCCAAGGCGCCGAGCCCAACGACACGCCCACCGCCCTCGAGACCGCCGGTACCGTCGCCCCGAAGCTGCACTACCCAACAAAGTAACGTCAGCTCGTGGTGCCCTCGTGTGCAGAAATAATAAAATATGGCAAAAATAAACAATAAAAAACGGCCGTTCTGGATACCGAATGGCAGTATGGAGGAGCACTACCGAATGGCAGCCACGGTAGTATGGAGGAGCACTACCGAATGGCAGCTACGAGTATAGGAACACCATGCATGGGATTCAGTCTACCCATGTCGAATCAGCTGGGCAGAATCCCTTTTTACCGCCATCTCGTGATCCTGCTAAACTCGTCGTCGGTGGACGCAGGAGCGCGTGCCGCGCCTTCCGTTTACCACAATCACGCAACACTGGTCAGGTGACATGCCCATCGTCATGATACAGCGTGGTTTTAAAGACCTAACATTTTTTTTCCTTTGCCGCCCCTTTGCCTCATGACCTGCCCACTTGATTGACCACTACGTCTTGGAGTCACGATCCCATGCCAGCTGCCGTTCCACCATCAAGCAGCCGGCCGGTGGGCATGGACCGTCGGCGCCGATCGCAGCGCTGTTCCCCACAGCTTGCCGCGTGCGGGGAAGCTGCAACCTCGCACTGCACTGCACCCGCATGAGATCCTTTTGCGGTCTTTGTCGGCACCACGTCGGGCGTTCTCGCGACCTTTGATCAGCTCTGCCAAGCGGCGTCATGGACGCCTACAGTGAGCCGTGTCCAGTCCGGTCGCGACTGCCGCGGAAGGCACACGGCTAGCGCTTTGGCATAGGTGGCAGGCACGCCCGGCGTTTTCCCGGTGCCGGGCGCGCCTCCCCACGGCCCTGGTCTAGACCGATGCGACGATCCTGGTGTGCCGTTACCATGTACCGGCCGGGCAGCATGCAGCATCCATTACGACATCTGCAGCGCAATGAATCCGCGCAGGCTCGCCGCCGACCGTATAAAGCGCAGGCCCGCGTCGGCGCGAGAGTCAATTACAAGGCAAGCGAAACGGACGCGTAGACGCCATTGTTCTTTCCTCGTGTCGGCCCTGCTCGACAGCTCCTTCCTTGCCCTGCTTCCCCTGGCGACTTCCGGGGCATCGTGAACCGTCCCTCATCACTCGGCGGACGGTGCACCACTCTCGCTGCCTTTTACCATTGACTGCTAGCATCGCCATCCCATCGCCATCCCATCGCCATCGCCTCGCCATCGCCATCGTTACTTGCTACCATCGGCATCACTACCATTGCCATCTCTACCGCTACCGCCCCATCGTCATCGCCACCCATCGTCATCGCCACCCATCGTCATCGCCACCCATCGCTACATCAATGCCCGCCCTCCGCTGCCCACGCTCTGTGCGGACGGTGTCGACGGCCATCGGGGCGCTGCTGCTCGCTGCGACGCCGGCCGCCGCGCTCTTCAACAATGGCACCGTCATTGCGCCCTGCGACTCGCCGCTCTACTGCTTTGGCGAGATCCTCAAGAGCATCGAGCTCGCCGCGCCCTTTTCCGACTCCAAGACGTACGTCGACATGCCGACGGTGCGCCCGCTCGACGAGGTCGTCGCCGCGTTTGGCAACCTGACCAAGCCGCTGAGCAACGGCACGGAGCTCACCGCCTTTCTCAGCACCTACTTTGCGCCCGCCGGCGGCGAACTCGAGAGCGTGCCCGTCGACGAGCTGGTGACCAACGCCACCTTTCTCGGCAAGCTCAACGACACCGTGCTGCACCAGTTTGTGCACAAGGTCATTGGCATCTGGCCCGACCTGACGCGCAGGTACGGCAACAGCAGCACTAGCAGCAGCACCGACGGCAACTGCGACGGCTGCCAGTCGAGCTTCGTGCCCATCAACCGCACCTTTGTCGTCGCCGGCGGCCGGTTCCGCGAACCCTACTACTGGGACTCGTACTGGATCATCGAGGGCCTGCTGCGAACCGGCGGCAGCTTCCTCGAGATCTCGCGCAACATTATCGAAAACTTTCTCGACCTCGTCGAGCAGTTTGGCTTTGTGCCCAACGGCGCGCGCATCTACTACCTCAACCGCTCGCAGCCGCCCTTGCTCGCACAAATGGTGCGCGTGTACATGGAGCACACCAACGACTCGACCATCCTGGACCGTGCCCTGCCCATTCTCATCCGCGAGCACGACTTTTGGACCGTCAACCGATCCGTGTCCGTCACCACGAGCAACAAGACGTACACCCTGAATCAGTAGGTTTTCTTTACTTCTTCTTTCTCTCGTTCTTTCTTCTGACTAATCCAGCTACTCGGTGGCCAACAACCAGCCGCGCCCCGAGTCGTACCTCGAAGACTACGTCACGGCCAACAACCGCTCGTACTACGCCGCCGACGGGTCCGTCTATGCCGACCCGGCGCCGCTCAACGAGACCGAGCGACAGGCGCTGTACGCCCAGCTGGCCAGCGGCGCCGAGTCGGGCTGGGACTACACGTCGCGCTGGCTGGCGCGCCCCAACGACTCGGCCACGGACCACTTCTTCCCGCTGCGCTCGCTCAACATCAACAACCTGCTGCCGGTCGACCTCAACTCGATCCTGTACTGGAACGAGGCGACCATTGCCGGCTTCCTCCAGACGACCAACCAGACGGCCGAGGCCAAACGGTGGGCCGCCATGGCGCGCACGCGCAGCGACGCCATGCACGAGCTCATGTGGAACGCGACGCACGCGCGCTACTTTGACTACAACACGACGTCGGGCGCGCAAAACGTGTTTGTGCCGCGCGACGACGCGTCGACGGCCGCCGACCTCCGTGGCGCGCCCGACGGGTACCAGGTGCTCTTCCACATTGGCCAGCTGTACCCCTTCTGGACGGGCGCCGCGCCCGCGTCGCTCAAGAACAGCCCGCGGGCCGTCAAGCAGGCGTTTGCACGCGTCGCCGACTACCTCGACGCCAACCGCGGCGGCATCCCGGCGACGAACCTGCACACCGGCCAGCAGTGGGACGCGCCCAACGTGTGGCCGCCCGTGCAGCACGTGCTCATGCAGGGGCTGCTCAATACGCCGGCGACATCTGGTGTTGACAGCACGGACGACTGGGCGGACGTGCAGGACCTTGCGCTGCGGCTCGCACAGCGCTACGTCGACTCGGCCTTTTGCACGTGGTACGCGACGGGCGGGTCGACGAGCGAGACGCCGCAGCTGGCCGGTTTCACGGCGGCCGACAACGGCACCATGTTTGAAAAGTACCAGTTCAACTCGACCAACGGCGCGGGCGGCGGCGGCGAGTACACTGTCGTCGAGGGGTTCGGCTGGACCAACGGCGTGCTCATCTGGGCCGCCGACACGTTTGGCAGCAAGCTGACACGGCCCGACTGCGGCAACATTTCCGCAGCGTCCATTACGCCGGGCAAGCGGAGGCGTGACCTACATGCTGACACCGAGGCCACACGGCTCGGGCGTCGTGCACAGCCCCCGAGCGCCGTGCTGCTCGACCCCTACGACGCCCAGTTTATCAAGCGCTTTGGCCGTTGAGCCTTGCGTGTGTTGTCTGTGTCTGTTGTCTGATGTCGTGCTTGGCTTGGTTATCTCCGTGGACGTGTATATTACTGTTTACTTAACAGCTGCGTACTGATTCTGCTCGTGACGAGATCTGCCTTGACGTCTGCCTCGACAACCAAATAGGACGTCGTGCATCGCCCTTCTTGCGACGCCTTCTTGATGACGGCCGCGCATGTCGTCGAGGTCCGTGACGTGGTGAAGCACGCGCTGGGGCGTGCAGGGGTCGGTGGGAAAGGCCATGGTGGTGACGGTGGTGGCTACGGAGGAAGAGGGGGAGTCGATCCCAAGCCCAAAGGACGCGATGATGCACTGACGGAGGACGCGAAGCAGAATATTACAGGGCCTCCGTATAGTAAGACGAGCAATAGCAGGTATTCAGGGCGTAACGTACGCAATTACAGCGCTTACACGATTTACAGCTGTTATATTTTACACGATTTAGCGGTTATATCTACAGCGCTACAGCGCTTACACTCCCCAACCTACTCCGTAGCCTGGACCCTGACTGTTCCTGACTAGCTATATATTTATTTACAGGAAGCAACTGTGGGCCGCGCTCCACGGCGCGTTCCAGGCACTGTTCCAGCGCAAACGATAAGGTGGCCTCTTTGTTCGCAGAGCCCCACTATTTTCGTCGCAGCTCCGTGCTTCGTGCTCATATTGTGCGTGTCACCTACTCTGCAGTCTTGCAACCACGCGACATCGAGACGAGCGAGACGAGACGAGCGAGACGACGCAGGACAGAAGCAAGCACGACGGACTCTCGACCCCGACCCCCTTCTACCTCGAACCCAACCACCGCCACCGCCATGGCCAAGTCTCGCTTCACGAGGCTCGACGCCTTTACCAAGACGGTCGAGGACGCGCGCATCCGCACCACGTCCGGCGGCATTGTCACCATTGTGTCGCTGCTCGTCGTGCTGTACCTGGCCTGGGGCGAGTGGCTCGACTACCGGCGCGTCCTCGTGCACCCCGAGCTCATTGTCGACAAGGGCCGTGGCGAGCGCATGGAGATCCACCTCAACATTACCTTTCCCAAGATCCCGTGCGAGCTGCTCACGCTCGACGTCATGGACGTCTCGGGCGAGCAGCAGCACGGCGTCCAGCACGGCGTGCGCAAGGTGCGTCTGCGGCCCGTCGCCGAGGGCGGCGCCGAGATCGAGGCCAAGGACCTCAAGCTGCACGCCGCCGAGGACGCCGCGACGCACCTCGACCCAGAGTACTGCGGGCCCTGCTACGGCGCGCCGGCGCCCCCGGACGCCACCAAGCCGGGCTGCTGCAACACGTGCGACGAGGTGCGCGAGGCGTACGCCAGCGCCAGCTGGGCTTTTGGCCGCGGCGAGAACGTCGAGCAGTGCCTGCGCGAGCACTTTGCCGAGCGCCTCGACGAGCAACGCCACGAGGGCTGCCGCATCGAGGGCGGCCTGCGTGTCAACAAGGTCGTCGGCAACTTCCACATCGCCCCAGGGCGCTCCTTTAGCAACGGAAACATGCACGTCCACGATCTCAAAAACTACTGGGACATGCCCGAGCCCCGGATGCACTCCTTTACACACACCGTCCACTCGCTCCGGTTCGGGCCCCAGATCCCCGAGGAAATTGCCAAGCGCATTACCGGAGGAGTTTCTGCATCTGGTCCGGGCACCGCCCCCTGGACCAACCACCACGTCAACCCGCTCGATGGCACCCACCAGGAGGTCGACGACCCCAACTTCAACTACATGTACTTTGTCAAGATTGTGCCCACGTCGTACCTCGCGCTCGGCTGGGAAAAGACGTTCAAGGGCTACGTCCAGCAGGACACCAGCGGCGCGCCGACGGCCGAAATGGGCGCCTTTGGCCTGCTCGCCGACGGCAGCGTCGAAACCCACCAGTACTCCGTCACCAGCCACAAGCGCAGCCTGCAAGGCGGTGACGACGCCGCCGAGGGGCACAAGGAGCGCCTGCACGCCCGTGGCGGTATCCCGGGCGTCTTCTTCAGCTACGACATCTCGCCCATGAAGGTCGTCAACCGCGAGGCCCGTGCAAAGACGTTTTCCGGTTTCCTCGCCGGCCTGTGCGCCATCATCGGCGGCACTCTGACCGTCGCCGCCGCCGTCGACCGTACCGTCTTTGAAGGTGCCACGCGGCTGAAGAAGCTGCGGGCCAAGGATCTGTAATGGTTTCCGGCTGCTTTCGGTTTGCACCCTGAGCGGCTTTTTTGTTTCTTTTTTTGTTCTTTTGTCTTTGTCTTGACTTGCATTTGCGGAGTTGCGGGTGTCTATTTCTCACATATTGGAATACATTTTTGCTGTAGATCTGTCAACTATATGTGATGTATACCGTCATTGGCTATCGCTGAGGAAACGTAACGGAACACGGAATCTTGCCAACATTATGTAATTGTATTTAATTTACCGTCCAATCACCTAGCTTTACCGTCCTCAATCACCACTTTGTCAGTGCTGTCGACGCAATTTGGATACGCCTGCCCGTAAACCTAAGACTCGCCTCCTCGTGAGCCGTCTTGCATCTGGAAAAGCACTCGAAACTCGCGTCGGCTGCGATGAAGAAGACGCAAGGCTTCCTCTCAGCTGGGCAATGCGCTCAAACGGTCTCCACTTTTCACTCTATTAATATCTTTTGGCCACTGCGCTCAATCGCATACAGAAACAAGCCAACAACCGTCACACGATTGGCCGCCTAGAGCCTTATTTCACTCTCAAATTCCGTGTCCCTCGAAAGGCCAATCGCCTTTCCATGCTTTCCATCCCCTTTCCATGTCCCTCCGCACTCAACCACATGTCCCCCGGGTTCCATGCACGTCCCTGCATATGCAAGCCACGAACACATCATGCCCGCGTCCCGTCTTCTCTCTTTTCTTCTCTCTTCTCTTCTCTCTTCTCCTCTTCTCTCTTCCGGGATCCCAGTCGCACACGCCCTGTTTTGTTGATGCAGTATATTTATTCTCCTCGCCGAAAACCGTCTGCCCCGTTTTGCCCTGTTCCTTCCTTGCCCGTCCTGCATCCGCCCGGCTTCCACGCTCCTTCTCTGCTCCGTAACTGCCCCGTATTTGCTTCGTAGCGCCACTAAAATCGTCTAATTACCATGCGTCGTGAGTCCACGTATAATATTTATTTACTCCGTATTCTCGTTTTCACTGCAGTTTCCAATACGCACGGCGGTCTTTCTTCACACAACCATGGCCGCTAGGCATGCCATTGACGCGCCGGGTTGGCTGTGCTCTGCGACATGCTGTGACGCAGGTGCGATGCTGTGCATCCCGTCCCTGTTCGCGCCCTTGTGCTCTTCGACAACCCTTCTTTCCTTCTTCTTCATCTCACTCGTAGTGCACGGCCCATGTGGGGCATCGGCTACGGAGTAAATTTACTTACGGAGCATGGCAAGACCAAAACTCGAAATCAATATACGGAGTAATTAGTGACGATGTCTTTGTGCCAGCCATTCAACGGTTTTCAAATTTGCTTGTCCTGATTTTCTTTTTTTCTTTTTGGCTCGTGTCCATCGTCTGCTCTCGTGGCTCGTTCTTCAGTCGGACCTGCCTTCAATGCACCCGTACAGAGTAAATTTAGTACCGCCCGTCATCTCACTTCTGTTTAGTCTCGCTGTGCTTTCCTGTTCAGTCTCGCTGATGTGATTACGATTTGCTAATCTTTTAAATTTCTGATTTCTTTTCCTGTCAAATTAATGCCAATATTCTTTCCTGGCCCCTGGCTCTTGCTTCTTCTGTGCTCTGTTGCGATCGCCGCTTCCCCTCTCCATCGCCGTGGCCCCTTCCCTGCCCTGTCTGGCTGTCGTGCCCTGTCGCCAGGAAGGACCCTTGCTCGTTTGCTCTTTCTTCGTTCGACCTCGTGGCATCATATGCCCTCATCCACCAGACAAAGGAGTAAAGAAAGTCTCGCATCGCGCTGCAGCGCCTCGTCACCATCTGTCATGCATCGTGTAACGCCCCTGCCCATTCTAGGCCTTGTCAGACCGGCCCATACTTGCCCTCTCCCAGACATTCTTCGCTGCGCCAGGAGCCACAAGTTTTCACAATGTTCCGTCACTGTCGCACCTTCTCGTCCACATCCCTCTCTCCGCCCCTCGTCTTGTCCTTCCTTCTTCTTTCGTCGGCTGAGCCCCGTGTCGTCTGTTATTTTACGTCGCGCCCGTCGTGCCTTCCGTTGCCTCTTGTCCTTTACGGAGCAATTAGAGCTGGTCCCTTGCACCTTCTGCTCCCGTCTTCGTGTTTTCCTTCGCCTACGGAGTAGCGCATCTCAATCAATCTCTGGGGATCGTTCGTAAATGATGCTCCAGCACATGTCACTCGCATGCCAATTCGTATGCGATTGTACATTCCTCGCACCCACTTCCCTGTAAACAACCCCTGTCCATCTCCCTCGGCCGTTCTCCTCTCCCGTTCCTACCATTGTAAATAAATATAATAATACTCCGTACTTCCCCTTTTCAAACGGTCATCCCAAATGGTGACGGGGGCGCTTTCCCGTTTTGTGCTGCGCCGTCGTGCTTTCCGTGTGCTTTCCGTGCGCTTTCCGTGCACTTTCCGTGCACTTGCCCGTCGTACTTTCCATGCACTTTCCGTGTGCTTTCCCGTCGTACTTTCCGTGTGATTTCCGTGCACTTTCAGTGTGCTTTCCGTGTGCTTTCTGTCGTGGTTTCCCCTCGCACTCGTCTCGTCTCGGGCCTGTCTTGATCTTCCCTCCCAAATTCAAACAAAGACGACACGAACAGGAGAATGCAAAGACGAAAAACGAAAAACACAGCGTCCATGTCGTATTGGTTCGGCTCACCCACACACTGCTCCAGCTCGCCTAGAAGACATCCCCTTTCGACACTTGTCTTCTGCTGCCATTGACTTTTTCTCGTTTCCCTTCACGCGCCTCCTCCTCTCCTTGTCTCCGTCTTCGTCGTCTTTTGTCTTTTGTCTTTTGGCGTTTGCATCCGACATCCACGACGCTCAAGCTCAGCTGGCTTGACTTGGCCTTCATCTCTTCGTCTCTTCTCGCCCCTTCCTCCCGACGCCTCCTATATTTATATTGCCATTTTGCCGCGTCGCTTATTCGCCAGCGGCTGTCTCTCCTCAATCCTCTCACTCTCAGTCGATCTCCAAAACACTCTTGCCATTCGACTTTCGCCGTTTCCATTCGCCAGCCAAACAGCCTGCTTCCCTGCTTCCTTTGCAGCCCGGTCCTCGCCTCCCGTTTTCGCCTCCTACTGCTGCGCCTTCACGCCCAAGGTCTACCCCAAGCACAAGCTTGTCAGTCGCGCACCCCGTCAGCCTCAACGCGCATTGTCCCACTCGGCCTTTGGCGACCAGTGCAATAAAGCCTGCATCGCGCCCTTTTGCGAACCAGACAGCACATCAGCAAATACGCAAATACGCAAATACGCAAATACGACATTGGTCTCGACCACGGCCGCCTTCCACGCAACACACGACCCCCTACGATACGACTCTACTCGACCCAACCCAACCAGCAGCTGATCCTCCCGCTCGTACTCCTGTGTCTTCAACAAACCCGCCCGTCTTTGTTTTGTGCGCACTACCGTCGCTCGCTCCTTTGTGTCCGGGACAATCTTGTTTGCTCAGTCACAACCAAGGTCATTCAATCCTGCTTATCCGCGTCGACTGCTTCGACAAATACCAGCGCATCCGACCGCGCACCACCGACTGCTAGTCGCGATATATTTAGAGCAACACTTTGACAATCCTTCGGCGCTGCAGCGCCACGTTGGTGCCATCGGCCTGCTCCCTGCATTCTGCCCACGCGCCCTCTCACAGTTTGGGGCCGTTTCTTTGGCGCCCTACCTATTTTCATCGCCTGCGCATCCTTTCGCACTGCACAGCCGAGTTCGACGCTTTCGATCCAGCGGAAAACTGCATAAGCTGTCGAAATAGATCGGGCAGTGATAGTCAGCTTGAGCTGTTTACTTCGCTGCGCCCGGCATTGCGACAACTGCATGCCAACCGGCAATTCGACGTCGAGTCGACTGTCGAGGCAACTTCAACATCCTCCAAACACCCATGACTGCTGATCCTTGTCGAGCAAGAGTATCGCACGTCGTCTAGCGACAAGCATCGGATTACGCTCCTTGGGCGAACCATTGACCAACGCCCAACGAAGCCATTCGCTCACGACACATACAATGACGGCACCAAGGCCAAATTTGCTGGACCTGCGGTCACAATCGCAAACCTCCGTCGCGCGTCCTCTCAAATCGCCCCGGCTTCACATTGCTGGCGATGTCCCGCCAGAACTGTCGCCACTCGATGCGTTTGCGCTTCAGAGTCGTCTGCTCGCAAGGCAGTTGGAGGAGAGCGCCAAGGCTGGCAACCGAGTCAGTCGCCTGCCACCACTGACCATTACAAGCCCTCTGGTTGTGCAGGGTCGCTCAGACTACTTCCGCTCATTATCATACGACTCGCATTCTGGCGACGAGCAAGGCGAGTCCCCAAATCGGCCGCTGCAGTCGCCCAGATCACAACCCCACACGCCAAATGGCATCACGCCCGAGGTTGAGGTGCCTTCTGTGCGACCTCAATCGATGCACCCGCGGATGAGCCATATGCCGCCGCCTTTGCAGGACTACGGCTCTCTGCCGCCTCCTATGCCTGCCTTTGCCACCGGGGACAATGGCGGGCGACACTCGTCCATGGCCGCGGTCGAGGAGGACGACGGTACGGGCATGTTTGGTGCGCGCCGGGAGCGTTCTCCGTCGCCCATGGGCGGCGAGGACGTCTTTACCGTCGCGCAGCGCAACGAGGACGGCAGCTATGGCGACAAGCTGCAAAAGACGGAGCAGCCCGATGCCGAGACAGCCAGCACGTTTGACTTTGCCGTCGGCCAATCGCCGCCCAAGCCCACGGCCGCGCAGCCCGTGGCACAAGAGCAGCAGCAGCAGCAGCAACAACCTGCGCAAAGACAACCCCCCAAGCCACTCCAGCAGTCGCACCAGTACCACCAGTACCGCCTGTCCTCGTCGTCGATGCAGGCGCCACCACACTCGCCACAGCTCTCGCAGGCATCGCCGTACGTGGGCACGTCCAACCTGAACCCCTTTTCACAGTCACCCGAGAAGCCCAAGACGTCGCTGGATCTGGCGGGCGGCAGCGGCAGCCTCGCGCCGCCACGGACGGTGTTCCCGAAGCGGTCATCGAGCATCCTGTCGTCGCCGCTGGACCCGACGGACGAGGACGGCAACAGCGTGATGGCTGCGTCGCTTCACTCGCTGGGCGCACCGCGCAAGCTGTCCACTGGCAGCGGCATGGTTTCGCCGGGCATCGGATCCTTCCACCGGTCGTCGTCGTTTAGCTCGGACATGTCGGCACCGCTACCGCGCCCCTCGTTCAACTTTTCGCGCCCGCTGAGTCGCGTCGGCACGCCCGGGCTCGAGAGCCCTGCGCGCCAGGCATCGTCCGACAGCCACACGTCGTACAGCCAGTCGTCGCTGGTCCTGAGTGACGACGCTGGCAACACGCCCGTCAGCATGCACAGCGAGGGCTTCCCCGACCAGACGCCGCAGCCCAACATGGACAGCTCGTACATTTACTCCAAGTTTTCGCTGCCGCGTGGCAAGGGCATCCAGCGCAGCGGCCCGCAGTCGCCCGAGACGTCGTCGGCGGGTGCCGGGCAGTGGGACCAGCCGATGCTGTCGCCCAACCGGCCCTTTTCCATGGGCGGCCAGGCCCCGCCGTCGCCACCGACACGCCCGTCGAGCTCGAGCGGCGCTTCGTTTTCGCGCCCGTCGATGGAGCGCACGAAGCTGAGCACGGAGATTTTGGCGCCGACATCGCAACCGTCGCACCAGTCGCAGCCGACGCAGCCGACGCAGTCGTCGCCGAACCCGAGCCGGCCGTCGACGGACACGAGCACCTCGATCGAGTCCATGCGTGGCCGCTCGGCCCTGCAGGGCCAAGAACCAGGCGCGCGCGGCCGCACGCCCATGTCGGTTGCGCACACGACGGCCACGAGCGACTCGGCGAGCACGATCAAGCCGCCACGCACGGCCGGCTCGCTGGCGACGCCGTCGGAGATCCCCGCCGAAGACCACGTGACCAAGGCGATTGCGCTGCACGAGGCGGGCAAGCTCAACGAGTCGACGTACCATTTGCGGCACGCGGCGCGGCAGAGCCACCCGACGGGCATGCTGCTGTACGCGTTGGCGTGCCGCCACGGCTGGGGCATGCGTGCGAACCCGCGCGAGGGCGCCGAGTGGCTGCGCAAGGCGGCGGACTGCGCGAGCATTGAGATTGCCGACGACGAGGCGCTGGCCAAGGAGGGCAAGGCGGTGAACTCGCTGGAGCGCAAGACGCGCAAGGCGCAGTTTGCGCTGAGCATCTACGAGTTGGGCGTCAGCTACATGAACGGCTGGGGCATCGAGCAGGACAAGACGCTGGCGCTACGGTGCTTTGAGATTGCGGGTTCGTGGGGCGACCCCGACGCTCTGACCGAGGCCGGTTTCTGCTATGCCAATGGCGTGGGCTGCAAGAAGAACCTGAAAACGAGCGCCAAGTTTTACCGGCAGGCGGAGGCCAAGGGCGTCAGCATGGTCGGCAACAGCTGGATCCACAAGTCCAAGTACAATGACGACTCGGAGCCCAGCGTCGCAGCAGCCGGCAAGGAGGAGGCCAAGATCCGGTCCAAGTCGCGCGCTCGCAGCATCTTTGGCAAGAAGCATTAGCAGTCTCCTCACTTTCTTTTTCCCATTTTTCTCATCATTTCGACTTCTTTCACTCGCTCACGACGTTTCTTACATACCCCTTTCCAAAACTGGCCACCGGCAAGTGATGATCTCGACACGACCATTATGCTTTGCGTTGACTTTCGGTTGTCTTGACTTTTGTTTATATTATCTTGATTGTGCATCATACGATGCCGTTTTTGCACACTAGCTACTTTTGCCTATATGGCAGGCGTTCAATCTAGCTACTTTTGCCTTTATGGCAGGCGTTTCAATCTAGCTACTTTTGCCTTTATGGCAGGCGTTTCAATCTAGCTACTTTTGCCTATATGGCAGGCGTTTCAATCTATTCAGGATTTCCTCGTATTTTCGTCAGAAGACGTGAGCAAGTGAATGGCAAGGTATATATTTATATTAAACAAGCCGTATTAAACGATCTTTGTACCAATTATCTAAAAATATTTAGTCTAAAGGCGTGGAAGGTATACATTTATATAAAAGTTTCCTGACAAGCCGTATTAGACAATCTTTTACCAATTATCTAAAAATATTAAAGGTGTCGCTCGGCTATCAACGCTTATATCGAGACGACCGTCGGCCCATCGGCATTGGGCGGTTCAAATTGGGCGGTTCTGGGTTCAAGTCCCGTAGTGCACAGTGGCTTCCCCGCTTCCTTACAACCCCGGCTTTCGGTCTCGGCTCTCCACTACCCCGGCTTTTCGACCGTCGTGCCTGCAGGCGGCTGTTGCCGTTGTTGCCGTTTCATCACGGCCTGTTCGGAGGCAGTTGCGATGCACTGTGCCTTCCTTATAAACAGTGCCTCCTTCCGTAATTGACTCTTGCCTTTCGTAATCTCCCAACTTGATCGTGCCTGCCTCGACACGCATGTTTACCCCTGACTTGCTTCGCCTCTCTTTTCTCCTTCCTCTTCTTCGCCTCTCTTTTCATCCCTCTCTTCTCTCGTCTACAACACCATGAATCGAATGCTGAGAGGTGCCGTCTCGGCTGCTGCTGCCCGGCCGCTGCCTCGCCTAGCAGCACGCACGGCCGTGCTGCCGACGGCCCCGCGCGGCTTCCACGCGTTTGCAGCCCGGCGCAGCGCGGCCGACTACCCAGACGTACGCCTGCCGAGCACGGCGACGTCGTACCCGACGGAGCACGTTACGAAACCGCTGGCCAAGGTCGAGGCGACGCCGTACTTTGTGGATAACCGGTTTGTGCATTCGACGACGACGGACTTTTTGGACCTGCACGACCCTGCGACGAACGAGGTGGTGACGCGGGTGCCGCAGATGACGGACGCGGAGCTGCGTCAGGCGACGGCGTCGGCGGCGGCGGCATTCCCATCGTGGAGCAGCACGAGCGTGATGCACCGGCAGTCCATCATGTTCAAGTTTGTGGCCCTGATCCGCGAGAACTGGGACCGGTTGGCGGCGAGCATTACGCTGGAGCAGGGCAAGACGCTGGCGGACGCGCGCGGTGATGTGCTTCGGGGTCTCCAGGTGGCGGAGGCGGCGTGTGCGGCGCCGGAGCTGTTAAAGGGCGAGGTGCTGGAGGTGGCCAAGGGCATGGAGACGCGGAGCTACCGCGAGGCGCTGGGCGTGGTGGCGGCCATTTGCCCGTTCAACTTCCCGGCGATGATCCCTCTGTGGTGCATTCCGATTGCGACGGTGACGGGCAACACGCTGGTGCTGAAGCCGTCGGAGCGCGACCCCGGGGCGGCGATGATCTTGGCGGAGCTGGTGCGCGCGGCGGGTTTCCCCGAGGGCGTAGTGAATATTGTGCACGGCGCGCACAAGACGGTCGACTACCTGCTGGACGAGCCGGCGATCAAGGCGATTTCGTTTGTGGGCAGCAACCGGGCGGGCGAGTACATTTTCACGCGCGGGTCGGCCAATGGCAAGCGAGTGCAGGCGAACCTGGGCGCCAAGAACCACGCGGCGGTGCTGCCGGACTGCAACAAGAACCAGTTCTTGAACTCGGTGGTGGGCGCGGCGTTTGGGGCGGCCGGGCAGCGGTGCATGGCTCTGTCGACGCTGGTGACGGTGGGCCCCGAGACGGAGTCGTGGCTGCCGGAGATTGCCGAGATGGCCCGAGGCCTCAAGATGGACGGCGGGTTCGAGGCGGGCGCGGACCTGGGCCCCGTGATCCACCCTGCGAGCAAGGCGCGGATCGAGAGCCTGATTGCGAGCGCCGAGGCAGAGGGCGCAACCATTCTGCTGGACGGGCGCGGGCAGACGCCGGCCAAGTACCCCAACGGCAACTGGGTGGGCCCGACGATTATTACGGGCGTGACGCCGGACATGACGTGCTACCGGGAGGAGATTTTTGGCCCGGTTCTGGTGTGCGTCAATGTGGCCACGCTGGACGATGCGATTGAGCTGATTAACCGGAACGAGTACGGCAACGGGACGGCCATTTTTACGCGGTCGGGTCCGACGGCGGAGACGTTTCGGAAGCGGATCGAGGCGGGCCAGGTGGGCGTGAACGTGCCGATCCCGGTGCCACTGCCCATGTTTTCCTTTACCGGCAACAAGAAGAGCATTGCAGGCGGTGGCGCCAGCACGTTTTACGGGCGGCCGGGCGTCAGTTTCTTTACGCAGCAGAAGACGGTGACGCAGCTGTGGCAGGCATCGGACGCCATTTCGCAAAAGGCCGACGTGGCCATGCCGACGTTGCGTTAGTAGTACAGGAGACTTTAATATTGTGCAGAGAAAAGAGAGAAATAAAAAAGGTAGATGTATTGTGGCAGAAAAGAGATCAACAGAGAGACAAAACTACCGAACGGCTAGGCGAACGCCGTCAAAGTCGGCTGGACGCATGACCCCCCGACGGGGTGCGTCGCGGGGATCGACGCGGTACTTGAGCTTGACGCCCATGGCAGCGAGCTCGACGTCGAGGTACTTGAGGGCACCTGGAACGACGACCTGGGTCGTGTCGGCGCCGCCGACCCACTGGACCCCCAGTCCGTCCTCCCAGATTTCCTCACGCGCGAGCCGCTCGACGAGCTGGAGTCCCTCCGGGCTGGTGGGCGCGGCGGCGGCGGCGAGGGTCATTTGTTCGAGGTCGTCGACACGGGTGGCACAGCGGCGACAGCGGACGGCGTTGACGGCCTTGCGTTTGCCGACAAAAGGCGAGACGGTCGGCTGGACGCTGAGGAAGGAGCCGCAGGCACGACAGATCCAGGTACGGGCGTAGTCGGAGCAGTTGAGGAGACGGTCCTGGAGGAGAAACGCCGTTCCGTGGGCGAGCAGGGCGTCGCGTTCCATTTCGCCGACGCGAATACCGCCACCACGCTTGCGTCCCTTGATGGGCTGGCCGGTGGTGGGCACGACGGGCCCTGTAGTGCGAACCTGGTACTTGTCGTTGACCATGTGGCGGAGACGCTGGTAGTAGACGACGCCGACGTAAATGTCGGCGCCGAGTTCTTCGCCGGTGATGCCCGAGTACATGGGCTCGTTGCCGTGGTAGTTGAAGCCGGCGGCCTGGAGCTGGTGGCCAAAGTAGTCGGCCGCGCGGTTCTCTTCGTCAAACTGAAAGGGCGTCGAGTCCTGGGCGAGGCCGTGGAGGGCACCGGACTTGCCGGCGAGCGATTCGACAAACATGCCAATGGTCATGCGCGACGGAAAGGCGTGCGGGTTGATGATGACGTCGGGCTGGATCCCCGTCTCGGAAAAGGGCATGTCGACGGCCGGCCACTTTTGCGACAGCACGCCCTTTTGGCCGTGGCGCGACGAGAACTTGTCGCCAATGACGGGCGCACGCGGGATACGCAGTTTAATGGACAGTGTCTGCACGGGCTCGGTGCCCGTCTCGCTGCCGAGGACACGCACCTCGTCGACATAGGCCTCCTCGGCGTCCTTGTACCGCTCTAGGTGCGTGACGCCGTCGCGGTTGACGAGCTGGCCGCTGTAGTCGGCGCTGACCGTGTGCCAGGCACACAGCACGTCGCCCTCGCGCAGACGCGTGCCGACATGGGGCATCCCGTCGTCGTCGAGCGTCGCACGTGCCTCGGCCTTGACGAGCGAGTCGGGCGCAAAGCCAAACATTTTTTGCACAGCGCGCGCCGACCGTGTCCGGCCATCGTCCTTGAGCGAGACGAGCTTGGTCTTGTAGACGGACCCGTGCCCGAACCCACGCTCGAGCGCCGACTTGTTGATAATCATGGCGTCGTCCATGTCGTAGCCCGTGTACGAGATGACGGCGACGACGGCGTTGCACCCATTGGGAAAGTTGTCAAAGCCGTAGGCATTGTGCAGCGGCGCACGCACGACCGGTGTCTGGCCCGTCTGGATACGGTACGACTTGTTGTCCGTCCGGTGGCGCAGTGCCGTGCCGGGCGTGCCCATGGTCTGCTTGCCCATCTGGCACTGGTACATGTTGCGCGGCGACTGGTTAAAGTCGCTAAACGGTGTCATGTTGGCCAGGATCGAGAGCATGTTGGTCGGGCTGAGCTCGACGTGCGTCGACTGCCCGCTCACAATCTCGGCCGGCGTCACGGCAATCGACATGTACGGCTGCTCGTGTGGTCCGACGTAGTCGAGCCGGTCGAGCGGCAGGTACTGCACCGGACGAACCATGCGCGACGCCGCCGACGCCATGTACACGCCAGGGTACGATCCGCCCGCGCTCGGTGGAACGTAGCCAATCTCGAGCTCGACTGGGACGCCGTTGGTGCCCTCGACCTTGTAGTACCGCAGCGTGTCGGCAATGCGCTTGGCCTCGCGTGGCGCACACCACCCGAGCACGCGTCCGTCGAGCATGACGACGACGCTCTCGTCCGTCGACGCCGACGATGTCGACGCTGATGTCACCGACGACGACACGACGCCCAGCTCAGTCACCAGGCGACCCACGCTCGATGCGTCGACGGCACGCGTCAGGATCCGGCACTTGTGGGCAAAGTGATTCAACAAGCCACAGGGCGAGCCGTCGGGCGTGTGCACGGGGCACAGGAACCCCCACGACTCGGGCAGCAGCTTGCGTACCGTCGTCGTCTTGAGCTGGGCAAAGAAACTGCCGCGGTGCACCATGCGAAAGTGGCTGATGAAGCGCAGGAAATTCAACTTTTCGGCCACCACCGTAAAGCCCGATACCTGCTGCAGATCGAGACCGGACGGCGATTGCAAATTGCCCGTCGATAAAAAGTACTCGAGCGAGTGGCCCAGGTTCTCATTGGCCTTGCGGAAGATGGTGGCGGGGAAATCGCGAGCAAACGCGTCCGACAAGAGGTCGTGGCCGGGCGCGCGACGCCAGTAGAAGCGCAGCGCCTCGCGCAGGCCCGTCGACACAAAGTCGTCCAGCTTTTCCTTTAAAATTTGGCCGTACAGGAAACCGCCCAGCAAGATTTCCTGGTTCTGTACCGCGTCGGGGTTGTCGACGGCACAGTCGCCCGCCACCAGCGCGTACAGCTTGCGCACCATGAACACGAGCGTCTGGAACTTGTCGGCGTCCTGCTGCTCCGTCACGTCCACGTTGCCCAGGTGCACGAGCACGATGCGCCGCAGAAACTCGGTGCCCACGTCATAGTTGCTCATCGTCGCCGGGACGCCCAGTACCACGCGAAACTTTTCGCCCAGGAACGCGCGCGTCGCATTCTTTGTGTACAGGCTGTACGACTCGTACGTCCGCAGCAGGAGCTCGACCCGGTCCGTCAGAAAGGTGTTTTCCAGGCCTTTGCCCGCACGGCCCACAATCGCCTCAAAGATGGCCCGGTCGTTGGTCTCGACGAGCGCCTTGAAGATCATCATGACCGGCACGAGAAACTCGTTTTTGCGCCACGAAAAGCGAAACGTAATGTTGCCGTCCTTGAGGTAGTGCAGCACATTGGTCTGCGACGTCTCGTCCGGCCGCACCGACCGCAGGATAATGCCAAACGGCGTGTACGCCTGGCCCCGGTTCTGGAAACTCGGCCGGTGGATCGCCAGCGGGAAATTGCGACGGTTCACCTGAAGCATCCGGATCAGCTTCTCGTTGCCATTCACGATAAAGTAGCCGCCCATCTCCTCCGTCTCCTCCTTGTGCCGCACCAGCGCCGCCGGCGAAAGGCCCGCCAAGTGGCATCGGTTCGACTTGACCATGATGGGGACCTGCCCAAAATCCCGTTCCACCTCCTGCCACTCGCCACCATTCACCCGGTACTCGAGCGTCGCCAGAAGCCGGCCCCGGTACGACGCATGACGCTCACGACACTCGGCCGGGAAAATCTCCCGCGTCTTGGCAAACTTGTTGCTCGCGGGGACGTAGCTCTTGGTCAGGGACACGCTCTTGTACCGCACCGACAGCCGGTTGCGCTGCTCCGGAAGCATGCTGTCGTCGCCGTCCAGGAACGTCTTGGTGCCAATGTCCGCCAGCCCGTGCTCAACGAGGCTTTTGGGCGCGCGCGACGTGCCGTCGCCATCGGGGAAAATGGCATTGAACGACTCAATGTGCGGATTGACCGCCTCCTGCAGCAGCGGGTACGCCGAATGGTCCGTCGGCGGGTTGCGGAACAGGTTCTCGCGCCGCAGCGTGTTGTACTCGACGTCCCACTCCGTCTTTGTCGCCACCTGTTTCCGTCGCGACGCCATATTCGGTTGGCACAAGGTGTCGTGGAAGGTGAGTGTCGTGGTTGTTGTGTGGTCCGTGATTGGAATCGAAGAATTCTGCCGATTGTTGCAACTTTTTCTTATCAGAATTTACTGTGGGGATTTGTGTATATATATTTAGTACTAGCCAGTATAAACGATAACAGCACGTGAGTGCAAAGTGGGTTGGCGGTGAGGCTTAGTCATGTCCGTTTGTGATCTGTGAGCCCCATAGGTTCTGTCCAGCTACGGTACACGTCCTTTGTTTTGCAACGTAAGGTCTTTCGTCTAGATGTTGTTTGAGCTATTCACGCTGCTGTTATTACCCCGACGTTCAAACGCGTCTTTTTCCTAAATAGTCGTTTATAACTAAATAGGGAAAGATCGTGTATAACAATAGGGAGTCGTGCATAACAAGAAGGCACGACAATCACACCTGCCGCCCATACACACATATACAAGCAGCTGCCCGCCACAAGACTCGAATCTCGTTCTCTCGTTTTTGAGATTCGTAATATTTACTCTCGCTTGGTGTGCTCACACTCTAGCACGCCTCGCTCCACCGCCGCATTTTCACCTGCCCACATCCCGTACCTGCATGTACGGCAGAGGAAAGTACGACCTGTCTGTGCTCGTATTGGCAGCTGCAGCCTTCATTTGACCGGGTCTCTCGGCATCGTACGGTCGCGGTTTCTATTTTCGTTGTAGAACGATTCCTCATGTCCGCAATTGTCGTACTTTATAGACACGACTGTGGCGTGTACCGAGATTGCAAATTACGTCCCGAATCAGCTCTAATATCAAGGGTATCTCGAAGACACGGCCCGGAGATCCCACCTCGTCATCCGCGCGGATCAACGTTCCAGCCCCAGTCGGCTATACTCCGTAGTAAGCTATAGTACGGAGTAAGCTTAAACAGTGTCCGCCGCACTTGCCACTTTATACTTAATCGGCGACAACGAATCAGCCCTCGTCCAGGACTGTTTCATAGCGTATTCATATATTTATGTCTGCGTTCGTTTGCCTCCTCGCCCGTCGTCACCGTCGCCTCGCTTCTCGATTTACACCTGCTCTTCGGACAGTCTGCAAGTCGCCTGTCACTGTTCTTTCAAAGTAAGACCCTCTCAGCCTTCTGTCCGTCGCAGCTGCCTTCTATATTTGCAGCACCAACCTAGCAGCATCGCACATTGTGCAGCGCTAACCTTTCCTGCTACGTATATACGCCAAGTGGAGAAACCCTGCTACTCTATCCTCTGTTCATCGAATTCGTCAGTATCTGCTGCCTCGTCGCCCATCCCGGCATCACCTTCTCCCATCGCAATCTCGACGTTGCCCTTGCCAATCACTCGCAATTACACCGTGTAGGATTGAGTTGAAAAACGCAGGAGCAAGCTGACAACTGCCCGTCCCGTTTCAGCCTGCTCTCCACACCCAAGTCGCCTCTTCCCTGCCGATCGCCCATCCCTCGTCATCGCTTCGACTTTTTCGTTTTCGTCGTCCCTCCGCGCCTGATCACAGAAGACCACCACACAGAAGACCACCACACAGACCGATAGCTGCCCTCGATCTCGCACCCTGCGAACCGCTTAACCGTTTGTCTTCATCCACCATTCACACTTTTAACTTGACATCAATCGTCACGCACGTCCCTGTCGCTTCAACGTCAGCGCCACAGCTGTACCTGACGAACTGCCACCGAAGAGACCTCAACTCCCAACCCGTGCGCATCCAACACCTCAGGCACGACCCAGCGCGACCTGCCGAGCTACTGCTACTTAACGCACTCGACCTCGCACTTTGCATCTTGCACCTCGACTCCAAGCCTCCATCCGTCTGCTCCACCCGGCATCAACAACTCTACATTACATTGACATCGCATCCTGTCTTCGCCTGCTCACGTACTGCGCCGACGCAACGCACAGCTGTCCATGCCGGGCCTGTCCAGCCTCATCGCACCAATCTCTTCGAACGTCCTGCCATCCCGACCCTAATTCCGGCGACCACCTACCTGCCGCGCCATGGCGGGTCTCATAAATATGGTCTACCAGTGGTACCTCCGGACCTTTTGGTAAGCGCCCTGGACACACGTATATTTAAAGACATTTACAGACACGACGCTGACTTGCAGGGCCACTGAAATGGACGTCACGATTCTCGGCCTACAGAATGCGGGCAAGACATGCCTGCTCAGAGTATTAGCGGTACGCAGCCCCTCCTGCTTGTGCGACATGCCCGAGCCTGCAACGATTGGAAGAAGTGCCTGCTAACAGTTGTAGGGTGGTGAATTCACATACGAGTACGTCCATGCCCATGCCGGCGACTGCCGTTTTCCGACCTTTGCTAACCGTCAGCACCATTCCGACAATCGGGTTCAACATGAAAATGATTCGGCGCAACAACGTGTCGATGAAGTGCTGGGACATTGGCGGCCAGCCACGTTTCCGGCCAATGTGGGAGCGGTACTGCCGCGGCGTCAACGCGATTCTGTACGTCGTCGACATTGCCGACCGTGGCAACATGGCCGCCGCGCGTGACGAGCTGCACGCCATCATGGCGCGGCCGTCGCTCGATGGTATTCCGCTGCTCGTGCTGGGCAACAAGTCGGACCTCCCGGTAAAGCTGTCCGTCGACGAGCTGATTGATACGCTGGACCTCAAGAGCATCAAACGCCGCCAGGTGTCGTGTTATGGCATCAGCGCCAAGGAGGAGACGAACCTTGAGGCCGTCCTGTCCTGGCTCGTCGACAATGCCTACGCCAAGCGGTAGGCGTCTGTACTGGTCTGTGTTTGTTCCCATGTTTGGCTTGCTTCTGGCAGTCTTTTCGGGTGGCTCTCGTTTGTCGGCTGTCTGTTTCCGTTTGTGTTCGTTTTGCTCTGCTGTTTTTTGTATTTAATGACGATACGATCTCTGTTCAGGACCAAAAGATGCCATTTGGCCGGCGATGACCATAACACGCGAGTTTCGCCAGTTGGTGAATGTGCGAGAAGAGAGAAGAGACGAAGAACGCATGCTAGTCCCAGACTTTATACGCCTAGCTGCTACATGGCATGATGTGTTGGATCTCTCTAGATCTGAGAGGCGACAGACTGCTGTCATTCGCTGCAAAGGCCGCACTCATGACGGCATGGTACCTTGTATGCCGACCGCTTTTTGTCTCTGGTATCTCTTTCGTATCGATGGTATTTTGCCGAGAAGAGAAACTGTTGTAGAAATTGGAAACTTGAAATTGGAAACCGAAGAAAGAATATACTCCGTAGAAACCTGACAAATTGCTAAATGCGTTAAATATTTGATTTATCGGATAACGTAACCGTGCTGTCACAGAACGCTGCCAAAACATAAACGAACTGCATGACGAAGGGAATGATGCCTTTACGGAGTGCTGAAGCGTATTCGTACGGCTACAAAGCGCCTGCCTGGTGAAGCGTCGCGGCACTGTTCCTTCCGCCTGTTGCTGTGCCGTCCGCCAACGCTCGCATATCAGGCAGCCGACTTGGCCACCCTCTGCAAGAAGAAACTGCGACCATCCTCGCAGAAGGCGCAATGCGCTCATCATGACGGTCCGCTTTCCGAATTTGAATCTACAAGCTCATTCACATAAATTCAAAAATAAATTAAAAAAGAGCTCGCCTACGAAGCATGTGCAACCGTCTGCGTTCCGCCCTGACAGCCCCACCCTGGCCGGTATATTTACTCCGTCAAGTGTCACGTTATTCCATTTCATGCTCGCGATCGCGTCTTGGACCTCTACTCCGTACCCAACCCAGCTCGTGATAATTCGACCCAGGGGCAGTCTTTCACGTGTGAATTTGTCGCTTCGAGTTTCTCGTTTCCATTCTCAAGCACGCACGCACGCACAGCATCACCACGCCTGCAAATCTCCGGCCATTCCGCAGTCTGCTACCCAGCGCTTGCTAGCCTTGCAGTTGTGAGCTTCCATTTCGCTCCCTAGTTCCTTAGCTTCGACCAAGACGGAAACCTCCATCGCAACGGATGCCACCCCCTACCAGGCACACCACCAAGTTCTAGACCATTCGACTTCTCGACCGTTCTGCGACATGAGAGCCGTATGACGCACGACCATCGCCTCATTGACATAAAGAGTGCCCCTATCATATTGCGACCTGGATCAACACCATCGATCCATCGATTGTATTGCATCACCAGCCTTGCACGCGACGATTCCTCCCTATCGCAATCGACCATACGCCACGCAACATGTCTGCCGATGCCCCCGAACCACTGGGCTCGTGGTTGCCGACGCTCGTCGCGCCCGTCTTCTTTTCGTCTACCGTCACCGTCCGCATCATCTCGGGCATCTTTGTACGTTGCTTGCCTCGCCGTTGGCGACATTGCCGTTGGCGACAGGCGCTGACGTTTCCTAGATCACACTCGGCATCGCCTTCATGGCCCCCATTGTGCTGCTCGTCCTCTTTGACCTTTGCCTGTGGCTCTGGCGGCTGTACTCGCTTAGTCGCAACGCGTTCCTGCGGCGCCAGCGCCAACTGCGTGAAGAGCAGCGCGAGCGTCGGATGCTCATCCAGCAGCAGCAGCAGCAGCAGCAGCTCCAAAAGCAGAAACAGCAGCAACTCCAAAAGCAAAAGCTGCAGCAGCAACGGACGCAGCAGAGACCAGCCGACAAGGCACAAGCACAAGCACAGTCGACAGCCGTCCCGTCCGGCACGGCCGTGCGTCGCTAGCTCTGACTTCTCTTTCCTTTGCGATACCCGCCTAGATTCTCGTTTCTCTTTACTACATTTGCAGCGTTATACCCTCTGGCACCTAATTCACGCGTTCTATCCAATTGATTTATTTTCGTCTTTTCGTCCGCTTATGCAATCTGCGACAGCACCTTGATCAGGTCGCCCGTCACGCCCATGGCCGTGACCTCGCCGCCGGCACCGGCGCCCTGGATGATGAGCGGGTTGGCGCCGTAGCGCTTGGTGTACAGGCTAAAGATGTTGTCGCTGCCCTTGAGCGCGGCAAAGGGGTGCGACTTGTCAAAGGCCTGCAGGCCGACCTTGAGCGTCTTGGAGGCGACGTCGACGCTGCCGACGTAGCGCAGCACCTTGCCGTCCGCCTCGGCCAGGGCCTTGACCTGCTCCATCTGCGCGTCGTACAGCGGCAGCTTCTCGAGGTACTCGTCGCCGCTCGCCACCGACTCCAGCTCCTTGGGGATCAGGCTCTCGACGGGGAACGCGGTCGGCGCCTCGACGGGGATGCCGGCCAGGCGCGCCAGGATCGTCAGCTTGCGTGCAACGTCCATGCCGTTGAGGTCGTCGCGCGGGTCGGGCTCCGTGTAGCCAAGCTCCTTGGCCTTCTTCACCTCGGCGGACCACTTTCCGGCGACGGCGCCCGGGGCCGGGTTGGCCGGGGCAAACGAGTTGAAGAGGAAGGAGAGCGTGCCGCTGAAGATGCCCTCAATCTTGGTGATCTCGTCGCCGGTGTCGACCAGGTCGTTGACCGTCGAGATGAGCGGCAGGCCGGCGCCGCACGATGCCTCGTGGTACACCTTGGCGCCCGACGTCGCGGCGGCCGTGAAGATGTCCTGCCACAGCTTAAAGGAGCCGGTGAAGGCCTTCTTGTTGGGCGTGACGATGCTGACGCCGCGGCTCAGGATCAGCGGGTACGCGTCGGCCACGTCCTGCGACGACGTGTTGTCGACGAGCACGACCTTGCTGGGCGCGGCGGCCAGGAAGTCGACAAGCGCAGGCAGGGCCAGCGGCGTCTGGGTCGCGGCGGCCAGCGCATCAGTGGCACCAGCGATGCTAATCTCGGCATAGTCGTTGGAGTACACGGCCTTCTTGCTCGTCGTAATGTAGCACAGGCTCAGGCGGACCGAGGGGCGGCGGACGGCGAGTGCGGCCAGCTGGCCGAGGAAGCACTTGCCGACACCACCGGCGCCTACACTGTTAGTCATGCTCGACCATGTCCGAGGTCGATGCGTCGTGTGGCTGTTTTGAGGTGCAACAGCTGTCTGGACGAATCTCGAGGAGCCAGAGCAGCTCTGGATGTCGGGTGAGACGTACCGATAATGGCAATGTAGACCTGCTTGGTGGACATTTTGGTTCTGTATATAGTATTGATAGCGCTGTCAAGGACGAGGCGATTCAATGCACAAGGCTGTGGCAGAGCGAGGCGGGGTGGTTGCACAAAGTTTAAAACTATTAAATTTCATATTAAATTATTGAAGCAGCCAATGGCAGTGGAACTGGCCGATACCGCGCCCTCAACAGTGGCAGAATAGCTGGCGGTAAGCACTTTACCACTTTTATTTACGAACAGCGCCCAGTGTAATTTGGGTAATAGGCAAGCTTGAAGAGCTTCTGATAACACAAAGTAAACAGACCAAAACAGAGCTACAGTGTACAGTGCGTCAAATGAAAAGCCAAAGACGTAGCCAAATCGATGTCACATGGCCAACATATTTATATTTATAATGTCGGCCAGCGCACGATGACAGCCAAGAACACAGCCACGCACAATGGCTGTCCACGGTGGCCAAGCAGTCCAACGACTGTAGCACAACGTGGTATGAGCAGACGTCTTGCGTTCTCACCGCCTGACTGTTGGCGTGGCCGCCACGAGCCCACGACTCACCTAGCGTTGGCTCTTTGCAAGCTAAAAAGGCCAAGACCCCAAGGGGGAAGGAACAGCGCCAAAGGAAATGACAAGTACGAGTAAGATTCCACCCGAGATTGCTTTCATGGAGCGTCGGCCACGACCAGAAATCGAACGATGGCATTTCCTGAATGGCCTGTCTCCTATTTGGCAGCCGGCTTGGGGTTTCCGAGTTTCATCGAGGTTACGTGTTTGAGCTCAGAGTACGTATAATTCTCATATATTTATTTAAATTTAGTTGGGACCAAGAGGGAGCAGCCCATCCGCAGTACAAGTGTATTTAGTGTGGAACAAAGACAGATCCCGGACGATTGGTCGCGTGGGACAGCCCGGCCATGACGAGGTTTTTAGGTCTTGCGCTCATCAGAATTTGCTCTTCCAGTATTGCACCATATATACACGAAGTAATGTACAAACGAGCCTGACTCATGGAATCAATGGCATGCGACACGAAAACTAGGATGCTGCGCTCGCCGATGCCCAGCGCTCTGCCCAGCGCTCTGCGCGCTGAAGCCACTGTCAGAATTTAGTGCATTTAGCAGGCTCGTTTTGGGCTTTGGTGCGCTCAGTGCGTGTGCCGAGGGCGCTGAGTACGCTAGCGCAGGCTCTGATCGCCATAGCCCCAGTGCTCCACTACTCTCTTTACCATCGGATCCACGCCCAGCCGCTGCGCTGCCTCATTCTGCCTCTTTCGCCTCTTTGCTCTCGTTCTTTTATCTGCGCCGCCCGCATTCCATCCAGCTCCTCTTGGACCTGTTTTCATTCTTTCCGACCGACTGCAATCAAACCATTTTCTCCGCCTCCACGCTCTGTCGCGACTCCTCGACGCATTTGTCCAGGCATCTCATCGGATCACATCACATCACATCACACTGCATCACATCGACGTATCGCAATCGCCAGACGACCCGTGCGCGCACGACAAACAGCCCGACCGTCGCATCCCAATCTGCCACTCGTCGCAATGGCCCCGACCATCGAGCACCTGGCCACCCTGGCCGCCCGGTACGTCGCGTTGTGCCTCTCCTGTTCATCGCATCTGTTGATCGCATCTGTTGATCGCCTGCTAACTGTACAGGTACACTGGATACAGCTGTCCCTCGGGCTACTACTACAGCCGCGGCTACTGCTACTCGCGTTCCAAATGGAACCGCTGGGGCCGCTGGGTCGTGCTCGGCCTGGCCATTGCGCTCTTCCTCCTCGTCCTGCTGTCGCTCATGATGCGCTCGCGCAAGCGCCGCCAGCAGGGCCGGCCTGCCTTGTACGGCACGGGCTGGATGGGCGGCAACACGCAGCCACAGAACCAGATGCCGCCGCAGTACGGAAACGCGTACGCCGGCGCCCCGCCGCCGCCCGAGTACTCGCAGCAGCCGTACCCGCAGTACGTCAACCCGAACGGCCAGCCGTACAACAGCAACCAGGGCTACTATGGCGGCCAGGGCCCCAACGACGTGCCGCTGCAGGAGCCGACGCAGGCGTACCAGCCGACACGCGGCGGTGCGGCCGACGACTACGCGCCTCCTGCCGGCCCTCCCCCGGGCAAGCACTAATCCGACGCGGACACGTGCTTGTACGTGGCTGGGTCGCGTCATGAGACCAAGTTGGGCTCGAGGCTGAGCGAGCTTGAGACGTGAACTTGCCAGTTGCCGGTTTTGTCTCGCTTCCAATGTCTCCTGCCGGCTTGACGTCGGCCAGCCTCTCGTGCTCGGCCTGCCGAACTGCCGTCTCAATCGAACCAACGCGACAGACTGTTGCAACGACATATTGTACTTGTACATGTGCGGCTATTTATGTTTTATGATTTACAAACGGCGTTGCCGGAGGATGTCCGTATCAAGACTGCCTAATAATAACTGCGATACCCATAAGCTGATCTGAACAAAGGCCGACTCTGTGACAGTCTGATTGTGTGATGATGTAATGCTGCCTCGCTTGAGCGCCTGACACCGAACACAATTGCAAGACAGTGGCGGTCACATGCGCCTGCCTTTGCTAGTGTCTGATATGCCTGGTAGGCTGTGCAACGGACAATCAAGCTCGGTACCGACTTTGCTGCCTTAGCCAGATATCCTCAAGACTATTAATAAGTTTTTCCCAGAACCTGGAGGAAGACGTGTTGACATCACAGCAAACATTAATCTCTCACAGCAATTAGTCTCTTGCACCCTCTTGTTGCTGGATCGTTGTTGCTGGAGCGCTCCACAAGCCACAGTGGACCGATAAGGACAGTGGCTTGGTGCCAAAGGTGTGGCTGAGATGCACCGCCACAGAGAACATCAGATACCGAGCGCCAACAACGTCATCGTTGAACAGGACCAATTTCTTCTCCAGTTTAAAATTCAATCCAATTCAATCCACATCGAACTTACGGAGTATATTTTGCATATTTTGCGACTTTTGCGACGGGGCTGCTGCATTTACCCTATCTAAATGTACAGTCGCTGCTCACTCAGTCGGAGACACCGCAGCGCTTCCGTTGCGGGTCTAGTGGGCCAATGGATCTTATTGTGAAGCAGCAAGTCTGAAACGACCAAGACTCTTGTCACGATCCTCATCCATACTCCGCAAATGAAGCGTCGGGCGTTCGAGTTCTTCACTTGTTCACTTTTTCAAAGTTGATGTTGTTTCGTTTGTCGATTCTGACCAGTTTGATGGCCACATTGTGGCCGACAGACTAGGAAATTGCAATGAAATCCGCAAGGCATATTTTCGGGCGTTTTTGTCGAGTTTGTCGAGTTTATCGTCTTTCGCTCCGACGGCCGTCTCCCGTCCCTTGTCTCCGACCCGACACGCTTCCGTATATGTAGTTAGGGCGCTTAGCTGGCTTTTCTTTTGGCCGAATTACACTTTCAAAGGATGAGCGTTGTCGTCGACTTTCGCAGAGCATCCCATCACTTTCATCCATTGCAACATTGCATTCGTGCCAGACAATTTCGTCCATTGCATTCTGCCAGACAATTTCTGCAGTAATTTATTCAATTGCCGCCGCCCAGCCGTGTGTGTCTCGCCCAACCGCGACCCAGGTCGGGCCGTTCATGCGCCGCTGCCAATCATTGCCGCATCATCGCCCGAAACCGTTCGAGCCACGCACCCTTCATTCGATCCCATGCGCGCATCCAAAACACGACACAACTCTAAACAAACGCTTGCCTCTCATTTGTCCGTGCGGTGTCTGCGCCCGTTCGTAGCACAGCCTCGCTCGGATCTTCCCTTTGAGATCCTTGGATCGCACTGCGTCGACATCAAACCGTCTGGCCTGGCTGTTTTCTGACGTGCCATTCTGCCAAACGCGTCCAGGCTGTCGTTGCTTGAGTGAGATAACATGAAATTGGTCAATGCAACTCCTATCGCGTCTAGCTCAACCAGGACCGTCCGTTAATCTCATTTATGTATTTACGGTAGACGCCCATGTCTGTCATCGCTTACGGTCATGGTTTCCCGCTCCTCTAGCTCGTTCGTACCGTGAACCGTTATCAAGTCCTTGCGTGAATATAAATTTAATTATAATATGCATCGGCCTGTTCACTTTTAAAACGTCCAGGGTCTGGCGCCGCACTAGGCTACTGCTGGAAAAATCGCGCTGGCGGCTCATGTCAAGTGGGCCCGGTGCCGCTACTCCCCAGAATACCACTGTAAATTGATTTCCAAGCACTGGAAAGTGGGCGGTTCTCAAACTACCCCGTAAATTTACGGACAGTTTGACAACTTACAGCGTCGCTAGCCTACGCTAAAATGCTGTACCTGCATGTCAACCCTTTCCAATCTGTTTGGCCCCTCAAGGGCTTTTGCGCCTGCCAACCCCTGAATATGTGCACATATTTGCACATGGCGCCTTACCCTTGCACGCCACATCTCGACCTCTCGCCCGTAAATTTCGTTTATGCCGTTTTGCTTCCCGGCCTCGCTGTGCCTGCCAATCTCTTCCTCTTTGATTTCTCTTCCTCGAGTCCTCTCGCCAACCCGTCTGCTTCCAAGCTTTGGCGTCCTACCGGCATCCTTACGACCTCTCTGGGTAATCACGTCGTCGATCCGACTGAGCCCGCTCTTCGTTTCTCCTTTTTGGCTGTTCCTGCCCCATTGCAAGCCGTTCACTTGCTGTTTCCTTGATTTCTTTCTTGAGCCGTGCTGTGTTCTTTATTCTTTGAATATTCTCCATCCGACGTTGGTTCGTAATCTGCATCCTCTGCTACACAGCCGCCCATTGTTCGCTCTTCGCTCATTCTTCTTCACTTCTTCCCGTCGGTGTCTCACTCTCCGCCTTCTCTTTATTTTGCATTCCTCAGGTCGCCTTGCCTGCCACACTCTTTTTGGCCTTTTGGCTTCTTACATTTCGCATTGCAGCATACTTCAGCTACCGTGCTCCCTTGCTTTTGGTCATCTTACTTTGTCGCTCCTTTATCACTGCTCGCCCCTTCTTTCCACCGTTCGTTTCAACCTTACATCGGCTCTCGAGTCTTGCGACGACAAGCAAGCACGCGCCGCATCTACCCGTCTCGCTCGCCTCCACGCAATATCCTTCGGTATCACGAACTGCCGGCCGCTCTGGTTACCGGCTTCTGTTTCTTTTCTCGGCTCCAGAATCGTACTGCTCGTGCTGCGCCATCACCAGACTGCGCTTCGCCTCGTCTTCTCATCGCTTTTCGCCAGTCGAGTCAACAATGGGGTCGCAGTAGAGCCGCTTGACTTTCTCGATCCCACAAGCGCCGAGGTCGCTTTACTCGCCAACTCGGCGACCAGACATACATACGCGCCTGTGCTCAGACTTAGAGCGACTCATCGACGACTCGTTCAGCCTGGGTACTTGACAAATTGACGGAAAACCCACCCACGACAGCGCGCAACACGACCGCCTTCACGACATTTAACCCTGTTTATTGACAAATTTTCACATCGTCCAACACCTCAGTCACTCATCAAAATGCCGTCCATCGATGTGTCGATGGCGCAGAGCCTAGTCACCAGACGCACATTTCTTGATGTTCTCGCCCGGGCTGTCCAGCCGGTCGTGCACCGCCGTGATGTCACGAGCAGCATCAACGACGTCAAGACAGCCTTTTCAAGCTGGGACAACTGCATGAACGCCGTCTTCTGCAAGTGGCCTGCCATTGCGCTCATCATCATTGGTGGCCTCATGCTCATCTCCATTGTGTGGTGCCTGGCACGCTGCTTGTGCTGTGGCATGTCGTGCTGCTGCGAGTGCTGCTACTGCCTCAAGTGCTGCGGCAACTGCATGGGCTGCTGCGACCCGCCGCGTGGCAAGAAGAGCAAGTACCTTGACGAGCCGTACATCCCTCCGCACCAGAACGGCTACCGCTTTGAGCCTCCCATGACGGCCGGTGCGATCCCGACCTATTCTGCGCCGCCGCCTGCTCCGTACAAGGCCCCGGTCCACGACGCGCCTCAGTTTGCCAGCTTCGACGTCAGCAAGACGGCCGGCCACGAAGATGCGCTGCCCTCGATGCCGACGTGGGGCGATGCTGGCAGCAAAAAGGTGTACCTGGAGGAGGAGGAGCACGAGATGAACAACCTCAAGAAGCCCGACGCGCGGGCCGTGTCGCCCATGATGGACACCAAGAGCCCCTCGCCCGGCCCGGCCCCTTCGACGCCCAGCCCCCTCAACAGCCCGGGCCTGTACAACAACATGAACAACATGAGCATGAACAACTTTTCCGGCCAGATGCACAACGGCCCCAACGGCATGAACATGAACAGCATGAACAGCTTCAACGGTATGAACATGGGCCCCAACATGGCCGGCCTGGGTGGTATGGGCCAGCCTGCTAGCCCCTACGCGCGCTCGGCGTCCGCCAACACCTTTGGCTCCAACGGCCACCCTGCTCCGGCCAACGGCTACCTGGCGGCTGGCGCGATCCCGCCTGGCCAGAACGGCTTCAACAACAACGGCATGGGCATGAACGACCAGTATGGCCGCAGCTCGCCGGGCGGTTATGGCAACCAGCAGTTGTCTGGCGGCTTCAACGACGGCACTGCTGAGCTTGGCAGCGACAGCGGCTTTGGCGGCCCCGCCATGGCCATGGGCGCTGTGGCTGGTGGCATGGGCCCTGGCAGACAGGGCCCGACAGGCAACGGCTACAACCAGCGCGGCCCCGGCAACGGTTACAATAGCCCTGGTCCTCAGCAGCAAGGCGGCGCATACGGTGCGCGCAATGTCGCCCCCAATGGCCCCAACGGCCCCAACGGCCCCAACGGCCCATACAACGACTTTAACCGCAACGGAAACAACGGCACCCCCCTCGGCTACGGCAACGGCATGGACGACCGGGCGCCCAACATCCCTGAGCTCGGTGACGGCAACATCATTCCCCAGGGCTTTGCCGTGGAGAGCCGCGAACCGACCATTCCGGAGCTTGGTGGCGACATGGGCTCGGCCCCCAACTACAACAATGGCCCCAACGGACAGAACCGGCCCAATGGCCCCAGTGCGCGTGGCCCTTTGAACGGCCCGATGGGTGGTCTTCGTGGTCCTCCCAACGGCCCTGGTCAGCGTGGCCCCGGCGGCCCTATGGGCGGTCCTCGTGGTCCTGGCGGCATGGGCGGTCCTCAGAACGGCCCTGGCCGCTACAATAGCCCCGGCCCCAACGGCCCTGGCTCCCAGAACCCGCGGCCTGGTATGAACACGGGCGGCCCCATGATCAACAACCGCCCCCCTCCCCAGCGCCAGTACGGAAGCGGCAATGGTACCGGTGGTCCCGGTGGTCCTGGTGGTCCCGGCTTCAACAACATGAACAACCGCAACAACAGCAACTTCAACACGCCGACGTCGCCTTTGCAGAACACGGGCGGCTTCGATTTCAGTTCTGGTTACAGCCGCCCGCAGACGCGAGACGGTGCCAACGGTGTCAACCCGGGCCCGATGCCGTACAACAACACGGGCGGCAGCGGCTACGGCGGCTTCTCGTCGAGCCCTCCCCCGATTGTCCAGCCGCAGCCGGACCGCAGCGCCGTGCAGGGCGGATACCGGCCATACCAAGGCTGAGCCAACTGCGGCTTCATGACAGAGCTGATATCCAATCCGAGGGTAAAGTAAAATGTACATTTTTGGTTACTGTATATTGGGATATACCTTTTGGCACCGCGGCGTTGACGGTTGATTTCTTGGGCTTTTTGGTATTTTTTTTGTTTCCATCTTACCGGGAGTTTGCTTGAGGCACCCTGCATTATATTGGCGGAGTTTTTATACGACTCTTGCGTTCTCCGTTTCTTATTTCTTGAATACTCTCGGCACCAAGCAAGCTACGCGCTGCTTTGTGATTTTTGGACCCTTTGCATACATAGTAACGTTATCAACACTGATTTATCGCTTTGCAGAACGAATCATTACAGAAAACAGCGTGACAGTTGGTACGTGCGGTGTTCCTGGCTACGACTTGGTCAATAGGTGCGGCTTACAAGTAGGTACCTGTGGAAATGCCCGACACTACACTATCTGATTTGCTCGCACTCGTGCATCTGCTGCTCTCGCTTTATTCTTTCTTCGATGGTTTATTCTTTCTTCGATGGTTTATTCTTTCTTCGATGGCAGGTCTCGCACGATACTGACATATTTTTAGAACCCTGACCGGAAGTCTGCGCAGTTTTCGTAATACGAATCGTCAGTTATTACCGACACAGCTGTCTCTCAGTGCTCGGCAAGTGTGGGTGTACAGTAGAAACAATGAGCACGCCCCTGTATGTTCTTTTCTTCTTTACGTCGCCTCCTCTGCCTTGGGAGTATACAGGCCGCCCGGAGATACGAGACAAGGACAAGCATGTGCGTGTGTGCGTGTGTGCGTGCGTGTCTTCCGTGGCGAATCGTCAGCTCCGTTGTGTACGACAAACATGGTCTATCTGGTGCACCCTGTCCTTGTTTTGGGCCTCATTGGGCCTTGCCGAGAGCGGTATTAACCACAAAAACGGCGCGGAACAATTTACAGAGTAACCGGATTCAATATCCTTCCCGTCGGCACCCGAACGTAGGGGCTGACGCACAGACACGAGAGCACAACGGATCGACACGCTGGCAGCTGGTAGCCCACGGTCAAGAGTACCAAAAGTCCATGTGACCTGGTCTCTGATTAGGAATCGTCAAGGCAAAAAGGTCTCTGATTAGGAAGCATCAAGGCCAAACAGCGCGACAGGGGACGGGAAAATTGAGGGAGAATGAGCGAATGGGATGACTAGAGACAGATGCAGGCACGCGTCTGTGTCACTGCAAGCCTTTGATGCTGGCTGAAGAGAGCAATTGTTCCTGATATGCAGGTACGTGACGCATGCGCCTCGGCTGGCGTTTGTCGTAGTGATGCACCGAGGCTCAACTGGCCAAGACGCTGAGCCAAGAAAACTGTATGCAGGCCATGCATGCGGGAGCCTTCAGACGAAAGAGCGAGCGCGGTCTATATTTGGCATCGCCAACACCCAGACATTGCGAGCAAGACAAGACCGGCATGCGAGACACGCGAGACAATACAGACAGCGGAGGCCAGTCAGTGTCTTGCCTGTCGCAGACAGTCATCGAGCACAGCCAGGCACCGTTTAGCCGCGAGCCAAAGCCAACGACTGTCACGAGAGTCCTTCTCTTTCTTCGCGCTGCGTCTCTTTCTTCTCTTTGACCGAAGACATGCGAAACCTACCAGGTCCCGGGTCAGGGCCGTCTCACATCGCCTGGCGTCTCAGTCCAGACGTGACTTGCACGAGACGCGACACGCGATATTTGGCTCGGCAGGTGCCAATATATTATATTCAAAAAGCAAAAAGACGCTGTCAACGCCTGACCCGGCTCAGCCTTGCATCTTCGCTTCGTCTCGTTTGCCGTATTCATCCGTATTCATTTTTGTTTACTGTTTATATTACCATGTTCGTGTTCCTTCCGCTCCCCGTCAGCTACGCGACGGCTGCACCTTCCCGGGCCCGCGCATCTGCAAAAGTCGCCCGAAAACACCTCAGACACCCAGACTCCTCGGCGAGTCTTGTCTCTTGTTCCTCGGCCAGATGCGAGCCGTCTGAGCCCATGCGCCCGTTTTGCGCTCGTGTCGGAGGCAACTGGCGTCTCGACAGTGGAATCTATATATCTATATGAACGCGTGCAAGCCGTCGTCTCCCGCCCTGGCCTGTCGTGCTTTCCTCTCCATCCGCTCCTTCTTGCTATCTGCGCGTGGGCACGTACTCTCGCTCTTTCCTCTTTCCGTCTTTTCTCTTTCCGTCTTTCCGTCTCCTTCTTTCCGTCTCCTTCTTTCCGTCTCTTTCTTTCCGTCTCCTTCTTTCCGTTGCATCGGTGCCGTTCGCTCTTTCCTGTCCCACCGTGGCGGCGTTAACCAAGAAAAGCCGTGGGCTACCCGTCGCTCTTTCCTGTTTTGATTTTCTTGTGCGCGCGTCGTTCGATATCAAGGAGCGCGGAAAGCAGGTCGCGCCTGCACAACACGGTCGGCATCCGGCACCTCCTATTCACGGCCCGAGACGTCACCTTCCCCTTCTCGCTGCTTGTTTTCTCGTCCTCTCGTCCTCGATCTGTGCACCCTTGTATCCCTCTGTGTCTGCGATCTGCTGCGATCTGCTACGATCTGCTACGATCTGCTCTATCCACGTGGAATCGACCATCCGTGAGTATCACTACATGTGCACGACCTGCTGCTGCTAACACTCCCAGTGCCTCTTTGGGCTCCTTCATCCCATCACCACCACAACGACCATGAAACTGGGTTCGACTGGAGCCACCGGCATCGCGACGGCCGCCGCGGCCGTTCTCGTCCTGCCGCTGCTCTTTCCCTCGACCGCCCTCGCAGCACCGACGGCCGGCACGGCCGAGCCGGATGCACCCTACGACTATGGCTTTGATGTTCACGCACACCTTGAGAAGCGCGGCCTCGGGCTGGCGGCCGACAGCGCCGAGCCGTACGTCGTGACGGGCGTGGTGAGCAAGCCGCGCGGGCGCAACAAGAGCGCGAGCGGCAAGCGTGCCGTGTACCCACGCATGGAGATCCGCGAGCTGCAGAAGCACGACGACCAGTGGACGCTGTACGTGCTGGCGCTGAACCTGATGCAGTACACGGGCCAGTCGCAGCTGCTGTCGTACTACCAGGTGGCGGGCATCCACGGGGTGCCGTGGGTGGAGTGGAACGGCGTGGCGGCCAAGGCGGGCAGCGAGAACACGGGCTACTGCATGCACGTGTCGGAGCTCTTTCTGACGTGGCACCGGCCGTACCTGGCGCTGTACGAGCAGATTCTGTCGTCGCTGGTGCGGTACATTGCCGGCGTGTACACGGACCCGGCCGAGCGCGCACGGTACCAGGCAGCAGCGGCGCGGTTCCGGATCCCGTACATGGACTGGGCGGCACAACCGCCGGCGGGCGAGAGCGTGCTTCCCGAGAGCGTCGGCGGCAGTGCGTTTGTGCGTGTGCAGGGCCCCAACGGCTGGCAGCGCATCTCGAACCCGCTGTACACGTACCTGTTCAAGCCGCTGAACGCGACCATGTTCATTGAGGAGCCGTACGACACGTGGGTGACGACGGTGCGGTCACCGACGGCGGGCAATGCGTCGGCCGGGTCGAACAACACGGCGGTGTCGCTGGCGCTGAACCAAAACTTCCCGTCGATCCAGCAGCGGCTGTACACGCTCTTTAGCAACTACCAAAACTACAGCACGTTTAGCAACGAGGCGTGGATCCCCATGTCGTCGAGCGGCAACTACGACTCGCTCGAGTCGCTGCACGACACCATCCACACGCTGACCGGGCTCGAGGGGCACATGGCGTGGATCCCCTTCTCGGCCTTTGACCCCATCTTCTTCCTGCACCACGCCATGGTCGACCGCGTGTTTGCGCTGTGGCAGGTACTCAATCCCGACTCGTACGTGCTGCCGACCGAGGCCGTCCTGACGAGCTACACGACGACGGCCGGCGACATCCAGGACGCGCAGACGCCCCTGACGCCTTTCTACAAGGATGCCAACGGCGCGTTCTGGACGTCGGACGACGTGCGCGACATGAGCGTGTTTGGGTACACGTACGACGACATGGCCGACTTTCCGCCCGAGAGCCTGTACACGGCCAACGCGACGACACAGGGCCAGGCGGGCGCGCTCATCAACCGGCTCTACGGGTCCAACAGCCCGGCGACGCTCGGCATCCTGCACAGCGAGTCCTCCAAGGCGAAACGCAGCACGCTGCCGGCGCTGACGAATGCGAGCCCGCTGTCGGCCGCGCCGGTCGTCGTCGACAATGCGTACCGCGAGTGGGTGGCCAACGTCCACGTGCCGAAGCAGGCGCTCAACGGCACATTCTACGTCGACCTCTTCCTTAGCGACGACGGCCTGCCGGCAGGCGACCCGGCCAATTGGGCGTACGACACGGCGCTCGTCGGCACGATGAGCGTGTTTGCGTCGCCGAGCGGGATGCAGATGATGGGCATGGACATGAGCGGGCAGCACACGTCGGGCACGGTGCCGCTGACGTCGGCACTGGCGCGCCTGGTGACGACGGGCACCCTGGCCAGCCTCGACGCCGACGTCGTGGAGCCGTACCTGCGGACGCACCTGCACTGCGGCGTCGTGACGTCGCGTGGCGAGGGCGTGGCGCCGGCCGACGTGCCCGGTCTGGCCGTGTCGATTGTCAGCTCGTGCGTGACGGTGCCGGCGACGCCCGAGGAGCTGCCGCGCTGGGGGGCCGTGCTGAACCACTTTGATCTGATTTAGCCATTTCGCAATCTCCTTGTCACATCTCCTTTACATGTCACATCTCTGTCACATCTAGCACTTCTTCGTTGCTTCCTTCTTTTGTTCCCTTTTGTTCCTTCTTGTTGCTTCTTCCCCCCTCCCTAATGTGTATGAGTATCTACTTGGTTCTTGGTCGATTGGTCACAATGGACGCTCTGTACTGCATTGCATTCATTGACTCTGCCTGGTAGCAATACGGGCTTAGTAAACAGAAACAAACACCGTATGCACCGGCACCGTATGCGAACAACCAGCCTGCGAACAACCAGCCTACACCCTTTGTCCTTTTCCTTGTCCTCTTAGTTTCGTGCTGCTAGTCCTTTAGACGGTCCTTGGTCAGGATGCCAATGTCGTCGAGGGCGTCGCGGACGAGAAACTTGTACCAGAGAATGGTGGGCGCAATGGTGCCGAGGTGCCACAGCGCGTGGGCGTCAAAGACGCTGTAGAGGGGCGCAAAGTCAAAGAGCTCGAGGCTCATGGCGAGCATGACAAAGACGACGGCGAGACCGGGCCAGGTGGCCCAGGCGCGGCCGGTGCGGCGGTACGTGGTGACGGACCAGTACGACCACAGCGCGTTCTGCACCACGCCGACGACGACATTGGCGGCCATGTTGTAGCCGTAGTCCCAGCGCACGAGCGTGAGGAAGGCGACGTGCGCGGCGTACAGACACAGGCAGAGCAGGGTCCAGGCGGAGCGGGTGGCGGCGTGTGCGTCGCGGTCGAGGCGGAAGAGGCGGACGACGCAAAAGTAGAGGCCGTAGAGGACGGAGGCGCCGGCAGCAAAGTAGTCGAGGCGTTCGGTGACGACAAAGTCGCGCGTGTGGAAGATGCTCGAAAAGACCCACGAGGCCATGCCGACGGTGCCGAAGCCAATGTACCACGGACGCAGCGAGTACGAGCGCGGGACGGCGCGACGGAGGCGACGGAGGCCGACGACGTGCGCCCACAGGTTGCCGAGCGAGAAGGCGACGCTGGCGGGTTCCTGGATGCCCCAGAGACGGTAAAAGGGCCACTTTCCGTGGAACTGGACGAGCCCGAGGCCGTGCGCGATGCGCTGGCGCGAGATGATGTGCTGGCACGTCTGGTCGCACTCGCTGGCGCAGTCCCACAAGAGGAGGCGCAGGTGCAGCGCTGGGGGTTAGCAGTCGTCAGTCGAGTTGGACGAGTTGGACGAGTTGGACGCACGGATGGGCGTGGCGGGCTGGCCGGCGGCGCAGTTTTCGTCCTGGCAGACGGCGACACAGTCACGGAACTCGGGCAGGCGGTCACCGTACGACGCCGCAGCGCCAGGCAGCGACACGAGGACCACCAGAAGCACGGCCATTAGCAGCGGCACCGGCACGCGCCGCCTCGACGCAGAGGCCATGTCGGGTGCAATCGTGATGCAGTTTCTGGTGATTCAGACGCTGTTTCTGATGACGCTGATGACGCTGATGATTCTGGGCGAGTCGGAAAGCGGAAACGATGCGATGCGAGACCGAGCACAACTCCAATCGAGGGCCGAGGCGGCCGAGCCAAGCGCGTGGCGAGTCGACGGCGGTCGTCGGCCGTCAGGTCGAGTGCGCGAGCCGAGTGCGCGAGCCGAGTGCGCAAGGAGTGTGGTCGCTGCGTGCGTGAGGCGCGAGCGTGGTGGCAGAAGACAGGTCGAGGTAGAGTCGAGATGCACGAAGACGCAATACGAGGGGCAGCCAGAGCTGGGCGGTTGACTACCTGGGCTGGACTTGCCTCGCTGGACTTGCCTCGCTGGACTTGCCTAGATTGACTTGCCTCGACTGGACTGAACTGAGGCAGGCACGGTGCGGAGAGCTGCAAGCTGGGGAAGCTTCGTTCGTGTTCGCGCCTGCCGCGCCAGCTAAATCACCGTGCGCCACTAGCCCAGCAGCGGCCTAGCACTGCACCCCTATAAATATAGCCCCTGAGCTCCGCTGTGACGACCACTTGGCACCAAAATGAGTTGTACAGATTATTTTCGAAGTCACGCCGAGCAGAGCTCGAAACAAGTCAAGATCACGCCGAGCACTCGAAGCAAGTCAAGATCACGCCGTCGAAGCAAGTCAAGATCATATATTACACTGCCAAAGAACTTTGCAATAGATGCAACAAGTAGCAGAGATGCAAAGGTAGAAGCAGAGATAGGTAGCAGATATGCAAGGTAGCAGGAGCAGATCCCAAGATGTAACCGAATGGTATATGGTAGATTGGCACGCCAGCAAGAACGCAATGGTGCGCATTGCGGGCGCGCGAGACAAGCAATGATAAAGAGGGCCGGCCGGGCAGCCCGTGCATTGTGTGCAGGGCTGCGCCGGGGGCACGAAGAGAAGAAAGCGCAAAGAAAGTAGCCAAAAGGAGAAGGGAAGATGGAAACCGTATCGGGAATCGGGTCGTCAGTCGTTGTCGTAAGTTTTCGTGCAAAAGGCCGGCCGTGAGACAAGACAAAGCAAACGTCAAAGCAGTCAAAGCAGTCGTGCGAGCGTGCGAGCGTCTCGTGAAAAAGAACAAAAGAAAAAGAAAAAAGAAAGGAAAATAAAGTACACGGAAATGCTGCGTGCAGCTGGTCGGAACCACGAAGAAGGATGAACGAGAAACACGAAAAAACGAAAAAGAATGTGTGATGCAAGCTAGGCCGTCGAGTCGGAGCGGCGGCGGCTGGCACTGGTGTCGGCGCGGTTGTTAATGTCGCGCAGCAGCTGGTCCAGGTTGGCCAGACGCGCGGCCAAGTCGCCACGGCCTGTGACTGCCTTGGGCTGTGCGACGCGCTGGACGGACGCGTACGGCCGTGCTGGGGCGGTGTCGGCGTCGGCGGGCTGGAAGAGTCGGCCTGGGAAGCTGAAGCTCGTGTTGGTCGTGGTCGTGGTCGTGTTGGTGTTGGTGTTGGCACTGTCGGCCATGGTAAAGGGCGACCCGAGACGCGCGGGCGCGGCCTCGGTCATGACGGTCTCGACGACTGCTTGCGAAAGTTGTGGTGCCGACGACGACGACGTCAGCGTGGGCATGGACGTGCGTGCCGGCATGAACGGGTCGTCGTCGGGGCCCGGATGCTCGGGACGCTCGAGACGCTCGGGATGCTCGGGACGCTCGGGATGCTCTGCCGACGACGGCGGCTGGGATGCCTGGGCTGCCTGGGCTGCGTCCTGGCCAAAACCGGCAAAGCTCGAAAGAGCGGCTGGCTCGGTAAAAAAGTCGGACCCCAGGCCGGGGCGGCTGCGCAGGTCCTGGCTCAGGTGCTTGGTACGGCGCGCCTTTTGCGTGCTGTTGCGGCTGATTCGAACGGGCGACTGCAGCGAGCGACGCGGACCGACCGTGTGTGGCTGGCGCGCCGTCGTCGACAGAGCAAGCACCGCCGCCAGCGACGTCGACGAGCTGGGGCCGTAGCTGCGTGCTGTAAACGGCGAGCCCAGACGTCGGCGCTCCGAAAACGACTGCTCGTGCGGCGCCACGATCGGCTCGGGTGTCCGCATCTCGGACAGTTCGGGCTGGAACTGCGACGAATTCGACAAACTTGACAAACTCGGCGGCAGTCGGGGAACGGGCGCTGCGTTTGCTGCTGCCACAGACGCGGCTGCAGCGGCTGCCAGGCTCGCGTCAAGGCCCTGCATCGGCGCGCCATGGTACAGGTGCGACCCCAGCGAGCGGTGTGGGCGGTGGCCGCTGCGTGCACCAGACTGTGCACTAAACGGGTTGAACGTGCTGTACGCACGACTGCGTCCGGCGCGTGTCATTTGTGCCAGCGGGCCCGTCGGCTGCATCGACTCGGCCGTGCTCAGCGCCAGCGAGATGGCCATGTCCTGCGTCGCAAACGACGGCACCGGGAACACGCTCGGCCGCATCGCCACCGGGTCGGGCGTCACAGGGATTCGTTCGCGGTTCGGGTTCGGCTGCAGCGTCTGCGTCTGCGACTGGGGCTCGGCTTGGTGGGTGTTCGCACCGGGCACCAGCGTCGGACTGCGCGACATGTACTGCAGGTCGCGTGCTGCACTGCCGGGCGTCGCCGCCTTGAGCCGACACAGGTCACGCAACTGTGCACGTGTCGCCGCGTTTGTAAACGGCCACTCGATGAACGTGCCGCTGACATGGTCCGCCGTCGGTGTCGTGCTGCCGCTCTTGGTCAACGAGCTCGTCGTGTCGATCGCATCTGCACACGACACTGTCACGTCGGGCACGGGCGTCACGTTGGCAAAAGTGCTGGCTGGCTCGGTCGCGGCCGACGCCGTGGCCAGTGCCTTGGCGCCACGCCAGCTGCGTTTCGCCTCGCGTGCGACGCGCAACTGCACGCCATGCGGCGGCACACAGCTCTTGCCCATGCGGAACGGCGTCACCTTGGGGTCCTGCAGGTACAAGAGGTACGTCGACCACAGGTGCGCGTTCATCGCCTTGGTCCACTGCGACTTGCGCCCACGCCGCCTTGGTTTGCCGCCCGTCTGTGCCTGGAGGTGTGCGTGGCCGCCATCGCTGACCACGCTGTTGCGCCGCAGCTCGTGGGCAGGGCCCAGTGTCGGGCCATGGGGCACTCCAAACGTAAACGGCTTGCCCAGCCCGCCATGTGTCTCGTCGTCGGGGCTCATGCAAGTGTCGTCGTCCGACAGCTGCGAGAACCGGCTAAAGAGCGACGACGAGCTCGTCTGCGTCGACCGCGCAGTAGACGGCCGGCTCGACAAGCCGCACTCGGGCTCGGGGCTGGTCTCGGGCGAGCTCGACAGCGCCGAGCCAATGCTCCAGTTCGGGTACGTCTGGGGCGACAGCGCCGACGGCGCCGTGCCGGGCGCGGGCGTCTTGGGCGGCGAGAACGTGCGACCGCGCACGCTCAGAAAGTTGGTGTCCATGCTGTTGCCGCCGTCGCCGCCGTCGCCGCCAAAGACGCTCTGGTGCAGGTTGCTGGGCGCCTGCAGCGGCCGCTGGTGCTCGAGGCCCGTCATGCCCATGCTCGTGTAGTCGTCGCCGTCGTCGCCGTCGTGGCCGGGCACCTCGATGCTCGGAATCGGCACGTCGGCAGCGGCGACCGACGCGAGAAAGTTTTGTGTGGGCGCCGACAGGCGCGGCGCGGCGCGTCGCTTGAGACGCATGCGCCGCGGTGGCGACGGCGGCGCGTCATTGGCCGGCGGCGCAAACGACGCGCCAGGCTCGGGCGTCCTCGGAGGCGCGGCCGCAAAGCCGGCGCGCAGGCCGTAGAATGGAGCGGACATGTCGGTCGCGCTCGTTGTTGTTGTGTTTTGAAATCGCTTCGTTTGATCGCTTCGTTTGATCGCTTCGTTTGAAATCGCTTCGTTTGAAATCGCTTCTTTTGGGGCTCAGTGGTCGTCGCAGTGTCGCAAAAGTCGTAAACAGTCGTCTGATCAAGACAGGCGTGCAGGGCGCTCGACGAGGACGTGCATGAGTGAATCGACGCGCGTTGACTGTTGTTGTTTCTGCTGTCGCAAGCCGTCGCAAAGTGTGGTTAATGACGGGCGGCAGTCGTTTTGCGGAAAGGGGGTCGAAAGGGAGAAACGCGCTGTTGTTTGGTTGGTGGGCGAAAAAGACCGACGCGCGCTGGGTTGCGTGAGGCTCAGAGTGCGCGCGTTGGTGCGAGGAATTGGGTGTCGACGGCAAAGGCGTCGCGATGTGAATGGATGCAGGAGTGAATCATGAATTCCCCGCGAAGATGGGCATCCGTTGCGATTAATTCGAGTCGCAAGATCAAAAGAAAGCGCGCACGGGCGAGCAGGGCGGGCGCTATGGGCGTATGGTATGGATGGGCGTGGCGGGCTACTTGGTAGTGTTCGTAGTGCTGGAAACGCTGGAAACGCTGGGAGTTGCGCGTCGCAGAGGCAAGATAGGGATGGGCGACTCAAAAAGGCGGTGGCTGGGACAGCGGACCAGGGCCCAGATAGGAATAGAGGAATTGGGAGATTGTCTCTGAAATCGAAAAAGAGTGAATCAATCGTCCTGACTGAAGTTGCAACGACGATCAATGGAATTGATAAAACAAAATGAAAGGAGAAAATGAAAGGAGAAAAGGAGAAAGAGGTGTTTCCGGAGACAGCGAGGTGAAGACAAGAGTCTGTCAGTCGTGGACGTCCAGGTGTGTACAGCGTGCTTCGTATTAGTCTCGAATACGGAGCAAGTCTCGATCTGGAGCGTGGTGGTGACGTGTATCCAACCACAGGTCAAGGCGCTTGGGTCGTCGGGTGATGTCGAACGTGACTGGCGTAAATGTTTTGGTCGAATTCAGGGCAATGGCCGGGCCGTAATCGTTTGGTCTTTCGGTCTCGTCGTGGCGGAAATTGGATGTAATGGAAACCATGAACCGTGACTTTAATTACAGACTCGCGCACTGACAACTCGAGGGTGGCACAAAACAAAGCCAGGTCGCAAAGCCAGGTCGTGCGTAATCATGAAATGACAAAAGAAAAGGCAAAGGAACGTCTGTTGGAAAAAGTCAAGAGAAAGGGAAATGAAAAGGGGAGGTGCAGGAAGACGAGTGTGAGGGCAGCGCCAGTAAATATAAAAAGAGGACTGGAGATGGACGGAGATGGAGTGGACATGAAGACGAGACAGTGCAGAGGTGAAAACGATGCGCAGGCGAGCCGGGTCATGCACTGGGCCTGACGTGTACGGAGTACGAGTAGCACGGTGCGGGCGTGGCCAGTGGCAACGTGGGCTCGGCAGGGCAGACACGACGACAGCGCAGAGCAGCCAGAACAGAGAGCAGTGAGCAAAGCAGAGAGGCCGACGCGCAGGCCCACTGAATAGAGAAACAGAGGGCGCCTCAAAGGATCACGCACTGGCCAGCGGGTTGCAGTGGCCGAGGACCAGTAAATATTTGGAGAGGAACGACCAGGATGGGCAGGACGCCGCGCGACTGGGCTGGACTGGATGGGCCGGGCGAGGGTCGGCGCGTCGTAGTTGGCGGCGCGCGTAGCGGCTGGGCAGAGTGTTTTCGTTGACTTTTCTGTTCTCCAGGCAAAGAGGCTAGAGACGACACTAACACAGGCAGGGTCTCGGCACGTCGCAGCGCTGCAACAGTGGGCGCAAGTGGAAAGGTCTGCACGAATGGCCAGACGGACGCTGCCAGACAGACACTTTGCGGACTGCGAGCCAAGTGGACAAATGCAGGGCGTGGTTCAACGCGTTCTTGTGGCAATGCCAGTTGTTGTGCAGCTGCCGGACTGTGTGGCCGTTGTTGCTCTGTAAATATAAATACTTATCGGTGGAACGTCTGGGTAGGATGGTGCGATACGTCGCGCTGGCAGGCGGGCAGTAAATAAATATACGGAGTATAGTGGGCGTGATGGCGAGTCTGGGGAGAGCTCTGGGCGTCGATTCGTGCAGCGGGTGGGGTGTGCTGAGGCGTGACGCCTTTCAGAGCCGAGCTGTGACTCTAGAGCCGAGCTGTGACTTGTTTAAATCGAGCTCCAATGGAAGCCAGTAGGAAAGAGGTGAGCCACGAACAGGTGAGTCCGAGTGGTTGTGCTGTCTCGTCTTGTGTCTTTTTTTCTTCTCTCCTTTTTTTCTTTCTTCTTTCTTTTCCTTTCTTCTCTCTTTTCCTTTCTTCTCTTCCCTCTAACGGTCTTAATCAACTTGATCTGCTGGACCTGCACCAGCTCGGTCGCCATGCAGTCTCCGTGCATGTGCATAAGTGTTCAGTGCAGCCGGAACAGAGCAGCCAGGCACCACGAGGTGCATATGCAGTGATCTGTAAATAGAGTGGTCCTCAATTGGGCCCGGGACGCGTCTGCAAGCGCGATGCGCACAGATGGCGTGGAGAAGCGCAGGCCGGTTGGCTGGCCTCTGAGTGAACGGTCTCGGATGGTGGCCGAAGTTGTAGAGACCACAACTTTACCCATGCAGGCATACGGAATGCACAACAAGCAAGAATCACAGCAAGAATCACAGCAGGAAGCAGCGCCCAGAGCAGCGCCCAGACACAAGTGGACGAGCGAGGACGACTCTCGGTGGACGTCAGAGACCTCTAGACCTCTTAGACAGCGGACGGTCGGCAAGCGGCGAGCAGCAACAATGTCTCAATGTCTCAGGATGGTGCTACTGCACTGGAGTGCAAGCTGCAGCCGGCCAAGAGCCGGGCGTTCTTTAGAATAGATTTAGATTTGCAGGTGGCTGCAGGACCCGACACAGGTTGACGACCGACCAGCTCAACATCACGCGAGCTCGAGCTCAATATATTTATGGCTGGTGGCAGTGCCGAGATAGTGCTTATGCGAGCGACGGCCGGTATTGGTCGTTGGACGCCAGCAGAGCGATAAGACGCCGTCGAGACGTCCTCGGAGAATAGACAAGAAGGGAAGTGAACGGCCAGGGAAAGGGAAAAAGAGGGAAAAGCGAGGAGAAACCGGTGGAGCGCTGTTGCGATCCAGGGTCTGGTCGGTCTGGTCCACTTGGCAGGGAAGACGCTGGCTGAGTCGATCTTGCGAAGCGGTGAGTTTCGTGCTTTTTCTCAGTTTTTTCTCGCTCGTCGCTCTCGCTCGGCTGCTCGTCTTGATGATTCCGTCCCCTGGTCGGCACAATGGCCGGTGGTGGATCGTGGTGCGCCTGCCCGCCGGCGCAAGTGGAACAGCGAGCACGACAGCGGCGTGGAGTTATGCACGCACATGCGCCGTGTGTATCTCGGGCAGACGAGCTGCAGCGCTGCAACACATGCAACAGGCGTCGCAAACAGGTCGCAAAGGACCCAGGCGGGATGTGGATCGTGATGCACCAGGCAAGTCGCGCAGTGGATGCTGCTCTCCACGGGCTGCGCCGTGCAAGTCATACGGAGCATGGAGGACGGAGTAAACGTGCGATAAAGAGGATAAAAAGGAGGCGACGATGGGGCGGATGGAGTCGATTTGGCGGTAAGAAGAGGCGAAGTTGAGGTTTGTTTGCTTGCGACTCGTAAACACGCACGTCAATAAACAGAGACCAGAGCAACGAGCAACGGATGCGCTGTCATTGCGACGTGGCGGGATGGAGTTGATACGGTGAAAGAAGAAAACAGTCCAGAGTCAAAAAGGACAGCTCAAAAGGAGAAACAGGCTGGCGGTGCTGCTGCCTTTTGTGATCTGCTTGTTCCTTCCTGGCTAGCTACAGAGTACGGCGCAATTGGCAAGCTCGCAGCCTGCAGCTGCCGTCTGCCATGCAGTACAAAGAAGAGCCTTTGGACGCCCGCGATGTAAATATAAATAATAGTTTCTGCAACGAGCAACGACTCCTTTAAAGAAAAGTGTTTGCCATGGTGCAGAGAGAACCATGGTTGCGATGCGGTTGCGACAGCTACAACAGGCCGGTGAGGTGGCATACCCCACGTCGACGCGTCGTCGCGCGTTTCGCGTCAATGTCGCGTCAACGTCGCCCGACGCGAATTTTCGCGTTTCTTTAGGTGGGTCAGTCACCGTCGAATAAGTGGGGCATCGTCGCAGGTATTTTTATATTCTATATTTATTTACGGTCGACGGTCGCACAGTCACAAGCGTGCACAAGGGGCTTGCACAAACAAGGTACAAGATTGATTGCAGTACAATGTTATGAAAACAAGCACGAGTTCACAACAGGTCAGCTTGTGTGTTGTAGGTCGCTTGGGACGGTACTGTGACCAATTTTCGTTTTCGTTCTTCGTTTTTCCTCGCCTCGCTTTGGACAATTTGAAAAGAACCACGAGGCCGCATGGTAGTGACCCGGCGGTTGTACGGCGGCAGAGAGGCAGACTGGCCGAGAATGACAAGTGGCCGCCTCAGCGGCCGCCGAACCCGAAACGACGCCTTAAATAGTGAGGCCGGTGCCCAAAGACCCGGCTGTTGGGCTTTCAGCGGCCGCTCGGCCTGTCCATCAAGATACCGCATGTCGCCCGCCACAGGCGTCGCGGTCCAAGTCTGGCATCTGCAGGTGCATGAGCCGGCCGCGCAGGAAACGATGGACGTGAGCGTTTCTATAAATAAGTCTGGCGACCCGAAACAGTGGGATTTAGGCGCTTCAGCGCTCAAACACCTAAATTTATGGCAGGCGTAGAGGTGCACTAACAAATGGCAGGCGTAGGGTGCATTGGCCAGTAATATCACAAATACAGGCTATTTGCCAACGGCCCGTCGCGTCGTCAGTGCATGATTCGTAAGTGCAATTTGCAGATCTCTACGTTTGGCTCTCAACTCAAAACGAGTCGTCTTGTTCAGCTGTTTGTTCAGCTGTTTGTTCAGCTATTAGCACAGTGGATGGCACGTTGCTCGTGCGTCGGCCAAGACCCTCGCCAATCCAACGCACGGAATGTCACCAGCGACGATGGAGTCCGAGTAGGGCAGATGGATGCGTCCAAGTCCGTGCCGACATAAGTCAACCTTATTCGAGCCGCGCCAAGTCGACACCCGCAAACCACGATCTCGCGTTGAACGTGAGCTGAAGCTTCGTAGTCTCCGAAAAGTTCTGTCAAAATGTAACGGCGTAGTCTGTCAAAACGTAACGGCGAACTGTCGAATGTCAACGACGCTTGTCGTTGGCGTCTGTCCGTTGTCTAGTTTGGCGTCTAGTGCGATACTGTACCTCTGGGTTGCGCGATGCTCAATCCAGGCACGTTATTCGAGCTGGTAGGAAGCGATCGAGGCACTATTGCCTGACATATCGGCCGTGTCTTGGTTGTTGGCGCGCCCTGGCCAAGCTCCGCCTGGTGCCCTGTTTATCAGGGCGATCCATCTCGTATGCCGTCAGCCCTCTTTGTCTCGATTGTCGGCCAGTGCAGCACAACAGAGCCGCCCTTGGCTCCTATCCTCCCGGATCTCAACTGCGCGTCAGTCTGCCAGTCAACCAGTCTGCCAGTCAACCAGTCTGTCCTCCATCTTGAACATTACCGACCGCTTCGAATCCGACGACCGATTGCGACACTGCGACGCAACTGAACTACGACGCTGCTGACACAACCTGCACCCCTCCACCCACCATGATGGACAAGCTGCGCCTCGTCCACCTGCTGCGCTTTGCGACGGGCGCACTGCTCTTCATCTGGGCCGTCGGGTTCCTGGCCGGGTCGGGCGGCGAGGGCAGCCGCTATGCCAGCGCGATGCGCGCGTTCCGCGACCAGCGGGCCGTGTTTGTCGAGGACTTTCTGACGCACGACGTCAACGGCGACTTCCGGCCCGACGCCATCATGGACCTGTGCGCGGCCAAGCAGTGGACGCCCGGGCTGGTGCTGACGTGCGACGCGGTGCCGGGCGGCCTGGCCGAGACGAAGAATGGGATCCTGTCGTGCGTCCGGCTGGCCATGGAGATGGGCGCCGAGGTGGTGCTGCCCAACGTGATGCTCCGGTCGCCGCACGACTTTTCCGTCGTCGTCCCCCACGATGTCGGCCCGCGTCGCGGTGTCCCGCTCGACCACTTCTTTGACCGCGCCCACCTCGTCGACACGCTCGCGACGGCCTGTCCGGCGCTCAAGGTGCACGCGTCGGTCGACGACTTTTACAACCAGCCCTCCTTTCTCGAGGCCGTCCGCATCGACCCGTACCGGCTGCCCGACGCCAAGCTGCAGTCGAACCCGCCCGGCAACGGCGAGGGCAAGGTGCTCGACGACGCCGTGGCCGACGTGGCACGACGCATCCACCGCGTGCTCGACAAGCGCAGCCCGCGCCGCGCGCGCCAGTACCCCTTCCACGTCGAGGTGCGCCCGACACCGTCGTTTGCGCTGCAGGCCGCCGTCGACCCGCCGCACCTGCACGACAACTTTGGCCGCCTCGTGCGCCCGCGCGCCGACCTGCGTGCCCTCTCGGCCGCCGTGCTCTTCAACCTGCAAAAGGCGCTCGGCGTCGCCATCGACCCGCGCAAGGGCATCGACATTGACGCCTTTGTCGCCGTCGAGCTGCGTACGCACAAGGACCCCCGCAGGTTTCCCGCCTACGCCGTCCAGGCCTCGGACGCGCTCGCCTTTGCCGATGCCAGCAAGATTGCCACGCTGTACCTCATGGAGGGCGCGCGCCCCGACGACGCCCGCCAGTTTGCCGACCGCGCCCGCGACTTTAACCGCACCGTCGTCGGCAAGGACGACCTCCTCGACGGGCCCGACCTCGCCACCCTCCGCAGCCTCTCGTACGACGAACGCTTCCTCGTCGACTACGAAGTCGCCCTGCGCGCCGGCCTCTTTGTCGGGTCCGGCCACTCCGCCCTCGCATGGAACATTGCACTGCGCCGCGAGCACGCCTACGGCGATGCCGGGAAGAAGGATGCCAAGCACTTGTCCGGTAACGTCCGCTGGCACAACCAGTACTCGACCCTCTATGGCCGCGAACAGGTCGGCGACGATCTCCGCAAGACCATCTGGCCGTAGCGTTGTCCGTCGCTTGTCTTTTGGATCGATCGTTTTCTCGCTCTTCTTTTGGATCGATCGTTTTCTCGCTCTTCTTTTGGATCGATCGTTTTCTCGCTCTTGTCTTTTGGATAGATCTCTTTGTTGGTAATCAGTGTTGTTGTAGCTAATCCACGATGGCGGCGTTGTCGGCGTCCTCTCTTTCCGTTTCTCTGCTCTTTCCTCTGCTCTTTCCTCTTTTGTCATTTGTCTCTTTCCTACTTTTCCTGAATAAACACTTAAATCGTCAAAGCTGTTTTGTAGCCCCTGACTTTGTCTTCACACACACTCCATCATGAGCCACGACCACGTTTGTCGCGTTGGGCGATGTGGATCACGGCTAGTCGACTTTCATCGCCACGCTACAGCGTTTCTCGCATTTCAACACTTCATCCCATGCCGTCGCTGCCGCCGCCCATTCGCCTCACGTCGTCGTCAGCGCTCTTCGTCAGCCTCTTCGTCAGGCTCATCGTCAGCGCTCTTCTTCTCGTCATCGCCAACCCCGCTTCGCATCTCGATTCAGCGGCTCCCCGCTGACATCATCTTATCAGCGATCAACATGATTGACGTCGTCACGCTCGAAAACTACGCCGAGACGCTGCCCACATGGAGCCCCGACGATGCGTCGCACCTGCACGCCCTCGTCGACATGGGCAGCAACGGCATCCGCTTCTCCATCTCCGACCTGTCGCCCCCACGCACCCGCCTGCTGCCCTGCATCTACCGCGAGCGCGCTCCCATCTCGCTCTTTGATGCCCTGACCGCCGTCCCCGACGCGCCCAATGGGGCCATGGCGCTGCCCGACGAGACCATCCGCCTCGTCGCCGCCACGCTCGCCCGCTTTCGCCGCATCGCCGTCGACGACTACGGCGTCCGGCCCGACCGCATGGCCGTCTTTGCCACCGAGGCCATGCGCCGCTCCGCCAACGCCGACGCCCTCCTGGCTGCCATTGCCGAAAAGGCCCCGGGCCTGGCCGTGCACGTCTTGGCGCCCGAGGTCGAGACGCTCTTTGGCTCCATCGGCGCCCGCGCCGGCTTCTACGGCCTCGGCCACGACCTGCAGTCGGGCGGCCTCATGCTCGACCTGGGCGGCGGCAGTGTCCAGGTCACCTACGTCGACCCAAAACTCGGCGCCGGCTACGAAGTCGCAGCCGCCCGCGCTGGCCAGAGCATGCCCTACGGTGCAGCCCGCCTCACACGGGCCGCCGCCGAGCACGACGCCGACACACTGTCCACACCCGACACGCCGTCCACACTCGACACACTGTCCATGGCCCGGGCGGCGCCTCGGCTGGCAGACGACATGGAGGCGGCCATTGGTCGCCTGCACGAGCAGTCGAGCCTCGGGGCGGTGCGGGCGCAGAACCGGGACAGCAGCGACGAGTCGGTCGGCCTCGACATGTACCTGTGCGGCGGCGGGTTCCGTGGCTACGGCAGCATGCTGATGCACTCGGACGCCATCCAGCCATACCCCGTGCCGCTCATGGGCGGCTACCGCGTCGACGGCAGCGTCTTTGCCAACACGCAGGCCCTGCTCGACATGCACCACAAGCTGGCCGGCACCAAGATCTTTGGCATGTCCAAGCGCCGGCGCGCGCAGTTTGCCGCCATCACGGCCGTCGTCGACGCACTCGTCACGGCCCTCCGGCGCACCGGCCACCCGCGCATCCGCAGCGTCACCTTTTGCCAGGGCGGCAACCGCGAGGGCGCGCTCATGATGCGCCTGCCCGCCGCCGTGCGCGAGAGCGACCCGCTCAAGGTCCTGGCCGCAGGCTGCGACGCCATCACCGCCGCGCTCGTGTCCGCCCTGCCCGTTTGCGAGACGCAGGCCCAGGACCTCGTGCCGTTCCTGCCCATTGTCGGCAAGCACATTTGGGACCGGCTCGGCGTCGACGCCGCCGCCAACTCGGCGTACGTCCTGCACGACGCCGTCGTGCGCGAGCCAAGCACGCCCGGCCTGACGCACCAGGCGCGCGCCGTCCTCGCCATCAGCCTGTGGTCGCGCTGGGGCGGCGGCGTCGCTCCGGCCGACGTCAACCTGCTGGATGGGCTGCGGCAGCTGCTGGGGCGCGGCGGTCACGACGACTCGGTCTTTTGGGCCGAGTACGTCGGCGGCGTGGCGGCAGTACTGGCGGCCATCTTTTCAGCGCCCCCGACGGCCGAGCAGCTCAAATCAGTGCGTTTCGTTGCCGGCGTGTCGACCTCGAAAAGGGGGAAAGCCGTGACAGACCTCGGCGTGCAGGTGACGCCAGAGCTCGCGTCCGGACTGTCGCCCGAGGCCATCACAGACTGCTTCGACAGCGTCGGCAAGCAGTACAAGGACACACGCAAGATTAAAGTCCAACTGTTTGTCGGCACGAGCGGGTTCTAATGCTGCCGGTTCGGTGATTTATACCATGCAGGTTTTGCGTTTCACTTGTTGGCCGGTATGCTTTTGGCAAAAAATCATCACTACGTCCGTCTGAATTATCTGATTATTTAGGCCTTTGAGCTGGACACGACTTTCTTAAAAATCGATGCTGCACTTTCAGACGAAGGCCATCTTTGCACATTAATTTTCTGTTGATTAAAGCGATCGTTTGCCTCTCGCTGCCTTGTTTTGAGCCGCTTTGCCTCCAAGCCCCTGCCTTCCCCTATCCCAAGATCCGTTCGCACTCCACAAACGTTGAAATTTTGCTCATCATGATTCCTAAAATGTCACGTTTTCTATCGTTCATTTCCCGAGTCCGAGCAGCTGCTGGTTACTCCGTAATACTGCGAGGCGTATATCGCTTGAATTATTTATATTTACATCTACACGTGCCTCCCTGTGGTGATACTGGCCTCATGACGTTTGCGGATACGTTCCGTAGAAACAGATCATACGTAATCAACAGACGACGGCAGACGCCAAATCCTGGGCCGATGCGTACGTCTTCTGCGCCTTCCAGAAGAGAAAGCAGTCTCGCCCTCCAGTTTGAAACGCTACGCGACCCGTCTTGCACTGTCTTTTGTCTCTCGTCCTCGATCGGAGCATTCCAGAGACTAGTATTAACCTCTCGACCTGTCTGGCTAATTCCCCGCATCCGATTCTCCCGATGCTCACCCCCAGACCCAAGTGGCGGCTTTAATTCAGTCATTTGCGTTTCTAGCCCCTAATCCTACAGAGGCTGTGCGATCACGCCTTGGAATGCAGACGTGAGGAGAGCCTCGACGCTGTGGTCAATAAAGACTGTCGTTGACTTTAGGTCTTACTCTTTTGGGCAGACTGTCCCGAACAAGAAGGAAGATGCGACGAGACCGAAGCAGCGCCTCAGCACAATTATCCGCCAAACACGACCAGCTGTAAGTACCGCAAATTCAACGTTGCGCTGCTTTAAATACACGTTGTATACGTATTGCAATGCCCCTGATGACGAGGCTTCTCCAGTCTTCTCCTCCTGGCTGCACCCGACCAGCTCAGTCTCTCGACGTTGTCTTTCATCCACTTTACGCTATTGGACCGTTTTCTGTTTATTTTAAACTCCGTTCAGCTTGGCTAGTGGAGTCTCAGTCATCTCGCGAATTGTCGAGGTTTCTCAGCCACACGCCAACGCAGCTCACGAACAGAGGAAACAGCTTACAGAAGTGAGATTTTACCGCCTCATAAAGACTGTACAAAGTAAGCCGGCCGTTACATACCGTCTCCAAACCATCTGGTCATGTCGGCCGAGGATCAGGAATATATACAGTACAACTTCCTTTGCGCAGCACAGAGGCAAGTTTTTCTTGGAGAGATCCAAGCACAAACAAGCGCAAGGCCGCAGGGGTGAGTGTCAGGTTCCTGCCGAAAAATCTGACGCGGTGCATTGCGAATTCTGTCTTGCCAATGCATCCTTCAGCTCGTTCAGATCATCTCAGACGAAGAGGTCTCGGTCGACATTACGAATGTGTCTTGTGTCAATTCGGTGCCGCTTCCTTGTAAATATATATGTTCAGCACATAAAACTTTACAGTTTGCTGCGCCAGATGGACGGAATGACGTGTCTCGACGTTTTAAATGGAAGAAGAGCGAATGCGGAAGAAGCTAGCCTGGGTTGGCCAAGTCTGTGCGGGAGCTCGCTTGACGGCTTCCAACGTGGAACAATCAAAGTAGCCCGCACCTGATGCACAGCCACTACGCCCGGCACGCTGGGCCGCGGACGGAACGCAGCGGCTTAGACTGCACAAATACCAAGCCTGGTGCAAGCGAGACCGAGAACGGGGCCGCGACACCACAGCCTTGGCTGTAAATATAATTTATGACCAGTTCGAAAGACCGGCACTGGCGGAAGGAGGCACAATCTGGGCAGGCAGACATCTTCATGGCACATCACAAAAAACCTGGGATGTGGATGGAATCCGCAGTGGACCGAACTCGTTTCAACAGGGCCTATTTTCGCCCACTCATCTCCTGCTCCTGAGGTTAAATTTTCTTTCGTCCCCGGCCCAGTGCGTCGATATTTAAAAGAATGCGATGGAAGTTGTGTTTCGTCTGTAGCTCACCTGTCGAAACAGTCACGGCGATCACGGGCCTCAGCTACAAACGAGTACAAAGTACTCCGTAGCAACCTCGAAAGAATTGTGAATACGTGCTTGTGCTACGGGTAGACCAACACGGCATGTACATGCACCAACACGAAGCAAGCGAGACCACATGCCGGCGGTCGCCGCAAGCATACTCCGTACGGAGTACACAAAGTAATTAAAAATATTCACGTGGTTGTGTCGGCAGAGTTTTACGCTCTGCACGGACAACGTGTGCTTCTATCGTTTCGTTCGCTGCCCTTGAGTCTGCTCATTAGAGAGAATTACAAAAAACAAACGAAATATTAGTCTACTTTTTCGAGTTTGCGCAATGTTTCATCCTATTGACAGTTAAGTTAACAAAAGAATAGACAAATAAAGAGTCCATTCCTGGCCAGCAACGAGTGCTCCTGATGTTTGCCATGTTGCTGCGCATCCTTTCCTAAACGGTCTTATATATTATTTATATATTTAAATTTAGATTTAAATAATATCAGCGGGTACTGGCCAAGGCACTGCCAGTTCACCAGGGTATTTGTTTATTTTCGAATTCAATTTCGTACGATACTGGTTCACCGCAATTTGGCCTTTCAGCTGCCATTCAACAGGCGTTCTTGGTGCACCGTACCAAAGTGCTGACCATGAGCGTAGCTGTGAGTCTTGTGCTCTGTACCCTCTGTACCTGTGCTTGTGAACACGACCATCGAGTCTCGAGCACTGGCCTATGAACAGCCGCACCGCCGACGGCCGTGGCAAGCTCCCCTGCCCGTCTCCCGTTTCACCGAATATTGAATCGTAATCCGATGATGTAAATAAAAGTCCAGTAGTGTACGCTCTGCCTATGGAGTGTACGTACCTCTGTATATTTATGGAGCATGGGCTTGGGCCGTTCTTTCCCAATTTAGATTTCTTGCTCACCACATGCACTCAGCCCGCCACTGTACCACACCACACGCCAGGCAGGCCCGCGTTTCTGGGCTCTCGTCTGCTGTCGTGCATGTTTCGCATGTTTGTACTTTAGAGTACAGAGTACGTCCTGGTGGCTTTGTTTACTCCGCGTATGGAAGCCGGCATGCATACGGAGTAGTGCTCTTTGTCGGTGCATCTGCATAGTGGTTGCCAGCCCGTATTCGCACCCAACCAAATCGGTTGTGTGCTCTTTCCGGCGTGTTCGTACTTGTCGGCCTCGCTCTCGCCGCTGCCGTGTTCGTTTGCTTTGACTTTTGGTGCGCTTCGTGCGCTTCGTGCGCTTCGTGCGCTTCGTGTCGTAGCCGGCTTCTGCCCTTTCCACGTTCTTGTAGGATGCGCCTGCCTGGCTTGGCTTTCTCGTCGTACTTTGTCGTGAGCTTAGCCAACGACGCCCACGTTTGTATTAATCAACTTTCTCGTTTCTTCTCATGTTCCCTCGTCGATCCCGCCTTCTCAGCCATTAATTTCTCCGCCTGTATTAAAGGATATTTATATGCCAGATTAACGCATTAAATGTTAAATATTACTACAGCTTACACATGCCGCGCGCCTCCGCCTCGCCACGCCCAAAATAAACGTGCTTCTCCTGCGCCGCAAACCGTGCCTACGTAATGCCGTGTTCTCACGCTGAATGGAGTCACCACGCTTTACGGAGTCACCAAGGCAAGAGCGATCTTCAAAGTGGTCGCGCCTGCATCTTTATTAAAGATTAGTAAAATAGACCCGATGGCCAGTCCTCCCTCCCCCTTCCGGTAGAGTCCCCTGACGTCCTTAACATCTGACCAAACGCCACACTTCCTTCCACTTTCGACTCTTCCCCTTTCCATCTCGATCTCGTCTCCAGGCTCCTCTGATCACACCGTTCCCTCACTCGCCCACTCGCCGACCTTTGAGCTCAGTACGGAGTACAACAAAGACTGGGATCCCGCTCATTTCAGGTTCTGTCACGACTCCGTACTAAACGACGCACCTGTGCCGCCCACCCCATCGCCCAGGATCCCAACACTCATTTTCGGGTCGCTGAACCAGGATTCCTCATCTTCCGCCGACACCGATCCTTTTTGCTGCCTTTTACGACGGATTAACCAGCCTGCGTCAGCTACGGCTGCAATTTATAGGCGTTCTGTGCCCTCCCGCCGTGTCTCAGGTCCGCCCTTGTGCGCCCTCAACGACTCAAACGGCCGCCTCCTCTCTAGATACCCAGTACTCACCTCACACCGAGCTCACATTGCACGAGCCAGATTCGTACTTGTTTACGTCTTCTATTTCGGGACTTTCAAGATACCTGCGAGCCTGCTAGGTGGCCGACGAATCTTGCCGAGACCCCGTTTGTGTCTTGCTTCTCGAACCTCTGCTACGTTTCCACGACGGCCTCTGTTTGCTCCCTGCTTCGCCCGGGCCCGCTGCGTCCGTTTGCACGCCCACTCGTGTACCCAGCCGTGCACCCTCATCCAGCACGACGACACCTTTGGCTACTCCGTTCTTCTGCATCGGTACGCGTCATATCATACTGATACCGCCATCGTGCAAGTGGTCCACCATGGCCTCTTCAGGTACGTCAGTTTTGCGTGTACATGTCCATTCATGTCGGTCCATCCATCTCTGCACTGCTGTTTACGTCTTTTGCTCGACGGGCACTCGCATGGACAAGTTGCTTGGTCTGCTGTGCTCAAGACAGTGTCTCAGTGTTTCGGGCCATTCAAGGAGATGGCACGAGACAGCCGTCAACGAGCAATTGACGCAAAGGCACTTACACCTCCGATCTACCTTTTGAATGCTACGTCTAGACACGAGACATTCGATCTCGAGACAGTTGAAGCGCCGGCAGACAACATGCTGGGTTGATCGTGGGCCTCTACGGAAGATTCCTTGCCAGGCTGTCGGCAGCGTCACATCATTTGGCAACAGACACTTGAAGCCCATCCGACGCGCTTACGCGTATGATTCTGCGTGGCCAGGTTTTGACGTACGCCCCTTCATTCTCCCTCTCCCACGAGGCTTGCGGTTTGCGTTTCTTTTACATAATTTTCCCCCATATGGCTTGCTTGGTCCTGTCGTGCAAGCTCGTTCGACCTTGTCCAGCCCGGCCACATTCAGCCATCGGCAGCTCTTGGTCCAGTCCAGTCCAGTCCAGTCCAGTCCAGTCCACGTCCACATCGTCTGCACCGGCCGGCTGTTCCAGCTTACGACTACCTTACGCTGTGCACGCCCACCACGCCTCGGTTGAGCACGTCTTCACGCACGGTACTGCGCGCTCCGACGCCCTGCGCCCTGCGCCTTCCGCCTCCAGACCGACGTCCGGACTGGACCTCGTCTCGTGCCAGGTTCCCGATATCCAAGGGCCAAGGACCGTCCATCTCACCCAGCACTACAACGAGCACACCTGTCTCTCAACTGCCGTCCCTTGCCAAAGACCCCGGTGGCTGTCTCTGTGCTGCCTTGTGCTGCCTTGCCTGCAGGCTGCATCCTGTGTACGGCCAGACACCGCCCCAATACACCCAAAACATCACCAATATATACAGCTTCTCCCCAGATATTCCCAATATCCATTCAACTCGAGCCTCTTAATCTCCTCAGACACGCCCTTCCCTACACACACATCACCACGCATCCCGGCCTCGACCCGGCCTGATCACAGCCTCGCCCCATCACTCAGCCATCACTCAGCCCAGTCTCATCTGTGTTGACGGGCTTGTGACAAGCCGCGTCTCATATATTCCTACATTGAAATTTGCACTCTGCAAGCCGCGTGTCTCGATTGTTTCTGCACCTTCCAGTCTCAGTGCTCGCTTGTCTTGCAACTGTCTTTGCGGTCTTGGTCCCCAAGTCTCTGCCTGTGGTACACTGCTTCCCTCTGCCTTTGCATTCACCTGGCTTCTTCTCTTCTTCTGCACTCTCCGAAAGCCGTCCTTGAAACATGGAAGAGACTGATACTAACGTCTACAGTCCCAGCTTCGCCCGGCGCGTCCACGCCAGCGCTTGTCTTTAAAAAGTACCACCTGCCCTCGTCAGCAAAGCTGGCAACCACGTTGGCCAACACGACACCCACGACACCCGCGCCCGAAGCAACGCCTCAGCCATCGCCCGAGCCCCAGGTACTGCACTTCGAAGACCAATACGCCTCCTGGACATCATCCTTGACAGATGCCCCAGAGGACGTCCTTCGGCTGTCACATCCTGTAGCACCAGGCAAGCCATCAACGCCGCCTCCTGAGCACGGCTACCGAGGCTTTGCGCCCAGCCCAGTCGCAGACAAGCAGCAGCAGCCCGTGTCACCCCAAACGCCTATCCAGCTCGCTGATCGCTCTACACCGCGTGCCACTGCCGCGCCTTATCATCTGCCGCCGCCGCCGCCGCCCAACTCTCAGCAGCACTCTGCGTCTGACACTTTTTCTGCGTACGAGTCTCCCGGAGCGCCTTCTCCACCGTCTCTGCCACCGTTCCTGCCACCAGTCTTTTCCGACGAGCCGTCCGACGAGCCGTCCGACGACGAAACCGACGAAATGTTCTTCTTTAGCAACTCTTCGCAGCCCAAAGTCCCTCGGGCGCCCAGGACGACGGCCGACGCGCGCCCGGCCACGCTGCAAAAGACACGGGGCCGCCCGCGCGACCAGATGACGCGCCCGGCATCGCAGTACATCCCCCGCGAGTACACCGACGAGCTTTCGCAGTTTATGTCGCACAACACGCCGCAGGAGATGCCGCAACAGCGGCCCGTTCAGATGCCGCGACAGGTGTACCGGCAACCGTCGCGGGAGCAGCTTGGATCACAAAAGTCTCTGCAGCAGGCGCACGTCGCCCACCAGATGATCCAGCCGGCGCCGTTGCAAAAGCCGCGACAAGTCTCGCAGCAGTTACCGTCGCAGCCGCAGATGCAGCCTGCGCCCAAACCACGCCATCTTTCGCAGCAGCTTCCGCGGCCGCTCTCGCAGTTGCCACCAGGCTCGGACCACCCGCAAACTGGCCAGTCCTGGCCTCTGCTGGTCCCCGTCAAGCAGAATGTCGTCTCGATGCCGATGCGTCTCAACAAGGCGCCGAAATCTGCGGCCCGCAGCGTATCGAGCCAGCCGTCGAGCCAGTCGTCGCTCCAGCCTTCGCTCCAGCCTCCGGCGCTGATTCTCCCCGACCAGGACAGCAACACGCCAACGTTCCCCCCGCCCGTGCCGGTCATGGCACCCCCACCGCTGCCCACGAGCGAGACGGGCCAGCCGCGTTTGCGCCGAAAGACAACGGGCAGCAACAGCTCGCCCGAGAGCACCAGCAGCCGGTCCGCGTCGCGGTCGCAGTCGCAGTCACCCAAATCGAAAAAGGAGGGCGCGTCGTCGCTCCAGCTCACACCCGCAGCAGCACGCACGGACCGACGACGGAGCTGGTTGCCGGGCCTGGGCAGTCGGCAGCGGTCCAAGTCGCGCGAGCCTGCGGCGGTCGCACAAGTACAGGCATGGGTTCTGACGCCCGACTCGCGCACCGATTACAACATTCATCTGCTCATTCACCGTGAAAAGGTACGTTCTTCTCTCACCGCTTCACGTTGCACGGTCGCACATGAACTAACAGTCAGGTTCCTGAGCTCTGGAACGACAAGGGCACCCTCTACGTCTACCTGTCGTCGCCGCACAGCGGACACGGTGCCTCATTCAAGGTGCAGGCGACGGTGATTGAGCAGTCACGCGTGCTGAGCGTGCTTGCGCAGAACCAGGGTCCGTCGACGGCGACGACGGCCACGACGGCCACGACGTCCGGCACACGTCATGGCTCGCCCAGCGCCGGCGAGGCCTGTCTGTACCTGCCGGTCGGCAGCGAGGAGGACGGCAACCCGAGCCTGGATCGTCTCGTGTCGCTGCGCAACATGTTTGCCCTACTGACGGGCCAGCCGATTGTCGGGACGCACACCCATCCGACCGTGGTCGCGGCGCTGCTGCAGGTCGCGGAGCTGCTGCGCGAGTTTGAGTTTGGCGTCGGCGTGGACAGCAACAACTCGTTTGGCGAGACGGTCGACGTCGGCACGGCCTTTTACGTCGACCAGAACGGGCTGGCGGATGTGCGTGGCAGCCTGGAGAAGATTGTGGACGGGCTCGTGCTGGGCGAGCAGCTGCGCTTCTGGCCGCTCTACAACGAGGCCTTTTGCCACGCGGTGGGAAAGTACGCGTCGCTGCGTGCGTCGCTGCGCGCGAGCAAGCCGTCGGCCATGTGGCTGCAGGTGTCGCAGAGCACGCGCCAGCGCCTGGAGCGCGCACACCTGGACCTGCTGACGCGGCAGGGCAACGTCAATGGGCGACTGGAGCAGTTTGACTTTCCCAGCCTGTTTGCCGGCGTGGCCAACTCGACGTCCAACGAGGAGTACCGCATGGTCCGCTTCAAGAACTGGCGGGCGTGTTTCATGGACATGCGGGCGTTTGTGCTCAAGTACTACAAGGCGCAGTTTGGCAGCTGGCCGCCCAAGGCGAGCAACCGGCGCAACGCGTTCCACGAGAGCGGACTGAACCGGCTGGTGCTCAAGACCATGTACGCCGATCTCTGCTCCGTCTACGACCTGCTCGTGGACCGCACGTCGCTGACGACACGCTCGGACGCCGACGGTTCGGCGCCGGCACGAAGCGCGTCGGCGGGCTCGCGCGACGGCAAGGCCAAGGCGTCGTCGTCGTCGTCGCCCATTGCCGAGAGCTCGATGGCGGCGTTGCGGCAGGTGCTGGGCGAGTTTGACGAGTCGTCGCCGCCGGTGCTGCCGCCGATGCCCTTTGACACGCCCAAGCTGCCGACGATGGCGGCGCTCGACGGTACGTTCCCGGACATGAGCGCCAAGGACCAGGCACGGTTCCAGAAAAAGGTGCAGTCGCCGGACGTGCAGGTCATTCTCAACAGCTCGCACAACCGCGACGCCGAGCGGCCCTACGAGTCGCCCTTTTTGGCGGCCTTTACGGCATACGAGTTCCGCGAGGGCAAGAGCCGTCGTAACGAGATGGAACTGGCCGAGATGCGCATCGGGCACTGGCTCTTTTTGTACGTGGTGCTGCAGTCGATGCCCATGCTCGTCATTGACGCGCCGGGGCTCGCGTTTGCCGAGGGCGTCGAGTACTTTTTGTGCGAGCCGCCGCAGGGCAAGGCACCGTGGGTCGAGGACGCCGGCGAGGTGCGCAAGGCATGGTTCCAGACGGCAGGCGGCGCAGGGCCGCTGGTCGAGTTGTCGGCCGACGTGCTGCTGTACTCGGTCGAGGCCATCTACCACCGGTCGCACTGCTGGCTCGCCGCCAAGACGTGGGAGCTCGAGAGGGGGCAGGCGGCGTCGGCGTCGGCGCCGGCGCCGGTGCGTCACGACACGATCCAGGCGCGCATGCCGTTTATGCAGTCTCTGTCGTCGGTGGCCTCGGAGCCGTCCGTCGTGTCCGCCGTGTCCGCCGTGTCTGCCGTGTCTGCCTCGTCGACGCGCAACGGGTCGGTCGGCAGCAGCACGGCCGGGCAGACGGACATGCCCATGAGCTCCGGCGCCGGCAGCAGCTCGAGCTCGAGCTCGACGGCCGGCTCGGAAACGTCGCTCGGCCAGATGACCCAAACGGCCGCGGTGTCTCAGGGCCAAAACACCAATCAGCCGTCCCATGCCAACACGTCACTGCCCCTGCTCACGCGCAAGGCGTCCGGCTTCGCCTCCCTCTCCAATGTGTCGAATGCGTCGAGCGTGTCCAACGCGTCATCGCCGCGCATCCTGCCGATGCTGTACACGGACGTGACGGCGCTGGCCGAGTACGAAAACGCACGGCCCTCGACGTCGTCGCCCGCACTGTCGTCGCCGTCCATTACCGTGTCGCACAGCTACTCGCCCGAGTCGACGCCCGTCGACCAGCAGGGTCAGCCGGTCCCGGCACTCACCCTGCCTCCGACCCTCATTCAAGCCGCACAGATGGCCACGCCAATGACCACGCCCATGACCACGCCGATGACCACGCCCATGACCACAGGGGTGGCACCCGGCCAGGCACCGCCCCCACAACGCCGTGCCAACTACCGCCAGCTGCAGGAGCGCGCCACACTGCGCCACGCCAGTATCGGCTGGGCGCTGGAGCCCGTCCGGCTCGACGACAGCTCGGCCGGCCACCTCGACGAGCTGCAGATGCCCGTCCCGACGCCCTACTCCAACGCACGACGCACCGCCTCGGCCGGCAACCTACGCGCAGTCGGCCAGGCCAGCAGCAGCCACAATGCCGGCGTCCGGCACGTATCGACGGCCAACCTCGCAACGGGCGGCCTGACGGTGCCGGGCACAACGTTCAACGCCGAGAGCACCTTTGACTCGATCCTCAACAGCATGGAGGCCCCCGAGTCCAAGAAGAACAAGCGCAAGTCGTTTTTGCCGTTCATGTAACTTTTCACATACAGATTGTTCTTTTCTCGTCTTTCATCTTTTCTCATCTTTTCATCTTTTCTCGTCTTTCATCTTTTCTCGTCTTTTCTCGTCTTTTCATTTGTCCTCGGTTTTGCATGGGTCGACCTAATCTTTGTTCCTTTTTTGTTCATAATACTGCCTCGTCTTGAGCATCGTCCTTTGTCGTCTATTCTGTCTGTTCACCATACGAGCTCGTTCTTTCTCTTGGGCATCGCATATTAAAAGTTGTTGGAGGCTGTCGGCTGTCTTACGTATCATAATGCATAATTTCCTAATCTGTCTTGACACGTCCACGTTACCATAATGCATATTTCCTAATCTGTACTTGCACGTCCAACCCGATTGCTCGTGACGAAATTACACGGTTCAAAGGTAAACAAAATCTCCATGAATTGCAAAATATCAAACGAATCGACACCCGCCTAGTCGTCCATTGGCATGTACTTGGGTCCCTCCGACTTTTGCACCTTGAAGAGGCGGTCCAGTATCCGCTGACGACCAGCACGCTTCTGACGCAGCACATCCTTCTCCTCGTCCGTGTAGCCCGTCACCTTTCTGCGCGTCGGCGTGCCAGCGGCAGACATACCGGGCGACTGCGAGTACAGCACAGACGACCGGTTGCCGCCCGCCGACCGCTGCGTGCTCGTCGGCGCAAACGACACGGACGCCCGCTTCTGGTGCGACTTTTGTGGCGTCGCAAACGGTGAGCCCTCGCGGCGCGGCGAGCCGCGGGGACCCGTGCTCGCTGCCAGCGCTGAGCCGCCCAGGTTCAGCTTGCGAATCTGCGCCTCCAGCACGTCAATGTCGCCGCTGCGCTTCTCCGCCATGGCCGTCATCCGCGCAATCGTCCGCATCACGGCGTCCACCGTCGGCACAGGCGCCGCCTTGCCATTGCTGCCACTGCTGCCACTGGCCGCCGCCGCCTGGAGCGTGGCCACCTTGGTGCGCAGGAGGACAAGCTGCTGCTCCACCTCGACGAGGCCGCCCATGAACTTGGTAAAGGCACGGCGCAAGTCGCTCTGCTGTGTCGCCTGCTCGGCACTCAGAGGCAGAGCACGCGCGGCAGCCGCCTTGTCGGGGCTCGACTGCGACTGGATCACGCGCACCATGTCGTCGTGCATGACCTGCAGCCGGCTGCCCTCGCGCAAAAGTGCCTCGGCGTCCGCCAGAATCTCGGCCTCCTTCTTCACGCGCGACTGGCGCAGTTTCGCAGGGAGGTCACGGCTGACAATCGCACCGAGCGCGTCCACGTCGCACAACACCCAGCCTTCTGCATCGTCCAGGTCATCCTCCGTCTTGCGCTCCGTCTCCGAGTGGCCGCGCAGGAACGCGTCAATGTTGCGCCTGTTGAGCTTCAGCACAAGCACCATGCGGTTGATGTCCTTGTACACAGCCTCGACCTGTGATGCCACCGTGTCGCCACCCGCAATGTCCGAGTCGAGAATGTACAGGCACTCGGCCAGCTGGCGCGTTGGCGGTAGCGGCTGGTCCAGTTCTCTGTCCATGACTTCGAAGCTGTCCTCGGGGACCTTTTGCGCCTCGGCTTCGGCCTTGGCACGCGCCTCGTCCGCCTTGCGCTGCTCCTCCAGGTTGGCGTCGCGCACGGACCGCCGTCCAGCAGCAAAGATCCCACCCCCATGGCCGGACTGAGGTCCAAAGGGCGCAGATGGGCCAGGCACACGGCCTTGGCGTGGTTCACGAAGCAGCGCAGAGGCCATACCAGGCGCGCTAAACGACCGCTGCGGCTCGTCGTGGAAGAGACGCCCAGTCGGCATGGCTGCACTCGGCTTGGCAGGCGGCCGCTGCGGACTCGGTGACCGCGGGCTCGTCTCTTGCTGACGCGGAGGGCGCAGGTCCGGCGGGCCACCGAAAATCTGCGATCGTGATGGCTCCACGTGCGAAAAAGCAGATGTGACACTGGAGTCCATGGCACCGACAACAGAAAAGGAGCCCTGCGTACCAAAGCTCGGTCTCTTGCTCGTCTCGCGCGGGATGTCCTTTTCAACATCGGTGCCGCTGCCCTCGTCGTCTTCGCTGCCACCCTCTTCTTCGCCTTCGTCTTCGTTCTCCTCCTCCTCCTCTTCGTCTGCCTCCTCGGAAAAGTCCTCCTCGTCCTCGTCAGACGCGACCGTAGTAGGCGACAGGGGTTCCTTGGGCAGGTTGGAGAACAAGCCACCGCCTGTGTTGGCTCCGGAAAGAGCGCCCGACGCAAAGATTGACTGGCCCGCCTTGGAAGCGGACGGGCCCGAAGATTTGCTAGCCGACTGGGCAAACGACGAGAAAAGGCCCGATGTGGCTGCCGGCTTCTTCGCCTCGTCCTTCTCGGTCTCGGCGGGCGACTTGGGAGCCGGTGGCAGGGGTGCAGCCGCAGCAGCCGTGTCGTCCTTCTTTTTCGTCTGAGCGAACGGGTTCGGGGGGAGCGGCGCGTCTTCAACAGGCGCAGCCGCAGCATCTTTGGGCTTGGAGGCAAACGGGTTGGCGACGGGCAGCTTGGGCGTATCGGCCTTCTTATCAAAGGGATTCGGTAGTGATGCGCCGGACGTAGGCGTGCTGGACTTGGCAAACGGGTTTACAGGCGCAGAGCCCGGTGTCGTGGACGTGCTGGCCTTTGCAAAGGGATTAAAGGGCTTGGGGGTTTCGGAGCCCGTGTCTTCTACAAGAGTGTTAGATGGAGGGGCCGGAGAGGGGGTGGCTTTTGGAGATGAGCATTGTGCAGATTGTGCAGAGTTTCGGGACGACGACGCCGACGACGACGCCGACGACGCCGACGAGACCGCGTCGCCAAGCATAAAGGGATCCTTACTGGTAGTGTCTGGCGGCAAGGGAGCGTCAGCTGCTTCGGTCTTGGTCTCCTCTTTCTCCGACTCGGACGGCTTGAAGCCGGAAAACGGGCCGCCCGAGGGCTGGCCAAATAGACTCTTGGCCGGAGTCGTGCTCGACGGCTTGCCAAAGAGCGCGGGCGACGCCGTCAATGGCTTGCTTCCAAACAGAGAGGGCGCAGTAGCCTTGGGCGTCTCGTCGGATGGCTTCGAGGCACTCGCAAACGGGTTCGGCGTAGTCGTCGTAGTCGTCGGCGTGGACGCGCTCGGTGTACCAAACGCACCCGGCTCGGCCTTGGGCGTTTCCGTAGACTTGCCGAAAAGACTGGTCGGCGCCGCAGGGGTCTCGCTGTTGGTGTTGGACAGCGGGTTGAAGAAGCGAGAGCCAGGGGCCGGCGTCGACGTGGGCGTCGTCGACTCCAGAGAGGCAGGGGGAGCCGCCAGGGACGTCGAGGCCGGCGCTGGAGCCTTGGTGTCCACGGTGGGCGCAGAGTCGTCCATGTCCTCTTCCTTGATCTCGGCCGATTGGGCAGGTGCCGAGCTGGAACTCGTCTTGGCCGCATCGCCCAGAGAGAGCCCGAATCCGCTGCCAAACATGCCCATGCCACCGCCGCTGGCCGAGTTGCGAGACGGCTCCTCGTTGTCGTTGGCCGACGCAGTGTCTGCCTTGAACGTCGTTCCCAGAACAAAGGGCGAGCTGCCAAAGGGCTTTGCGCCATCGGCCGGCTTCTGCGCGCCAAACACACTCTCCGCGTTGCTCGGGGCACCAAAAGCACTCCCGAGGGTGCTGGGCGCACCAAAGGTCGAGCCGCCCGACGTCGAGCCAAACGGCTTGTTGCTCGATGCAGAGCCAAAGACGTTGCCGCCGCTCTGGGCACCAGACAAGGCACCAAACGCGCTCCCGCCAGATGCTTTGCCAAAATTGGCAAACGGACTCGCCAGAGGCTTGTCGCCCGATGCAGCAGACGCAGCACTGGCAAAGGGCGAGCTGCCACCCTTGCTCGCAAAGGCAGAGAACGCGTTGCCAGTCGACGCAGTCGACGCAGTCGACGCAGTCGGGGCCGCTGGAGAGCCAAAGCTACTCGGCTGCCCAAACGCACTCGGCTTGCCAAAAGCACTAGGCTGCCCAAACGCACTCGGCTGCCCAAACGCACTCGGCTGCCCAAACGCACTAGGCTGTCCAAACGCACTAGGCTTGCCAAAAGCACTAGGCTGTCCAAACGCACTAGGCTGCCCAAATGCAGACTTTGCGGCACCAGCACTGCCCCAAACCGATGGCTTTGGGGCCGCAGCGTTGGATGCAGCGCCAAAGGCAGAGCCACCGAGGACAGAGGGAGCCCCAAAGGCCGGTGTACGCGAGGGCGACGCCGCTCCCACACCGGCAGCCTGGCCCCAAGCCGAGGCGCCAAAGGCAGGTGCAGGGCTAGCGGGCGTTGCACTGACACCAAACGCAGGCGCCGGGGGGGCCGGAGACGCAAACGCGCCACTGAGCGGCTTGGCAGGGCCCGGGGTAGACACCGCAGCCGCCTCGCCGCCGCTCGCCGCCACGAGACCGGGGAAGGTGGTGCCCTGGCGGATCGAGTCATTGTAAACAACCCACCACGCCAGAAGAACGCCCTCGTTGTTCAGCACCCACAAGGCAGGCAGAGGGCCGGGCGACTCGTCCATCTCATCTGTCGGAATCGGCTTCGGGACCTTGGCTCGGCTGGACAGGTCCAGGGCTGTGCCAATCGGGAACGTCTCGTTAAAGTCGGCCGACATGGGAAGCTGTGCGCGTCTCGAATCGTCGGCAAGTTCGGTCGTGGTAAAGACATTGGTAATCTCATCGGCAGGAACACTCGATGTCAGGGGCGTTTTGGAGCGAGTGACGAAGCCAATGTTCTCGACCGCCGTCGACGCGACGAGCAAGATATCTTGCATGCTGGGAGGAAAGTCGCGCAGGCGGAGGATCGTGTGGTGAGGAACCTTGTCGCTAAAAGGCTCGACCGGGTCGCTCAGCTTCTGGAAGACAAGCTGCGGCGGACTGGCCTTGTTGTTGCGTGTGATAATGTGGTACTGCGACGGGTCGCCCGGGTTCGGCGGGTTCGTCGGGTTGTGCACCACAAGAAAAACATCATTCTCGAGCCACGCGATGGAGGCCACGTGAAAGTCGCCCAGGTGCTGCGGCTTGGGGATATGTGCCTTCTCCTCGCCGGTCGGTGTCATCTGGTAGACCGAACCATCGGCACAGCCCGCCACGAGCTGCTTGCCCCTGCTGCTCCATGCCGCACAGCTGACCTGCGAGCGCAGGACAGGGCCGTTGGCACCACTTTGCAGCACGCGCTGCTTCAGGTCGGCCATCAGCAGGTTGCCATTGGCCGTGACCAAGGCACAGAGTTCGGCCTTGTCGGCCATGGGGTTGACGACAAGCGACCGAATCGTCTGGCCGTTGGTCGAAAGTTCAAAGGCAGGCTGAGGGGGGGCGCCGCTCAACAAGGACTGGACCTCGTAGACGGCGAGGCCGCCGCCTTCCTGGGCAGACAGCACAAGGTAGCCCTCGTCTGCCGTAAACGCGAGCTGCGAAACGCGCAGCGACATTGGAATTCTGATCTGGGGTGTAAACGGCCGGACGTTTCCATCCTGGTCATGGCTCGAGTCCTCCGATGTAAAGGCCGTGCGAATCGAGTCGGTGGTAGCAATGCTGATGGAATCAGGACCGGCCGCTGCAACAAGGCCCTTGCGCGAAGCAATGCTCAAGAGCGAGGCCGTCGGCACAATCGCGTCGTCCCATTTCGAAGTGAACTGGAGCTTCGTCTCGCCAGCAAGAGCGAGGAAGCCAAGGCCTTCGGTCTGGATGAGCTTGAGATCCGGGCCAGACGACACCTGCACACCGCCCGGAGCGGCGAAACTGCCAAAAGCCATCGTGAAGCGCGTTCGAGACGATGGGTGGACGTCGAGACACGAGACACACGGTCGAGAAGCCGTCGGAGGCAGATCGATGCCCCAGTGGTTCCCGTTGGTCTGGTGGCGTCCTCTTTGACAATCAAAATCGGTGCGAATGCGAAACGGGTATGGTACGGGGCGGGCGATGGCGACGCAATGACCTGTGTCGCGAGTCGAGTTTGATGGGACAACAGAAAACCGGGCGGAAACGCGAGTCGTTGAAAGCGAGTCGTTGAACGCGAAATGCCGGATAGTGCGAGGTATGGTGTGAAGCAAAAATCAGAACAAAGCCGCTCTTTCTGTCCGTATGGCTGATGTGAGTTGCAACTCTTGTCTGGCTGTGTCGGGCTTGCTCTACTCGCACAAGACGGACCTTGTACAAAACAGTCGTGAACTTTTTTGCCCCTAGTAGACGCGGCGCGACGGCCAGGCGACAACCGCGCAGGAACGGGCCATGTCAGGCACAGAGCTCCAGCCCAATGGTAGCTTGTGATTCGTCAATAACATCCACTTTTCGTGAGAGTATGTCACGTGCATGGTCCACTTCAGCTTCATTTTTATGGGTCTATTTACCCAATCTGGCCAATGAGCAGCTATCAACGTCTAGGCACGCGTCTCGCAGCCTATACAGCTCAGCCGCCACTGTAGAAGGCAGCTTTTGAGCCTCGTCATCTGTAGACCGTAGGCAAGTCCCAGCGAACGGCCCCAGCACCGAGCGTCCCCTCCCGCTCCGACACCACCGCCATCACCACCTCTACGCCTGCCGATTGACGACGCACGACGCACGGAACAGACCTCCAAACACCAACAAACGGCAAAGGTCTTCCACGTTCCTGACGAACAGACAGAGGTCCCGCATCAGCTCGACACACGCCTATCCACGCCACGACCATCTACGCCGTCTCACGTCTTCCACGCACATCAGAACCATGCCCGGCTTCGACTTTTCCAACTACAACCGCAATGCGGCGCTGCACGCCCGCGGCATCCCGCTGCCCAAGGCCACGAGCACAGGCACGACCATTGTCGGCTGCATCTTTGACGGCGGTGTCGTAGTATGTCCTTGGAGCTCCAGCCAAGGCAATCTCGGTCTCAGTCTTCTAACCTCGCACAGATTGCCGCCGATACCCGTGCTACGTCTGGCCCCATTGTGGCCGACAAGAACTGCGAGAAGCTGCACTACATTGCCCCCCAGATCTGGTGTGCCGGTGCCGGTACCGCCGCCGACACCGAGTTCACGACGGCCATCATCTCGTCGCAGCTGGAGCTGCACTCGCTGTCGACCGGCCGCAAGCCCCGCGTCGTCACATGCATGACCATGCTCAAGCAACACCTGTTCCGCTACCAGGGCCACATTGGTGCGTACCTCGTCGTGGCAGGTGTCGACCCCACCGGCACGCACCTGTTCACGGTGCACGCACACGGCAGCACGGACAAGCTACCATACGTCACAATGGGCTCGGGCTCGCTGGCGGCCATGTCGGTGTTTGAGACCAAGTGGAAGCCGCAGGCGCTGACGCGCGACGAGGCGGTTGCGCTGTGCAGCGAGGCCATCATGGCGGGTATTTTCAACGATCTGGGCTCGGGCAGCAACGTCGACGTGGCCGTGATCACGGCAGACAAGACGACGCTGCTGCGCAACTACATCACGCCGAACCAGCGTGTGCCGAAGCTGCGCAACTACAAGTTTGCACAGGGCACGACGGCCGTGCTCAACGAGAAGGTGACGATCCGCAAGGAGGACATGGGCCAGTTTGTGACGGTGCATGACCTGCCGGCCGACGACGTCGAGACGATGGAGGTCGACCCATGAGAGGCAGGCACCCAGCGGCGACGATATGATTTGCTGGGCGCAGGCATGACGATCAAGCCGAATCAAACACATGATCAGCATCTTGGGCCGCGATAGAGGGGTGATAGGCTCGGGCGGTGAAAGGCCTGCTGTCCGTCTTTCGTGTCTTTCGTTTCCTGTTCTTGTTTCGAGAGGGCGATGTAGTATAAATACAAGCGATTCCACATGATCTTCGTGCGTACGGCCGTGGCCGAAGCTGTTGGCTTTCCAGTCCTCAAAACCGGCACCCGCTTTTGGCTACTTGAGGCCTGAGAAGCTCGCCGTTTTCCATCAAGTCCTGATCCCACTACTCAGTTTGAGCAGTTGCGGTTCCGTGGTGCAGTTGGTTAGCGCATCGTACTAATATTTCCTTCACTCGAAGGAATCATTAATATGCGAAAGTCGAGGGTTCGAGCCCCTCCGGGACCATTCTTTTTTGCCTTATTTTGTTTTTTTGCCTCACGGAATAGTTCAAACCACACACGTCGGCAATGGAATCTTTTCTTCTCTCTAATTTTCCTTGGAGCACAATACTGAGAGGTCAACTGAAGTGAGACATCATAGTCGTTTTATTAGTTTTAAAGTGTTCAAATCAACTTAAAATACATTGCATTGCGCCTGGAAAAGCAAACATAAAACTATGATATCGAACAGTAACGAGAGGCAAATAAAAAAGGACAAATATGTCGGAAAAGCTGGGCAGCAGACGGCTGCTGCCTAGTTCCTTTTTACAGTGTTTTTGCGTTTTCTTTTGTTGCAATCAGAACAGCCTTCCACGGGACAGTGCCTCGCGGACGGAATTTCAACCAAATCCGAATGGTCTTAAGACTGGTTGCGGGTGGTGCGCTTGGTGGCACCCTCCTTGGCGCCGGCGTCGGCACCCGAAGCGGCGGCCTTGGTCTCGTCCTTCTTCTTGGCGTCCGTGGTCGAAGCTGCGGGCTTGCCAGCGGGGGCAGCGGCCGGGGCCGAGCCACCGAGAACAAAGATACCGGCCAGCAAAGCAAACAGAATACCAAAAATGGCACCGGGAACCTCAGGAACGGCCTTGGCGGCAGCAATGGGGTCCACGGCGGCGAGGGCCAGGAACTGGTCAACCTTGGTCTTGACAAAAGTGACGGGGTCCTCGGTGAAGGACACCTCAGAAATCGCGGGCTTCTTCTCCTCAACCTTGGGCTTCGCGGCCTCCTCGGCGGCCTTCTCCAGGGGCTGCTTGACAAAGAACGTCTCGTCAGCCAGCTTGCGAGCGTCGTCGACGGAGTGGCCAACGTAAATGTTGTCAAACAAAATGTCGTTCTGCATGGTCCAGAGCTCAAAGCCAATGGCGCCCATGGGCTCAAAGTTCGCAGGGGTCTTGTCCTCAAAGTAGTCGGGGTTCTTGATCTTGCGGGGAGCCCAGACGCCCTTGTAGGCGGGGTTGTCAATCATGGGAGCAGACCACTTGCCCTTGTACTCGGGGTTCTTCTTCATCGGCCGGGTCCAGGGACCGCAGCCAGACACCTCGGCGCACTTGGGGTTGGGGATGGAGGGGGCGACCCAGTCGCCGTCCTCCTCGTCCTCCCAGTCGGCAGGCTTCTGGGCCTCGGGGTCGGCAATCGACAGGGGCTCCTCCTCGAGCCAGTCCTCGGGCCGGGTGGCCTCCTCGTCGACAACCTCGAACGGAGCATCCTCATCCCAGTCCTCCGGCTTCTTGGCCTCGGGATCGGCGATGCGGGCCTCCTCAACCCAGTCGGCGGGCTTGGTGTCCTTGGCGTCGTCAATCTCCTTGGGAGGGTTGACGGCGGGCGAAAAGTCCTCCAAGAGGCTGCCCTCCTTGACGTTCTCGCCATTCTGCTGGATGACGTAGGTGTTGTTGGGGTGCACAATCAGGGTGTACAGCTCGGTGGTCTTGGTGATGCGAGCGGTCGGGGGGCTCTGGAGGTGCTTCTCCTCGTACTCGCCCGTCTTGGGGTTCTTGTGGTTGAAGATGAAGTGGACCTTGTTGGTGTGGCCGCACTTGTCAGGGCCGAACATGATGACGTAGGGCGTGGTGTTGGCAAACTCGTCCTGGTGCAGGGCCTTGGTGTCGCGGAGCAGCTTCATGTAGGCGCCGCCACACTCGAGGCCGCTCTGCAGCTTGACCTCGTACTGGACAACGAGGGTCTTGCCCTTGTTGTCAATCTTCTTGGGGAACTTGGCCGAGATGGCGTGGTGCGCCGCCTTGTTCTTGAGAACGAGGCCCTTGTCGCCCTCGATGCCCTTGAAGACGGTGGGCTCCTCGACGGACCACTCGCCAACGTAGGCCCACTCCTCGTCCTCCTTGCCCTCGATGAGCTTCTTGGCGTGCGACGGCTTCCACCGGGCCTCCCAGTCGTCGGTGAACTGCTCAAGGAAGTCGGCCTTGATTGTGGAGGGCTGCGGGTGTTAGTAGGGGCCATGGGAAGCAACGCCGGCGCAACGCTGCGCGAGCTGTCGCGAGAGCTGAACAGCTGGTGAACGTACAGTAAAGGTGGGAAGCTCGGGCGACGTGGTGGACGCATCCTCGACAACCTCCTCGGCAACCGAGGAGCCAGCCATCATGGCCGCGCCGAGGGCGACAGCGACAGAGTTGATGCGCATTGTGATGTGAGCCGATAGGCGAGGGACGAAACGAAGATGGAGCTGGACGCGGGACGACAAGTCGCGACGATGAATGACAAGCAGGTCTGGTTGGAGAATGAAAGGAGAGAAAAGCTGGAGAGAAGAAGGAAAGAGAAGACGATGCTCTTATTGTGGGGGATGCTCTTAAAAGAACAGGTGTAGACAGAAGGTTCGTAGAAACCGTAGAAACAGACGCTGTGTGAGGAGAAACGCCAGGGCGCAGGGGTGGAGCTTGTCTAGAGGTGAGGTGAGCTTGTGCATTGCGGCTTCTTTGTCGTGTTCCAACGTGTCCTTTATTGCTTTGGGTTTCGGGGATGGCCAGGCGCTAAGGCCCGCTAGCAGCAGGTACCTGGACGGGGCTGTTACCGGGCTTCACGCGCTGTAGTTTGCCACTTGCCGCGATTGTGCATCCAAAGGGTATTTCTCTCAGTCGGTTCCTTTCAGACGGATGCGCACGATGCGCCTTCCTAGTCTGTATAATTTTAGAACCTAGCCACGCCTGCACGCCTACGCCTGCACGCCTACACGCCTGCGACTGCTCTCCTTGAGATGAGTACGGTGGGCCTGGTACTGCTCTGCGGCTCAGACAAGGGATTTGGGGGAAGGTGGCTGGGCGTGGTGTTTGGGACACGATTAGCGGTTGTTCAGCGATGGGTCAGTGGGTCCCTGGTCGCTACAGAGGGCGAATTCGAAGAGCTTCGAACCTTCCATAGACGGAAGAGGAAACAAGACATGGTAAAGTGTCCCATTTTGGCAGGTTAGGATATCGCCAGCGGAGGTAGTGCGATCATGTCAAACCCCCCATCATCAACGGTAATTAGCACCAGAAACTGACTACTGTTGAGGCCACTTTACATCTTTCTTTGTATATTTAGTTGCCTTCGTGCCGGCTTCACAAAGGGCAAATTAACATAGAGGAGTGATCCAGGCGTCCCAACTCCAACACAGGAGCATCGCATTTGCGAAACAAAGCGCAGGAGCCATCTGACGTCTCAAAACAGTGAGAGGAGCTGATGTGAAAAGCGATCCAGCGTGCAAGAGCAAGCCACCTCACAAATTGACGCGACGGAAGTTTGAGCTGCCATCAGCTTACAACATCAAGCCACGGCTTACGTTGTCTAATCAATCCGGAGGCTGATTGTCCGTGCCAGCGGAAGGATGGTGTAATTATAGGTGTCGGGTTATACAAGGAAATATTGAAGAACATGACACGTATCACTAAGGACGAGAAGGTCATTGGCATACTGAGTGCGCGGAGTACGTATGGTAAACAGGCGCCGCGAGAACACAAACGCAACTGTGCCTCTTCTTCTCTTCTGCCGACCGATGGCCGTAGACGCGCCGGCTCCATGTGCAATATATGGCTATGTCTGGCTGCCGGTATTCTAGTTCGAGGATCGAAAGTAATATTTAAAGAATAAATATACACTGTCGCTAATTGTCATATACCGTCGGCGTATCTCGATCTGGAGACGGGCCACGTGGAGTGCCAAAGTTGAGCGCAAATGTGAAATGCAGAAGGATCGCGACCCACTCAATTGTCCAAGGTTCTTATCTAATCAGCTGGCAAATCTTTGGGCATGACAACATCGTCGTGGGAACATCCCACCTGTTGTCCCGCCTTTTGACAGTCGCTACAATCGTTGCGGCGTATATTTGCATTCACCGGCCCAGCACCGACATCTCCAGTCTATACCCCTCCAGCTCGACACGCAACTCTACAATGGCTGCTTCGTCGACTGACAACGACGAGCTCGTCCTGTCCGAGGACCCCCGGCATCCGGCGAACCTGCTGCCGTCCATGTGCGCAAAGTTTTGGACGCTCGGCTGGGTCACTGGAACGGGCGGCGGTGTGTCGATTCGCGACAAGTAGGTCTTTGCGGAGGCTTTCCCACCTTGACTCTTGGAGCTCTACTGACAAATAGTGATCTCGTCTACATTGCGCCGTCGGGCGTGCAAAAGGAGCTGATGAAGAACACGGATCTGTACGTCATGTCGCTCGAGGAGCAGGCAAAGTACGAGCAGGAGCAGGCAGAGAACAACTGGGTGCACGGCGGCGGCCCGACCCGGCCGCTGCGCAAGTACGTGCGCAGCCCGGCCGAGTTCAAGCCGTCGCAGTGCACGCCGTTGTTCCTCGCGGCCTTCACCAAGCGCAACGCAGGCTGCTGTATCCACACGCACAGCCAGGCGGCCGTTCTTCTGACGATCCTGCTCGAGCAGAAGCAGCAGCCGGAGCCGGAGCGCGCGCACTACGGCGCCCTGAGCCGCAGCTCGTCGTCGACCAAGCTCGGGCGCAAGCTGGCATCCGAGTTCCGCATCAACAACATTGAACAGATCAAGGGCTTCCGCCGGGGCTACCTGAAGCAGGGCAACATGGGGTACCACGACACGCTGGTGGTGCCGGTGATTGAGAACACGCCGCAGGAGGAGGACCTGACGCCGTACCTGGAGAAGGCGCTGGAGGACTACCCCGATACCTACGCAGTGCTCGTCCGGCGGCACGGTCTGTACGTCTGGGGCGACACGCCAGACAAGGCCAAGATCATGGCCGAGTGCTACGACTACCTGTTCCAGCTGGCAATCGAGATGAAGAAGATGGGCCTGCCGTGGGAGAGCCGCGTCGAGCCCGTCCGGATTATCTAAGTGGTCAATCCGTGGTTATCCGTCCACCAGGTCGAAGCAGGTAGCACTGAATTTGGATAGGCAGGCGTTGGGTTGGCGTATATGTACATATATACATGGATGACGCTACTTGGATGATACGGTACACAATTTACAGCCCACGGTTCACACCACTTCATGTCACGCCAGAAACTTGTAGCAACCGTGTATTATTACGCTATTAACGCCCGGACATGCAAGACGTCAGGGGTATCGATACATTAAGTAATTAAATCCCGCCACCAAGGCTTCTGTAACAGTCAATGGACGAAACTCTTTACAGAGTAAAGAAGGCAGCAGCAAAGCCGACAAAGCCAAGGGCCGACGAGGCCAGGCGGAGGGCGCTGGCAGCGCTGGTCTCGGTCGACGACGCGGCAGAGCCGGATGCAGTGCCGGTCGAGCTGGACCGGCCGGTGGCGGTACCCGTCGTGGTGCCGGTGGCAGACCCAGTCGCAGAGGCAGCGACCGAGGCCGCGCCCGAGCCAGTGGCCGCAACGGTGCCGGTGGGGACGCCCGAGGCAGAGTAGTAGTACTCGGCAATGCAGGCCGAGACGCAGTCGGAGTAGGCCTGGTTCTCAGCGGCAGTGCCGTTGCCCTGGGGGCAGGCAGCGACACAGGCCGTGGTGGCGTTGATCTGCGCGGCGTCGGGGTTGGGGACGTTGATGCACTTGGACTGGCAGTCGACGTCGCCAGCAGCGCAGGTGGCGAGGCACTTGGTGACGGCCGTCTGCTCCGACGTCTGGGCCCAGCTGGTCGAGGCCGTGGTGGTCGCGGGCGCGGCCGGGGTCGAGCTGGCCAGCGAGGTGACGGCCAGCGAGCTGGCGGCCGAGCTGGCGGCCGAGCTGGCGGCCGAGGCAACAACCGAGCTGGACTGGGCAGCGGCAAGAGCGGCAAAGGCGCCGGAGGCGATGACAGAGAAACGCATGTTGGTAGTGGTAATGAAAACTGAGAATGGACTTGAAGCTTTTAGAAACGAGCGTGAGTATAAAACGAGTGTTGTCGCGAGTTGGCTAGAGAAGAAGAGGAAGAGACGAGAGAAGAGAGGGAATGCCAAAAGAGCCAGCAGACGCGATATAAATACGAGACGGGAGGAGACCTAAAAATAAACAGGACTAAAATTATTTTCTTGGAGAAGGCAATGCCAGACCCCTGACCTCCAGCTCGCTTCCTTCTCGATCTTGGCAGGGGACGGTAACATGCCGTTTGCTGGAATGAGCAACCCCGTCCGTCAGACTGATCTTTGCGGTGAGTTGCCAATTTCCTCAGCGTTGGCCATATTCTGTCCGATTACAAGCCTAAATTTGCATACGGAGTCTACTCTTTCTAGTTAAGACAAAGCACTGCGGCCTGGGACTTTTGTCAAACAGTCTCCAATTGCAGACGCGTCCTCGGCCGTTCGTGTGCTACACAGCAGGTCATCAAAGTCAAACGTAGAAAGGAGGTCGTCGACTGGGCGAGTCATGGCCAAACAGGCTGAGACCCCAGGGTTGCCGGGCAGGAAAAGTACCTTGCTGCCCGACTCTCTGTTTGGTGTTAACTGTTTTGCGTTTTGTTTGCTAGGTTCTCTGCTCTTCTGGTCCGTTCGAGAATAGGATCAAATTAGCTAGCAATGCCGCTGAGGAAGGCGGCTCCAGCCCAAGTGTAATTTCATCTGTTTCCAGCATTCCCCCTCTTCCTCTCCATGCGAATTGTCCGTAAATATAAATATACTGAGGATTGCTATGGATCGTCCAGGTATGTGTGAGGAGATGAGCAAATGCAGAAAACCAACCAATGCTCAAAATCTGGGGAACACAATGCTGACAGGGGAGGAGGTATGTCAATCTGCCAAGACTAGGAGCATTTGTTCTCCTATTATCCTCGGCCCCGAACACATGATGCTACGGAGTAAATTTACGTATTATTAGATACTACAGACCTGAAAGCCACGCAGCTCCGCCAAAGCTAAATTTGCAGAAAATTGCTGCCCAACAGGCAGCCGTGTATGACAAGTTGCGTTCAAGTGGCTTTCTAATTACAGCGCGTTACTGTTGACTTGCAGGTACTGTCCTCTCAAGCTAATTTCTATGACCAATGCAAACTGAGCCGCCTCCGCTGGCGCTAACGCCAAAAGGAAAACTCCAATCTTACCCATGCACGACAAGCTGGGCAAGACGCGTGACTTTCCCCAGTAGAAACACAGCCAGCCGCCTGACTGCGGAAGAGCACGACTCTTGATCGAGATTTGGCTTCCATAGTTGGCCCACGTCGTATTTCATCGACTAAATAAGGGCTCTAAACCGGCTTTCTACCTCCGCTGGCTGTTCTTCATTGGAGCCAGCTCGATGCCACGGCATAAGGAAACAACCTCGTATTGTCTTGCCGTCGGACAGCAGGTGGCAAACGACCGTCGGCAACGATTCCACCTGTGATAAAAATAGCACCATGCGGCCTGGCACCATCAAATCGATGCAAAGAGCAAAATCGATCTTTGCATTCTACGATTTGGTGAACGAACCGCCAACAGCCGACGCCATTTGAGGCCGTCCGAGGCTGAGACAACGTTTTCAAATTCATATAATAATGAGATTGCAGCCTACTCGGCAGATGACCGACTTAAATTGTGATTCTGGGGTAATTGCATGAGGTGATCTAGGAATATGCATGTCGGACACGATGTGCATGGATGTCCGTTGAAGTCTAGCTGTAAACGATTGTCTTTGAGCTGCGTTCAGTAGTTGATTGTCTCCTTCATGTAAAATCGTAGGCAAGAAATCGAAAACATACTATAATTCAACTTTTCAGCTTCCCAAACAATTTTAAGCACAAAACTCGAGAAAAAACTCTGAAAACAGAAAAAAAAGAAAAAAAGAAAAAGAAAGTAAATCTAAATCTAAAACAGAACAGAAATGGCCAGAAGATATGAGAAAAAAGAAGTGGCCAGAAGATATATTAAGAAAGAAATAAAAAAGGTCTTACCCGGAATCGAACCGGGGCTACTGGAATCAGAATCCAGTGTCCTAACCGCTAGACTATAAGACCGATGCTTGTAAGGATTTAGCTAAAAGATGCATACTTAAAGGAAAATTTACTCTACTCTCGAGCGCTTTAGCGTACTTTGAAAACACAGAACACAAGCTCAATGCTACCCCTAACCCTAACCCTGACATTCGTTTGCGTAAATGCATAATCATAATTTTCGTTGAAATGTTTTCAGTTCTGGTGCCCGACATGCTTATTCTATAGCTGTCTGTTTGTCCCGAGGGCAGGATACGCTGTGCGTATGGTCCCGCCAGCCAGCCAATCGAAGCCAGCAAGACTGACTCCATCCGCCATTCAGTACGCCATGGACGTTATATTGACCTGTTTGCGTCCTGCCGAGCTGTCGGCCTAGTAGACCGCACCAAAGCGACAGGCAACTGCGCGCCTCTGACCATGTAGTTCGTGGCTTCAAAGGCGGCCACTGCCATACAGCGGCCTGGACTAGCCAGAGCAACTGTTGCAGGATAAGAAGCGGCCAAGGTTGCCATCAGACCAAACACGTGGGTGAATGCCGCCTGAATCGAACAGTACCAGCACCGGTGATATATGCTGGCCGGGCTAGACCGAGGTGGAAGAACCTAGCTAAGACGCCCGTCGCCATTTGCACATGCGTGGCCTCGTCAGACAGGTATGTCCCGCCCGCGATATGTCGAAGTGGTCCGATCTTGCATGAAGAGGGCATGCCCCTATATGCGTCTTCAGGTGCCTAGCCCAAAGGCGAATGGCCCAGAGAAACAACACGTGTCTGCCGACAACACGGCTTGATGGGCCGGACGATGGGCCGAGCCATTCGTCGAATCGTAGCGAGATCGTGGAGACTGGCGGGAATCTTCAAGTCCACACAAAGTCCACACACTCAAACGAGCTCGGCATCCTGGGCCTCGATGAGGGGTTTCGCGTCCGACCAGCGCAGGATGAGGATGTCGCCGTCGCGGCCCGTCACGTAGTCGTCCGTCTCGATACCGTGCGCCTGGACGGTTCCGTCGCGCAAGAGTCGCACAAACACGGCGCCGTCCAGGTCGGGGCCATCGATCATGCTGATGTTGCCGGCCGTGTCGTTGAGGTTCTGCAGCGATGCGGGAAACGACGCGAGAAACGACGACAGGTAGTGGTTGTGCAGCAGCGCCTGGTGGCGGGTTGCGTAGGCAAGCTCCATCTCCGACAGGTGTGCGCGCTGCTCGTCCGACGACAGGTAGTAGAGCGCGTGCCTGTCGATCTTGGCGATGCGCGCGCGCAACAGGCTACGCACGAGAAACTTGAGGCGCTCGAGCTCGGTCTGGATGACAATGAGGGCAAAGTTGGTCTTGGGGTCCATGTCGCCCGTCATGTCCTCGACCTTTTCGATCTGGCGTTTGATGCGCGTGTTGACGCGGTCCAGAAGCTCGCGCTGCCACGCCAGAAGCTCCGGAGCTGCGCGCTCGGCTGTCCACGCGCGCGTCAGGGCCTGCAGGTCGCGCATCTCGGAGCCGGCAATGGGGTCGAGGGTCGGGTCGACCTCGCGCAGAATGTCGTCGATATCCATGGTGTCGAAGGTTCTGGCCTGCGGGCTGGAGTCGATCTTGTCGCTTCGGTGAGCCTGGGCGGCGGTGCTGTGGTCGTGGAGCCTGGAGCTTGTCTGAGCTTGTCGTTCAACTCTCGAAGCTCCGAGTCTTCTGTAAGTTACGCGACGCGTTCAATTTGGCGGGGCGCGTGCACAATTACAGTGGGTTTGCACAAGTCGGCTGGCAGCCCACTTATGCCAGTTATGCCTTGCATTAATCTGGCCCAGGACTACTCCGTTAGCACAAGCCGCAGATTTGGTGAGCTTCCATGCTGCTTTACTGAAAGTGAACTTCCATACTGCTGAAAAGCTCCTGTAAAGCTCCTGCAAAGCTCGTCGGACCAAAGTCATGCCACTACGACCGTCAAGCTACGGAGTCGATGTCTCGCGGGCGGTGAACTGGCCTTTGCAACTGGAAAAACATCATGCAACTGGATCGACTTGGTAGGGCATGAAGTAGCGGTATGGAAGAACCGCGCTTTCGAAAATACAGCCAAGTTGCCTATTTTATACAGCCTCGCTGCCACGGCCATGATGCATCTGTCGTCCTGCACTCGAGCTCCTTGAGATCCCGAACATATAATATCCCGAACATACTTGGAAAAACTTTGTCAATATACTGAAGCTGTTTGTCGTGTGCATCCGGGTGCCACCGCCATGGCCATGTTGAAAATGTCAGAGGTCATGATAGCCTCGGACCCAGATGAGAAAGATTGCTCAGGCTAAAAACACGTTGGGCCGTGGTGGCAGTAAACGGGCAATGTGTAGCCCGTCTCACGGCTGCTGCATCTGTCTGTCTTGTGCTTGTCATGCAGTCGTGCGCACGTCTCGGGGCAATTTCTCTCACTGCCTTTCTTCCTGCTCGCGCTTGCTCGCGAGGAAACCAGAGAAAGGAATCCATTCCGAAGGATCTATTCACAACGATTCAGCCGCTGTTTCAGTGTTTATGCTGTGCCCGACGGTGCGCACGAATCCGTACTCGGGCCTTCTGGCTCTTGTACCCAAACACGAGTTCTGGCCGGACTCATGACGCTCGTGTTCTTGGCTAGTTTCCCTTCTGGGTTGCTGTACCAGCCCTTTGACAACTGGCTGGTCTGCTTATGGCGAAAAAGTAACAAGGCCGAGGAGGTGCATACGAACGCGCGGAAGCGGATTGGTCGTACAATGTATATTTATATTAGCAATGTCGGCCTGCAGCTTGCTGATGCGCCTTTGTTCAGCCCATGCAGGTTTCCCAGCCTCTTCGCACAAGCTTACTCCGTACGGAGGGAGTATTTGGCTCTCAGTATTTGAATGCCCACTGTTGTACATTATTAATTTATTGGCACATATAATTAGGTGGCTGGAACAGATAACAAGCTGGCGCCATAAAAATGTAATTTACATACAGAGTACGGAGGTGCCTTGGGTCTCACGGGATCTCTCAGCACAACGCGCACTCCTATGCATGACACCACTATGCCCGACTATCGCCCGTGCCTGTCCACTCTAGCAGCCACTCCAGCATTACTTCACACCGTCCTGGCTTCTTCGGCCGACGCAGCCTCCGGCGACTTCTCTCCGCCAATGCACCCTAAATATACTCCGTATAGTTGCATGGGTATTGCATGTGCAGTGTTTTTGCACGCCATGCCAGCCCGCGTCATGGCGCGCAATGTCCGATATTGTTGGTCCGCCTTGTGCGCATCGTTCTTATCGTCCATGGCGCACCCAGCCGATCGCTGAAGCTGTGCTCGGGCCAGGATGGTTGATGTACTCTGTAAATATATTTTAATACCCGTGCTTCAGCTCCTATGCCGCTTCTCGGTCATGCATCAGCCATCTCGTACATTGTCCTCGGAAAAAGCTGCGTGCCTCGCACCGCGTTCTGCCCCAGCTGCGTCTCACATTGCTCACCCGCCGCCCGCCGCGCCCGATTGGGAGGACAGGAAAACAAAGGCTCGAAATTGAGAAATCAAATCGTACCGTCAGGCCAAAAGTAAAAGGCCAAGGGCTGTTTGCGCGCCTCTCGGCCTCCCCCAAGCCCGGCCGTCTATCTTTGCATTCTTCGCCCCGTGTTCATCTTTCGCCTTTGCCTTTCTTCACACATTCTGCTTTCTTCAACGGGTTTCACATTCTCACGCCGTTTCTACGTCCTGCTCGTCCAATCGAGTCCCGGCACCGGGCCAATATGCCCCAGCCCTCTTACGCTCCCATCTGAGACCTGCAACAAAGGAAGGCAATAATTACGCTCACCAAACCCACAGTGACGGCATCGCAGTAGAAGCTACCTCATCAGCCCGGCGCAAGAGAAGAAATCACCGAGACTGTCGACTCGAAAAGAAGCTCGCATTGCTGGAGCTCGGCTTCAAGAGGGACGCACACAATATCTCGTTCTTCGACCTTTCGCCACCCTGCTCATCTGTTTGTGTTTTTGTACCTTTCCCAAAACTGGCACTGTGGCGTCTCCCACCTGTCGCGATCGAACCTCGCAGCCAAACGCCCGATCTTGCCTCCTCGTGTTCTTTCCTGTTTTATAATCTCACCTCCGTTCTTACCTCCTTCTGCTACTGCCTGGTCTTCCCCCTCTCTTCATACGACCAGTTCGCCTACGCCGTCCGTCGAACCTCTTCTTGCCGCCTCGCCCAGCTAGATATGCATCCATAGCCACCATGCCGTTCGCTTTTGGCCGCCTGGTCCTCATTACCCTGGGCTGCTTCGGCCCTCTTCGTGGCACAATCTGTGCCTCGGGTCTATCGCCTACCCAGAGCGACAAAGTGAGCAACGTCACCGACAACCAGAAATCACCATGGCTACCGGCCTCGTTCCCTCATGGCTTCGCCATCACGGAGCCAACAGAGGCACGCCCGCCACTCTATGGCTTCCGCCGACCGCAGTTTGAGCTACAGAAACGGGACACGACCTGCCTGTCGAACGGCACCAACTTTTGCTTTGGCGATGCTAGCAGCTACTGCTCCTCGTGCGGCACCTGCTGCTCGAGCTCGTCGAGCAAGTGGTGCTGTCCCTCGGACGGCCAATGTTGCGGTAGCACGTGCTGTGCGAGCGGCCAGACCTGCAGCAATGGCCAATGCTATCTTCCAGTGTACGTCAAGACGGGTGTCCAAGCCTGGTGTACGGTGTACTGACAATCTAGTGAGACGGTCACGTCGACGAGCCTCGTGGCGACTACGACCACACACGTGGCGACCAAGATGATTACAATCGTCCTCAAAGTGGTGTCCAACAGCGTCTCCGACTCGGTCGTCGTCGTCACCAACACCAACGAAGACACGCAAACAAACTGGTTCTACGAGACCGTGACGGCACCTGGCGAGGCCAAGCGTGCCGAGCCGACGCAGATGGCCCTTTTCGGTGGCCGCGAGAGTCGTCTTGCACCAGCAGGCGCGGCCGTGTCGCTGGCCACAGCAGCCCAGACACCTGCACCGACAGACGAGCCGGACCCAGCCATGCCCACTCTCTCCGATGCGGCCATACAGGCCCTCGTCAAGCGCCAGCAGGCAGAGGACACCAGGAACACCATGGCCGCCTCCAAGTCCACCACCACGGTGCAGACCGTCGTCACGTCCACCAATGTCGTCAGCAGCACGGCTCTCATCACGACCACCGTGTCGACTACCTCAACCTCGGTCTCCATTTTGACGCGCACCTCGACGCTGGTGCTCAACGCCAAAGCCACCACCGATGCGACCTCGACGGTGACCTTTACGCCCATTGTGGCCGTGACCTCGACCGAAACGGAGATTGCTACGATCCCGTACATCCCTCCCAGTACCTCGGCCACGCCCACCGCCTCGGCGCCTCCGGGTCTGCAGACACAGACGAGCAACAAGGGCGGCGCAACTGCATCGTCGGGTCTTGCCGGTGGTGCCATTGCCGGTGTCGCCGTCGGCGCTACCGCCGGAGCCTTTATTGTCGCCTTGCTCGCCTTCTTTTTCCTGCGGCGGCACCGCAAACAGAAGAGGGCCCGCAAGACCATGTCGGAAGAGTACGCGTACTTTGGGACTGGCCGCAGCGATAGCATGGGCGGCTCTGGCCACGGTGGCGGTGGCAGCAGCCCTCCTCTCGTGCAGCCGGCTGTCCAGTACTCCGGCCCTCCCCCCCCGATGGCGGCCCCGGGCAAGCCTAGCATGTCGAGACGGGTCACCATGCAGTCGGACGACCACGGCCTGCCCCCGACGCCAAAGTTTTCTCACATGGCGACGAGACGGTCCACGCGCTCGTCGACGTCGGCTGCCTCGGCTGCTTCGGCGACATCGGCGACATCGCCGTCGTCGCCGGTGGCCGACACGTCCCGAAACTTTTTGTTTGGTCCTGAGCAAACACAACAGAACATCTCCGTCGCTCGGAACTCGAGCCACGGCCGCATGTCGCACTTCCGCGCCGGCAGTGCCGTAACGGCAGCCAGCTCGACGGTCGTCGGCGGAAGCACGCGTGATAGCGTCCAGAGCACCTTTGGTCTCTCCAAGACGCCGAGCACGAGCCACCCACACAAGCGGGCATATTCGTCCGGGGGTGCCAGCGGCGCGACGGCCGAGACTCTCACGGAGAAGAACCTGGCCGAGAGCGAGGGCGATGCCTCTGTGTCCGTGTCCACCACGCCGCCTCCACCTCCATCGTGGTCGGCCGACCGGTCCACGGCCGTTCCAGACCCGCCGTCGCCACACCTCGAGCCGCGTGGCCCTCTCCGCATTGTCAACACACCGGCCACGCCCACCATGTTCCCCAGCATCCCTGAGCCCGACAACCTTGACATTGATACACCCATCCGTTCCCGCGACCAGTAGCAACAGTCTGCGGCGGTTCTGGCCTGTTGACAACTTTCATGCCGACTACGATTCTCCTTTGTCACTTACGATCGTTACGACTTGCATCATGATTCATTACATTTATATGATACCACCTCTCGCTTCCACACAAAGTGTGCCCACTCGCTAACATTCTTGTCTCTGCACTGAAAACACTGCACTGAAAACAATTGCTTTCCCAATACAATCTACGGCGGACCTTGCAATGCTCTTTTATACAGGGCTTAGTTTGAAATAGCAATACACGTCTGAAATCGCTAAAGTGGCTCTTGATAACTATCGTCCTCTCCATGTCGTATACTGCCGGCATTAAACAGACCATCCCGGGGCTCCCATGCTCGACCGTCCCTTCCTGTATTACGTAAACCACAGTACAATAAGAATGCAAACACTCACAACACCGATGCCTCCTGGCTGCTCCCAGGACCGTTTTGTTTCTCTGCATCTGCCTGCATGGCCTTTTGAAGGGGCGACTTGCCAACGCACCCCTCAACGTCAGACACGGGGCTGCTGCAGGCCGTCGTGCTTGTGGCGTCCGACGCGGGCTCGGAGAGATCGGCATTCGATGAGGCCGACGACAGCGTGGGCGACGACGAAAGAGTCGGCTCGCCTGCCGAAGACGAGCCTGTCATTGCGATTCCAGGCGTCGGCGCACTGGCGGTCGACGTGGTGGACAACGACGGAGGCGTCTTGTCAGCAGCACGGGCTCTCTTCGTCTTGGTCAATCGGCGCTTGGGCTTGTTGTCCGTGTCGCTATCATAGCCTTCGCTGGCCGACGCAGATTCGATATTGGCAGCGTCGTCCGAGCCAGAGCTAGCGGCTTCCGTGACCTTGGCCTTTCGTTCGTTCTTGCTCTGTGACGAGTCTTTTTTGCTTGCCTTTTTCCTGGCGGCAGGCTTGTCCTCCTTTTTCGCAGTCTTTCCCGACTTGCCGGCCTTTTCAGTCTTTTCAGTCTTTTCAGTCTTTTCAGCCTCTCCCTTGGTCTCTTTGGTCTCCCGACGGAGACGACGCTTCTCGCGCCGCTCCCGCTTTTGCTTCTCGGCACGTTTGGCACGTCTTTCCTGGCGCAGTGCGATCCGCTCCTCGTTGCGCTTTTCGCGCGCTTCAGCCTTGATCTTGCTTGCACTGGCCTCAACAACCCAGTCCTTGACGCCCTCGAGCGCTCTCGTGGGGTTAAGCTTATGCTTCAGTAGGTAGCCCTGCAGCTCAGCCGGACTGAACATATAGTCGGGGATGGCGTTGGAAAACTCGTCTGCTTGCGCTGCAAGGGTAGCTGCGCGCTGCGCAACCTCGGCCTCGCGTTTGTGCTTCGTGTCCAAATCGTCCGGGATCTCCGCCTCGCTGCTACGGCCCTTGGAAGACTTTGGTTTCCTGTGCACCGAATCGCCCTCAAGATCAGCGTAGATGGAGCGGAAGAGTTTGGCCATCATTGTGCGATTGGCGCGGTCAAACTTGACCATCATATCGATGCGGCCGGGACGGATGAGCGCCTTGTCCAGCTTCTCGATGTGGTTGGTTGTCATAATCAGAAGACGGCCCTCCTGGCTTGCCACGCCATCAAGGATGTTGAGCAGGCCAGAGAGCGATAGCTTTCCGTGCTTTTCCTGTTTGGTTTTCGACGCTTTCTTGGACTCGCTGCTGTCCTCGTCCTTCTTCTCGTCCGTCGCCTCCGCTTCCTCTTCGGATTCGCTTTCCGACGACGAGTTCTCGCTCTCCTCGTCGGGGTCATCCTGGTCCTCGCGCGTGTGCGTGAGGCCGGCCGTGTCAATGTCCTCGAGGAGAACGATGCATTTGCGCGGCAGGCTGTTAAACAGCTGTGCTAGCGTCTCTTCATCGGCCAAGGCGCCATTCAGGCTGACCATGTAAATGCTCATGTTGAAGTGGCCCGCCAGCGAGACGCTCAGCGAAGACTTTCCGGTGCCAGGGGGGCCGTAGAGAAGGTAGCCACGGCGATACGGGATGCCACGGTTGGCATACCAGCGACGGGTCGAGGGGTTGAGGTAGTCGGCAATGTCGTCAATCAGCGACTTCTTGGCGTCCTCGTCCAGAATGACCGTCGAGAGCGGGCGCGGGTTGCGGGCCATGCAGCGTGCCCAGTGAGGCGTACTGTAACTGTACTTGCCGTTGCTTCCACGGTAGATGATGGTCTTGCGGACGTCGCGGCGCAGGTAGGCCTGGCGGAACTCGAGAAGCAGCTCCTTGAGAACGGTGGGGTCACGGCCAAAGCACGACAGAGTAATGGCCTCGTCCTGGCTGCCGGCCAGCAGGCCCTTCCGTTCATGCCCCCGGCTGCGGCGGAAGACAATCAGGTTGCGGTGGTAGAAAAAGTAGTAGGTGCCAAGGGTGGGTGTGTACGCGAGAGCCTTCTTCTGGCGGCGGCGGCGCTTCATCAGGGCCTCTGGGGTCATGGACTTTTCCTCGAGGGCGAGTTCGCTGGGCAGACGGCCAGGCCCGAGCTCGTCGTCATCGTCACAGCCGCTGCCGTCGCTGTCGTTGTCAAACATGTAGCGTCGCTCATACTGCATGTTTTGCACCGTCCAGGAGCGGGAGCCGACCATGGTGTTGACGACAAAATGCCGGGAGTTGTGAGCAAAGGGCTGGCAAGTGATCCAGTCCATGCACATGTTGTAGACCTCGTCGTCATAGCGGACCTCGACCTGAGACATGAGGTAGTACTCGAACTGGCCGGCGAGGTAGGTGCTAAAGTAGTTCCAGGCAAAGGTGATGCCGCCGAGGAACAGGAGAATGGGCACGTAGTAGTTGAGGTCAATGTGCAGGTAGCGCTGGATCGCACCCGTGTACATGGACAGGCCGGGGAAGAAGACGTCGAGCAGAGGCGTGACCGGGGTCACCGTGGAGTGGTTCGCAAGCGGATCGTGCCCGGCGGCCGATGCGCCGCGGGCGGAGGTAGCCATGCCGGCAGATGGACTGGCGGCTGCAGTCGTGTTGCTATCGAGGCGGGACGTGTAGTAGTAGTGCTGGTTGGCTTGAAAGAGTCCCGTAGAGGCAAGGAAGACAAGGGCCGAGCCGGCAAAGAAACGGGAGAAACCAAAGCCGCCCTGCTGTGCAGGACGTGGAAGAGGCATTGGAGGTAAGAATGGGAAGGCGACTTATATATGCAGGCCGTGAGTAAGACGGGTCAAGATGGGTATGGATGCAGGCGACGCAACGAAAACAGAAGAGCAACAGCTGACAACGGGGCGTGGAGAACGACTGCCCAGTGACTTCCCAAAAGAATTCAAACAATCCGGGCAGTGACGACGCGGCAAGTGAGAAAAGGAAAAAGGAAACTACAAGGTACAGAAAGAGCGCTGGGCCGCACCTGCGGCACATTCTTTGATACTACGACACATTCTTCGATACTATAACACATACAGATGAAAGTTGGGCGAGGGGTAAAGCAGCCGTCTGTTCTGTGTTGCCAGCCACGATTGTATTCGTTTTCTTTGCAGATGCTTGTATTCGTTTTCTTTCTGCATGCACTGGCGATCTCGGTGGCACAATGCCTCCTCGGTCTGGTGAATGCATGGATCTCAGGCGGCGGGCAGCTGGCACACCGATTGTAGACGTGGACACGGCGTACGGTCGAGCTACACAGAAACTTGCAAACATGTATCGGGCATTAATTTAACGGAAGACGGCCGATAGATTGCCGCACGGCGCGCGGGCTTGGGCACAGACTGGCGCGAAAGTTGGCCAACGCAGTCGCCCGAGCCTGTGTGTTCAGCGCATGTGCGGCACGAGGACATGTTCGGCTCGCACATCCAGTCCGGTGCTACTGGCAACCGATGCGGTACATGGTACAAGACGCGTGAATGGCAAAACGCGGCGACAGAGTCATTCGGAAAATAAGCGGAGCGGGGCGTCCAAAGACTACTCCGTACGGATACTACGATCCTCTATGATCCTTCCCGGTTTGGATGTTTTTGGTCATTGGCAAAATAGGCAAGCACGACCAACAGGATGGAAGCTGCAGCCTGCGCTGTAGCCTGCAGCACAATATACTATTAAACTACTGCAGCTGTACGAGTTCAGCTTTGCAAGCCTTTGTCCAGCTCACGCTTTCGCTAAATTAATTGGGTTTGGGCTTGGGAGCGGTGAGGGCGACTGTCGGTTGGGCGAAGGCATCCATCCCGCCTTCCGATCACCATGTTATCAGTCAAGCTTGCTGTAAAAAAAAAAGACTGGCGAGTGAACAGACAAAGACCAGGGTACCAATGTGACGAGACGTCACGCCACGCCTGCCAGCGTCTACATGCAGCATGCACAACGGACTACGAGTATGCTGTTGGTTTTGATGTGTGCGCTTACAGTGGGGATTGTGGTGTAAAAATCAAGGCTTGTTGCGGCGGTGCCCAACACGAGTGACCAACGAGCCAAGATTGCTTTGAGTTTGACATTTTCATTCTCGGGCCCGATGACTGGACGGAAGATAGATACGGCAGGTAGATGACTGGACGTCAAGCAGATGACTGGACGGCAGGTAGACTGCGGTACAACCGTTGGAAAGCAGGAAAAATCCGAGACGCAGAAAGAGACAGCCCCAGCCAGCTCTGCCGATGTGAGATGAAGACAATCAACGCCCCATGACGGTGGTGGATGTTTGGTTCCGTGTAATAAAAGACAGTAATATATACCTACGGAGTCTGTGGCTGCCAATGTCAAAATGAGGCTCAATAGAGGATGTTGCAAGTGACATCGATGGGATTATGGCTTGGCCTTGCCCGTAGACTTGCCTATTTCTGGTTGATTACTCGATGCAGAAGGCGACATGAGCAGCACGCAACCAAGAATAGTGCGGGTGCACACGCCGGGCAGAGCGGTTGTTAGGTGACCATGGAGGACGTGTACTCCGTTTGCGTACTCTACACAAGGCAGTGCTGAGGAAACTCGAGGCTGGTGGATGGTCATAGTCATTATATTGGTACGTCCAGACAAGCGTGACGCAAAATGACAGGATGGGAAAGAGCAAAAGCGATGCGTTACTGTAGTGAGATGTTGACAGGTCCGGGCTGGGCGTCTGTGTCTGGTCGTAAAAGTCGTGGCTAAAACGTAAAAACAAGGATATAGTAAAGCAAAAAGAATAAATCAACAAAAACCACAACGAGAGTCGTAACCGAAATCAAACAAAATCATAACCAAAAAAGGGAGGAATCAAAAAGAAAAAAAGTAGGAGTAGGTAACGAACCAGAAACAAAGTCGGGGTAGTACGTCCAAACTGATGAGGAAACAAAACAGCGATCAAGGCATAATAGGGGCGAAAGGGACCAGCTAGCCAGCGGTTGACGGGCCTCCCATACTGCCTGGCACGCCACCGTTCATCGGTCTCGGCATGCCGGGGTTCCCACCCTGTTGGAAGCCAGGAGGGCCGGCTGCTGACGGGGGACGAGCCCCAGGAAAGCCACCGGGCCGGGCACCAGGCATACCATTCGCACCCATGGGACCGGGCACGTGACCGCCTGGGTAACCGGCCATACCTGCCGCGCCGGGCATAAAGGGACGTCCTTGCATTCCAGGTGGCATGCCCTGCTGCATGCCAGGTGGCATGCCCGGCATACCCGGCTGCATACCCGGATGCATGCCTGGCTGCATGCCCGGTGGCATACCCGGCCGCATCCAGGGAGCCGCCCCAGCCCCAGGCACAGCTCCTGGCATACCACGGTTCTGGGAACGGGCGGTCCCTGAGCGCGAGGCTCCGGGCGGGTAGTGTTCCGAGGACGAGCTGCGGCGGCCTCGGCGGCGTCGACTGTGGTGGCTGTCGTCATCCGACCCCCCGTCATCGCCCGGCTTGCTGTGCACGAGGTAGCTTTGGTGCATGGTGTACGACGTGCTAGAGCCCTGCTCGTCGTAGTCGGTCTGGCGGACCTTGTCGTGGCGCACGTGTTGCAGTGACGAAGGCTTGGCGCCGCAGATGTAGGCGACCATCTTAAAGGCCGTCGAGTTCTTGCGGCTGCGGGAGATGCCAACGATGCGGCTGTCGACGACCTCCTGAACGGACCTGGCGCTGGTCGAAGAGCTGCGGCGCTGTGAGCTGGGGCGTGCTGAGCTGCTGTGGTGGCGGCGTTTGGAGTGGTGCGACTGCGAGTAGCTACTCTCGCTCGACACGGAGGTGCCCGAGGCGCTGGCCGAGTCGGAGCCAGAGTGGCTGCTCGACGACGAGTAGTGCGTGCTAGGCATTGTCCGTGTCGGCCGTCAATGCGTTGTCTTGGTCTTTGTTGGCTCCCGGCTGCCCTCGAGGGCAAACGAAGCTGTCTGGGCAGCCAATCCTTGTTGTAACAATGCAAACAATGCAAACAATGCAAACAAGAAAACAATGCAAGGCCAGGCCAACAGTCAACTGCAGGCGATCTGGCGGGGCGTCTCAGGAGTCTGTGGTGAGCCGCAATGCATCACCTGCGGGATGGCCGGCGGGGTGTCTCTGTTTGCACAAGGGATGTTCTGCCGATGCTGTATCAGTGTCCACTGGTGGTGTTGTGATGCGTACGATTTCGAGCAGAGTGGTAAGCAGGATATGGAGATTTAAGTGGTAAGAAGGATATGGAGATTTACAAACAATAGACAGGCCAGGTGCTGGGTGCTCTGGTCGGGCGGGCGAGACACGCACATATATATTGATGTTCCGCGTCGTCGACAACCCTGGCCTCGAAAAAGGCGACGGGCGTAAGCACGGCACGACCAATTTAATCGTAAAAACAAAAAAGGCATCAAATCAAAAGTGCACAGACGCCAAAACGGGCCAAACCGGGCGGGCGATGGGCTGCCTCGTCGGCTCTGCGTCGGCCGCGTCGTCCTCGCTCGCTGCTCACCTCGCGTCTCCAGTCAGGTCGTTTGCGCAGTCTGCATGAAGCGTGCATGCAGCGTCTGCATGCACGCACTCGCGTGCGTATGCACCGTCGGGGTCCTTTCGGACTCAGCCCGCCATTCAATAAATATTTATACTCTTCGACGGCTGCGTGCGTGTGGCTCATGACTGGTTCGCACGGGTTGGTCCGCCTCTTTGCTTTGCAATCGCGACGACCACACCCTGGAATAGCGGCCTCGACTGCCTAGCAGCACACCATCGCCGACCTAGCGGCATGAGTTGTCCAATGTGCACATTTGGGCAGACTTGCGAAAAGGCTCTGGCGTAGGCTTGTCAAGTCCTTGCAGCCCAAAAGACGGCTGGTCCCGGCTCGATCAGCAGCGTCGTCTTGCTCTGAAAGGTTCGCAATGCCGTTGCTCAAAACGATGGACACCAAAGCCGGACTCGTCTTGCTCGGTTCGCGATGCGAGCCGACAATGCGAGCCGACAATACCCATTCGGTCCTCTTGTGCCCATCTGCTCGTGCACAGTGTCAGATAGAAAACACCTGTTTGGCTGCCACACCGTCTTCATCGAGAGCGTTTAATTATGCGCTGGCCATTTGTTGGCCGCAGACCATGGCCTTGGGGGTGGTGTGGCTGCAACCTGTAGGAGGCAGTGCCAGCCATTCATTAGAGGAACGAGGGGCACAGGCCTGTTAAGTATTTTATATTTTAGGCGCCTTGTCTGGATGCAACGCCATATATTTATTATTTACATGGGTGGGGGAAAGGCGCCAGAGGAAAAGGAGTGCGGGATAAATGAGAAAATGAGGCTCTCACGGTGCCGGCCGACCTGACAACTCAGACGGCCAAGGCCCGTGGCCTGCTGGATGCCTTGGAGCCGCCGCACTTTCCGTCGTCCTCGCACTCCCCAGTCCATTTCACGATACGAGCTTTTGTCGACTGTGTGACTTGGACCCAAACGGAACGTGACATGGTTTGTGATGGGTGATATTTGTGTATGTCGAGGCTGCATGCATCAAGACACTGCAGCGTAGACGAGGCCCGAGAATCTGTGTCAGGCTGTGCGGCATCCTTGTCGTTCTGTATCATGAGGTTCTGCCCATTTCGTCGGCCCGTCCTCTGTGAGATGCCGTCGCACGGCCATGCACGCGCACGGGCCTGAGAAATAAGACCAGGCTGTCCAAACATCAAACAACGGGTGTCCATTCAGAGGAGACCACCAACAACGTCTTGGTCGCCGTTTTGATTCGCTTGTCTCGAAAGCTGGAAACCAGTCACATCGTTTTGCAGTCACTGTCATTTTCAGGCCAGATCATTTGTCGGGCCAGAACCAACTTCAGACGCCAGGCTGGGCGGCAAGTGAGCCTGTGCGACATGACAACAAAAGAACGGACACGGTAAGCACGGTAGGCAGGCAACCAGGCAGACCGCGACGTGGTCCTGGCCGGTCGAGAAACCAAAAGACTCATTCATGCTTCCATTCGATCACCCGGCTACCTCGGTCGTATCGCGTCTTCCGGATCCCTTCCGGTTATACAGAGTGCAAATGAATATAGGCGTTTCGCAGCTGCCATCGCGCTCTTCCGTTGCAGCTCTCCACGTGTCACACAGAGCGTGCCACTGGTAATGGGGTAAATCTGGAAGCCCATCCAAGTACTGGATAGAATGCGACTTTCAAGCCTCACTCTCTAGCCGTAAGCCTCACTTCATCTTTGCTACTGTCCTTGCTACTCCAGCGTCGCATGCTTGGCTTGTTCCTTCCATGATTTCATCACCTTTCCCGACCAAAAGGCTGGGCCTTTGGATTCTATGCACGTATTTTGTCTGCCGTGATGCAACCAAGCGTCCAAGGACCAGAATCCAAGTCTCATCCCTCATAGACCCTTAGTCGTGCCGTTGCCCTTGTTTTTCACGCGGTCAGACGAGAAATCAGTACAGGAATCAGCTACCACCGAAACGGGAGGGGAACCATGCCAATCTCAGCCGGTTCAGTCAGTTTGAGACTCGGAGACAAGAGCCAGAAACATGCAAATGTTGCTTGTCAGGCTTATCGCCGGCGAAGCGGCTTGTCATCTCACTTTGGCAAATGCGACCTCCCAAAATCAGACAAGATGCAGAACAGGCAGGCCTCTTGGGCACTGCAGCGCACCTTGTTTGTCTCGTCTGTGGTTCTAGCTGGATGGGAAAATCGGCGCTTTCGTTGATTGGACTGAGCGCGGAGAAGTGCGGCATAGTGCAACTCAGAAATAACCCACCAAGCAATCGTAGCAGGGAAGAGGAAAAAGGGCGGACAAAGTACTCCGTAAGATCTTAAAGCTGAGGGTCCCCGGGTCGTGAAAAGGATCAACTGATAGCCGAGAAAACTGACGATTTCGAACAGTCTGCATTCACCCGATCACCGTGGCCGAGCCACGACTATTGTGTATTTTCATGGTATTACTTTGTCAGTGTCTCTAGTTTCGTTATGTAAGCAGCACTCTTTGCCCGGCGCCCCTCTAATCCGAGACACAGGAGCCCTCTGAAACTTTGCTTGTCGCTATTTGTCATCTGACACTGGACAATTGTGTTTGCAGTTTGTTCTACTCGCATTTCGATTGTTGTCGTTTCTGTTGATTTCGTAGTATCACCGTCTGACGGTTCGTTAGACTCGAGTTAAAACATATTCTTTAGGGCGGCCCTATGGGTTTCTTTACGAGTAAATATATTACATTTAAGTCGGCGCAATTTCTTAATACGACAACTGCTTATAGGACTAAAGATATTAGTTCAGACGGCGCTGTGCCTCTTGCGCCTCACTACCATTTCGGTCGGTCTCGTTCTGAATATTTGAATAAAATATAGACTCGGTTAATGAAAACGAGACCTGACTAAACCACGTGAACTGTCAAATGTCAGTGCCCAATTATACCTTCCTGGCGGGTCGGTTTTGGCTTTTCGCGCGTCGCACTTACCCCGTCTGGAAAAGAATTGCCAGGAAAGAAAGAAAGAAAGAGATAACGGAAAGAACAAAGCAGCGTTAGCCATGTCTTCGCAACCAGTTGCGCCTGTCCGTTTCTTTCAGACGCCATTCATGCTTCAACTTTGTTTGGCTCCTGGCAGGGGCAGTTCTAGTTTAGTTGCGTCTGCGATCCCACTGGTGCAGAGAACGTCGCATTCGCACCGCACTCGGGCACTTAAAACTTGGCTTTCCGCGGAATCAGCGGAAGCCTCCTGGTGCGTGGAATAAGGGAAAGCAAAGGCTAAATAGCACAGGACGACTCCTTCCCTCCAGCGTTGCACACGTGGAAGATGCAATTAAACATCTTTCGTGTTCATGTTATTCAACTGCCGTCGAGTGGGATGCTTCCTATGCGGATTTGCGTCGTTTGATTGCCCTGACTATATTTACTCGTATCATTGCTTCTTGCCTGGCCGCAGACGGTACGGAGTTTGCAAATCGCACTTTCCCTCGCTTCCCGCTGCCGATCAGCTCCTTCCGGGCATCTTCTGTTCTCACCAGTCGCTCCTCCTTCCCATCGTGCCTCGTTCCCTCCATACTCCGTACGTAAGGTCCATTGCACTGGGACCGCTGTGTCGAGACTCGTCCATCCGCTAATAACGCCCAGACCACCGCCCCTGCCATTCCTCCCTCGTTCCCTCTCTCCACTACGACAGCGCCAAACAACATACCCATTGCCCATTTTCTCCCCTTCATCCCCAATCTCGCTCTTCTTCCTCTTTGTTGTCTTCTCGCCACCAACACCGTCCACCCGAACTGGTGAACCGTCTGCATTCTCTACATCTCGACATCTCGACTCCTTCCGGCTTACGACGCACGAGATCCTACTCTTCATCCGCGCCTGCGAGCACTGTTACACACACTCCTACGCGCGCTGGAGCGCTCCAATGATATACTACGCTGCACGACGCTCCACTAAAGTTTGAATCACTTGCAATTGCAAGACACCACTACAATCACTTGATCACGCTCGCATTCCGTTCAACACCATCGAATCCTTCTACAACTCAGCCTACTCCGTACACCACGGCTGCTATTGCGTCCATCCTGCCACGGCCAAGTCGCCTGTGCCGTGCTACCCGTCTATCCCTCCGAGGGTCTCTGTTCGCAACGTTTGCCAGACGGCAAGACGACAATTCGCCCTCACGAATCACGGCTGTGCACAAGTACGGCCGACGTTATACAAAGGCGGAGCAGGTCGCACTCTTCCGGCTTGGCAACGGCGCAGACTTATACAAAAGCACGTCAACGGCAATCTCGGGCACTAGCCAGGAACCACCACAAGCACGATGGACCACCCTGACAAATCGACGTCAGACTTTGAGCGGCGCGCATCAAGGCGTACGTCGCGCCAGGTGTCGAATCATGCCGCGGTCGAATCCGAAGACAACGACGACAACGCCGCCAGCACCTCTGAAGGCTCCCGCTCGTCGACCGAGCCAGCGACAGTTTCCGCCGCACCCGCCACAGCACGATCGAGTCCCGATGCCCCTCGGAGGACTTTGGTGACATTAGTCAATTTACCCGACGAGCACCCGTCCGCCGCAACAGGAACGGTACACGACGCGTCGTCCATCTCCATCGCTGCCGACACGGACTCTTTTCCAGCAACCTCTGACACATACTCTGGCCCCTCTTCGCCAGTACAACCCACGGCGTCGCCTACACAGCAGCATCAACAGACCTCATCCGTGCCGACAGAAGTTTTGGAGATCCCTGAAGAAGCGCCGTCGGGGTCTGCGTTGTCGTCACAGACGTCCCTACCGCCACCCGTTGCGGAGTCCTCGACCACAGGGCCTCGTGCGCGCCCGTCCAGCATCGCAAAGCCGCCAATCGGTCCACTGTCCCATGCGTCCAGTAGCCGCGCTGGTAGCAGCCAACGTGGTACGAATGTCCGTGCCAGCACAGCAAGTAGCGTTGCTATGCCACAACAGGACGAGCCGTACCAAGGCCCCTCTGGACCATCGTTCCCCTACCAAATGTACCCTCAAAACGTCGGTGTGACAAGACCGCTAAGCGGTGCCACGGCTTCCACAGCTTCCCAGGCGGAATCGTCGTACAACGGGCCTCGCGGTCCTGCATTTCCATACGCCATGTACCCCCAGGCTACGCCGGCCGTCCCGACCGCTGCGGCCGTCGCCGGGCCCGGGACAGGTATTCCTGTTGGCTTTCCCGGTATGGCCGACAACTACCAGCGGCGCCTGGGCCCTGAGGGCGAGGAAATTGCCGACTTGATTGGCCCCGATGGCCACACTGAGCAGCTTCCGCCATACACGCGCTATCCTGACGAGGCTTACAATCGCAAGATTGCAGCGGCCACCGGCGGGCAGGCGGCAGGCCCGTTGGGTACTTGTTCGGCGGTGATGGCAGCGGCCGCTGTTCCTGAAGCGGGTATGTTCTCCAACTCTGTTCCTGTGGCCATCGAGGAGGTGCCAGGCGATCATGCAGCTTCGGACTCGGCACAGGCTGCTGGAGCTGCTGGAGCTGCAGCTGCAGCTGTGCCACGGCCTGCGTCACCAGCGCCCCCGGCTTGCGGCCCTACAGCCCAAGCCGCGTCGCCCACGGTCGCGACCATCACGGGTGCCGGCGGTATCGGTCTGGCGCCACACAATCCCGAGTTTGATGGCGCGGAGAGTGCAGCGTCGCCCCAATCACGCTTATCGTTGCGAAGCTTCAACTCGGACAACACAGGCCCCGAAATCAACACGGCCGCCCGCGGGACCAGTGAGAAGCGCAGGCCGCCCACCGCTCTCCAGCGGTATGGTAGCCGGCGCGCGTTCGGCGTCATTCCGTACTGGGCCATCTGCCTGGTTGTGACTGCTCTCATCATGATGGGCATCATTCTGGGTGCTGTTCTTGGTACATTCGTTTCGCGCCACAAAAAGGTACCACCATACGACAAATCCAAGTCGATCACTGTGACGGTCGATGCGACGCCGATTGCGACGCCGACGAACCTGCCTGCCCTACCGACGGGCACATACGGGATCCCGCTGCAGAAAGAGGAAGGGCCGACAGCGTGCTTCAACGACTCGTCGCAGGAACAGGCGTGGACCTGCAACATTCCCTACCAGTATGCGATGACGGTGTCTATTGAGGACTTGGCGCCGGAATCGGATGGCCCACGGTACAACATTTGCATCAACGGCAACGCGTCGGCGACTGTGGAGAACAATGCATTCTTTTACGGCGTGCAGGCGCCCGTGATTCCGTCGCCGGTGCCAATGTTCCTTGTGAACGACACGCTTGACCCAAGCCGCGGCCCTGCGTGGTTCCGGATGATGCCGTACAACAAGACGGTGGTTGTGCACGAGTCTCTCTTGTCGACATCGTCGTCGTCGGACAAGAAGCGCGACAATGCTGGCGGTGTTGATACGGGCTCGATTGTGTGGGGCGACGGCCAGGACGGCAATCCGTACAAGCGCAAAAGCTTGATTCCGGCCCAAGCTGGTGACCGGCCGTGGGTGTGCACGTGGCCGGACACGATCCTGGAGGTGTTTATTTACCCGAACCAGAACACGAGCCTATACAAGATTGGCGTGTTCTCGGACAAGTCGGCGTCGACCACTGCGACGCTTGACGTGTCTGCACCGGCAGGTGCCTACATGGTCGCCGCAACGGCGACGGCGACTAGCACGGAGACGACAAGCACTTTGACAGCTTCGACAGCTTCGACTGTACCGACCAACTACGGGGGCCCTCCGCCGTTTCCACGCGTCTTTAAACTGGAAGAGCGACGTATGGCCAACTCACCGCAGCCGACGTGTGTACAGTACGAGCTCACAAAGGGTGCATATGGTGTGTACGCGAAACCGCGGAAGGACTTGGACGGCAACCCCATCCAGATTCTAATCTCCGAGGTGGAGACCGGCCCGTCTCTGTTTTCGAATCGCAAGCGGGAGGTGTTTGGCAACGAGTTTTACGAGCGCGACGGCGAGATGCTAGACGAGCGCGACAGCTCTGGCCTTAGTAAGTGCGCGTGTCTCTGGATGATGACGTGATTTCTGGATTCTTTTCTATGGTGTTTGGTTTTGGCTTGGCATATACCTATTTCTGTTTGGCATATCTGTACAATGGGTTTTGGGTATGACTCGTCTCTGCACGAGTACGCGGATATGGTGGCGTTTGGGTTGGCTCAGCTGGAAGGGCTTGATATGGTAGCGTGCAACAATCTGCAACGGATCTGGTACTCAATCTTTACATCACTTTCACATTCAACGTGCATCGCCATACCGTAGCATCAAGTCATTATCATTTTAATCTACTGGAGGTCTATGCCCTCACGCTCGGCCTCGCGGGCAATGAACTTGAGCACCTCCCTGTCCGGCGCCAGTTCCACGGCCAGCTTGCCGTCGAGGTCCTTCTTGTCAGTCTCTGCGCCGGCTTTGAGCAAGGCGACGGCCGTATCGCCGTGGCCCTCGGCTATGGCGTGGTGCAGCGCAGTCTGGCCTGCGCTGTCGACAGCGTTGAGCGGGCTGCGGTGCTTGAGCAGTAGGTTGACGAGTGGTGTCGAGCCGATGGCGGCGGCACGGTGCAGTGGGTACTGGCCACGCTTGTCACGCACGCGGGCTGATGCAGGTGACGGCCCCTCGAGCAGCTTCTTGGCGAGGTCGAGGTTGTTCTTGGAGGCGACAAAGTGCAGCACGGTCTGGCCGCTGTTGTTTTTCTCGTCGACACTGGCGCCCTTTCGGAGCAGCAGGTCGACAATGGGCTCGGCCTCGCGGACGCTGGCGGCAATCATGAGCGGGGTCCAGCCGCTCCCGTCCTGGACGTCTGGGTCGAAGCCCTTGGTCTGGACGAGCATCTCGACAATGGCAAGCTGGTTGTACGAGGCAGCCCAGTGGATGGGCAGGCGGCCATCGTCGTCTGTGCGTTTGGCCAGTTTGGGGTCGGCTTTGAGCAGCGCCTCGACCACGGGAACTTCCAGTCAGCCATGTCGTGTCTCGAGGTGCCGTTGTGATGGAAGTGGCGAGCATGTGCCACAGCGCTTAGCCTACCTCTGCCCTCGCGGCAAGCCGCATGGATGGCCAACTTGTCTTCTTTTTCAGCCATTTTAAGATGAAAGAAACTAAAAAGTAGCGGTGCACCTGGTGAGTAAAGGGTGGTGAGTTGGTGGATGTACTCCGTATGTCGTCGACGAGCTCGAAGTGGGCCTAGCCGCTACATACAGCGCTGTAAGTGCCGTAGGTGCTGCTAGGCAGGCGCCGCGCCACCCAAGCACCTGTCGCAACAGAACGCTTATGTCAGCAAGTACAGCCTTGCGCGTCCCAAAAAAAAGCACGAGCTCGATGCGCGGACGCGCGAACTGCATCACGACACGCATTGGCATTGCTACGAGCCAGGCACCCACGACTTTCCAGTTGAAACCCAGTTGAAGAATACTACGAATCCAACCCCTACCACGCTACGCGCCAGTGCCGGCTTCTCCAAATCCTCGCGACACCAAGAGCTTCTTCGACACATCAACCAACCTCGCCATGGCTGCACAGGTGGCCGACGGCCCCGTCGCCGACACTGCCGACCTCGCCAGCCTCATTAAGCGCAATGCCCAGACGTCCAAGGCGATCTTCTTCAGCTCCAGTGCGGCTTCAGGGGGCGACTCGGACACGGGCGCGCGGAAGCGCCTCCGCATTGATCCGGCCGAGGGCCCGGACCCCGATCTGACCGAAGAGGCGCTGTCGCTGCGCCTGAATGCCGAGTACGCGAGTGTGCAAGCACTACCCCCAGCACTCGCTGCAAAACAGGCGGCGGCCGTCGGGGCGGCGGCCGCACGCAAAAAGAGTGCCCAGCAAAAGAAGGCCGAGGAGACTGGTGGCGAGGACGCGACGGCCCGCAAGATGATTGACGGACTTCAGGAGAGCGGCAAGATTGTGCGCAAGGGCGCGGCCGCCGGGGGACCACAGAACATGGCGCTGATGCCGATCCGGAGGCCTCCAGGCGCGCCAGACGTGCCGGGCAAGACGCCTGGCCAGCAACTGATGCGGGCACAGGACCTGCATGTGCAGCCCAAGCCCGAATGGCACGCGCCATGGAAGCTGATGCGCGTGGTGTCGGGGCACCTGGGGTGGGTGCGCAGTCTGGCGGTCGAGCCGGGCAACAAGTGGTTTGCCAGCGGCGCCGGCGACCGCACGATCAAGATCTGGGACATGGTTTCGGGACAGCTGCGGCTGACGCTGACGGGCCACATTTCGACGGTGCGTGGGCTGGCCGTGTCGCCGCGGCACCCGTACCTATTCTCGTGCGGCGAAGACAAGATGGTCAAGTGCTGGGACCTGGAGACGAACAAGGTCATTCGGCACTACCACGGGCACCTGAGCGGCGTGTACACGCTGGCACTGCACCCGACGCTCGACGTGCTCGTGACGGGCGGCCGTGACGGCGTGGCACGCGTGTGGGACATGCGCACGCGCAGCAATATCCACGTACTGTCCGGGCACACGGGCACAATCTCGGACCTGGTCTGCCAGGAGGCGGACCCGCAGGTCATTACGGGCTCGCTCGACAGCACAGTGCGGCTCTGGGACCTGGCGGCGGGCAAGTCGTCGGGCGTGCTGACGCACCACAAGAAGGGCGTGCGTGCGCTGGCGACGCATCCGACCGAGTTTACGTTTGCGAGTGCCAGCGCGGGCAGCATCAAGCAGTGGAAGTGCCCAGAGGGCGCGTTTATGCAAAACTTTGACGGGCACAACGCCATCATCAACACGCTGTCGACAAACGCCGACAATGTCTTCTTCTCGGGCGCCGACAACGGCTCCATGAGCTTCTGGGACTGGAAGACGGGCTACCGGTTCCAGTCGCTCGACACCGTGGCGCAGCCGGGCTCGCTGGACGCTGAATCGGGCATCATGAGCTCGACGTTTGATCGCTCGGGGCTGCGCCTGATTTGTGGCGAGGCCGACAAGACAATCAAGATTTGGAAGCAGGACGAGACGGCGACGCCCGAGACGCACCCCATCGACTGGCACCCAGCACAGTCTCGTCGGCGGTATTAATCGCTTGTCCTTTGGTCCTTTTTGTTTTACTTTTGTATTCGTTCACTTGGGCGGAGTCGGCGGGCGTTCCGTGTTTCGGTTTGCATTTCACTGCATATATCAGATAAAATCTGCCAGATTAGTCATCACGTCGTAAACTATAACAACCAGCCGCTATGGTGGCCTTAGAAGTGTGGCCAATGAGAAAGGCAATAGTAGTAAACAGTTAAAAAAGAGCCTACGAAAACAAACCGGCGGCCTTGACTTCGGGGTCGTCACGGAACGCGAGCCGCACGTCCTCGTCGCCAATAGCAAGGCGCATCTTGCTCGGCCGCTCGACTCGGTGGCCTTCGAGGTACACAATACCCGCGCCGGCCAGATCGACGACAGCAGGCCCAAGACCCGCCAACCGCACACCACGTGATGCCGCCATAATCGCCGCCTGCGTGCGCGACGCGGTGTCTGTGCCCGTCAGCGCGCTGTGGCCTGTCAGCAGCGCCTCCATCGGCCGCCCGTCCTTGGTGCCCGATGCCACGGTCACCGCAAATCGCAACGCCCGCTGCGTCTCCTCCAGCACGTCGCCAAACGTGCTCTCCGCCACGCCCGTCCGTTGCGTCCGGGCCAGCAGCGCCGCCAGCAGTAACCGCGACGCAAACGGCAGCGCCCGCAGGTACTGCTGCAGTGGGCTGGACGTCGCCTCGGCAATCGCCTTGCGGATCGTGTCAATCGTCACGCGTCCGCCGTACCCGCGCTTCTTTGGCTCCACAGCGCCGGTGTCGCCGACCGCCTTGGCCTTGGCACGTGCGCTCTTGCTCGGTGTTCCTGGCGCCTCCGCCTCCTGCTTCTGGCGCGCCTCCGCCTCGGCAATCTCGACCGCCCGGCGGCAGATATCCAGCGCCCGTCGAGCATCGCCGCTCACCGCCGACACTTTGCGACTCGCAAACTGAATCGCATCCGGGTCCACCGTGCTGCCCGGTACGCCCTCGAGTCGCGACGTAATAATCTTCATCAGCTGCTCATGGTTGTAGCCGGGAAACGTGATGCGCGTCAGACCCAGGCGGCTGCTAATCTTGTTGCTTAGCGTCCGCTCAGGCAGATCCATCGTGTTGGCCACCGCCAGCACAATCAGACGGCTGTGCCGCAGCCCAGGCCAGTTGAAGAAGTTGTACATGACGCCTTGGTTCTTGGTCACCAGCTGGTCCAGCTCGTCCATGAGCACCACGCACGGCACACGGCGGGGACTCGGGTTGCTAAATTCATGCTCCAACAAGTCCAGTGCCTGGCCCGGGCTCACACGCTGCCCTTTGAGCGCCTCCCACAGCAAAGAGTACGACTGGTGCGGGTCGGTAATCTTCATGCCGTTGATCTCGACAAAGATAAAGTCGTCCAGCTCGTCGGACTGCACCGCATGGTCCAGGCTCGACACCACCTCGCGCACCGTTGCCGTCTTGCCCGTTCCAGGCGTGCCCGAGATGTAGATGCACGTTCCTGTGCCTTCGGTGATTGCTGCCTCGAGGTGCGAATAGACGAGCGAGAACTCGGCCTCGCGGCACGGCAAGCTTGTCGGTACGGACGCCACGTGCAGCTGCTTGCGAGCTTTCTGGAACGGCGACGCTTGGAAGTGGTGCGGCGAGAGCGTCCTTGTCGCCAGCGGCGTGAACTCGAGCTGCTTCTTGAGAATGACCCTCTTGTTGGACGGCGTCATCATTTTGACGGGGCTCTTCTTGCCCACCGGCGTCTTGGCCACCTCAAAGGTCTTGGCCTTCTTCCGAGGCGTTCGGTACTGTTTGGCCGGCTCCTCTTCATAGTCCTGATCGTCTTCGGGCTCCTCGGCAACGTAGTTGCCATCATTGTCGACGTCCTCGCCGTCGTGCTCCTGGGTTCCGTGCTCGTCTTCTTCGTCGTCGTCGTTGTCGTCGCGCTTAGTATCCGCTTGAGCTGCGGGCGTCTCGGCTTTGGTCCTGCGCTTGCGCGTTGCCTTTGTGCCCGTTTTCACGAGCTCAATCAGGTACTCAATGTCCTCGACAGTGCCTTTGTAAATGTCCTCCCACACAAACTCGTCCGTGTAACTCGCCGTCCGTGTATTGCAACCGCGTCGGCAGATGAACGTCTTGCCAGCATCTTTCGAGTTGCGCCCGATACGCCCACTAGGGTGCTTCTTCTGGAACGCCTCCAGCGACATGACTTGGGCACTGCCATTGATGGATGCCAGTGGGTTGACGTCCCACGATGGCGAGATGTAGAGTTCATTCTTGGACTGTCAGCTTCGACTCCAAAGTCAGGATGCACGAGTGCACGAGACTCACCGGCAGAAAGTCGGTTCGCTTTTTGGACTTGTTGCGAATCTCCTTTTCCGTCGAAAACCACATAAAATGAGCCGACTTCTCGCCGCCATCTTCGTCGTCGATGAACTCGCACAGAATGCCGACCCATGCTTCGTTTGATCCGTCCGCCTTGAGCAGGACCGTATCCCCTAGAAAGCACTCAAAGTCGCCCATGCGGGCACCAATAATTGCGCTTTCTTTTGCCGGGCGCTTGCGCTTGCGCGGCCCCCCGTTGGCCCCGTTGGCCTCGTTGGCGTTTTCGTCTCCCGTCTCGTCGGCATCGGCGCCCGTTGCTTCGTCTGAGTAGATCCACTCCCAGGGAAGGTCTTCCTTGCCCAGCTCGTCGTCGGAGTCTTCGCGGATCACGCCAGGCACAGCCTTTCTCCTCTGCTTGCGCGTTGTTGTCGGTTCTTGCTTAAGAAGGGGCATCTTGCTGGTGGGTGGTCGAGTTGTTGGCGCACGGTCGAAATGAAGGACTGCCCAATTGCGATGCTGTCGCAAAGCTCAGGGTTGGTTGGGTGTGGCTGAAGCTACCGTGGCGTCGGGAAACGCGTCGCAAATTACGGAAGGCGCGGTTGAGCGTTTGCGTTTCGCGAATGCACTAGTCCTAATTCGGACAAAACAGCCTTCATACTCGGCATCCCTTCACTACGGAGTACATCTGATCAGGACCGATTTTCCTTAGTATCTTGGCTGTCTGGAAAGAAGCAATCATGGCTGTTTTGTGGCTTTCAAATCAGTGTACTTTTTATCCCGCTCGTATCAGTGTTTCCCTTACTTGAAAGCCTTTTGCCTTGACCTCTTCTGTTTGTACGATTCCGTCAACACACATCCAGCACGACACTCTCGCTTAAATTTGCCGGTATCACAAGTTGAAGATTAATATAGCTCAAGTAAACATCAATAGATTGTAGCTACTCTTGCCACGCCTCAGCTGATTGCATCAAACGATATCCGTATACAGTAGGTGCGATAAATTGTGCAATAGACTGGTCGTGCCTTCCGTTCCTGACACAGTACTAAGGACGGGTCGACGCCGCTGCCAACGACGGAAAAGTACCACATATTCTCTGAATTATTCTGACTTGGCCCCAGCAGCTTTCCACCTCTCTTTCCCATCTCTACGTCCTACCTACTTACCAGCTCGCTCTCAACGTGCATCACAGCCTGAGCCAATGCCGCGCAACTCAAACTGGCCGAAGCCCAAGCGCGAGGATTGGCGCCCCAAGGGCCAGCGCGAGCCCTATGATGAGGCATTCCCCCCGCTGGTTATGCACAAGCCCGACCCGGACCAAGTACATCTGGCAAAGAGAACCAACCCGCGCGCTTTTGTGGCCGTCACGGCAAATGCTCCGGAGCCGATTAGAAAGCTCGCTCCCAAGTCTACGGCCAAGCCAAAATTCACGGTACTTTACTCTCCCTGTGCTACATTCTTTCAGGTATAGACGCTGATTTTGAACCTGCAGCTCGTCATCTTTGGCCCCAAGCCCGGTACCCGGGAGAAGGCGCTGGACAACCCCGTCTTTCTCGACCTACTCTGCCTAGTTCAAAACCGCCTGAGTGTTGGTATTGATCGTCGTACTCTGGGTCCCCACGGCATTGCCATCTACTCGGACTCTCGCCAGACGCTTCGGGCTGCCTACAAGGACATTGCCGCCATCGCCCACGATGTCGAGTCCAAGAGGAACAAGCAGATGTTTGTGGCCTTGGTTGCCAACAGCCACAAGAAATTCCTATCCATCGACGAGAGTGGCGATGACAGCTCCTTTGGCAGACTCACGCTGCCGCGCCTGGCCATTGACCCGGCCGCAGACCAGGAGCTTCTCAGAAACTGTGCGGCTGGGTTCAAAGCCCGCCTCGCAGACATGGCCGACGTGATCAGAGCCGTTCCGGTGGATATCACATTGCAGTTCCATCTCGGCCGCATGAAGGTCTTTGCTGGGCATGATGGCCGCAAGGACGACCCAGCCTCTCTCCTCGACAAGATGATTGGCGGTGGGGGGAATCCTGTCGTTTTTGACCGCAGGTAAGCGCATCGGCACAATCTTGAGACTGTGCTGACATACTTGTGCAGAATCGGAGACGGCAATGTCTTCAATCGGCTCCGGGCAAAGATTATGTCGACAAGCGGTCTGTTCTTCCCTCTTTCGCCCGTTGCCCAGACGCTCTCCGAGGTAGAGTGCACCAAGTACCTGGTGGTTGTCACGTCGGCGTTTCAAATCGAGATGAAGATTGAACCACCTGTGATCAACAATCCTGGTGGGCGGCTTTCTCAGCCGCGTGTCTTTCAACTGGTCGGCACCGATGGCAGATCGGAGGTTGCAGCGGCCTGTCCAAGCTTGTGAGTTGCAAGCACCTGGTCTTGGAGAGAATGGCACTAATCGTTTTACTCGGCAGCAACCTCGACTGGCAGCTCGAGACTCTGTCGGAACTTAAGGCAGACGACATGGCACCCACCATCAAGGACCTCCTGCAGTGGATTTCCATTCCCTGGTCGAATGATGACGATACCTTTCCTATCCCGAGTGTGTCTGCATCCGCAATCGATGCGTTCCGCATCCAGCAAGTTTATGGCAAGACGACGTGGACGGTCGGTTGCAAGGGCACGAGCTACATTATGGACATCTCTCGCTACTACAAGTTCCCACGGCCCGGCAAGTCGGACGAGTACAGCGTGGCCACTGGCGTGTCGATCTCAAGCCTACAGTGGGAAGACGCCTTGAGTGCGTTGCCCAGCAAGGGCGTGTGTCGGGACATGGATGCGAACTGGAGCAAGGTCTTCCAGTCGCGCACGGGAAACGACGGCATCACGGAGTTCCTGGCACTGATCAAGGGCGTCCTGACCATGACCAGCAGTGTCTTGGATAGCAAAGATGGTGCCGTGGAGTCCAAGAGGGCGGAATCGCCCCAGGCGCTCCCAGTCCGGCAACCGCCTCAGCAGCCGCCACCCCAGCAGAACTCGTACAAGATCCCGTTCAAGGCTCCGCCCCCTCTTGTTCGGACTACCGCCCAAAAAACTACTGCTCCGCCCGTTTCTAGGCCATCTGCCGCTCTACCTGCCGCTTCGCCCGCCGTATGCAAGGCAACCGACGCGCCGCTCACCGCACTCAATACGCCTCTGCCCACGACGGAAAATAGTGCAGACGGAAGCAAAGCTGCGGGGCCTCCCAACGTTCCAGCACAGGCCGCTGCAGAGCTCAAGCACACTTATGGCAACGACGACGATCTCCTGTCGTTTGACTAAGCGTCGTGTGGCAAACGCATTGCGGTACCTACCTAGTTTGGTGCTCGCTTGAGCGCTTCGGTCCGTATCTGAGATATATCTGGTGTATCGATCTCTTTCCACGGTATCGTTAAACATATACTAAAATCCATTGCACTTTACCAGTTCCAGACAAGAAACTTTTGATATACAGAGAAATAGCCATGGTGAGATCCGTAGAACTAACTTGCATACAATAACATTGAAACTAGAAAAGATCATTACTCCTGTTTCGATTCCGAGCTCGCCAGGACCTTTTGCCGCAGGACTACACATGTTAGCACTGTTCATACATGGCGATAGTAAAGGAACTCACCCTCTTCGACGACTCGTAAGCTCTGGGTCTTGTTCTGGATGATGGCTTCGAGCTCCGAGGTGCTTCCAGTAAGCTCCTTGATCTTGTCCTCGTAGAACTGTGCCGCGCTTTTTGTGTCCTAGACAGTCAATATTACTTCTTTGTTTCCTCGGTAGTGTACGGCCGCACCTTTTCGACGTAGAAGCCAGTGCCGACATCGACAATGACGTGCTCGGGATCGGTCAGCTTGCCGCCGACGTAGAGCGAGTTGGTCAAGGGCACAAGCACGTCGCGACCAGCCTCTCGAGTCTTGCCCTGGACGCACCGCAGACACTCGCGGAACTTGGCCTGGGCGGCCATGAGCTGCGAAAAGGAGCCCGACAAGTGCTCGACCTCGTCGTCGAGTTGCTTCTTGACACCCTGCAGCTGCTGGGGCGTCAGGCTGTCCAGGTTGACTGGATGCCAAGGTTAGCATCTGGGTTTCCTGTTGAAATTGGGATGTTGCAGTTTGCAGCCGTATCAATTCAAGCTGCGCTCATGCAAGGCTACGCGCAAGAAGCCTCAAACGGCAATGAGAAGGGTGGGCTCACTTTGCTGCCCAGACATATCGGCGGAGCTTTGGGTTATCCTGTACTGGGCGTTGGTAAGGAGCGATATGCAGCGCAGTACTTTGCAATATGAAGCTTGGTCAAGAATAGGATGCTAGGCTCGGCAACGACGAGGCTGAGGCACTGTGGTCTGGGTCGCCACAGTTGTGAAGGGGGGTGGTTGCTGGAAAATATGCGCCGTAGTGGCTGCCCCGCTTAGTAACCCCACAGTAGTGATAGCTGGACACGAGAGCTCACGCCGTGTGGATGCAAAGTACCATCGTCATCGACGTCAATTGACCTCGATTCAATCGAACTCCGCATACAATCCTCGCGTACCTGAAGCGAACAGCTGGTCAAAATGTACTCTTCCACAGCACCGATCCCGCCGCCAAAGGCTGGTAGCCACGAGGCCACGCGCATCAACACTCCGACCACGACGCAATCCCTTGGCCAGCCACCACTGCCCCCGACGCCATCTGCTCTTCCGGAGGCCGCGTCGCATGCGCAGATTGTGCCGGCCCCTGCCATTCCCGATCCTGGCGAGAACTGGTTGCCCAAAATACTGGAAGACAAATCGTACGTATACTGGCCGCAATCTGTCGAAGCGATCGACGGGTAACTAACCCGGCTACAGGAAACAAGACCTCGCTGAAATTCTTGCAAACCCCAAGCTCTTGGCCGCGCTTACCGAATCGCCTTCTACAATCCATCCGTCGCTGAGCTCGTCGAGAAGCGCTCTGAAAGCGGCTCTGGACGAGAACATTGAGCTCGCTAAACAGCTGCAAGAGATGGAGGCCCGTCTTGCACACCAGCGGTCGGCAACACACGCACAGCTCCTAGGTGCCCACGCACTAGAGCGCACGTGGCGGGGGAAGCAAGGCGACATGGACGCAGCACTTGCGCCGTTTGCACCGACAAGTCTGTACCAGCGGCTGGCCGCAGGCGTCAACGAACAGGAGCAGGTGTGCCAGGCTTTGGAAGAAAGCTTTCTCGAAGGCGGTGGCAGCAATGATGGCGGCTCTTTGGCAAGTGAGCGTGAGGTGGCCGACTGGGTGCGGCGGTACCGCGAATCGCGTAAGCTGTTCTACCTCCGACAGGAGCGCAAAGAGCGGTGGGACGAGGGCCGCGTGGGTGGCTGGCGGTAGGCCTGGCAAGCTTCAGCCAAATTGGCATGATGGAACCAACGAACAAAGTGGTGTGCTGGCTACACGCTCTGGGATCTCTCGGTCTATTCGCTTTCCTTGCGGCCACATTTGTGGTGTCAGCAGAAGAAGTCTATGATGCGATGATACCACTCGGCAATGCAACAGCATGGTGCATCACAAGACACAAGCACGGCTGAAGTGTCGGCAAACTCCCTCTTTCCTACTTCTCTCCGTCTTCGCTTGCAACCGTTCTTGACGCGGTACCAGAGCCGCCAATGGCGGTCAATGTCTAGAGAATGCCCGACAGGTCGTGGGGTCGGCCTTTTTTGCCTCCCAGTTATCTCTGGCTTGGGCGCCATGTCCCGCCCTTTGTGATGGATATGCAGGCGTCTATCTGGGTGGCTTCTTGATGCCAGAACGAAGCACGTGTCTGTGATCGTTACTGCGCATTTAACGGCACGCCGGGCTTGGGGACACTCAACCCAGAATCGCGCGTGGATGGGGCGCAGAAAAGCTTCTGGCACTTGCAAAGTCACAAACCAAACCTTCGGGCCAGACTGCAACAGCAGCCCACGAGAGCCAGAAAGTATGCCAAGGTTTATGTATATTTTACACGGCAGGCCCAATGGCTCAAAGATTCTCCTCTGTGTTGGAAACGGCCCGTTTTCTATCAGGGCCACTTCCTAGCTACTGTTCACGAGGTCACCGGATGAATTGACGGCAGGTAAATGGAAATAATTGGGAGATGGGCCCGGAATTTGCAAGAGCATTCGCATCGTGGACCACCAGAGGGAACGAACATGGTTGTAAGCTGATAGAAATCATGCCTCTACCCGTGGTGTTGTTGGGATATTGGGACGCATAGCATTCTGTGATGATAAGACTCGTCGCTAGGACAATAGAGGAGTAGATGGGAAAAGAAAGCGTCGAGACTCGATAGATCACCTCTCGGTTTCAATGTGCTCGGTCTCTGTTAGTATGAATTACGGTGGCTAACTGCCGTTCGTAAAGCTCTTTCTATAAACGGATACTCCGTCCCATATGAGCTTCGCGTAGATCCACATCATACCGCCTTAATATAATATTTACAGCTCAGTCGTTGCCCTGTACTGTATCGACAATGCACTCTAGGTGCTATATTCATACTCGGCACGAAAAGCATCCGCATGTTCTCTCTTTACGGAAATCGCCTCATGCTATAAATACTTCCTGCATTGGAATCTGCCTCTTTACTCCTATGTCTAAATATAAAGCCTGGCCCTGGCTGGTGTGGCCGAAGCGGCCCGATTCGATTTTAATTAATCATTAAACAGGTTAAAGTTGGATTAATATTAAGCCGCATTACCCACAGTCATCAGCAACGCCGACACCGACACGGCCAAGGTGAACGGGTCTCATGGCTGGACCCAAGTTTATTCTCTATTTGGATACTCCGCTAGAGACTGCGGCGAATCGAACTTAACACGCCAGCATCAAGAAGGGTAGAAGACGCACATCTTTACTTGAACTTTCACTCCCCCAAGAAAAGAAAAAAGTACAAGATCAGAGTAGGCTAAACGGGCTCTTGGCCATTTCCGGGCTGCGAGGGCTCAGGGGAAGAGCAAATAGCTCATCCTCGCCATCGCCAGCTGCGCCAGATAGCCCAGTATCAGTAGCACCGGTTGGATTGCCAGCTTCACCCCGTAGAACAGCATCAAGCGAATCGTGGGGCGCGTGGTGTTGCATGTGTGAGCCGAAAGGTCTCGGCGCGTTGGCGGCGTGGGTCGGAGCTGCTTTTTTGGCTTCAACGTTAGTAGATGGGCAAGACAAAACATGAGCTCATGCGAAATACAGACGGCAGCCGGTGCAAATAGACAATACACGTACCTGGGGCGACAAGCTCGGCTATCGAGGTCGCTAGCTTCAGGCCTTTGAGTTTCTCGCCGAGCTTTCCACCTATCGGGGGGCGTGCCTTGGCTTCCAGAGCAGTGGAACTGCCCAGGCTACTGGGGGACGAAGGAGCACCCTGGCTCGAGTCCTGGTGGTGGTGGCGTAGATGGTAAGGCAAGTAGTGCTCCGATGGCGAGTCGTGCACCACGCCGCTTGCTGTACCGACGCCAAAGTGCTCGCAGATCCAGTCGCGCTCCTGCAGAGCCATCTCCAGCCCGATACTCTCGCTGTTTGTCTTCATCTCGGCCTCAATCTCGGCCGCCAGGTCAGCCAGTCGTCTCTTGGCCCACAACGTGTGCAGCACGCCGCGTCGGCCCAATCTTCCCGTGCTACCACCGCCAGGACTGAGACTTTCCGGGAAGATGGCAGGCATGGGCTTCGTCCACAGCACCACCCTTTCGCTCTCTTCCTTGGCGTCGCCCTGTGCCAGGGTAATGTTAACCAGTGGCGGAATTTGGGCACCAGGAGGCAGCAGAAAGTACACCCGTCTGAACGCAGTCATATTTCCGGCACCGGCGACGCTTGGGGCTAGGTCCACGTCGTCGCTGCCATCAACGGGAAGCACGTTGTAGTCGGCCTTTCCATCCCAGTCGACGGACCACTGGGGAGTATCATGCGCCACTGTATCACCGTCTGCTGAGTTCGTAGGTGCAGCCGTTGTCGGCGTTCTGTGAGCCTCCGAGACCATGGTGTCCCATTCCACGAGCAGCACCTTGGTACCTTCTTTTCCTTTGCCGGCCTCAAATTCAAACCGAGACACGGCCGAGGATGACGAGGGCGTGATCGGGGTATCGATGATATCACCATGGCTTGTGTTTCTAGGGCCCGCAGTGGAAGCCATGAAGCCATGCGGAAAAGCCGACCCGTCCACGCTAGTAGCTGACCCAGACAGTTTCTTCTCAGTTCCAGGCTCGTCGGCAGGTGTTGGAGGCATACCCGACGGCAGCTGGTGGGGCCGTGACATATCTATGGCTTTGTAACTTTGGTGGTTTCGATGTAACACGACAGTTGCAGTCTGGCAGTAATCGTGCCGATACAGTTGCCCGTGCAAACTGTATGAGATGATATGCCAGGGTGTCTAAGAAGCTGAGTCAGTTTTGTCATGAAATGCAGTAGTGCATCGTTGCCTTTTGTCTTGCGAGTTGGCAATGGTGCTGAATTTCAGAGCCGTTAACAACAGTTCAAAAGAGCCACAATCATAGACCTCTAGGGCAGCCTTATACCGCAGCCCAGACCAGAAACCGGGTCGTACATCGTTCAAGGGACGTCAGTGGTGGTGAGCTGCTGACTCGTGAGGCTGATGAAAGAATTCAGGTCTTGGAGAGTGCTGCAGTATAATATAGCTTAGGCTCTGGACATTGTATGGCGTTTGTATGGCGTCATTGTATGGTTGGCCAGTATATGGGACGAGTCAGGTTTACCACCCAAGGCAGGCAGCACTTGCCGCAGAGGACACTCCAGTCGCCAGGCCAAGAAGAACTCGAAGAGGTCCAGAGACAGCCTGGGCCGTTCTGGCTTGCGTCTTTCCGTTGGTGTGCATGGGAGACAACACGGGGATGGAACCGCCCGGCCGGCGGTGTGTAGTGGGCAAGGAAAGGCAAGACTCACAGGCGCGGCTGCTGTTATGCGTGGGAATGGGGCAGGGTAGCCGTTGGCGGCTAAACAAGACAGACGGCGGATGGTCCCGGTTGTGGGCTTCGTCAGCGGTGGGCGAGGAAGGGGCTGACAGTGTCTGAGATATCACGAACAGGTCCGCGTTGTTTTTTCCCTGGCGAGCAAATGATAGCATGGCAAGCACATGACTTTCACAAAAAGCCAAGTCCGGCTGCCATCCTGGCTGAACAGTCTAAAAATAGAACAGCAGGCAAAAGCGAGCGCCAAAGTGGCAGGAACACGGCAGTAACAGGCGAGCACCCCGATACGATGGCAAAGGAGCGAATGAATGGTGGGGTGCAAAGACGAAAAAGGCAGCATAGCATACGGAGTAGGTCAGCACGGGAGGAAACGCATAAACAAAGGGCTCAATCATGAAGCAACAGGCCCCAGGATCTACATGATATATTAGCGGGGCTATGCACTGGAACTGTGTAAACGTAGCTCAGCAGCGACGGATAAGGAACGTCTGGAGACAGAGTCGCGTACATACTCCGTATATTTATGTATATTACACCGATGGAGGGGCCAACGTGACCGCATCGTAAACTACAAGTTGAACACTGTCTTGGCATGGGAGACCGAAAAGTCATGTGACGTGGATGTCACGGTAATCACTCAATAACACAAGTAAAGAATGATAAAACGGCGAAGAAGTGGTAGCAACAGTTTGATAACGTTTGGTAGCGGCAGAAACGACTAGTCTGAATCGGGTGAAGGCACGGGCGCTGGGTTGAACGGCGGTTGAGAGGCGGAGATGCTTGATTGGTTACGGCGTAGGCACGGTGTTGACGATGCGTATATTTACAGGGCAATGAATATAGTTTGCCGGTCAGGCTTGATTCGCAGGTGCGCATCTGTTTATATTTATACGAGAACAAGCCTTGTGCCTATGTGGACAGTAAATTTATGCGAGTAAACCCGTTGTTCTTCCGCAATGCAATGTCTTTAGCAACCAAAAACGTACTGAGACGTTTACTCCGTAGCGGGCGTTGCAGCAAAATTATAGCGGATGAAGTCGCGATACGTGTAAATATTCGCATCGACATCGTTTTTCCTCTCGATATTCCAAGAATCTGTATCCACAAAACGGCCGAGCGAGAAACTCTACGACATTTCTGTAAACTTTAGCTACGATTCCCCTCGTCACCACCTCTGTTTGAAAATCCCGAGCACATGACCAACTTGGGGGCACGTTCCACTGAGTCCTCAGACGGGCGGCAGACAGATCTGAAGATTCGACTCGTGGGCAGCAACCCATGGCCAAAAGGAGGACCGATTCATGACGGTGTACGGAGTAAGATATTTGTCGGATTAGGACGGCTCACAGCGCACAAAGGTCGAGGCCGTCCAAGTCATATCGCGAGTTGGCAGCTCTGGAGCTGCAAGTGGTGCAGCCTTGCAACTTAAATCAACACTGTTGCGCACAGATCATACCGATACAACGTATGATGACGGCGCACCTTGTCCGCTTTTGTGGATGATTAGCAGCGCAAGAACGCCACGACATGCTTCGAAATGGACCGGAGAAGGCCCGGCTGACCTATTGAACTACGGACATGAGCTGCTGCATCGCTCTTTACGGACTGCAGCGTGATACACATTGCCGAAAAGATATTCAGGGAAACTACCTACTCCGTAGGCCAGGCCACGCTGTGCGTGGGATGACAATACGTGGGGTGGCACTTTGCATTTCGATGAGCTGAGTGCATGGACGCAGTTGTGACAGAATCCACCCGTCTAGTGTCCAGTGCCTCGTTCCGGGCCGACTGATTCATGTTGTGGTTTCTGCGACAGAGTTCCTTGTTTCAATGATCCGCTTGATATTGTAGAGATACACATACGAGAAGGTTATGTGGACGCGTGGTGCTGTGCTAACTCTTTGCACCGAGGCTACGCCGTTTGTGTGCGGTTATTTCTCCAGTGCCACTCTCATCATCGTTACGTATGATTTGCAGACACGGCTCTTGTGGTTGTGGCAGGAACGAGTGCTATTCAGGCCACAGAAAGTGATTGCTACAGATACTCAACCACTTGGACAACGAGCTTGCGTATTCGCCTTTGCTCGTCAAGATATAAAACCCAGCACTGCATGTTGAACCGTGTGCTTCAGATGCGTCATCTTGGGATGCTCAACTTTAACGTAAATATATTTATTACGGCTAAATGATCGGAGAGGAGGGCCAGGGTTACATGCCCTTACCAAAACAGCAAAACTTCGAGGGCGTGGGGCATGCCATCACCGTCTCCGTATCTCCGTACTATAACGATCTTTTTGGTAGTTCCGTTATTCATCGTCTTGAAAGTAAGTATATTTCGACGTTTGCTTGGCTTCCTGTAAGCTCAAAGCTATGCAGCCGATTATCTCCATATCAACTGTGCATATTTATCCAACAAAACGCATGGGCATATTTCAACAGGTGCTGGCACGTCTCCCAGAACGATGAATATAGATATATTTACATTTTTGACCGCGCAGCGGTGGCTCGGTAACATGTACGGCAGTGTAAAAGAATCTCAAAATGTGCCCATCTATCAGGTCGGTGTTTAGTATATCACGGAGTACGGGGTATGTCAGTAACCCCAACCCTGCCAGAGATGGACCCCGTTTCTGATTGGCCTGGTTAAATCGTGACGGAAGCTCACAAGTAAATTTACATGGCCCCTTTGAAATGGGTGTCGAATACCTCCGCTGGCGGTGCAACTAGTGTTTTCCCTCGCTTTCGTGCCAGTGTGTCGCATATATTTACATTGTATTACGGCGGTACTCAGAACAGGGCCGAAAGCTGTCCGTTTCGAAGGGGAGGAGGATGTACGGAGTATATTTACTACAGAACAACGTCTCTCTATGCGGAAAGCGATACACTTGTGGAACTTCCCCCAGACTTTGAGATACATATTGCAACGTGCTATATAGCGCATTTTAAAAGTACCCTTTCACTAAGGACTTGTTTCTAGAAGTATCTGCCAGAGGGTGACCCACTTATGGCAGAATGTCTGCTGGCCCCGGACATCTCTCCACTATTACGCCGGCCAAACCGCCGTGGCCGCCCATCCTTTTGCCCTCTGGTTTTCGAATATAAATATATTTTAATATCCTATCAAGCTATTGCTACCATTTGTACGGAGTACTCTGCGTCGGCCTTTTTGTGACCAAGAGCCCCGGCCCCTGTCATGCCTTGCTCCCCACGCTTAAGGAAACAACGACAAACCCTAAAGTACACTACCACCATCGTTTCCTTGTAACATTCTTCCCAGCCCACCTCCTCTCGTGTTGCGCCTTGCCCTGTTTTAGCTCTTACTACTTTGCACTTGACTCCTATCGTCTTGTCTCGTCAATCCCGTTTCTTTCTCCTTCAACCTCGCAACCGTTCGACATCACACTCGACCGCTCGTCGTCGCCTCAAACAAACTCGTCGACTTTCGAACAAATCCGCACTCGGCACCGGGCCCCTTGCCCGTTGACGCTTTGGACGAGCATGATTTCATAAAATCGCCGACATTCCCCTGCCTCCGATTTCTCGATACCCGAACACGATTCGAATCAAGCCCACGATACACAGGTCGCAACCGGCCATTTCATTCTTTAAAGCATCGGAATTGTCATCGGAATTGCGCGCTTATTGCGCACAACCGGCTGCATCCTCGGACGACCAGGCTTTCAAACAACAGATGGCATCGCAATTACCTCACGCACTACACGCACTACCATGATTGCACAGCTTCCATAGCGAACCACCAGACCCTACCAGTACAAACTTCCTCTCATCGGCCTGCTACATGGGGAAGTAGCACTACCGAAGGATTCTGCTTTTTCACCACCCAGCCCGAGAGCCTGGCAGCATATCATATACTACGCCTTCTCGAAACATCAAACACCGGGGTTCCGGAACATCCGTTGCCATGGAGGCGCCGGCGTCACAGCCTCCCCGGCGGCCTATGGCCATGGATCCCCTTCACATCACCGAATTCGCATCGGATCGGTACTTTACCAAGTTCCAACAGCAGCAGCAGCAGCAGCAGCAGCAGCAGCAAAATGCCCAGGCGTCGGGAAGTGGCGCACCGACAACTGATACCGGGGCAGAGACGCTGGCCTCAGAATCCTCGTCTCCGTTTATTCTACCGCTAAGGCATGCCGATGGTGCCTATATTCGGTCGAGAGACGCTCAATCGGGGGGGAAGATACATTCATTGAGGCAACGGGGCCGCCGTCTTCATCTCAAGAACCTTATCCAGTCAAGACAGTTGAACAACACTGCTGCAAGAAAGCCAGACTCAACTGCTGAGCTACCACGACATGCTTTTCTCGAGCCATCATATGCATCGAAGCCGTACGTACTTGCACGCGTGTTCGTGTTCTTCCAGGCTTTGCTAACACTTTGTCAGGAAACCCTTCGGGGAGCAATTTTTTAACCTTCCCGCTGAGTTGAAGATCCAAATCATCCAGACCATGCCGTTGTCTGATATTTTGAACCTTCGCCTGGCTTCTAAATCCATGCATGCCACAATCACCTCTATGGAGTCACCCATAACACGCTACCACCTTGAACATAACATCCCAGCATACGCAAAACGCCTCTACCCTGCCGACTATTCCAACCTCAACTTTCGCCACCTCTGCGGCCTGTGGCACCGTCTTCATGTGGCAGCAAAGCTCTCGTCATTCATTTGCCAGTGGGTGACCAAGGAGATATTTCTCAGGACAACCGAGGCCCAGAGGATCGAGTTTGCTCCCCAGAACGAACGTATGCGCCGGCGTCTGATTCCCCTCCTCTTCACCATCTTTCACTTCTTTGAGACGTACCGCGAACGGCATCTACAGTATATCATCGACAACGATGGGAAGGGCTTGCTGCAGACTCCATATACCATCAACCCCATCGAAGCCGAGATCATGGACATGTACGATGACCGTACCCTTCTTCAGGTTCATCAAGTCTTTCCCCTTGTGGTCGCGTCATTCTGTCGTCGCTTGCGCCCACCATCCTACGTCGGGCTTCTTGAAAAGTCGCTCAGAGGCTATATGAAGGACAAGCCTTCAGACGAGATACACGTTGCTGCGCTATGCATCGGTGGTCTTCGCCAAGTTGAACACTTTTGGAAAATCAAGGGCTATAATGTTCGGCGAAGTGCTGTTGACAACTGGTTCGATTCGATTTCCAAGGGTCCCGAGACCAACGCAAAGCACCATCGCCGTGGCTTGATGAGCTTGGGTCGTAAAAAATCCAACGCATCGCCACGCGAGGACCCATTTGCAGTGTCTTCATCTAGACTCAGTGCAGACAGAATGAGTCTCGACCGATTGTCTTTAGAAGACACTGTGGTCGAGCAGTGTGATAGCTTCATCTTTAACACAAGCCTTGCGGAAGGCATGCCGATGGATACGTTGCCTCGCGAGCACGTAGGTCTTTTGATGGCAGACCTACCCGTATTGCAGCAGATGTGGCTTGTCACCGCCGAGGCGCTTATTTTGGAACGCAAGATCGTGGAGAAGCAATCAGACATCCGGCGGAATGCCCAGGTTATGCTCGAGCTTATTCGCGAGGACGGGTTCGCGGAGGAAGACGCCTGGTGGTATGGCCAAGGCTCGCACGAGTCTCTGCGGACAGAGCTTGGCACTGTCGAAGAAGAGATCCTCGAGTTCAATTAATATTGAACACATTTCACATCACGACATTGGAGGCAACATACTATACCCCGACTTGTGCAGCGCCTCGGCTGTGGTACTTACTTAGTACGGCTACTCTGCACAATCTCACTTGCATGGCGTTTTGTTTTCTCATGCCAGCGACCAGCATACGATGCTATATTTCTCACTTTTCACCTTTTGTACATTTTCAACAGCTTTTTTCATATCGCTTATATTGTTGATCAACTTATCTATATCAAGCACCCTCTTTGTTTTGATGATGCTTCCGCCGCAAGGAATCTTGCCACGTTACTAGAAGGTCGGCTTGGCCTATTGTCTTTTCTTTTGTCGTTTGAGATAGATTTGTATGTCATACATGTGGCCTTTTTTGCTGTTGTTTTAGCAACTATCAAGCAGCATAAGAGGTTCAGGCGCTTGGATTAGCTAGAAGTTCACGGCCACCCTAGACCAATTCGATCAGTTTAAGTACGATTTACATAGCCTATTGTGTACCCTACTAAGACAGAATAACAGATCAACTACATCACAATTAGGGCAGGTCTCGTTGCAAGTGCGATCTATCACGGCCTCGGATGTTTACAATAGTGAAGTCATGGCCGTCAGTCATTAGGTATTATTCTGTTTAGTACACAGAGCAAAAACGGACGCATAATAGCGTTAGAGGTCATTGTAAAAGAAAGGCGAGAATCCCAAAGACGAAAGAGAAACTTGCTGTGCACGCATTCTCGCTCAAAAAACACCCAAAACAGTTCGCAACCAAGATTCGCGTAAAGAAATCAGCCATAGGGTTATAGCAACAAGAAAAAACTCCAAAAAGAAATACAACAACGTATGCCCATGAGATTTATAACCAAAAAGAGAAACATAAGATAGTAGGCAAGCCTGACAGAAAATATCAACTTTTAATGAGGGCGCTTCGATAAACGCTTGTTCAACGACGCATAAAAAAGCGATCTCTCATGTTGCCGCTTATGCTGGCATCAAACGAGTTCATGGGAGGCTGCGGCCCAAAACCGCCAGCATTAGTGGACGCTCTGGACACGCCACCACCGAGGTTGTATGCCGTTGCACTTTGAAGGCCCAAGCCGCCACTCCCGTTAGTGTTCGGGTCTAGTCCCATGTTGTCGAATATAGTCGATCCGTCAAACCCGTGAAAGCCCTGCATGCTCGCGCCAGGGCCACCCACGTTAGGGGCGTGAGAGGCACTAGGCGAATGCTGAGGGCGCGATGTGGTAAAAGGGGGGGATTGATGATGCCCCATTGCATGAGGTCCCGCCCCAGGTGGTGCGTACCCAGATCCAATCGAAGGTGACCCAGCAGGGTTCGGCCGGCGTGCCTGTTCGTAAGCGGGCGAGCTAAATCCCATTGCCCCAGTTGACGGAGTGGTCCCGTAGGCACCGGTCACATTTCTAAGGCCAGTAGGGGCCGGAGCGCCAAAAATGGGAGAGCGGTGCGTGCTGTTGTGGTTTAAAAGGCCGGGTGAACTCGACCCCATGCCTTGAGACGGGTGGCGTGGAGGCTGCGGTGCAAACGTTTGCTGCTGCTGTTGCGGTTGAGAAGAGTACGACTGAGTTTGGTACTGAGACGCAAATTGTTGTTTCTGGTGTGATTGCTGGTCTTGCTGGTGGTGGTGGTGTTGCTGTGCCTGGGGTTGTTGCTGTTGGGGCTGGGGAAGAGTTTGTCCGAACTGGCCATTCCCCCCCGAACGACTCTGGGCATAGAACGATGGCTGGGGTGTTCTGCTCGGCCGGGGCAACTGCTGGCCTGGAAGAGAGCCGGAAGACAGTGAAGCCGTCATTTGAGTCTGTGCACTGTGCTGTGATACAGCAGGCGGAATGTTTTGGGTGGAGAGTTGAGGCAAAGCATTGCTTTGGTGTGTATTGCCGCCTTGGCTGATGTGCTGCTGGTGCCTGCCAGCACCCTGCATAGACTGCAGACTCTCTGCGCCATGGAAAGGTGGTGTGGATGCCATTGTCTTTTGAGCAACGATGGACTGCTGTTGGGGCTGCTGCCTGTGTTGCTGAGGCACCTGTTGACGAAGGGAAGACATCGCTTGATCGTGGTCGTGCTGATGGTGGCTCGTCAACGATGTCGGCGTCCCTTGAGACAGATGAGACAGCGTCTCGAAAGCAAAATCGCCGGCAGAAGCACTGCTAGTGTCCAGCGAGGGCATCATCTGGTCGTCGCTTCCAAGGGACGGGCCGTTCGCTCCCATGCCGGATGTAGACGGATTGACCAGCGTTTCCGCTACGGGGGAGATGTTTTCTGAGGTGTCCTGGGTCGGTGCCAAAGCATCGGCGACCTTCCGCTGCTTCTTAGTAGTCGGTCCATGAGACTCGGAGGGCTGCCCGTCCGGCATTGGGCCTTCCTGCTTTATGGCCTTTGGACGCTTTCGCTTGGCACCCGACGCCATAGGTGCATCCTGCCCCGTCCCATCAATGTTCGAAATATCGTATGCTGAGTCGTCGTTGGTAGGTTGAGAAGGCTTTTCCGTCCGTTTCGATGTTGATCCTTTGGGCCGTCCGATGTTCGACTTCTTCGGCGCACCCGTTGTGCCGCCAGCTTTGTCTCCAGTATCATCGGTGACAACCTGTTTGGGCTTGTTCTTCGACCCCTTGGGCCGTCCTCTCTTCTTTCCATTCTCCGTTAGGTTTTGCGGGGCATCCTGTCCGAGACCACTCCCGTCAACCCCCCCTGACACATGGCCATTGACAGCTGTGTTGGGTGCTTGGCTCCGGTCTGCGCTCGGCGGAAAGAATAAGCTGCTGTCGCCGACAGGGTCGAGGATATGGTCATCGTCCACATCTGCCCAACTGTCATCTGCAGCGCCTTCAGTGCCAATATTTCGTAAGGCATGGAGGTCTCTGCCTGGCTGAGCGCTCTCGTCCATTGCTCCTTGCCGAGCCTTGAGGGGGCCCTTTTTAATTCCCTTGTCACGACGGACCTTGGTAGCCTTGCTTCCTTTCGGCCGACCGCGACGGCGCTTCTCTTGTGGCGTGCCATCGGAACCAAGCTGACTGTTCCCATTCGCATTGCTCGTCTGCTCGGTTGATTTCGTAGACCTGCTGCGGAGACCATCTGCAGCAAGTGATGGTAGCCCGGATGTGCTAGAGGGCTGTTGTGCTAATCTCGAAAACGATGTCTCCGTGTTTGCGCTTGGAAAAAGCTCAGCAAGCCACCCGATAAGAGCACTTCCATGGCCATTGGCTAGGTCGCTTCCGCGGAAAGTATTCTGAGTGAGCGGAATGCCGTCAGGCCCGCCGAAATACGCCAATGCCTTGTACACCCGGTCTGCGATGGAGGAGGGCGTCAGGGTCCGTAAATGGGCTAGTAAGCGAGCCTGCTCTGTTTTTGCCTCGGCAAGGCTCAGTGGGTGACTGCGGGCGATTTGTGTGACGCCCGGGGATGTATCCGAAGAGGAGATATGGCCGGGTGCTGGGGCCGAAGCGTATTGGTCCCATGAGCCGGCATCGTCGTCCGGAACGCGAATGAAGCGCTTCGCATTGGAAGACGGCGTGCTGTAGTTGCCCTGATAGGCGCGCATGGCTGCTTGCTCCGAACTTTCGCTGGTCCGCTTGGCAACTTCGTCCCGGTCAAGAGGTTGCTCGTGGGTGAGGTCCATCTGCATCATCGCGAAGCTGTTCAAGTCGTTCCCGCGGCCCTTGAGCTTTTTGGGTACGGTGTCATTGAGACCTGGTTCACGGTAGTCGGTGGACGAAGTCGCATTGGGCATGCCGGACGTGTGAAAGCCGCCAATGCCAGGTCCAGAGGTGTTGTCCGAATCGTGCGCCACAGAGGCTATAGAAGACAAAGGTGGTAATGGTGCTTGCTGGTATGAGGACATTGTAGGCTAGGCAGGTGACGAGGTGGACCTGGCGAGGTGGATGTCGGCAGGTTGATTGGGCAAAGGCGGCACGTTCGGTTGCTGAGCCGTTTGTCCTAAAGTCTAGGTCTGGCCGATAGGAATGCTAAAGTCGTTTGTCGCCCAATGTTGCTTGACACAATCTTTGGGTTGCAACTTGCTGAAGGCGAAGCTTTAAACGTGCTCTTTTGCAAAAAAACGCGATGGAGCTAGCAACAAAGAACCGTTGGCGGTCTGGTGACTTGACCGTTGCCAGAGGCTGTTTGTAAAGGATGCGGTACGGGGCGCCGATGCGGCCGTCGTTGCGACGGCTGCCAGAGAGGTGATCCGTCAAACTCTATTCGAAGCTGGCATAGTAAGAGCGCGACTCGGAGAACCGAAACAACGATACACGGTGCAATCAGCCTCGTCAACCCCGTCCGGCCCAGCGATGAAAGGCGATGTGGCGAATGTACAATCGATGGACGCGGTGTATAGTAGGCTGCGGGCAGCTGTCGATAAGCGGCGACGATGCTGCGTTGGGAGCTCGTGTCGTCGAGGTGGCTGATGTAGAGCAAGGAATCGGCGATGTAAAGCGTCTCGGACGTCGAGCGGCCGGACGGATGCGATCAAACCAAAACAAGCGACGCTGGCAATGGTATACGGGTAGGGGACAAAGCGGCCTACTCGTCGACGCGATCGTCAGGAAAAAAGATAATCGGACTGAATTCTGGCTCGCCTAGAAAAATAACCAAGGCGGAGAGCAAACGATGCGAGTTTAGGATAAGAGGGGGGCGGGAGTGGCGAAGGAGAAGAAGAGAAAGAAGAAAAAAAGGGCGAAACTGGAGAGCTGAGATGGAAAACTCGAGGGAAAAGAGGAAAAACGCGCTGTAGGGAACAGGAGGTTACGGAGGAGTGTGTGCGACAGCTCAGCAGCCCTCCATCAAGGTCACTGGCGACGACCAACCGGCGGCTATTTTCCAGTGCGAAATTGGAGATCGGCGTAAGCGTGCGGCGCTGAAACCAGAAACAGCTGCCAGCCTCACAGCAGCGCTTGAACAGGGTGATGTAAATAGATATAGGAGGCGGTGCTGATTGGTAAACTATCTGGTCGCGTACCTTGAGAGAAAAAACACAAGAGGGAAAGGAACAAAAAAAGAAAGGGGCTGTATCGAGAAAAGGGAATGCTCTGGCAGAAAAGGAGAGAGGTAAGAGTACGGGACGGGGTACAAGAGAACAAGGAGGCAAAAGACAGGATGCGAGAAGGAGTGAGCGACGCGCTGTAATAGCTGCGAGATGCAGAACAAGGAACCAGAAAGCTCGATACCAGCGCTGGTCACGCGGCAGGTAGGGCACTCGGCGCCGTTTTCAGGTGGCGTTTACACGTACGGAACGATTTGAGGCAAGAGAAAGGCTACACTATAAGGTACTGGTGATGCAAGCAACGATGACGAAGTATATATTGAAATCGATCCGTACGGAGAAGACTTCCGAGCCGACAAATGGAAATATGATGCAAAGCGAGAAACGCCAAAATGATTAATAACGCGGCGACGTTATGGCATGCGAGGGAAATAGAGAAATTAGCAATCGGGTGCACTGAGAAGGAGCGCGTATCACAAAGGAGCGACCAGCCACCGGGACGATTAACGCGGCATTGAGCTCGCCAACGCATCAGCATCAGCCCATTGCCGGTACAAGAGTGTGCAGAAAGCGCGATTGGCAATTGCACATCACGGCTAGTCAGTCAGCTACCGTATTCCTTGAGCAACCTCGAAACAGCATATTAAATGATATTAAGTGTCATACTATCAGTAAAGTAAATAGAGGAAAGTAGAGCTACAGCAGTGGCCGAGCTGAGGTGTTGGTCGGTACGGTATCCTCGAGCATTTGGGGCTGTAAACAAGTACTCTGGCGCTGACTGTACCGTAGCACCTCAGGCCAGAAGTACATGTACATCCGCAAGCGTTGATTGCACGTGCTCCGCTTTTCCCTCTCGTAATTGCTAGCGCGAGTCCTGGCAGCTGGTGGCACCTGGCAACGCTTCTCAGCTATCAGTAGACTGCCAGCTTGTCTCACAGCTCCTAATACCTGTTATCGCCCCCACTGATTATACAGCGCTCAATGCTGGTCGCACTTCAAGCTATTTCACGCATCCTTTGCATCGTCACGTTGGCTGCCCGGCATCACATCGACTCGACAGGCATTTCTACAACCTTTTCAACCGCTGGGCTTCCACGGCCATTACGTTTCTCGGTCCATCCAAATCAATTCGCACGTCCTTTGGGTCAGCAATAGGCCGCCGCTCCTTCCCCCTTCGAACTCGACAACCAGCTGCATCGCCGCCTCTCCAGACGCCTACGACGCCTGTCGCATTCATACCGTCTACACGCCTACTTGCCATTCGCCATGGCGCCTGTCCCCGTGCAATATGCAGTTGTCTCGCTGCCCCTCCGGATCTTTGAGTCCGGCGACCGGAGCGGTGCCCTGACGTCGCTCCGGGCGACGATCAACCCCGACAACGGGTCGGTGCAGCCGTTCCCTGTGCCGGAATTCAAGATCGGGACGCTCGATGCCCTGGTTCAGCAAGCCGACGACCTCGGCAAGCTGGATTCCAATACGGAGGGCGTTGTGTCCCGTGTGTCGGACTCACTGCGGACGATTCTCGACAACGACGAGGAGAAGGTGTCGCAGCAAAAAATTGTCAACGACAGTACGTCGCACCGGGTGCTGACGAGCTCCCGCTCGCCCTATGGCCGCAACTGAAGTGACGAGTGCTTGCTAACATGAGTTTTCTCTGCAACAGAGCCCACCGAGCACTATCTCCAGAGTTTCTCGTGGAACAAGGGTCGCTACCGGGTAGACCGCCCCATTGGGGAGATTATTGACACCCTGCAAAAGGTTCGTTATAGCCGCTGTGTGGTGTGCAGCCATTGGAGCTGATTGTAGATATTATCTGCGCGCTGTCGGCTAACATGCGTCTAGGAGCTCGTGAACATTGACAATGACGTCAAGGCCAAGTTCAGCCAGTACAACGGAGTCAAATCCAATCTTGCGGCATTGCAAAGAAAGCAGACGTGAGTTATCATAGAAGAGCGCCTCACGCCAGCCGGGCTGACCTGACATCTTGACAGCGGTAATCTTGCGACAAAATCCCTAACGCCGATTGTCGACCCCAAGCTGCTCGTGCAGGACTCGGAGTACCTCGAGTCGCACCTGATTGTGGTGCCGACCGGGTCGAAAAAAGAGTTTCTCAAGGAGTACGAGACGCTGGCGCCGATGGTGGTGCCGCGGTCTGCGATCCCAGTGGCTGAGGACGAAGAGTTTGCGCTGTTTGCGGTGACAACGTTCAAGAAGCACAGCGCCGAGTTCCTGCAGAAGGCGCGCGAGCAGAAGTGGACTCCGCGCCAGTACAAGCATGTGGAGGGCGGAAAGGAGGAGGAGCAGCGCGAGCTGGAGCGCGTGGCCCGCGAGGAGCGCAAGGTCTGGGGCGAGGCTCTGTGGCTGTCGCGCACAAGCTGGAGCGAGAGCGTGATGATCTGGATGCACGTGCTGACTCTGCGCGTGTTTGTGGAGACGGTGCTGCGGTACGGGCTTCCGCTGGAGTATGTCAGCGTGCTGGTCAAGGCGCCGCCCAAGACGTTCAAGAAGGCCAAGGCCGCGCTGGACGAGGCGTATTCGTACCTTGGCGGCAATGCGTTCGGTCGCGATAAGAAGGGGAAAATCACCAAGGACGATGCAGCGCTGACGTCCGAGATTGCCGCGGCGGGCGTGGGCTTTGGCGAGGGCAACGAGTACAACGCCTACGTGTACTACGAGTTTGAGTTCCCCTGACCGGCTCGTCGTTTTGCTTCCAAGCCTCCCTGATTTACTGCGTTTGCTGTACGCCATAGCTTTGGTTACTCTTGGTTACTCAAGTCTTGTTTCTCTCTCGACATCCTCCCTTTTGTTGTACAAGATGTTTATAGCATCGCCCATTTTGCCTTGGATTTTCCCTGCGTGTCCATGACGCCGGCAGCTCGCTGCCTTGTCCGATATATATACGTGCTGTATCTACCAACCACCTTACAAGGTACGAATATACTAGGGTGTGCTCCTTGCACATTGCCACCAATATTGCACAGCCGTTTGTCCCAGCGTCACGCGCACGTGTCTCTACATTCTCATGCAAAAGTGTACATTATTTTACTCGATTCCCAGCCTGCTTTTTGCGACCCGCGCTTACTGGAGCAGCTTCTTCTCCTTGAGGTAGTTGACAATCTGGACGACGCACTCCTCGACAGACGACTCGTGGGTCTTGATGACGATCTCAGGCTGCTCCGGGGCCTCGTAAGGAGCCGAGATACCGGTGAAGTCCTTGATCTCACCAGCACGGGCCTTCTTGTACAGGCCCTTGGGGTCGCGCTGCTCGGCAACCTCAAGGGGGATGTCGACGTAGACCTCAATAAACTCGAGGGCGTCGTCGCCGGCCTGGGCTTGGGCGTGTAGGTCGCGAGCAACCTTGCGGTCCGCACGGTAAGGCGAGATAAAGGAGGTGATGGCGACGGTGGACGAGTCGGCAAACAGCTTGGCAACCTCGGCGATGCGGCGGATGTTCTCGTTGCGGTCAGCCTCGGAGAAGCCCAGGTCCTTGTTCAGGCCGAAGCGGACGTTGTCGCCGTCCAGGCGGTACGCAGCGACGCCGAGGTGCAGCAGGTGCTGCTCAAGGGCCGTGGCCACCGTCGACTTGCCCGAAGCAGACAGGCCCGTAAACCAGATGGTGTAGCCCTTCTGGCCGCGGGCCTCGCTGCGCTCCTTGCGGGTCAGACCGTTGTGCCAGGTGATGTTGCTGTGGCAGTCGTCAGTATGTGTGCGGTCTCCTTGCACTGACGGGGCTGCACCCTCGCATCGTCGTCATATTCCGTGCTAACTGTCCACCACCTTTGCCAATGTTCGATGGACGTTTGCCTTCACTATCTGTATAGCCACCTTGGCCTTGGAATTTCTTGTACGTACGTAGCCATGTTTTCTGTTTGGTATTCGCGACTGGTTCAATGTTGCAAGCTGCCAACTCAAATCCCGCGACAGGCCATGCAAAAGCTTTAAAGTTGTCGCGGGCGACGGTCGGCTTGCAACGGTTCTTGTGGGGCAACCCCGAATCACGTCATGCCGGTCGGCCCATAAATTCTCGAGTCCTCTGGGTAGGCGCTGCGATGATGTATTTTCAATTGTCGCTTGGGCATGCGCCATGAGTGCATTCGGATGTCGTCATGCCGCTGCATATGAAAGGCATATTGGCGTCATAGCTCTTTTTGGCCGCAGTCGGCTTCAAATGTTTGTAAATGGTGATTGAGCAGTGCGTGGAACGTAGCTAGGCTAGCGAAGAGGGGAGCTCTACCATAGGCAACACCAAACATAAGCTGCCTATTCTGAGGTTGCCTATCAATCCTATTTTATTTTGTAAGAATGGCCTGGGCAGCAAATAAGGAGAGTCAAGGAGTACTGGTTTATTTTGAGTTTGATGACCTGGGAAATGCTTCACACGCCAAAGATATACAACCGCAGCCAGCTGCTATAAAGGTTAGGCGACCACAAGATCTAGGCCAGTGCTGTAAAAACAATCAAACAGAGTGTGAAAGCGACGCCCATGACAGGTTGCCCAGGCCGGGGCCCATGATCATGTCCGTGCCAGTGGCAGCGGTCGATGTCTTCTTGGTCTTGGTCTTGGTCTTTGAGAGCGAAGAAGACTCAACAAGGCACTGATAATACAAGGCGTCCTCTTACTAACAGCCCCGACACGGGGCGGACATCGAAGAGGCTCTGCCACTGCTGTCAGCCTCGCAAATTTTGCCCAGCCTCGCCTCCGAGATGGGTCGAACAGACCAAGCTCCTATGCCCGACGCTTGACATGGGCTGTAATATAATATATGTAGGTTTTACAAACAGTACCTGTGACAGACAACCTAGCCTAAAGTGTACGGATCACGAAACGCGGTATAACCGCGACGCAACAAGTGGGTGCTCCTGAGTATATTTCCGGATTACTCCGCAGACTGACGGATTTAATCGAAACACCTTATTCGAAATGCTTTACAGGTCAGCGGCACAGCATGTAAGAACAATGACCAACGCGCACGCGTTACAGCACAGCGGTAAGAATAAACATGCAATGTCATCTAGGAGAATTTTTAATTAACTTGAAAATGCCTCAGCCCAGCAGGGAGAATGGACTTGGAGGCATTCTATCAATGGCGCGGTTTTCTGTTTGAGCCTGTCTCGAATGCAGCTGAAACGAAGACACCTTCTCACGCTTCTCACCGGTGTCAGCCTTGGATCCTGCCGCACCATCCACATTACATTACCAACTGACAATGGTCGATGAGAACTCGACAGCATTATGTATTATACGATCTCTAGAGCTGCGGACGCCAGACTTCTGTTTTCGGCGGACTGTTAATGGCTTTTGGAAGGTACTGTATCTAATCAAATGGGCGATACTGGCGTCTTGGATATGAATAATGTCTGAATCTCGACATAAAATGCAAAGCGCCGAGGGGACTGCTGAAAGGTAATCAGCAGCTCTGCACGGCGTCATCATACGCGAAAATTTGATGTAGGATATCGCGAGCTTGCCATGCTGAGCCTGAATCGAGGACCTCTCCCATTTTCAGTAGGAAGAGTCTCACACGCTCTTCCTTTTTCTGAAGACTGCGCAAGACATCGTTGTTGTGTGAGCCTAGGTATATCTTTTCGAGGCTTGTTCCTTGTTCCAACAGACGAGTGATGCGACTGGCCCTCTCAACAACCGGCGACGCAACCCCATTCATGGCCGCACAACTGCACCCAAAACTCTCACTGCTCCTGCCTTCTTTCAATGTGTGTAGAAATTTGACCTTCTCTTCTGGTCTCGAAGCATCTGGGTCTATGCTTACATTCATGTAGCATAGTCCAAGCCCCGGGTGGCTCGCAAAGCTGCCACTATCAAAGATCTCATGGAAATGAGTGGCAGCGAGCACTTTTGGAGCGCTAGGGCCGAGCTCAAGGAAGTGTGTGAGAAGGGCATCGAACAGGGCGGCCCCATCATTCGTTGCAGTACCCTTGCCAAACTCGTCGACTAAAACAAGACTTCTGCGGGTGGCAAAATTGATTGAAAAGGCGGCTTGCCGGAGGTCCACTCCGAATGCACTTTCATCTCGCGAAACACTCTCTCTTGTGGCAATCCTAGTCAGGATTTTGTCCGTTATCCCGACGATGGCAACATCGGCTGGGACGTAACTCCCAATGTGTGCAAGGAACACGATAGCAGCCACTTGTTTGATGTACACGCTTTTCCCCGAGTGGTTGGGGCCGGTGACAACAATGGCACTTGGGGCATCTCTCAGTGCGCCATGAAATTCAAACGAGTCATCTTGCAACTCGTTTGGGCCGGTCCCTGACCCTCCGGCAAGGCGGCAGTCGTTTGGAACAAAGTTGGTGGCTCCGGTCTCCTGAAGGAGATGACGGCCTCGTTCAATGTGAAGAACGTTGGAGGAAGTCATTTGAGGACGTGCTAAATGGAAAATTTCGGCCCCAGAAGCAAGAGCAAACATGCTGTCGATGTTGCCGACGGCATCAGAAGCCCGCACAAGCTCGTCTTCCTCCGCCAGCACAGCAGATCCAAGAGCGTGAAATATTCTAATCTCCAGCTCTTTGGCGGTAACATGTCAGCATAATTCAATTCAGCATCGTCGCCAAGACTGAGAGACGGAAAACTCACCAATTATCTGCCCAGCCAAGTCGCCATATTGGGTCCCGATGCGGCCAAGTTCGGGAGTCTTGTAGTAAGCTAGGCTGTCCTCTTGAAAAAGCTCTTCCCATTCCTCATAGGTAGGACGCCCCCGTAAAGTATGACCACTCGATGCAGCAGCGAGTTGGGTGCGCAGAGAATCTGTTGCAACCAAAAGATATCCCAGCTGCGGATGAAATATGCACCCAACAACATCACCCTGCAAATGATCCGGGAGACCAGATCTGTAGCCATCGCAAGTATTTCCGAGGTCGGTTTGCAGGGTTTCGTACTCAGCCTTTAAAGCGTCCAGCTCGTCGCTGACGCCCGTGGCAACAACACTACGACCCGACGCCGCTGACTCTGCAAAATCGATTTGTCCCATGAGGGCATCTCTAACTCGCGCAAGAGAATCGCGACTCACGCAACTCAAAGCGTCGCCGATAATCTTGCATTCTCCGCCGTGCACATCGGAGACTAGGCTCATGATGTGAAGCACATTCAGGCAGAAGACGTGTATGTGAGACCAGGCGCTTTGTTTGATTGACGCAAAATTTCCCGGCAAAAGAAGCCCTCTCCTCAGCTGCTTGAGCAATGGACGAAGATCTTTGATGTTTTTGAGAGCTGAACGGGTAGCGGAAACCAAGGTTTGGTTAGAAGGGTCGAGGATAGATGAGACACAATCATGGCGAGCTCGGATAACGTCAATCTTGGTACTGGGAAGCGTGAAAATCTCTCGAAGCTTGATACGCCCTTGGGAGGTGAGGGCAAGGGAGTGGAAAAGGCCGAAAATCGACCGACTGTTCCGGCTGGCGCAACCAACTTTGTCGGGAGCAGGTCTCACGGAGTCTTGGTGAGGATCTGAATGAAATATCTGGAGTGCCAGAAGGGTGTCTGCGCTAGCAAACATGCAGTCGTCGTAGGTACGTGTCTGGACTGATCTGATCCGGGTGGTCGTTGGATCAGGGAATAGCATGGCCGCATTCTTGCGCTCAAGGTCGCACAGTAGAGCCCCGGCGCAGCCCAGCTTTATGTGCAACTTGTCAGTATAAGTCTTCGAACACGCACAAAATGCCTTGGTAACTCACTGTGACTTTGTTGTCCAGATTAATGCACGCGCCAAGCTGCATCATACTATTCCGTTCCTTATGCCGAAACACAGCGCTTTCTTCGACATCACCGTCGTGGCTGTAGGTTCTAGCTTCTTCGACGGCCGTTGTAAACATAGCCGAGCAAGATTGGGCTTGGCTCTCAGTTCCACAGTGAAGTGACAGCATCTTCTTTGCAGCATCAACACTGAAGTTGGAGGATGACACAGTGTGGACCGAAAACCCGTATGCCTCCCCATCGCTTAGCCCAGAAGAGCTATATTCCTGGGCCTGCCGCTTGAGATAATCAAGGAAGTTTTCAGGAGCGCTGGCCGGAACGATGATGGATGTAGGCCGGGCTTGGAAAATGAGAGACTCAACGAGCTCAAATCCGGCCAAGCGCGTATCTTCCTGTAGATAGAGGGTCCCTGTGGATGTATCAAAGTGTGCACAACCCACTAAGCCATTCGTTTTCATCTCCAAGGCCATGAAAACCTCACTGCTGTCCGGGGAGTCTGTGTCATTTTGGCGACTGTTGCCCACGCCGATACAGCGTCCACCCGACGCAGAAAAAACGCGAGGCGATGGGGTTATTGGGCTCATGGGAGACATGTTATTGGCGTCTGGGTCCTCCGGCATGCATAGGGTAGATGCCTCACACTGCGGCACAGGGTGAAGGCCAACATCCGACGTAGAACAGTCGACTGGCCTTGTGTTTTTAGACACAAGAAGACGCCTTGCACCGCGGCGCCCTATACCGAGTGGGTGCCGCTCATCTCGAGGGTGCGGACTGGGGTACGCTGGTGGTCGGGGGTCTTTGTATTGTGGCATCGTCAGTCGTGTGTCGAGAGCCAGGTGGTATGGAGATGCAAAAAGGGGGATGGGGGTTCTTCACTCGGTATCTTTTGGTGCTATAGAGGTTAGAGTCTGGTTCTTCCTTCTCTGACAGTAGCAACCCCGCCAAGATCAACCCGAAGCAGAAAGCGTGACTGGTACAGGTCTTGCACGTCCTCGTTGACTAAAGGAAGGTGCTGTACACCGCAAGGTGGGGTTAAACGAGACGCCTCGCCCTTACCCGGCCAGGTAAACTGCAGGTCACAGAAGACACTGTAAAGGTCAAAAGGGGTAAAAATGAGGGTGTCCTTAAAGATCGTGATCTATCCGAATACTTCAAGACTCGTGCTAACAATAGTGACGGCTCAGTTCCGGTCAAACGTTGCAGCACGCGAGCCCTTTTTCAGCACTGTCCTTTTCCAAGCAACGTTGTTTGCTGGTGTCCCTTTCATTTGTTCTCGCGCGCCCACTCTCCAAACTCCTTCCTTTGACGACGGATGTCGACAAAACCAGGCCGCGATTCAAGATAACGAAACGGGTTGCCGACAAAGTCCTTCCCAGCGGTACCTTGTGGCCCGTCTCTTCCCTCACGCTCGATCTTCCCGGCCCAGACACGCCATTGGATAGGCTTCAGCTCCTGGCTGCCTAGAACCAGGCCTGAGGTCGCGACAAGCAACGCCACTATAGCCTCGATTTTGATGTCGATGGGAAGAGAGGTGACCGCTGGCTGTGCTGCCGCTAATGTACGTAAAGACTGCAGGCCTGCGAACTCCTGGGCCGAGTAACAACTGTTTTGCAAAAAGGGGCAGGGCGTTAGCGTACTTGTAGACACCGCGTCGAGTGTACTGCGCGTTTGCAGGAAACTATGTGACCTTCCATGATACTGGGAAGTAGAAGCGGGGGCAAAGGACGTTAGAAGACAGAGCGGAAGCTTACGAGTGCGCAAGGAGAATCAGGCCGAGGGCCGTAGCAAGCTTCGAGATGAACGTCATAATGACAGGACCACAAGCAAGTGGCGGTGGAGGATGTCGAATTGCTTGTTGTGTTTTTGGCAGCTGAAGGTTATGCAAATACGATTCTGTTGTCGGCCTGAACTGCGCCGTTTACTCGTGGTAAAGTCGCGTATAGCAAAGGGTCAAAACACAAGATGCGTTGTGGCTGGAGGAATGATCCACAAGCTGTTCGGAACACTGCGGGGCCAATAGGATCGTCCAGGAACAGCCTTGCCGCGCAAGGCTGCACCTGTGGCCCTTGAGCTAGATCCACATTGCTACCCCTTCTTTTTCATGCATTAATGAAGATACTCTGCGCTTGATAGGCTCTACCTCGACGTACAGGTAAGTTTTTAGTTAAATAGAGTACTTTGAATATAGAAAAGGCTTTAATTAAGTATGCCCTATTAAAACAATCTGTTGCTCTTTATTTTGCCAAGTTTATCTATATAAAGGTCGTTTCTGAAAGTAGGTATTTCGTAGATTATCCTTTTTAGTTTGAATAAACCTCATGAGACTAATTGGCTACCGTAGCCGTGACTTTATTTTTATTTGATTTTTAACCTATTTCTCTCGACCTTTTGAAGCTTCACACATTAAGAACTAACCTAAATTAGTATCAGATTCACGGGCCCCTACTGTAGGTTTCACAGACTACACACAGGTGTGCGTTGCATTTCCCACGACATATTCTACAAAAGATGATCAAGATTGCCGCGAAAAAGATTGCCGCGAAATTCGCAAAAGAATCATACTCAAACGCGCCGTACTACCATCTACCACATGACACATCCTAGTTGGCACATCCATTATAGCGAGAGATTTGAGAGAAATTATGGCGAGCCGTTAATATGTCTAGGGAGCCAAAACTAAACAAGACTGGATGGAATATCGTTGCCAAAGAAACCAATTGAAGTCGCAACATTGCCTTTACCACAGAACCCCCCGGGTTACAAAACAAAATCATCAAACAGTAAAACCCAACTAAAACGCCCATATCACGCCGGACTCCTTCCTTTCTCCAACGCCGCTTGGTGACAGAAACAAAAACAAAACCACCACAGGCCATACTGTGCGGTATAGACAGAATCCAGTGACTCATGAAACCATTTGGGCCGCCCTTTCGACTGATATCCAAAAAGCGCAAAGCAGAAAGAACACAACTCAAACAGCAGCTGACCTCGCTCCGAGAATCACTGGCCTGGCCAGTGACTGTCGTTTTTTGATGAGCCAACGATCCATTCATGCTCATCCTGCATGAAGCGATGGTTCTGTTCCGTCATAAGAGATTCCTCGACATCAGCGACATACGGTCCCGGGTACAACCCAGGGTTAGTAGAAGCACCTGAAAAGTTCCCTTGCCACTGGCCATCTGGGTGTCCGCTTGAACCGAGAACAGGGTTGGCGACATCGTACTGAGAAATGTCGTTCCTAGGCATGAGCGAGGGGTCGACTTGCTGAGCCGCACTGGGGGTGTGATGCACGTTTTGGTGATGCGACGGCGCATTGCTTGACAGCACAAACGGCGTGGACGGGGCCGGAGCTGACGGGTACCCTTGCCCATACGATGCATGGATCTGCATTGGCTGCGAATTCGCCTGGTACGGCAACCCGTCAACCTGGTGAGAATAGGAGGACTGATGTTGCGATTGCGTGCCATAGTTTTGCTGTTCGCTGGGCCCGGCGGACGTTGAGCGATAGTATGGCGCAGGGTACCCTTCCTGGTCATACCCTTGGTGCGTGGGGCGGCCAAAGCTCGACTGGATGCTGTGCTGTTCGCGGCCATGGAAGGAGTGGTAGGGCGAAATGTCTTGTACCGTGCCATAAGGGTAGTCGTAGTTGGCGGGGCCTCCGGAGTAAAAGTGCGCCGATGACAGGTCCATTTCACCGCCGGCGAGCTCGTCATCGCTGTCTCTCAACTTTTTCTTGGGCTTGGACGGGGTGAACTTGTAGTCGGGATGGGCGAGACGGTGGTTTTCACGCTCAACGTTGGCCCACTGGTTGAACCTTTCGCGAAGCTCCTTGGACTCGACACCCCAGCTATCTCCGCAGATTTTGGAGACAACTTGGTGATTTGAATGTCTGGCCGATGCTTTGGCGACATTTTGGTAGCTCTTACGGTAGAGCATGAATCCGTTCATAGAACGTTTGACCTTGCCAGGGTTTTTGCCCTTCTGAATCTCTAGGTGCCGCTCCTCCTTGGACCTGTTGACAAAGGACTCGATGTCGATGGGCACGATGCCCAGGCTTCCAGCAATCTCACTGAGTGGCTGCACCGACCCAGAAGGTTTCGTATCTTCGGGTACAGACGCAGCATCGCACAGCCGTTTCGACAAAGACGGAGAGACAGCTGCTGTGCTCTGGGACGAGCTTTTCTCGATCCGGCCGGGCATTTTCGGACCAGTCGCCCGTTGTTGCGAGGAGCGAGCCGGCCGCTGCATGCCAGAGCCATTCCGCGAGTGCGCGCTTGGGGTTTGACGAAGCTGCTGGCTTTCCGTTCGTGGGGACGACTCGGGGGTATGCAAAACCTCAAAGGTGTCAGTACCGTCCTTCGGCTGGCTTTCCAAGGGCGGCATTGTACTTACTTTGATACCCGGGCTGGCGTCGTTGGCGTATGTGTCATTAAACGACATACCGGCGCCTCGGTTCGGGTGCGGGTACGACATAGCAAGGCAATCGAATCGGGCCGTGCTGGAGGCGTGTTCTGTCGAGCTGTGCCGTGAGGGGACCGTCGATACTCTGATCTCGGTACTTTGGAATAAGAGCAGTGTCAGTTTCGTTGACAAAGAGGCACCACAAGAGATGCAATGACAAAGGGGATAAACACTTGGAGAGATGAAAGAAAGAAGGAGAACTTGAGGAAGAGAAGAAAGAGAGAGAGGGAAAGTAAGAAAGAAAAGAAGATGGAGATGGAGAAAGAAAAGGGCCTTTGAAAGACTACCTCGCGTAGTTGGACAGATCGGAGAAGATGCTGTCTAGTGTATTGGGAAAGAGCCTCAGCTGGAACCAGACGGCCTAGTTGGACGAATGCGGAGATGGGACAGATGTCTTCGACGAGACGAGGATTCCGATAGATGGACAATGGCTATGACGATCGGTCTCGGTGATGAAGGGGAAAAAGAGCGAAAGGGAGGGTTGAAGAATTGCAATGGATCAAGGCCGCTTCCGGTCGCTGTGAACGGTGCTTCGGGGATAGTGGGTCACGTCAAGCGAGTCTGGAGTGCGGAAGAGCTTGAAGGCCTAAGGGCAGTCTTTCGTACCTAGTGTTTGCCCCCTTGATTGCTAGCTGTGCTGAAGTACTTTTGAACCGTGAAAAGGACCCGAAAATACGTCAAGAGCCCTAAAATAGTTAATCAAGTGATACTATTCCTGCGCGAAGATGTTCTCAAAGGTACGCGCGCAGTTGCTGGTTGCGGCCGAACGTACGTTTAGGTAATGTGTCGGCAATTATGTACCCAAAATTCCAGAGCGAAAGAGGCTCTAGTCAAGCAGATGTCTATTTCCGGCCTCGCCCGTAAAAATACGATGTTGAGAACCGTGAATAAGATGCTGGCTCCGAATGAGAGAGCGAATGGATCGTGGGTATGCCGGATCCGTGATGCTGGAGAAGCCGAATCGGGAAGCGGAGGCGGCACTCAACGTCTGGAATGTCTTACTTGGGCGGGTTTTGAGCCGTGGATATTGCTGTCTATGGTGTTTGCGAACGTCTTTAAAACTGCCAAAAATGTCTTGGAATGTTTTGCCGGTGAAATGGACCTGGGTCTTTTCGGGTTGCATTCCAGTCCCAGGTGCTTGCCGCGAGCGGATGATCTGCGATAGGTCGTAAGAAAGAGTGGTGCTTGTGCAATGTCGTGTTAAGGAATAATATTTGTCGTGATGCGCATCTTTGGGTAAGAAGAGGTGTAGGTCTAGGATCGCTAAACGACAGAAAGCATGCGTGATGGCGGCTCTGCTCCTTCTTTTTGTT